>JAOPFQ010000005.1:27145000-27755000 GCA_030064505.1 Chouioia cunea
TTGCAATTTCACTACGATGGACGAACACGAGAAGAGTAAAGACGCTTCACGAGAGGTATCAGTGTTTTATTTTTGCAAGCACGCCGAGTAATATCGGCAGGGCTTTATCCGAGCAGCTGAATCCAAAAGTTATTGGATTTCTTTCGCTCAAAGAGTCTTTTCACGCTAGCTAAAAAATAGATTCCACGGAGATCCAGCTTTATTCAACATGCCATCAAGGAGTCTGATGAAATAACTTTTTGATGAGAGTAATACTCCAATTTCAAATCTTTATTTATTTTTATTTTATTTTTTTATGCATGAAAAAAAAGAGTTCAAATCCACCTTCAATGTTCAACGAATATTACTTTGGTCTATGAAAAATTTTCAGAATGAAATTTTAGGAAAAAATATTCGACCTCGTGAGAAGAAGAGTTTGAAATTTGAATGGATATTTTGCGTGAATTTAAGACGTTTGAAAACTTTCAGATTATTAAATATTTATTTTCTACAATAACCACTTATTAATTGAAATATTGAGCAATGGTAAAGTCAGGTTATTGCGATTACACGACAATGAAGCATATACTAAAAAATTGTCATTGCAGATAACAAATCACTAGAAAGACTAAAATGCTGATTACAAACTGAGACACATAAAACGTCTATAAATCACTGCATGAATATTTCGAAAGAAAAGAAGGCTACTCTTCGCATTAAAGTTATACCAAGGTGATTGAAGGTAAACCGGCTTTGTGTGTAACGCGAAAAAACTGTCGTGAATATATACATATTGTTGCGAAATTATGCAACGTACGTTTAAAAAACTCTTATACTTAACTAATAATCTTATACTTGAACCGGTGTTTGCGATGACTCAGCAGTATTTCCGAGATACTGATTGAAATCGCCTTTATACGAAAACAAAAAGAAATTTCAATTTATCATTCACCAGTGCCTTTTTATCTCAAAAGCTTATTTATTACCGTATCATTCGACAACTTTAATCATAGGATCCATTTATTTGTCTTATTATCGTCGACGTTTGTGCTATCAAATTATTTGATCCGATGAAGACTTTGATGAGCTCATTGAATTGTAACAACCGATTGACAAATATAATGCTGTGAAACAAATTACTGTCTTCTCAATTTTTACCCAAGGACATTGACATTTTTAACTTCGCCGTTTATATGATATTACCCTCATTTCAAGTCACGAAAGTTCACAAATTACAGTAATCTCTTCGTAAAGTCCATTAAAAGCGAAGAATTTATCAACAAGTAAAATCCAATATCGTTGACTCGAAAACTTGGGCTGCGTGCTTATGGAATATTTTATTTTCATCTACTTAAAAAGAAAAATGACATGAAAGTTGGAGGCACTGTTGGAAAAGAGTTTCAAGCAAAGAAATATGTGTCTATCTCTGTCACCCTATCATCTAGTAACGTACGACGACTAATGCAAAAGTACGTCAAACATTCGTCATCCCTGTGGCTCTTGCACATCATCCACGACGACAATTTGACTGAATAATTCATGGCTCAGCTCGACTTTCATGAGTACGAATCGAACATTCAAAAGAAAAAAATACCTATCTAGCAGCATTACTACATTCTGCACTAGAAAAAAGTAAAAGGTATGTAAAAATCTATATAACTATTTAATTATACTTGCTAACGCAATTAGATTTCGATGATTACTACGCATGAATTTGAAGAAAAATCTAATTATATTTCGTATGCGTATCTAGCTGCGGTCATGCTCGTACTCGCGTCCATGATATTTATAATGAGCCAATATTTACAATGCGCTTACTCTCTATTCCGTTTCCCTATCGGCTTAATTGCGATATCCAGCTGAGCATGAGTAGCTTGTATGATCTCTGACCCGATAACCTGTACCAACCGACTTTTAATTATCGATCGTCTCTCACCTGTTAAGCAACAAAATAATAATAATGTACCATTGGACTCAGCGTTTACATGTTTACGTTAATCGAAATACCTACGATTGAGTTATAATATGTAGCTTTAATGACCACGTTAATCACTACTATCTACCGATAAACGATCATTAAAACGATAATGATAAGCTTTTTGCGAAAAAAGAACAAAAACTGTTCTCGATTAATTATAGCGTAAAAGAAGGGTCTACATACCTACTTTCTGCAAAAAAAATTGGGACGTGAAAATTACAGGCTTGCTATAATAGCTATCGGCTAAATGACAAAAGCCATTCGTTAAAAGTAACGAAGGAATTTTCCACGAGCGCATCGAAATAGGCTGGAAAATTGGTTATCCGAGACACCGGACAACCGGAGCGCGATGCAATTTTCCTACGGAAACCACCGGCGAATTAATTCCCGTGCACTCTCACTGCAGCAAAAAAAGCAGCAGCGAGCGAGAGGGAGAGAGTGAGTGAGTGAGAGAGAGAGAGAGACCCGACGAAACCGAAACGAAATTCGAGTTTTAAATTAGTTCTCTCGTTGACCCGGCCAAAGTCCAATAAAGTTTATTGCTGTGAGAGGAGACACTTAAAGCTATTGCTTATGAAGAGCTTTCAAGATACTTTCCTCCCTCGTATCGTTGATATCTTATCGAGTTAAAATTTCTCAGTGGCTCTATTTGAAAAGTAATACGCGCGATTGTTCGGAGCAGTCAAATGTCGCGCGTTCAAGTACGAAAGATAGAGACAAGCGCTTGGAAACCGTATCCATAACACACGCCGGCGCAGTAGCTTCAGCCGGTTTGTTGCTCAACGACCATCAGCGTGTTTTCGGAGTTGTTATCGCGAGATAGGTTACCTCTTCCTACTTCCTGAGTTTTTTTATAATTAAACATTTTCTTAAAATACTTTACATTTATGTAATCGGTGGTTGAACAGGTAGAAGTTTGATTGAAAATATTGGCTTCTTAGTAAAATAGGAGTTTGCGGGTACCACTACCTAGCAGACGAAACCTTTAGAGAATAAAATGTTATTCATTGAGAGCTATCCCAAGACAAGTGTTAAAACATAAAATATTACTTTAAATTTTTAATCGATAATCAACATTCAATTTTAATAATTATATCAATTAAAAGTACATTAAAGTGATGAATTTGAATTAAGTGTAAACAATACGATTAAAACGATTAAGTATCGAGCATTGGTAGCGGAAAAAAACGCTATTGATTGGCTGTACGGACAAGTGCTACGTAAAAGTGCAGGTGTCGAGTACCTGCTACTGGAAACATGTATCGTTTGCGGTTGCACTAAAATAACATGCGAAACTGATACTCACGGTTTGTCAGGCTGTGACCTACGTGCCATCTGCTCGGCCTTCTGTATTTCCTCGGCCCGGGTAACGCTTTTGGTTCTTCTCAATCTCACTCCACCCTCGTGCTCACCGCTTCCTTTCATCTTTCACCTTTCTTTATTTTGAACGATCCAAACACTAAACACTTACGATCGTTGGACACGGACTCTCACTGTGGCCAAACGGCCCAACTTTTTAGGTTAGGATTTCCTACACAATGTATACCACGCGCTTTCCCTCTCTCTATATACTCTATCTCTTCCGCTCACTCTCGTGATGCATGCAGCTCCGATGCCCCAAGTAAATATACCGGTAAGCGATGCGCTGCACTGCTGCTGCGTTTTTTTTTTGCCGACAATAAAAAAAAACAATTTATCTGTACGGATGACTGCTCTGAAAAATGTATGAATACTTTTTGTTAATGTTGTTTTGTTGAATTTATTGGTATTTATTTTTCAGAATCAAATTATATTTATTGCAATCTAGATAAAAATTTCTATTTTTATTATTATTAATCGTTATTCGTTGCGAAAATATTATGCTTGGCAATAAGAATATAAGTGAACGAACGAATTAATAATGATTGACTTTTGCAATCAACGAATAGGAAAAAAAGAATGATATATCCACGGAAAATATGACATCACTTTTAAAAGAAACTATAACTTTCTGAATTTGTCCTTGATACGAGCGAATTACTCAAACACGAACCCGTATAACGAAATGTAAAAAAATTTCACTAACTCATACTAATAAAAATTTAACGAGAGAAATAGACTTTTTTTTCAACTCTACACCAAACTTTGTATCCTACGTGTCCAAATATATTATACGGCATATTGATTTCCAATGATCATTAGCACTAACAGCACGATGATAGCAATAAAGTATGTGCGCGTCACAAGCCGATAAAACTGAAATCATCGCATGACTCCCGAGCAATTATCTCGCAAACGAGCAGACAAGTTTGTCATTTTATTTAAGCCTATACTACGTGCATATGTAACATTGAAAATGCGATAGGATTAATTAACGGTATGCGTCTCTCCCTCTCTTTCTCTCTTGGTATGCGAGGCCAATCGCATAATAACGCAAGTCCCGAATTCTCTGGATGACACGCACCTGCGTCAGACTACTGTATATCACTGCTTGCTCTTGTATACATATATACATATATATAAATATGTATGTATAGATATACGTGTATATATATATCCATGTAACGTGCACTCTCGAGCAATATAAAGTCGTCGATGCGCATGGACGACGCTTGACTGCCTGTGATGACAGACTTTATCCGTCACCGTTGCGCTACAGAACTCGGAACGTAGATAAGAATACTGCAACGCGGGTGGAGGGGGAAGATTATATACTCGATATAAAGCCATTGGATCTAGTGGGTAAGAAAGAGATAGAGAGACATGCGTTGTTGAACTTTGTAATGTTCTCGTGAGAAGCTCGGAGTGGAATATTATGTAACGGAGTGTCTAGTGTTGTGATATGCCTGAGGACTTTGTCTCGCATAATAACGACTGCTTGCACTGCTTAAAATGACATTTCGGTTGTACCGTTTGACGAGTCGATGTTTCGTTTAGAGAGTTCGCGAGTTGAGAAAATATAAATGCGGATGTATAAATAAAAAATGAATTAGTATTAATTTTCTTTATTCAATCTAAAACACGCAAGTCCTCGAGTAATTCACAAATACACTTTCCTTTCAATACATCAAGTTACCATTGAAATTAAACGTTAAAATGTAGTGAATTGTGGTTTACTTTGTAGTCATATACAAGTTGTTAGTTTCTCCGTTTACGAATCTGTCTAAAATTTCAACTAGACGTTATATCCACGCTGAATAACGTCTATATCCTTGAAACATTTTGCGACTCGAAAAAGCGGTATTAATTCGTCAAATACTGCGTGTATTGCAATAAAAAAGATATATTCCAAGAAAAATGTTTGACAACTTGTTGGCTTGCCGTGATGAAAAAGAATCATATTTCCTCTCCAATTTTTCATCCTCACGTCGTATATGGAAAGCTACTGATTATAATAAACACAAGCGTCAGCTTGTCTGCTCTCTTGTCGCGCGAAGCCCGCAAACTCGTCGCAAATATTTGCCCATGCAGGTGCTTTCGTGATTTATCTTGCTCAAAGGATTCAGCGACGAGTTTTCGGCGTTTCGTTCGGAGTATCGACAGCAAGCATGTACTAAAACTTGATAGTTGTATCAAGCCCCAGGATATTACATGTCGTGCCGTTGGTTGATCGTGCGAGGAGGGGAGAAAAAGCCAATTTTTGTAATGAGTCTGTGACTCTGGCGAAACGCAATGAGTAAAGTTTGCGAGGTGTAAGATCGTTAAAGGTCTCTTTTATTAACGGGGCAGGTTATCGGTAACGTTCAATGCAGTTTACGAGGAGTACTAAACTTCCTGGGCAGCAAGAGCAGCAGGAGCAGCAGTAGCAGTAGCAGTGCTAGTGATATGCAACGCGTGGTTAGCCCATCATTGACTTGCACGTTTTCCGGGGCTTTATCAGACAAACTTTAAACCGTTCGTCGAATGGAATTTTCGTATATCGAACTTGGCTGCTGCAAAAAGATAAACTTGCGCTATATCAAGAAAACTCATGATTAGTTGAGTAAGCTTTTTCTGTCTCTTTCTCTCTCTCTCTCTCTCTCTCTATCCGTATCCGTCTACTGACGTCGAATACGTGAATCTCTCATCTATCACGCTAAACCTCTCGATCTGGCGATAGTCGAGTCACGGCATCCTTTTTCGCGCGATTACCTATCGTACATCAGTATCAATCACTGATCCCCTACATTTTCCGTCATTTTTATTTATTTTTATCACATTGATAATGACGCTCATATCAATAACTACTAGTAAGCTATCTCAGCTAAATATACTAATTTTCCTTTATTGCATACTCATACTTATCGCGTGCAAATAAGAGTTCTTTTTTCAGCTTTACGTGTTAAGCGGCCGTTCAAAGACGACTGAACGTAAAACTGTCACCCTCCAACCTTGGCATATCATATACGCGGCGGGTATTTATATGGCGCGACCATCGACAAAAGTCAGAGCGAGCCTCGCTTTTATGAGCCATCATCGTGAAACGGCGTTTCGTGCTTTGTCACGTAAATGACGAAAGAATAATGCAAGAAGAGCTGACGACGAGGACCGCCGTGCCGTCTTTTATCCCGCGATGACTGGATTATCCACGACAGTTGTGACTTTTCTTTGGACGTTTGTTTTACGAGCTTTTTAATTGGTCTATAAATTCTTAGACTTTCTGGGATATTCACGATTGATAATGGACGTCGACGTGCTTTGAATTCTAGTGTTTTACATTGTCGATATGCAGTTAATTTTCTGGTCTATGAGTAATGTAATTGTTTGAAATACATACGCAATAAGGAGCAGCTATGACTGCAATTATTACTTCAAACGAAACTAAATAATGCGTAAATTCAAAGAAAATTAAGTTAAATTTAAAAGTATACAGTAGGAAATAACGACAAGTTTTGCAACTAGTTTGGAAGTAAGAAAACCTAAAATAGTCTTGAATTTAAAAATGCTCCAAGGATTTCGCACATATTCTTTGAAATTAACTATAAAAGAACTTGGAAACATGTTGAGATCTTTGACACTTGAGCACAAGCTCTCGTGCAGAAAAGTTAAACTAAAATAAAAGTCCCATCGAGAAGAAAATCGAAAGCGGATGGCGGCACCTTGACTTCTTGGAAGGGCGTCGAGATTGGAAAGGAAGCAAACTTAATTTAGATCGAGAGTTGGGGTAGCTCTCGACAAAGTATAAAATTTCTGTACATGAAATTCATGAAAGTGGCCGGCGGCGATGGCGACGACGATGGGCGTTTGGGTGCTCGCACACGTGGTCACTGCAAACTTCAACGGGGCAAAGTCCGAGGCTGGAAAAACTTTGGCAATATTGGTTCGATCGGAGGGAGGCGGAGGCATACGCTATCCGCGAATTATTGACTCTCGAGAAATCCACTCGAGCGAAATCGTTTCGCGTCCCGATTCCTACTCCGGATACACGTGCAGGCGCGCGCAAACCTTCTGCTCCCTCATTGGATTCAAGGGACACGCGCGCCACCCACAGGCTGCTCTTTGTTTTCCAGTAGGACGACCGCGGTAACTGCGATGATTGCGAGCAGTTTTCTTCGACGACATATGTGTCCGCAGCGAGTAGATTAGGTCTTACTTTTCGAGATAGCTGAATTGATTGTTTGAGACGTGTCATGTCGCAATATGTACAAGCATACAATGGCATTTTTCAAATACTCCGTATCAATTTGGGTTTATTAAAGCGCAATGGACATTTACGACCAATCGACGTTCATCGAGTATGTTTGTTTTTAGTTGACAGCCGATGAATATAAAATTAGACGTCACTTGGAATAACCACGGTACTTTAATCAACTATTAACGCTCAGCTGAACGTGTCTTTGGCTAGTTGGCCACGCTTTGGTCCCTCTAAAATTAATTTAAGCCCTCTGAGAGGCAAGCCAGTGGCGCAGGTTGCGAGAGGAGGTGATATTTCAAAAGGGGTGAAAAGCTGTCGATACAATGGCGCCTCTCGCGTCCACTCGTTTCCTCTCTACCTCTCTCTCTCTCTGTCTTTCTCGCTCGTTCGTTCGTTCGCTCGCTCTTCTCTCCTTGGGGCCACTAAATAAATTAGCTCAGCCCGCCCAATCGCAATCCCAGCGGACGCTCGTCACGCTATTTTATCGTTACTTTTTCAGGAGGCCTCCTCCCTCGCACGCGCACATCCTTTTAAAATGCAAATTAAATTTGCTACCCTTAAATCCGAATAAACAAACTTCATGCTAGCTGGTAACGAGATATTCTCCTGTGCATATTTACTCGGCAAATAGGAAGGGACAACGACGGGCGTTCCCTTACGGGATAAAGGCTAATTAAAAGAAGCTTCTGTAAAGCGATATTGAAATTAAAGCTCAGCTTATAGTGCTCGAGGCGGCAGCGACTATAGCATATAGCCTAACTGATCCCCGTATAAGCCAAGTCTAAGAGGCTATTAGTTAGCTTGCGACATCACCTCCCAGGGCTAACACGCCGCATCGGCTATCCAGGATTCACGGCCGCCGCCGCCGCCGCCGCACCTATGTTTACAAGAAAACTTTGCGTCGAGCTTTAAACGTGGCGATGTCGTGTTACACGCTCGAGGATGTTCACTCGGATTTACTTTGGCTTGCTTTGACAACTATCCTACTCAGACTTGCAACTAATTACATTTTTTAATAAAATCACTTCCAATAAATATTATATTTTACCGTCATGCCGTATAATTTTCATATATATCTAAGTAACAAACTTAACAGAACATTCCTTTCAAATTAAGTTAAAAGTATATATTGTCAAATGAAAAATGTTGTGTAAAAATTAATAAAGGATAAAGCCGATTATACACCTTGATGAACAAAACAGATGTCCAAGTAGTAAGTACAGGCTAAAGTCAGACAAAATGCAAACCTCGTAGGGTGCGTTGCTTGTAGGAAAAAGCAAGCGTTCTAAAGTAGGATATAAAAGATTTCATGTCAGAATTAATAAAGAATAAAAGCTATCATACAACTAGGTGCATAATACAGAATTTTAAAGTAGTTAAAATACAAGCCAAAGTCAGACGGAGTGGAAAGCTCTTTGCGTGCGTGGTGAGAGAGAAAAAAAAGCCAAAGCATTTTGGAGCAAGCAAAGTAACACGTAGACTTGCAACACTCGGAATAACAGCGTTTGAGTTGGTTTCTTTCGCAGCGAGCACATATATGGAGTAATATTCAGCCTCGTAAACTAAATTCGTGGATTTCGTGGAAGGCCTTTGAGGGCGGCACTGGAAATATATATACATATATATATATATGTAGACCTATACATGTAGTGGAAGCCAACGAGGAGTCAAGAGTGAATAATCCGCGTACAACTTGTAAGAGCACTCGGCCGTTTTTGTACTCACGTCCATTGTTTACCGACCATTTGCGAGCCCGAACAACTCACGCACGGCACAAAGGGTTATAAGCGTCGACTTCTAAACAGCTCGACAAATTATACCTAAGGCTTTGCCACGTACATATAGCGTATACGCAGATGCTCTTTACGCTCGATTTATTCGGTCTGCTGTAATTTGAGAAGAGGAAGAAAGAGCGAGACAGAGAGAGAGAGAGAGGGGGGGGGCCTAAGTGCGGGTGCTTTCATTGTGCCGGATTATCGGGCGCAGAATGCATAATGGCCAAATCTGCTCAGCTCTCGTCTTCGCGCTCGGATGCGCCATTAGTATTCCGGACACGTTCGTTATTAGCTATTCGCGGCCGACGTCGACGCCGCTACCTCCTTCTACTTTGCCCATGGCTAAAACTACGCGCCGATCCGCATCGCCAGAATCAAAGTTGCAGCCGGCTGAGCCAACCTTGTACCTCCCCATCGAACTCAACGCCTCTATGTATGTCTATGGTTATGTGTACTCGGCTGTGATGAGGCCAAGATCTTGTGTGCGACTAAGGATGCGATGCCAGAAAATATAGTTAAAGTAGCGACGCGTACCGAATCGAGAAATCGAGCCTGCTTTTATTGGACTATTCTACTTGTTGCTTTTTTTTCTTATTTACCTTACACTACTTACGCCAGTAGAATGCGTAAAGATAAAAGTCCTTGTTCAGGCACTGCTTAACAATTTTTTTCAAAGAATAAAATGAAATAAAGTTGGTCGCATAAAAGCAATATGCAAAAAAAAAGCTCGTAACAACGAGTTTGTTAAAAGCAAGCCAGGAAACTAAACGCTCGAGCGAGCTTGCAAGCGACAAAGAGCGGATTTCGAGGGCAGCCCTTGCCTGAGGCTGCTGGCTGTATCCGGTGCATCGGAGAGTAGAACGGAGTGAGCGAACGAACGGCCCCATTGTCAGGCTGCGCTAATTGATCCGCCTAAGGTTAATAGGCTTTAACGTCACTCAAGCAAATGTGCGAGCGACGGCAAGCTAGTCAACTGCCTGCCACACGTTTCCGAAGCCGAATTTTCGATTGTGACAGTTGTCACAGAATTTTCTGCCATCGTTTGCCTTTTTGCTCTTTTCACCCACTCAAAAATCTATATACGCAACCACGCGATCTTCTCCCCCCTCCCCTCTCAGACTTTTTATTACGTGACAACGTTCTCTTGATTGTCACAATCGTTCTGAACTGTTATTAAATTCGACGTTTCTGTGTTGATGTTTCGATTTTTATGTTCGACAGATTTTCTTTTTTAAATATTTTTTAAAATCAAACGTCACAAATCATGGTATTGTAAACCCCTTGAAATAACAATTTTTTTTAATTTTTTAAAATTATAACGAGCAAAGGTTTGTGAAAACACTACTCCAGTTTTCTTAATTGTTATATATATGTATATATATATATATAAATAATTTCCGTTCTTAAATAAAATTATAAAGTTATTGCTAAAATACCGAAAGCAGACATGTGCAATCAGCGTGAAATTACCCCCGATTTTCAAATCGTTCGGATATTTAACAAACCTAGAAAATAGCTGAAAGTAAAAAAATAGCTGAACGACACAACGAATTAACAGCACTGCCGACACAATCAAGACCGTTTGTGCGCTCCCTATTTTTTTTCGTATACCCTCGGGAAAATTAATGACCTGGCGGTCGCACGGGTTAAACGTGATGGTCGTATTAAAAAATCGGAGAGGCAAATAGAGCCATGCACGCATTTATTCGGCCTTTTCATTTGGTGGACAAACAGACAGGGTGAAATTCATTTTCGTAACGATTCGTTTTGAAATATGCGCATCGCCACTTTCGCCAGACTGGGTGTGTGCACTGTTTTACTTTTGCGGCCGAATAATTGAAAACAACAGTTTCGCGGGACTTTTTCCACAAGTGGCGCGAGTACGGAAATGCCAGTTCTGCATGCTGATGCGTTAATTGAATCAATGCTCGAATGACTGCTTCGCGATTTTTTCGATTTTTGAGAATGAATTTTGTACGAAGCGCGTTGGTGTGTATGAGAAAATAGAATGCGAAAATTCCATTTCAATTGTGCCTGTTTTAGTTGACTCTTACTGAGGTGTATCTAATTTTATTATAAACAATATCAATCTACGATCGAATATTATTCAAACAAAATTTTTGTTAAAATTACTTTATGGGACGTTATATTATGCAGTAAAAAGTATAATTATGTTTTCAACCTTACGTATGATATTCTCATAGATCATTAATTTTTGCAATATTACGATTATTGTTCGTTGAATCGATTTTACGGAACAACAGTAGAAGTGTCGTTAAAACCAGTCTTTCATAATCTTCATTTAGGAATAAATCAAGCTAAACCGGTAGGAGAGGATTTCCGCGCAACTCTCAAGGGAGGGTTTACGTAATGTTTTATAGCAACAGAGTAGTGCCCGATCGGTTTTATCGACTCGCTCTTGAGAGTAGAGTGAGAGAGAAAGAGAAAGAGAGACGGAGAGGAAGAGTTGAAACCCTGCGCTTCCGCAGTGTACAGAGAGTAGAAGTCGTGTTCGTGGCAATTTGCACGCAAATGTCTGTTGGCGTTTGCGCGTCGCGCGCAAAGCCGCGAGCGCCTCATAAAAGCGGCAAACCGACAGACTCTCGAAACTGCTGTACACTAAATATGAATCGTAAAAGAAGCCGTAAGGGTAATTGTATGCTAATAGCTCGCAAAAGCGCCATATGCGCCCAAGCCACTTCTTCCTTGCTCAACTTCTCTGCGAGCAAATCGAGCGAAAAGTTTTGGTGACTAATTTCCAACGAGTAAAAACGTGCATCTCGTTGCAGCCAAAGTTACAACGGTTGAAAGAGTTGAACGTAAGAAGTGTACGGTTTGTTTCATTCATTTTACTTTGATGGTTATTCCCTTTATTTCATCCTCCTAGCGATTTTATTTTATATTTTATTCCCAGACTATAAGGGAAATTCCTGGCTAACTATTCTCGGGTATGTTCTACTTTAACAAATTGAAAATAGACGAACTGCTTGGCAAACATTTATTCAATTCGTTGGTTTACAATATAATCTGTCATTTCGCTCATGTGACATACGTTACTTAAAAAAAAACAGAATAAAACAAAACAACACAAATCAAACAAAGTAGAAATGCACTTTTGAAATCAGAAAACCGTTTTATTTCCCATTAAGGCCGCTCAATATTTGCGTCCATTCACATCGGAGTTCTCATAAAATCAAAACTCCGGGAATGGTTCTCATATCGAAGTCTATTTGTTGAAGCTGCTCTCGTTGCAAGCTCGCAAATTAACCATTTTTCCCGTGCACCTTTGTCCATGCGAGCGTATCTTCCTCGCGTGAATGGTTCAGAACTGCACTCGAGTGCCTGTACTGGCGGTAAATTACATGCTTCGATGAATGAAACGACGAGATAGATTCAAGCGAGTAATCAAATCTCAAACATTCTATCAATACGTTAATCCCGCAATCTTCGGAGGCCGTAAAATAAACGACAAACCAAAGTTCGTAGGGGTGCAAAAAAAAAGAACATAAAAAAGAGAAAAAGAAAGGAAGGAAGAAAAGGACGGACATCGAGCTCGCTCGTGAATCGAAGTGGGATCTGCTGTCTGGGGTGGACGAAGAAAAAGCTAGAGCTTTTACGGGGTGACGAACAGCCAGTCGATGTCTAAACCATGAGGCATCGGCGTCGTATATATCTAAAAGTCCGAGTCTGGGTGAGAGGTCTTTTTACGGCGTTGTTGAATTCGAGAATTTCATTGGCTCGGTTGCGAGCTTTAATTTCTGCCCGAAATTCCGTTAAGAGTTCGATCGATGGTCCAGTGTTAGGAAGCCTAATTTGATTTTATCGAGGCGCGGCGGGCAGTGGGTCAATCAGCGTCTCTCTGGCCACTTGACGTGGGATAATCCAATTTCTCGTGGCCGGCAAACTTGTTATACGTCTAAAGTATGACGACAACGACGACGACGACCACCACCGCCATCACTACGGCCGTTCCCGTTTTCATTGTGATGCGCACAAACTAGAAACGAGCCAAGTTACCATCACGTCCTCGGTCAGCTAGTCTTCGACAAGAGTTGTGTCCACTAGCGCTAATGGCAGCTGTGCGGCTTATCAATATCCCTGGGATTTCGATAAAGCGTTGGGCTCGCCACCTAGATATATTGCGTTGCGGATGTACTGTATCAGTCGCCCTAACGCCTGATCATTGTCTAGTGTTCTCGAGGATTCTCCACTTACTATTGGATTATCGTCTTACATTAGTGCAGAAATTTCGTCAAAATGACTACATAAATGACCAATTATTTAATCAAATAAAAATCGAAATTGTTATGTAACGTTGTATTTATTTAGAACCGAATTGTTTTCAAAATAAATAAACGAAATGGATTTTAAAAACCCATTCAATCAATAAAAGAGCATTTGATTGTTGATTGTCTTTTCGCTGGAGTTTCGGTATAACCACCGTTCTCATCCTCCATTGGATTCCCATCAGCTTCGTATAGCCGAACAATCAAAAAGTGCCCAAGATCCATTAGCATGGTAGTACACAAAGACCACCCAGCATCAGGATAGCGATATTAAAGCGGCTATCGTCAATTATCTATAGCGCAGACCCTTGACCTCGCGCAACACCTGGACGAGCGAGCGAGCGAACGCTGCCAAACCACCTGGAAATTGTCTCTCGAAAGCCACCACTCCGTAATGACCACCGCTGCAGCCGCTCGAAATTGCAATTGCGCGCATGGAATTTCGAGAGAGATCGATCCGTACGCACCGCTGCACACTTGAGCAGCCGCCCTAATCACTTGGATACCTGCAAGTGCACGCGTGGGATGCGTTCGAAAAAAGGAAGATTAAAAGACTAGTTTCATTACATTCACGAATTTCGTGCTTTATTTTAACAATTATAAATATCTGCATACTCGATACTAGTTCCAAAATTGTTCTGTTAAATAAATACAACAAATAATACAGCCTTCGTAGAATTAACAAAAAAATCATAAGAGTATAATTGATCGCTTATTTGAAGATGTTATACTTATGAATATACATATATACTTTCAGCTGTTATGTGTATTAAAAACGTGAGCATACATAGTTTTATTCGGCTTTGCTGAACATCGCGAATCCAGCTGGCCTCCTTCGCGCCTTGCACACGTGTATGCTCTCTCCAGCAAATATTGCTACGTTTAATCGCATTAGTTTCGAATGCGAAACAGTATGTTCCATATCTGTGCCAATACTTTGCCACATCGATTAATATATATCCACATTACTTTAAAAAATACATCGTCACTTTGTGAACTGATAAAAAAGAGCTTGTAGGTAATTTACTTTGCAGTCTACTGATATTTTATTATACGTATATATAGTGGTTACATTTAACTGAATCAACTTCAACTGGTATTTATATTTTGATCCAATCACATGAATATTTCACATCGTATGATAGCACCAATTATAAATTTCACAAATACCAGTGAAAGTCGACATGAATACTAAATGACATTTCAATTTTCGAAAAAATGAAGTCATGGTCTTAGCAAAGATTTTTTACATGCAATTATTACAGCTATTTAGCTCTTATTGGATTTGATAGATATTACTTAGGGTTTACTAGTCAACAGATAGTTACAAATGATTTATTTATTGAAATACCTATAAAAAAGGCACCTAAATCATGTAGTTTATTCTCTTATTTTTACTTCGATACTTTTTACGTTTATTCCCGATATAAAAGGACTACTATAAGGACTTCGCTTGCAGTATTTATATCATTAAAATTATTTAGACAATATAACTTATAATTTGATAAAAACGTAATCAACGAGAATTTCCAGCTGGTCGTAAATTAATAATCTCGCGTTTAATTTTTGTATCTTTCACTTTTTCATTTTTGTTTGTTTGTTTGAGTCATAAACATAATTTATCGGTCATTCACTTTCAAAATATTTTGCATCGTGGACAATGCAAAATATTCTGTGCAAAATCATCTGACAATGACAAATTACGTTTTTCTTTGTAAGTTCCAACTCGAAAACGAATATTGATATTTAATTACTCATTAACTCAAATATTATTCGAAACTTGCAGCAAATTCCGTAATTTTAAATTTCGACAAACGGAATTGGACATTGCAAGTTTAAACGTAAACAAAAAGTACATTTTTCAAGAAACGAAAAAAAATAGAAATGAGCCGATGAGACATTTCATTTAGTCTATCCGCGCAATTGTAAGATTCATTCGGTGTAAGACAGTGTTCTAACGAATCCTTACGGCTCTGAGAAAATTGCGTCTCTGTAGGTGGGCGTGGAAAGAGAGAGAGAGAGAGAGACAGAGAGAGAGAGAGGTAGAGAGAGACGAAGAGAGAGAGAGAAAGAGAGAGCCACAGAGAGACAGAGAGAAAGTAGCAATTGCTCGAGCCAATTGGTGCGCGGGGGATTAATTGAAAAGATTGAAGCTAGTGCGGAACCATAGCTATAATTTTGGCATGGACGAGGAGGACGGCGAGGAAGTGAGATTGTGAACCTCGTCGAAAGATTTCTTGGCTGCACTCTGGATCTCATCCATGCTACGCTTCGTCATTTCGGTGAGGTCGTCGATTTGCCGCCGAGTCGAGGTCAGCAGCTCGTCGGTCGTCTTAGCTGCGCTGTTCGCCAGGTCCTTCATCTCTGTGTCGATCTTGTCGATCGCCCACTCGATTGCTTGTCGACCCTACAAATCGTTTCCATTACGATTTTTAATTAAACTCGCTTGATTGGACTTTTTTATTAGGTTTTTAGCTCAGTTTAACTTCGATGACTACTTGTTTCTCAATATTCTATTAATTTCATTTGAGTTTTCTAGTATTTTTGATAGTTATAATTTATAAAATGCTAAAAAGCCCGAAAAAGATTAGACACAACTCAAGATTACGAATATTTAAATTGGCAGTACTCGCACGAAGAGAATTAATCACAATGGATTGTGGCGAATAATATATTTTCTAATTGAAAACAAAACTATCGATATTTGATAAACTAACCTCCGGCGATTATTAAGACTAGTACCGGTATTGAATGACCGAGTTAATTATCGGACACCCTATTATAATTAAGCTATAGAAATGGATGCTATCCAATTCCGCTGGGCAATAGATTAATTAAACGCGATAAAATACCGATTAATGAAAAGAGGTATTTCGTGGCAATGACTCGAAAGTTTATTAAGCATAATAATAGCAAATGTTTATTATACCTTGCCGGCATTGAAGGAAATCTTGGATGTAAGTAGATCCTCCATATAATGGGTGAGCGGAACGCCGTGGACCTTTACGACTGCCTCCTGGGTCAAAAGCGTCTTGGCTTTGTCCTCGGGATGTGGGGTATATGTGACCGTCTCGTCGACCGTGATGTAATTGTAGAAAGTCAACTGAAACAGTAAAAACGCCATTAAATTCAATCCATCACTTAATTCCTGAGTGGCTCGTAATCAAACTTTTATTGTACACGCTCGACTCGAGCTCTTAAGACTTTCGTCTTTTATATAGTTTTCCGCGCAGAAAAAAATCAAGATGCCGGGAGTTATGACAAATTGATGATGCGCACGAGAGCAAATTGTTTTTTAAACTGTTGCTCGACACCGAACGAACGAAAGACAGAGTAATGCATATTCAATGAAATGAAATCCGAGTTAAGAAGGTAGTAGCAGAGCCGCGCCAAAGCCGTTGGCTGATTAATGGGCTAAACTTCAATGGCAACTTGGACGGAGATACGAAATTCGTTTTCGAAAGCCAAGTAATTAAATTTATCAACCGCACCAACGTTTCATTAGGCGGTCAATGAAATTCTAAATGTGATACGTAAGGCTTGTACGTTTTTACATAAACTTACAACTAAAGAAAATTGAAAGCTAATAGAGGCATACTTGCTATAACGCTCAAACTCTCCTCGCGACTTTTTCTCGAAAAACATAAGGTCGTAATTTCACAATGAAGCCTGTTTCCGAGAGGAAATTTAATTTTCATGAAACGATTTGACGTGGGTTGCCTGAAAAAATCCGAGCTTTTTTCCATAAAAATGCACATGAAATGTTGTTTTCGATTAAGGGCTCTTGCGCTTGTCACCAAACACACACGCATCGTCGTGTCGGCATTATTACTGAAAGACGCCGTCAACGAGAATGGGAGAGAGAGAGAGAGAGAAAGTGAGCGAGCAAGCGAGCGAGAGGGAAAGAGAGAGAGAGAGAGAGGAGAGAGAATATGAGAGCATGATCTCGGAACAATTGAATCGCAGGGGTGCAATACGTTTCGCGCGCCTGGAAATTAACGCTTGCGGCAGTAGCAGCAAGCATTGTCGACAGCAATACCGGAAGATTGCGCCCAGCTATATTGGCAATCAGCCGTGACTTCTTTCTTTCGCCGTCCTTCCCCCCTATACAATATAATACATCGCGTCGAGGAAAGGACACGAGCCTATCGAAATATCAATAACATTCTATGCTTTTCTTTAGTTGAATAAATAATAATAATGCTGCACATGGTGTCGCAAGCAAAATACCGTTCATCATAAGCCCTCGAAATTGAAAAATGATGGCATAACGCTTTGGGATTGACTGGAGCTGTAAAGGGAGAGGCGCAACTTGCACACCTGACGCTCGTTCATCATGCGACCTCTTCAGATTTTTCCCGCCACGATGTACCCTGCACGTAGCGCGCAAGCACATCAATAATCGATGCGAAAGCAAGCTTTCCGTCTTCGAAAGCTTGCCTTACCGCGCTTATTCACGCTCCCAAGAGCCAGCTTATTATTTTATTCTTCAAACACAAATTGCCCGCTTCTAGCCGAGTATAAGACAATGGCAATGAACAATGGGAGGGAAAAAAAAGATAAAACGAAAAAAAAAAAACAAAGGAAGCTCCGGTTGTCAAGAAATTAGTCATATTTTCAGAATTGTGGCGACAATTCACAGCGATTAAAATATGGAGTGTCGTCGAGGTAGGGCTATAATGAAAAATGGCATCGACGATGAAATTTCCTGTCGATCGCGCAGCTTGCACCGAGATAAGGCTTCGGCTGCTATAGCGTAATTATTCACCGAAGCTATGCTCGTTCGATAAACAACTTTTTGTTTATTCATCCGATCCAGTTTACGTGCAATGCAACGTAACATCAGCAGCTTGGCGATTAAACGTTCAACGAAGTGTGCGACGTATAAACTTCGAAAAAAATTCACGGAAAGTGCTATACGAGAATTAGATCAATTGTAGTACGACTTAAATAACGATGCAACTGAAAGCTCGATTTATATACTCATACTAATTACTCTTTATCTAATTCTTTTTCTTTTGACGCGTTGTTGTTATTTTCTTTAACTTTTGATTTACTAATTAGCACTATTGTCAACTTTATAGTAGCTGCTTTTCTTTGTTTTCGCTCTTTTTGTGATTTTTCAAGCGAATACTTTTTTTCTTTATAATGACTTTTTAATCTACAAATTCACATCGATTAATGTTCGAAAAGCAAGTTTATCAACATCGATTCTCGAAAATACAATGAACGAACATTGAGGAATTGTAGGCAAAACCACGCTTTTTTTAACGAACGTTTGGCTAACTCGGCGCTTTGGTTGATGTTTCGAGTTCCGCAAGCATCATAATTGATAATAAATTCGCAGCGAAAAGAGGAGGACAAGAAGTTTTGTACTGTAATTAAGGACGCCCTCTCAGCCGTCGGATCTTTTGGAAAGTTTTGCCGGTCGTTGTGACGGCTACAAGGGAACTAGATTTTTCGCGCGCGTGAACAAGCGCACGTACTCGTTACTTTTGTTCTAATTTAGCTATAATTCTTCCTTTTCTCTTACGTTCGCGTTCGCAGGATATTACACTTTCCTCGGGTATAAAATGACTAGCTTTCTCTCGCGTACGCAAGGCCAAACTAATTTAAAGTTTAATTTTCATCTCGTTTGTCATCCAATGTTCCGTCGAGTTTCCATATAGAGCCTAGAGCAGATCGGTCGCTGAAAAATTCATGTAAGTGGACGCTCGCGCAAGAAACTTTGCTTCTTAATTGGCGCATTAGCTCGTCCCATTGTCGAGTGCTACCTATGTTGTGCTCTACTACTATGAAAACTCCTTTGAACTCGAACAACGGCGACGACGGCGGCGACATCGACAAGGCGAAGCAGCGAATGCAATTGAAAGTCGTGCGCGCACTAAACAGACAGACAGAGAGGTGCTAATAAAAGGTAACGATGTCAAGCTATTCCGGTACGTTACGTTCAATTTATTTTCGAGATCGCGACGACCGATGCTAATGAACTGGAAATAGCTATTTCTGCTTTATTCATTTCAATATTATGTCATTTACCCATCACTTTATAAATTGACTTATCGCTATTTAATTGACGTGGCAATTCCATATAGAATTACCAGCGTGTCAGATTAGACACAATCCATATACTCACCCTATCAATAGTTCACTGGAACAAAAAAAAAGAAAAAGAAAAAAGACGTTTATCCCAGTTGAATGTTCAGGCCAATCGAAAGCTCGCCAGAGCTTTGTTTATTGAACGCTTTGGGTGCATGTGCATCTGTGTGTTGTTGGCTGGGCCATTGAAACGGTTGCGATCGCGATTACTCAACGCGGCACACGTGTGTGCAGCACAAGTGTGTCACGAGACGCTCGAACTCGTATACAAAATGGCCTGCGATCGATCTCTCGGTTTGACAGCAGCTCAAGCGCGTTATGCGTATCGCTCTCTCTCTCTCTCTCTCTCTCTCTCTCTCTTGCATTCGCTCAATTTACTCGCCAGTCACCCACTATTGAACCTATATACAGTTGTGCATACGCACATGCACTTAATTGAACAAAAAAAATTCTTTTTTTTTTTACACTCGTCAATACTTGACAGATTGTTCGCGACGGCACGCGATGACGGCTCGACGTGTTTGCTGATTGATTTTGATGGAACATTTCTTTGGATGCGCTGCTGTTGTTTATTTTATTTGTACGACAGAATTTTTTGTTTTTTGGAATCAGACGAATAAAGCAAAATCATGCACAATGGGATGCTTTAATGCAACAGTGTCATTTGAAGTTTGATATTTGTATAAAAACTCGGAAACGGGTTTTCAAGAGAAATGTAAAAATGTCACAAAGAATTCCAAAAGTGGTTCATTTTGTCGAAATTTTATAATATTAACACGTTAGAAATCCATTGGGTACAACTTAAATTTTCAATGCACGTGAAAAACTACTAAAAAATTCAGTATGTCGAGCGAGCTCCCAATGAAGCGATCAAAGCGATCAGCATAAAAAAAAAACTTCGTCACTAACTCGCTATTTGCTGATCTCTCGGCACTGCATCGTCGATCAACCAAGCGCTGACGAGCGAGTGTGCGTTTGCTTTTCATTTGGCGCGCGAGAGCGCAACAAGCTCTCTGAAAGAGCAAAGCACTAGAGTGGCCGAGTGGCGCGCGACGTGCGATAAACAGCAGTCGCTACTTGTCGAGAACTCTACTTCAACTGAAAACATTTTTTTTTTAATGAAGAAGTTACTATTTCGTATATATAAGAATCGATTGGCTTTTTACTATCTCGATCTGTAATAATTCGTTATTAAATGTACAAATAAAATGTAGACACATTTTTAATTGGAAATTCTTAAATGACCGTGAAAATTTTTCATTATAACGTTTTTGAAAATAAAAAAGCTCGGTAAATTCAAAGTAACGGTAAATAAAGGTCGAATAGTATTAGAAACCAAAGAATTCCAACGTAATCCATTAATACAATAATCGAACAAAATGAAAGTAGATAATCGAATATTACGTAGCCATGGAAATTCCTCGAGTTTTTTACATTTCTGTCGATATTGATTACATAAGTTTGGGAAAATTGAAAAGTTAGAACGTGCATTCGAGTGTATAGTCACACACACACACACACACGTATCCATTGTAAAATCCGGGATCACATCGCAAATATTGGTCTGAGGAAGAGGCTAGTACGGAAGATTACAGAAGCATACGGGCAAACACGAATAATCCCGATGCTGCCGATGATCCATCAAAACTTTGCGCTACCTAAGTCATGTTGATCTCTCGACGAGTAAGAGAAGAGCCTCGATATTCGCTGCTCGGGAAAACTGACTTCTTGTTCCGCTCCGATTGGGAGAGAACGAGAAAGAATACGAGGGAAAATGAGTCAGCGAATATTGGATGAGGACTACCTGATACTCTGCCGATTGAACAATCGCAAGCAAAAAATGAAGAAAAAAAACTCTTTAGCGCTTGAGGAGACAACTATTTTTGTTTTATGTACATGAGTGTATGTTTTTGCTGCGTGTTCGTACAATTGGATATTGATCTACTCGATTCAACGTTTTCCAAAGAGAGTATAGAAGCTTACCACCTGACGTTAAAAAAAGCTGACAGTGAAAAATCAACTTGCCACGAAGAACAATAGAATACCTCTCCCTTCCTCCTCGTGCCGATCAAATTTCGACAGGCAGAAAGCGGGCTTGCAGTATATATTGAGCTATACATGAAAAATCTTGGGAGGCGATCGGATTAATCGAAATATATTGCCGAGCAAGTCTCGATGGGTTCGCGTGCACGCTTGTCTCGCTGAATTAAATTAAACGTCAATCGTCTGGCTGCAGTTTTTTTTCCCCAAGATTGATATCGTATCGCGCACGGTCCACCGGGGCAACGATATATAGACAGATAGTGTCCTAATTCAGCACAGCAGTCACTCCTTTATCGCAAGTTTTATCGCAACTACATTTTCAGCCTTATCTATCCATTTCTTCAGCGTTCTTTCGATTTTTTTTCTTATTCTTTTTTTCATGCTGACTCATAAAACTTGAGTACTCGCGAATGGTCAGAATTTTTTTCCGTAGTCGTAAAAGTTGCTCCGGTTTTTACGACTATTTCGTTGGTCGCCTTGGCCGCAGGTCTTCGAAATCATTTTTCAACGGACTGTGACTTTTTTACCTTTCAGAGAAAAGAGAATCCGATTGTCCCGGGCGAAAAATCAGCGGTAACTGTTTCGCATTGCGCACACGTATATTCCTTCCGGATCGCAGGATTTATCCGGGCGGTGCTCCCCTTTATTTTCGCTCGACTCGTTTCGATGATTCGACGGAAAGGAAGCTAGCTAGCCAGCCAACCCCCCACTCCCACCCCCACCCCCAATTATCCACGATGATCGATCGCTATCGGCCAAATAATGTTCCGTAAAAAAGAACGAAAGAAAAATAATAAATTTGGTTCGATTTGACTCGAACGATATTCGAAGATCCATTGGCGACGGCATCATATTCTACAGTGAAGCGACATGAAGGGAATTTAATACCGTGAAACATTCTGCTCGACGCGACCGTAAAACGCTTACTGTCATAAAACAGCGCTTGATTGAACCATTCGAGTTCGTCTGATGGAAGTCCATTCTCTAAAACATGAGTTTGGACGGACTAGATATCATGTCGAACTATTTCGCTTAATCCAGCTTAGCCGTTACCCCGTAAATAAAATTACTTCTCCAATTTTTACTTTATGATCCAACAGTTAGTCCAACTTGTAAAAGCACATTTGATCTAAAACACACTGTTAACGGCAAATACATTAAGACTTTGTATCGGATACGTTCGATTGTTAGAATACGTCGATTTTAGCTTTATCAACGAAGAGCTTCCAAAGTGCAAATAACGTTAAAAGAAGTAAAGAGCTTAATACCTACTCTTATTATGCTCTAACAGTTTCGAAAGCTACTTATGTCTCTGACGTACTACATGAATTACGATCGTCAACGAGACTAGCTGACGTAATGGCTTTACACGCGACAGTTGAATCGAATTTAATCGCGACTCGCATGCATCAACGATGAGATGAGCAAGCGCGGAGACAAAACTTACATTTCTGGTCTTGAGGACCATCAGCCTGTTGCTGGGATCAACCTCGCTCCTCTCGCTGGCATAGCAGATGTTCGCGTCGCCGATGAGCTGTAACAAAAAAGAAAAGACAAAGGATGTAAAAGTGTGATAGACAGGAATTAATTTGCCATCGGGTTGTCAGGAGGATGGCGATGAGGGCTTTCTCTAAAAAGCTCTGAGTTGAAATTGATGGGGCAATTAGCACGAGCAATTATAACAAAAACAGAGCAATTAGAAGCCCATCAGATCGCGACTGCTCATTTGTAATTTTCGCATTGCCGCCTCTCACGCGCGAGTGAGAGCATCGTTAACAAATTAGCTGCGTTAACTTGTTACCTCTCTTTCTCTTTATCTCATGGCTCGACGTTTCAAGTTCAACCAGGTAAACGAGCTCTAACGACGTAAGGGACCAATTAAAAAGTAGCTTGCTGCTTACTTCGCGAACTACGACGCTGATGCTTACCTATTGTATTTGATAAAAGCTCAACAACAAAAAGCTATATAACTCTTAAAGCGTTGTCGTCAAATGGCAAATTGTCTAGGCGTAACATCATATGAAATTACATTTTATTGCAGTGCAGATTTACTGCAGTCGACATCCATAACGTTTTTACTGCTTGAATCGAGGCTTTTATTGTTGAGATGGGAGTATAGCGTCTTTGGATGGCTATGTATCGTAAAATATTCATTTTTCTGGATGAATCTC
The DNA here is from genome assembly GCA_030064505.1 of Chouioia cunea. Lineage (NCBI taxonomy): Eukaryota > Metazoa > Arthropoda > Insecta > Hymenoptera > Eulophidae > Chouioia > Chouioia cunea. The sequence goes on from JAOPFQ010000005.1 coordinate 27,168,925, forward strand.
GCCGCTATTGAGCCTCTTAATCTGATGATACTCGTGGCGAAACCGTAAACTCTTTTACGTTAAACTATCCCTCCCTTTTTTTATTCTTTCATTTCATGAATCCTAAAATTATTTAATGCATACTAAAATACATAGAGAGGAGGCTTTTCTTTGTCGAATACCGCCCGTATAAACGTAGACAATCCCCTTTTAAATATTACAGTCCACTACGGCTTATTACTCCAACTTGCCGAGTACGAATAATCATTTGAAAAAACTGCGCGAAAAAAAACAATGTCGAGAGAGAGAGAGAGAGAGAGAAAGAGAGAGAAAGAGAGAGAAAGAGAGAGAAAGAGAGAGAAAGAGAGAGGAAGAGAGAGAAAGAGAGAGAGAGGGCAGCCATGGAAAAAGCTGTGATTAAAAAAGAGGTCGAAAAAAGGGATGGAAATCGCACGAGCGCGACAACTCCTCGACAGCGTAGCAAGTAAAAAGAATTGGGAGAAGTGCAGTTGGAACTCGGCCAAAAGACGTAACATTGAGCGCACTCATTATGAAAGTTGATACGACGGAGTGTTGTTTTGCAATTGCGCTCAGTTCAAGAATTTCCGGGCCAGAATGACGCTTAACCCCCCCCCCCCCTCTCTTTTTTTTACGGGATTAGGACGACACGACAATGAATTCGCGTTAGCAATGTAACACCTACACGTTTTTTCCTCTGAAGCTACCCATTCTTTTTCTTCTCGATTTCTTTTCCGAGAGAAAAACCCTCAAGAAGGGTGCCTTTGTCGAGGAGGGATTGCAAAACGTTTCTCTCAAGAGATCAGCGATAGCTTATCTCTTGGCTGTAGACTTTTTTTTTTGAGTCGATAAAGTTTTTTGAATTGTGAAAACCTATTCAGCATACCTAATGTTTCACGCTTGATGCCGATTTGATCTTCTCAGTTAGATTTTATCTGCGAGACGCTTTTTTTCAGTAATATCAATGAAATACTTTGCAACATTAAACGTATTTTCATTTATTTGCAAATGCATTAAAATAATTTGTAAAACAAAATACGAAAATGAACGATGTAGTTGATTTTAAAAAGAACAGCGAAATAATTGGTAGTGGTTATAAGATTTAGCTCGATGTATAATATCAAAGCATTTAAAGTTGCATTAGAGATGAAACTTGCATTTTTTTCGTGCCATTGCGCTAGATATGACGTCTGTGCCAATCGACTTTCACTGCACACTGTAGACATCTGAACGACCTCGACCTTGCATAATGCGAAAGCACGTGAACGATGAGTGTGTGTGAAAGCGAACTTTTGTTTTACCTTAATTTACTATCAATGATTTATTCATTACTGCTTATTTGTCGTGTACGAATTTTGTTCCATTCCCGCGTCTAATTAAATAATTACATGTTTTTAATTTGTTTAATTGTATTCTTGATTTATGGGATAATGTACATAAGATATTTAAAAAATTAGATAAAAAAGTTAAAATGTAATTATACAATAAATATGTTTGTGGTACAATATTGTTACAATAATTATGACATCAAGATAACTAATGATAGATCATGAAGTAAGTCGCTAATAGCAGCCTGAAAAGCATAGCTTATCTCTGCTGTCGTGACATAAGATATCAAATTTATAACAACACAATGTAGTTCCTAATTGATTTATAATTCAACTTTTATTAATACAAATCATTATCAACAAATACAAAATATAAAATATTTCTATATAAATTGAAAATCAAAAAATTATAAAATAATTGAAAACGTTAATATTATAGTTCAATGGTTTTGCCAGATTTCATAATACTGTCATTTTGCTCTTAAATGAGAATAAGCAAAGATAAATGCATAAATATCCTGTAATATCGTGTAATCTTTCGTAAAGATAAAAATAAAAATATAATACTTAGATTAAGCATTATCTGTACTCATCTATATATTCTCTAAAGTCCTGAAATGTTGTATTATATCATCATGTGAACTAAAATAAACACTCACTGGTTTTGTCCACCTTGGAAATCCCCACTGACTGGAAACAAGGCGATGTGTGTGTAAGACACCATTGACTAATTTTCTGTCAATGACATCTGTCCCTAGCACTGATGGAGTTATTGGATTGGGATATTTTCTCCAAGCAGCTGATGCTACTGTTTCCCAAGGATGGCTACAACAAAATATACCATAGTGATCGCAATTTTTATAAAAATTTAACTCACAAGTGAGTTTATGAAATGAGCACTGATTGATAAATACTAGATGTACTTTAATGCGGTACAAAATATCACATTAACACTCACTTGAATATGTGTTCTGACATCCACACTTTCATCTTCACGTTTAGAAAAACAGATAAACACTGAATTTGTTAATTGCAGGTAATAGTCCACGAGGGTATTATTTATTAGGTTAGGTGTAGTGCGTTGCTCCAATCAACATCGGAGATGCGATGCAAGAGAAAGACCTTCGTAATGTATTCGTCGCACTTCGTTGCTAATTTTTGTTAACTCCCACTTCTTTAATAATTATCCTCTGACCCCTCTAAAAAATCATCGACCGTAAGTTTTTTCACTGTAGCTACTGCCTTGCTGGTAGTATGCAATGATTTTGACCTTGCTTGAGTATAGTCATCATATGACGTATAACTCCGTCACAATTCTTTCGAAGGTTTGCGGCAAGATGGCACTGATAAAACTTGCTATTTAAATACAGTTTATAGTATTAATATATATATACCGTTTTTTATTAAACAAATACTCACACTGTTAATTCAGTACTTAATACTCTAAAATAATAATTATTAAATAAATTATTGAAATGTATATTTGAAATTTTATTGGGTTTCAGACATCACATAAAAAATTTTCATATTAATTGTGATATAGCAATTCAGTTTAGTTAAAAACAATCCAACAATGATATTAGTAACTTGATTTTTCTTTTAAATTTATATTTGATTAAATGTATATTGTTTTTAAAAATTTGTTCTATTTTCAACCATGCAGACGGAACGCGGACTCGGTCTGAACTATTGACTCAACACCCAATACAGTACCTGATACATACCACAGCAGAGCGTTGGTTTTGTTTGCTGACGAAACAGCAACAAAAATGCAGTGGGAGAATCATTTAAACTTGCTTGTATTTTTATCACTGATTGTTGCTGCTACGATTACAAATTCAATAGGTGAGTAAATGTTTTTTTAGTTATTTATAATGTCATAGTTTTCGTAAACATTTACTTGAATATTAATATTTTGCTATTTATTAAACGAAAATTGTGACTTAGTAGATAGTTAAATTACTTATAGTAATTAACTTATTAAATAAATATATTTAATTTAAATGTTTTTTTCTCAGCAGCACAAAACCTTAATAACACTGCTGTATGGTGTACTGTATCAGACATTGAACAAAAGAAATGTGAAAACTTTTCAAAATCAGTGGATAAAGAAATTTCCAAATTTCATAGCAACTATCTATCCATCAAATGTTTACAGGCATTCAACAAAGATGAGTGCATGGCTTTGTTGGATCAGGAAAAAGCCCATTTGACTACTCTCGATGCTGGTGAAGTATTTGTAGGTGGAAGGTATCATAGTTTGGTACCTATAATACAAGAGATTCTTGACACTGGTATGAATTATCATTATGCTGTTGCTGTCATTAAAAAAGATTCACTGCCAGAAGTTACCCATATCAAACATTTACGTGGGAAAAAAGCATGTTTTCCCGGCATTGGTTTATTAGCTGGTTGGGTTGCTCCTATCTATCATGTAAGTTTATGAATCTAAGGTATAATTTATATAGTTCATAGTAAATGCTATTTTTGAATTATTTGATACAGCAAATAATATAAATTTGCTCATTATTATATTGTCTTAGTTGATGAAGGATGGTGGGATGGAAATCATTGATTGTAATAATCATGTCAAATCTACAATATCATTCTTTGGACCAAGCTGTGCTGTAAATTCTCTAGTTGAAAAGTACAATCCACTTGGTGACAATTCTGACAAGCTGTGTCAGCTTTGCATAGGAAAAATACCCGGTGGTAAATGCACCAATGCTGATCCATATTCAGGCTATGAAGGAGCATTTAGGTGTTTAGTAGAGCAAGGTGAAATAGCCTTCCTAGTTCACAATACTATTGGGGAGATGACCACAGACGGACATAATAATTCTGATTTCAGTAAGTTGCTTACATTAAAAATATTTTTGGCAGTAAAAACACAAGAAAATTACGAATTATTTATTATTTTTATATGCAGCTAATGTAAAAAAACAAGATTTTGAATTGTTATGTCGTAATGGATCTCGTACATCTATAGATGAGTTTGAAACTTGTCATTGGGGAAAAGTACCAACGAACGCTATTATTGTATCGTCTGCTACCGATCAAAACAAGAGAAAATTATATCAGAAGTTCTTGGAAGACGCAGCGAAAATTTTTGCAAAACAAAACAATCGTCATGCATACAGCTCATCAGAACAACCTTTAGATAAATTCAATTTATTTGACTCTGGTATCCATCATAATCTTCTATTTTCGGTAAAATTGTTCTTATTATATCTACTTTATTTACTAAAGTGGCAAAAGTGACAATACTGATATTTTTAATGACTCAATAAATAGGATTCCGCCAAAGATTTTGTACGCATTCAAGAATCAGATCAAACGTTTTCCGGGTACTTGAAAAAAGAATCTCACGACATGATATTAGACATACGACGTTGTCCTGTTAAAAATATGATCCTTTGTGTCACCTCCGAGCAGGAGCTTAAAAAATGCGTGAAAATGAAGGTATTTAAATAATCGCAAATATGATAGAAACTGAATTCTTATACAATATTTTTTTCAGATCGCTATGAAAGCTCAATTATTAAAACCTGAGCTGGTTTGTTACAAAGGTCAAAGTCATATCCACTGCATGCAAGCCATCAAGAACGGGTGAGTCAACTATCAGAAATTTAAATATTTATTGTCAATATCAAATCAATACACGAATACTAATTGATCAAATTTTCAGACAAGCCGACGTGTCAGTCTTCGACGCAGGTGACGTCTACACAGCAGGTTCACGCTACGAGCTGATCCCTTTCGTCTCCGAAGTCTACAACCTCGGAGAGCCTGCGTATTACGTAGTAGCTGTTGCTCGAGAAGAAGATAGCGATACTGATCTTACGTACTTGAAAAACAAATATACTTGCCATGCCGGGATAAACACTGCCGCTGGCTGGATCTATCCGATGGCTTACTTAATGTCTAATTATTGGATTCGAGGCTATGGATGTGACTCGGTTAGATCTGCGGCTGAGTATTTCGTTAAATCTTGCGTGCCTGGAGCTCTTAGTCCTGAATATAATACAGGTAAATTTCATTTACTAAAAAACTGAAATCTAATTAAAACCCACCTTACTATTCTTTTTCATAAATCTCTTTAAAAAAAACCATTGCGTATTAATAATATAGTTAAATACTTAAGTATACGAGGCTCTTATTCTTTGATTAGGAGTTCCTTATGATAACCTTTGCGATCTATGCCATGGTACAAAAGATCGTTATTGCCGTCGTGATGCCTCTGAGGATTATTATGGCCACACAGGTGCCTTTCGTTGTCTGGTCGAGGGTGGTGGCCAGGTAGCTTTCGTAAAACATACGACCGTTCTCGAGAACACGGATGGTAAACGTAAGGAATGGTGGGCGCGTAATACTTTCACCAAGGATTTCCAACTGCTCTGTCCTGACGGTACACGCAAATCCACTAAGGATTACTTGACCTGTAATCTTGGCAAAGTAGTTGCCAATGCTGTAGTTACGAGGGGTGGATATTATTCGTATAACAAAACTCAGGTAGTTCTTTTTAGAAGTATGTACAAGTTTGTCAAATGTGTAATTTTATTTTTTTAAATAATTCATTGCCTTTCAGATCAATGCTTACACAAACCTGCTTACGTACGCTCAGCAGTTTTACGGTCGCAAAGATCCTGACGAATTTACCTTTGGTATGTTTTTTAGTCAGTCACCGTACAGCGATATTATTTTCCAAGACGCGACGCAGCAGTTGGCTGCGATTCCTCTTGAGAAACGCGAATACAAAGCTTATTTAGGTCAAGACTTTATACGCGCAAGGCGGATTGTCGATTGCACTGCCGGTTCTTAAACATTTAGAAGCGTTTCCAAGTGCAGTTTTCACTATAAAAGCGCAATCTCATACGGACATATACTTCGAAATGTGGCAGGTAGAAAGTAGGTATGTTGTGATACGTTCTACTCTATGTCGCTCTCAGCGACTTTACTGATAATCAAATATTTTCGTACGGTATAAATTATGTTACTATCTGTGATAATAGCTTTTAGAACTAAAAAAAACGTAATACAAATTAACTAAATTTTAATGGAGAAACTGTAAGTATTATAAATAATATAATAAGGTAGAAATTCTATGAATTAAAACAATTTTATTATAAATATATAAATAATGTTTATAAAAAGTTTTATAAAATATTTTACGTGAATAGAAGGACGATGAGATTTATACAAAATCTTGGAAAAATTCTGCATTTTCCATTCCAAGAGGTAAATAATTTTTTGACATGTTTTCTTGTTGTAAGATATTTTTATAATTGGCTCCTAAAATAATGGATCAGATGAACAAATATAATAAAAAAATAATAAAATATTTTATTGATTGAATATTTTTCAATTCATACCCTGGGTAGCTCTGAGCTTTCCTTGTGCTGAAGTATCTTTAATAAATAGCGGGACTTTTGGTTGAGGCCCCGCATGATTTAGAACAGTGTATTGAGCTTTTTTTAAAGCATTTGTCACTTCTCTGCATTTTTCTGCCCTTGCCAAATACACAACACATTGTGCTAGCATAACGTCAGATTCTGGCATGCCTATCATTTTACATGCATCCAAAGTTTGCATAGCCATACCTGATAATATTAATTAAAATAAGTTTGAAAAATAGTAAAAATTAAAATTTTGAAAGTATGAAAAATGAGACTTGCTTAAGGCTAAATCATTATTATAAGTTATATTTTCAGCCACTATATTAATTAGTCGTTGAGCAATAAGTACAGGATCCTCGTTACATTCCATTATTCTTGCTAGCCAATATAGAGCAGCATTATCATCCTCACCAATGATACTATGATGAAGAGCATTGTACAAATGATGAACATTACTGCTTTTACTGTCTGACAAACCAGAAGTTATTTCCAAATTGCTTTTTATATCACTCAGATTAATAATCACACACTCTTTATTCTCTGTATTTTTTCCCACTTTTACTTCAACAGCCATTTCTAAGCCTCCTAAAGCAATTCTTGCATCTCCATCACAAACTTCGGCTAACCATTCAATACTTTTCATATCAATAACAAATTTGGCTTGCAATCGGTCCCTTTCTTTCTTTTTTAATTTTGTTTTTACTTCTCCTCCTATTGATTCAATTGCTCTTGAGAGAATATTGATCATGTCGTCTTTACTCAATTTCTTCAGTATAAATACTCTACATCTACTCAATAATGCAGAGTTTAAACTGAAAGATGGATTTTCAGTAGTAGCTCCAATTAAGATAAATGTCCCACTTTCAACATGAGGTAAAAATACATCTTGCTGCAGTTTATTGAACCTGTGTATCTCATCCATAAAAATGACAGTACGTTTTTTTTGTTTTAATAGAATTTCTGCCTCTGTAACAGCTTTTTTCACATCATTTATACTGGCAGTAGTTGCTGATAGTTTTATGAATTTTATTAGATTATTAGATATTTGTTTACTCTCTTGAATTATAACATTGATCAATGATGTCTGTAAATAATAAAAAAAGTTTAAATAAGAAAAAGATATTAATTAATGTTTTTATTTTTTGAAAATAATTTGAAATAATTTGAACATGAATCATCAAACAACCTTTCCACAGCCAGGTGGTCCCCATAAAATCATGCTTGTAATTTCTCCATTTTTTAACAAGTCATTCAATAAGGTGTTTGGTCCAACGAGATGCATTTGTCCAATATAATCAATTAATTTTTGTGGTCTCATTTTTTCTGCTAAAGGCGCATGATTATTATGAACGTTCAAGTTTTTTTTTATTTGGTCTTGAAAATGATTCATTCTGTTATTTCTTAGTATATCAGTTGTAGATTAGTCTTGAATTTTATCTTTTGTTGTTTGAATCTGAAATTTTTATTTCTTTGGAGGTGGAGTTTCTTGAATTTTAGATGTGAAGGGAGACCGTCACTTTCCATTAGTTGTCATAATTATTTCCTGCAAAATTAAATAATGCTATTTGTCAATTTATTATTTTCAAATATAAAATTATTTTATTTTGTTGCAAACTAGATGAATCTATTGACAAATGTACAAAATGCTATCACCTGGTCAAGATTATTTCTACAATATTTTTGCACAATTGTTGGTTTTTAACAAACTCGGATTATTTACTTAAAACACATTTATATTAGATTTGACGAGTTGAGAGCAGACGACAGATGGAGGTAGTATAGTCAAAACATTCGGAGGGTGCAGCATGAGCTCCGAGTCGCGCATAAAACGACTCAAAAATTTAGTCGTGTATCGGTGATAAACTGTACTTTTCTACCCTCTACATGAACGAAGTAAGATTTTGATTTTCATGCGTCAATTAGTTTAATCGAATTTCACGTATTTTCCGAAATAATTCAATGTATTCCAATCGTAGAAACAGGCCAGGTAAATATGGAAGACGACTATCAACGCTATCGACGGGAGCAGGAAGAAGCAGTCTCAAATAAAAGCGGGAGTTCAGCCGGCGATGTGTTTTTTGCAATTTTTCCAAATGTCTGCAGTCTCTTACTGACTCTTACTCTTACAACGCTATTGGGACCTCAAACCAGTCGACAATCAAAGCTTATTTTGGAATTTTGCTTTGTAATTTTACCATGTATTTTGTGTTGTACTGTTCTCTCTACGAAGGTTGTCGAGGTATCGCTAATTTTTCTCATAATTTCTACGGCGAATATTTTGTCAATTCTAGCTTGGAGACATCGAGATGCTTTCAAAGCTCAATCTGCTCATAATACAATTAAACTCGCCTTCATTACGAATTTCCGTGCATTGATAAATATCATAACTGCCATTTGCATTTTAGCCGTCGACTTTACGTGTTTCCCCAGAAAATTTGTAAAAACTGAAACTTATGGTTACAGTTTGATGGATACAGGCGTTGGTCTTTTTATGATTGCAAACGCTTTAGTAGCACCTGAGGCTCGACACATTGATTCAGATGTGAAAATTTCATTTTTGACTGGATTATCGAAAACTGTCAAAGGTTGTCTACCGTTAATATTATTGGGTAATGCCAGATACTTAGCTGTCGAGTTTCTTGGTTACCAAAAACACGTCACCGAGTACGGTGTTCATTGGAATTTCTTTTTAACTCTTGCTTGTGTGAAATTATTTACAGGTCTCTTGTCAACAAATTTAAACTCAAAGTATTCTTTTGTGACGGGATTGTGGATTCTTGTAATGCATGAATATGGCTTAAGTACCCAGGGTTTAAAAGAATGGGTAATGAGCAATGAACCGCGCAATAATTTTATATCGGCGAACAGAGAAGGGTGGGTATCTATCCCAGGATACGTTGGATTGTACTTACTTGGCATTGCTCTTGGTCGATTAATTCATACAACGTATCAAAATAACGACAACGAATTAGTTTTTGAAATAACTCCCAATTGTCGTATCGGCTACACCAAGTCAATGTTACTCACATTGAAGTTGTATTTCATCGCTTCTATATCTTACTGTTTAACGTATTATTGCGAGCAGTATTTCGGTGTATCTAGAAGATTGGCAAATACTGGATACTGCGTGTGGATATTAACGTTAAGCTCTTTGCTTTTGACGTTTTTAGTTGTGATAGAAGTATTTTTAGAAATAATCACAGGTTGTTTAAAAGAAAAATCTCGTCGAAAGTTTTCGAAACATTTACGTCGAGACGATTCGAATAGCAAAACAAACATAAGCATAGTTAAAACATTAGAAATATTTGAAGCTGTAAACAGTAATGGTTTGTTGTTTTTCCTTTTTGCCAATCTATTAACTGGTGCCATCAACATGTCTATAAAAACTTTGAGACAAGAGGAACCCAGAGCAGTAATGATTATGTTAGTTTACATGGCTGTAAATATTACTTTTGTATTATTACGTCAGAAAGCAAAATACTTACTTAATGCCAAAAAGAACCATTAGAAAGAAGTATGTTAAACGAACAATCGTTATTAATGTATACTCATGGTACCATAATACGCACAATAATTAAGCTGTTTTATTTAGCTTGAACAAATAGAAATAAGCGAAAACTTAACGTTTTACATACTGAATATTTCTACTTCATTCTTTTAACCTACAATATGATAGGTTGTATGTGTATGCGCGTGTGTGTGGGTGTGTGTGAAGTCTGTTTGTAGAAAGTACTGATTTCATTTAATTTGTTGTAAAGTTTGCATTTGTATTTAATTATTTATACAACTAATAACAGTTTTATAGTAAATTAATAAAAACTAAAGCATTTTCAAACGTCTTTTGATATGATGCAATAACAAGGCTAAGACGTTCGGACTTAATTTTAACCGAAGTCAATAGTTAACTTTTTGATATTTTATACAATCATGGTTACCAATACGTGTTATTTAAAGCTATATTTGTACAATAAATAGTGTGTCATAATTCATCCTTTTGAAATTTTTTCCCGTTACCATATTTTGTAAACATCTTAAATGCCTCGTGATTTTTAACGTATTTTGCGGCGTTGGACACTATTCTTACGAATTCATCAACGTCAAACTTGTAGTTAGTGAATTTTGCATGAGCCCCGCCACCATGTGCGTAAGTTCCCTGCAAAAGAAATATGTATTCACGATTATGATTTACGTATTTGTGAAAAGATCTATGTAGAAAAAGTCCCTTACTGGATCGTGTTCCACCAATTTATCTGAGTTTTCCCATGTTAAATACTTAATGCCTTTTAGTCTAGCTAAATCTTTGTAACAACTAGCATCTTCACAGTTATACCTAAATAATATAATTCAGATATTTATTTATTTAAGTTATAAATTTTGCGTAATGTGTTTTAAAATTTGAATAAATACACGCTTACAATTCAAATCCTACCGCCCACTCGGGAAGAAAGAGAAAATGAGAAAGTCCAGCTCCATGAATACCAATAAAAATATCAGAGTTTCTAGTAATTTCCAGTTGTTTCTTGAATGGCATAAGTTTATTATATACGACCTAAAAATGTATATTGATGTATTTAAATCTTGAACACAATTTACTATGAAAATATAATTTTCTAATTAAAAATTCTTACCTTTCTTACTTCATAATCAGGATTTGTTTTTAAAGCTTTCACCAATTCATTTTCGTTCAAAATTTGACGATATTGAGTGTCTCTACTCAAAAGAGTGACGCGAATCTTATTACTGTTTCTTTTGTGCAGAGGTATTCGCAATCTATGCAATACATGATCCGAAAATGCCGTAAAAAGTCCGCTATTTTCACAGCCATAGATCTGAAAACAAAATAACGTTTTGGTGTTATTCCTACAATCTTTTATAATAAACTTCCAACATATCAGCCAAGTCATAACTTACTAAGGGTGTATTATAAAACAACCCAAATATCATTCTAGGTAATAGCGGAAAAACAACATTTTTAAAACATGCAGTTTTTCCTTTGAAGGTTTTCAAATCCCATAAGGGATGTCTTGTAAATGCCTCAAATGTATCTTGAAATGCAGAACGGTAGCTGCAAATGCATAACAAATGTTTGCTACAAATCATTATTAATGTTAGATTTCATAAGTAAAACCTATTACCTATAGCTCTCCCAAATCATTATATGATTGTCAGTACTAAATGCAGATGGATGCGAAAGATTAACGTGTAATGAAGCATACAAATTCAAAAAATCACAGAAATGATGATACATGTTTACAGCTAAAACATAATCGATATTTTATGTAATTTACGAGCTTTATTAAGGAAATATCTTCAGTCGCTCAAATTAAAAATACCTGCGTCAATTTTAAGAATATACGTTGGTTTTTCTATGATCACATCGCAATCGCCTTCCACTATAGGTTTACGAGGTAGTTTTTTAAAGTTCCTTATTTCTGGTCCCCATGATTGTAATGGACTGATGTGGTCCGCGTTTTCTTTCAATTTTTGTTCATCCAATCTGTAAAAATGTACCAATGTCCGTTAACTGCATTGACATTAAAATTTATGATTTTATTTCATACTTACGTACAGTACCCGCCAATTTGACCTTCATTCAAGACATCCATTTTATATCTAATGGGATCTTTTCTGTTTATAAGATTCGTGAAATTTATCATGAGATTCCGGCCCCGACAAAATCGTAGATGCTCTGAACATTCCAAAGATGAGTCATCCTTTGAAAAAGAATTTTAAATGTTAATTCGAAAACAGTAAACAATCAAAAATGGTTATCCATCCACTTACTACAAATAGAGGCTGACACAATAACATCATCTCATTACGCTGATCTCTCACATAGCCAAAATCTCCTTGAGCGTAAAATGTATCCAATTGCGCTTTCTTCGTGGCAACCCATCCTTTATGATCCCCAGGACAGCGGGGATTTGAAAATGAATATTCAGATATACAGTCATTCTCGTATCCCCAACATGCTTTTTTATCCAAATGAACCTTAACGATCAGAATGAAATATTTAACGGTAATTTTTGTATTTTTTTTTGTATTAACGTAAACGATGAAAACTTTATCAAACCTTATACGGGCATGAAGGATCGTTGCGGCATTTATCGGCAACATCGAGAAATGAATTGAAATAATATTTGATATGACTCTCCGGCAGATCAATATCGAAATAATTGCTGGCATCGACAGATGCTAACAATAGAAAAAGGGACAATGTCCCGTAAGCGCGTGGTCTCATTTTTGAGGCTGAATCAAGGAGTAATAACATTAATAAAATTATTTGCGTAAACGATTAAAAGACATTAATTGTTCGCAAAGTAGAACACCTGTCGGTGCGTAGGAGGATGCTCTTATATGGCAACACCTATACCTCGCACAAAATTTTATTGTATACGTGGATCGACGTACAACCATAATTTTTTTAAATGTTTCGTTTAATAAATATAAATTGATGAACTTGCGAATCTTATAATGCAGTATAAGACGTTGCCGTAAAAAAAAATTGTAAACACACGTGAGACAGGTGTGCTACCGATAATACAGAATTACACATATATTACCGAATCTATATATATATTTAAGTTAATTTATAAAAAAATACTCACTCGTTTTAACGAACTTTCAATGAATTGTTGTAACTTTAGAAGCGCACTCCACGAAGGAGTACTGAATTGGCGTTTAGATTCATTCATGAACATTTGTTTGTGAAGACGCTAACGTTGAACTGTTCGCACTTGTTTAACTCGGCCTTTACAGTGATTACATTCAACATGGCCGTTAAAAATATCCCCCCCTTCCATCTGCCGGTTAAATTCAATAATTTTATAATAAATTTCTATTAAAGTAGCAATAGGTATACGATCGTCCAACGATACTTTCGAAACTGTCGGCAACCACGGTATCTTTTTTCCCATATTATTGGATCCTCGAGAGAGTTACCGAGGGGGCCCCGTTATACGCGCAACCAAACTTACATTGGTGAATTTCACAAGAGTTTTTCGTTCATTTATACATACATACATGATATGTATGTAGATGACTAACGCGCTATTCTCGAAAAAGTACTTGAATAGTTTTAATTTGGTTGAAATTATAGGGAAAATGTGCAAATAAAGAAACATTCCTTAGACGTGAGTACAAAAACAAAAGTTTGAACAACGTGAGCTGGAAAGAAGCGAGAGAAGCAACTCTCTCTCAGCTATAGTGATCAGTCAAGGAGACAACGCCACAGGCGCGTTCGCATCGAATCTTTCTTTCTCTCCCTCTTTATCAATAGATCGGTGAAACGATCTACATCGATCACGATCACATCAGTGAGCTCTCGCGCAGCTGAGGCAACGAACAGCGCGCGCATAGATCCAAACGGTATCACGAGCTTGCTGCTATGCTCTGCTCTGCTCCTGGCAAAGCTCTCTTCCTATTTATACGAGTATGCCCACTTATTTGCTTCGATCGGTGCACGATGTCTTACTGTTAGGATCATTAAGTCACTGCCTTAGGTTTTTCACCAGGCTTCCGATCCCCACGACCACGGATAACTTTATCTTTCGCCTCATTCGTGACACACTTTACTCAGCCTGCGTCTATTTTTCTTCCTTATTAGGTGCATTAGCCTTTTTCACAGATTGCATCAGAACTCCTTTGCTCGCGTTCCCTCTATATGTACTATATACATATATGCTTCGGGCAGGCGAGACTATATATGTGTATATATATATATATTGCCTTTCACACCAATCTCATTTCCGCGATTGTTGCGGAATTTTGCCGACAGATCGGATTTTTCTGTTTAATCCGCGCGATAAGGCCTACAGATAAACCTATATACAAACTGACTGACACTGTGTCGACTTGCAAAGCAGGATAAATGCGCGTGCGCATACATGAGCCAACTTTTCATAGGATTTTCAACGTATATTCAAACGATACAGTTAGGAGAGAGAGAGAGAGAGAGAGAGATTCTGTCGCGAGCACGTTGCTTGCACGTATAGCTCATTGTCAACGCGACGTCGTCGTCGCACAACAACCTCGAATTGCCCGACACGGTGGCGCCCGTTGTCACACGTCCTACGCGCGAAATCTGAACACTAGAATGGCCTTTTTAACTGCCGTCACAGTCGTATACTACACAATAGGGTTACACCTTAATTATGAAATTTAGATCTGATGTACGTTAATTGTGCTCATTTACAATATTACTATTTTTGCGCACCTGAACCACTTAATTGTCATACGTATTGTGATAACGACGAATAACACGCGACACACGATTGATTTTTTTATTGTATACGTGTCTTGTAAATAATTTTTACATATTAATGAATAAAACTGGACTGCAATGTTTACCTTCTCCATCTGTCACAGTTTCTGAGAAGCACAAATGATTTTAGAGATGGAAATCTCGAATATCGTATCATAAATTTCAGTGTACTTAAGAGAACCCACTGCGTATAAAGTGAATTCACGGTTGATCAGCCATTAAGTGTGTGTGGGCTGAAAGCGCCTTTTACAAGCTGCTGCCGTTGCTCCTGCTGTAGCTACTGCTATCCTGGTGTACTTTTTTTTGCATGTACCCCCGCTGCGTCAGCGATCGAAACAGAAGCTGCTTCCAGGTGTTAAAAATATGATTGCAACACTTGTCAATTTTCCGCTGGTTAGAGTTCGTTTCATTTTAACCGCGCATCGTTAAATATCAGTTAATTTCAGTGAAATGAATTATATTTGCGTTAATTGGCTTTTCGTAAAAGTCCAAAGGCGGTTTTTTACGGTTGATTGAAATGGAAGGTTGGACAGTGATAGTCCATGTCCCGCGGTGTGTTCACGATTCGACCCGAAAGTAACTCTGACCCCATAGCTCGTAAATTTAAGCTTCATAGCCGCTTGTCACCGACTTTGGCTCCTTTTTACGAGCTCGGCTTCACTTTACCACTCGTATTCCATTTGTATGATCCTTACGGATATGTATATATATATATATATATATATATATAAGTATACGTTACGAGACTATAACACTGGCACTTGTGTAAGCGTCAGATGCCATTGGATCTATTTTTCCAATCAATTGTTCCTACGTATATACGTACACATTAGTAAATCGGACGCTTTCACCATTAAAAGTTAAAAAATTGATGCTCGAAAAAGGGAATTGCCGCTCGAAAAAAAAACACGAAAAGCTGTTAATTACGAGGACGCGAGAGCCTCGAAACACGGCTCAATCTTCCGTGAGCGAGTACCGTTTCGGACAACGAGCTGCGACACAACAATGGCCCTCTCTCTCTCTCTCTCTCTCTCTTTTCTCTTCGCATGCCACATAAAGATCGCGCATACAAGCTCTGGATAATTGTCGGGCCGCGGGAGGCTTATCTTTAACACGCGCCGTTTCAAGGACGTAAAAGCAGAAGAGGGTCTCGGTAAAAATCAGCCATGCCAATAACAATAACGCGACGCCACCACGGGAGGCTCGATATATTCTTTTAACATCTCTATAATCTGCGAGTGTATATAAGTCTCGATGCTCGGCCACGTCAGGCTTGTTAACTGAGACCGATGTCACACAAGAGCGCGTGACTTTTACGCGCTTGGGCCCATTTATGTGACCACGTCGTTTATAGACGTTAGACTGGGAGTGTTGTTTTCGCAGAGATTGTTTTCTCGATTATTACCCACGCGATATGACGATTGATTTGCGGTGACAAACTGATCGATGCACTTTCTTCTTCAAGCTATGATCATTGATATTTGATTGGGCACACTACCTTGTATTGATTCATTAAAGCTCTTCTATGTGTAAATTGACTCGAAAGCATTGTGTACTGATATGCGATACTTTTGAAACAACGTTACATCAAATTTACATTTCAAGTTTGACGAATTTATGCAGAATTTGATTTAGCGGTAAAAGTTCCCTATGAGTAATAATAGCAAATGTTTGGTAAAGTGAAAACATCGCGAGTGACTGTTGTTGATTTGGATTTGCAATTCAGAACGAATGTACATTAAGCGTTTCCATTAAGCGCGTGCTCTGGAAAGCTTGCATTAGTCGGATAATCGCTCTAATGTATTCCTTAGAAAGCAATGTTACTCAGAGACATAAAAAGCAAAGGAAGTCGATTGTCAATGGTAGGCGTATTAGTTGCTATAGGCAAACGACGGGCATCAACGTCAAACGTGCTATAAATATCGTCCACAATGCGAGATCGCGCTCGGCGAAGCTCTAACCTAGTGCGGTATGTATATACGATATCCCGAGTATTGCTGCTGCTGCAGCCGCTGTTGTTGCTAGAGTTGTGTGCAGGTGTGCTTTCCTCTTTCTCTTGCTCATTGTGCAACGCCTTTCTTTCCCGCCGTTCTCGCGTTTCCATAAACAGCCGAAAGAAAGTCTCTCGGCTAGCGCACACGCGCCGCAAAAGTTCGGTGCTTATAACAATGATAGAGAGCAAAGGGTCGCTTGCTACTACATGCTTACAACCGAGAAACTTTACGGCTGTATGGAGATCAAATGAGACGGAGAACGAGAAAGTTTACTTTGTATGAGACTGTTATCGTTTGTAAGCATGACTTCTGTTTATGCGTATGATAAAGTATTGGATAATTAAACTGTGAGAATGGCCCAGGCGCTGGATTAGTCACCAAGTATTCGGGTTTTCTTTGTAGTTAGTACCGTTTTCGAAAGCAATTTCTTGATCGCATCCTAGATGAACTTTTAACAATTATATTTATTTCTAATAATTAAATATAAAGGTGAACTACTATTTAATATTGAACGTTTACTGTTGTGAATATTATAAATTAACATTTGCATTTCCAGTTTTAACGTTTTCTTACACAGCACGGGCTTGGATAATTGGGTTATAAAGAGGTTGATTGATTATATCAATTTCATATGACACTGAGAAACGTTTACAAGTACTTAAACTTCAAACATCCGAAAAATTGCCAGCAAATACCGCCGTTTGCAACTTCAACAGGAATCCTAAAGTAATTCACGAACAGTTTGGAAAGGTCGATTGATCGACTGCAACTTTCAGTTCTCTCTTGAAAAAATCACAACAATTTATCTTGACTCTTGAAGAACGAAGCAAATTCCGGCAAATTGCTTTTTTTTTAAGATCCGCTGAAATTTAGAGAGTGCGCAAGCCGTCCCGGGGCGATAAAAAAAATTGTCGGTATTTTTTCACATGTCAGGAATTTCCCCACTTAACGTTTGACAACATAATTCCTGTTTTGAGGGAGAGGGGTACTGTTAGGAGTTGTATTTTACTCATTCTTTCTTGGGCTGAGCTAAGAGATATTCGGTGTGCGTCACCCGTATAAATAGCGGTTGAAAAAGGATAGCTCACTTATCGGACGAGATCGAGGGAAACAAGCGCGTGCACTCGGCCATAATCGTGGATCACTCGAACGACGACGTCGTCGACGAGGAAGACGCCGACGACGACGAAGACGACGAAGAGAGAAAGAAAGAACCAGGTTCATCCGACGAACTGTAGTACTGTACTTTTTTTTATCGTTCGCCTGTAAATTTCGCGCTCTCGATAGCTCTCCTGCAAGTCTCTCTTTTTCATCGAGGTCAACGAGATGCCAGCACACGACTTTTGTAGAGCCAACCGGTAATTACACAACCTCGCACTGATAATGCAGTACTTTATACGTAGAAGAAGTTCGGTAGTTAGTGAAAGTCTCTACCCCGTCGGTTAATTTATCGGCCTACTGTTCTAATCTCATCCATTATCGACATTTCTTATACAAATACGTTTGTCTTTTCATATTGTCTCGCGGACATCGAGAAAAGAAAACAAGAAAGCCGTTGAAATATCATTGAATTAGGGCGTATACACTCGTTAATCACTATCAGGTGCACAGTGGAAAGCTCCGTTGCGTAACGCGCTCATGGTGGTGCTGTTACACTGCTAGTAAAAAACGGATGCACCAAGCGAACATTAATTTGTTATCCGTCCGAGGTAATAGAACCATGGCTAGCTCCAAGTGAGTGTGTCAGCCTGTCGTTTTGTAGTTAGTCAGTGCACTGACGCCCAGACCACCCTGATTCCTTCTTTCTCTCTTTCTCTCTCTCTCTCTCTTTCTCTCTCTCTCTCTCTCTCTCATGCGCTCGCGCAGACCATGTTGCAGCAGGTCTTATATTATGAAGCCGTTCTCGTGTTCCTATTCGAGCTCTCCCTCACGTGCGCAACCTGCGTATGTGTCTGCGTATGTGTGTGTGTGTGTGTGTGTGTGTGGCTCGGGCATCGTGTGCTCTCTGAGCGTATTTCTTCCGCACCGACGAACAGCCTTTTTTGCCCGCTTTGTCAGTCTTGCTGGAAATGTTTTTTCTTTCCATCGACTTGGAAATGTACCAAATCTTCTAATCTCACGCTGGATTCTTTTTATAGGGTTGGATGTTGAACTTCACTGTCGGATGGCTAGACCAAGAAGATCGTATAGGACGAATTCTGAGAAATTTTCGAGACAATGAATCTTCAGATGTAGGTTTGTACCTATCACAATCTCAAACCAAATGAAATAGCTTTGTAGTTGCATCTACGGATTGTTGCAAACGTGTTCGAAAGGTGTTATCGCTATCTGCTATATAAAACTGGTAGTTATTTTGTTGTTGCTGTTGTTGTCGTTGTTATTTTCTCCGTAGCTCTACGAGTGCGTCCGTTACGTGTGCAATAATTGCAATAAACGCGATGGGACATAGATAGTGGTTGCGGCCGCAAGAGGTCAAATCAGCAACGGAGACACAATCTATAATTAAATCGGCGGACAGATCCGGGGCCAGCAAATGCACATCACACATACAAACACAAACTTATCGTTAAACCCTTTACGCTTTTTTTCCATTTTATCAGTCCCTGAACTCTCGTCGATATCAACTATTCAATACCGGCTAATTTGCGATAAAAATTAATATCAAACAGGGAGAAAATTGTGAAAATTGATTGATGACGTGGTAGAGTCAGGTGCGGGTGTCAAGGATTTACGAAATTCCACGAGAAGAGCGAGATCGTATAAATTATGCTCGCTTGTATCAGGAACACGTCTCGTCGTAAAGACCTGGCATGATTTAGCCATTGACTTTTGAGGAATATCGTTTCGGTGTATTAAGCCATCGCGCGCTCGTTAAGCCATATAATGCACTTCTCTGTGGAATTTATGGGAAAGTTGTGCACTTTCCCATTAATGTAATTCTCAAATGCATAATGCATCACGCGCCCATATATCTCGGCAGTGTCTGCTGTTTGCACTACTATGCGAGTTCGTGAAGATCGTGTGCCATAGCTACGAGCGACGACGAACGGCGACGTAGACGACGACGACGACAACGACGATTCTACTTTAACTGTCGCGTGTAGACATTCGCAGGCGGCAATTCTCAAAAGAACTACGTCGACGAGACCCACAGCCTCATCGTCGTTTAGATAAGGGAACACAGAAAGCATGACGGCATGATGATGTGTGCATAATACAACCGCAGCCGCAGGCTAATACCAACACCTTTTTCCAAACATGCGTTTTGCCGTTCATTATACGATACAGCTACTCACTTTGATGGTTACTTGTATGTCCATCTTCGAACAAGCTTACCACCTTTGTACGCAAATTCACTTGTGGACACTGTTGTTTTAGCTCGATAAAAACCATTCCGTGTACGTCTAATCTTTTGATAACATGTACACATTAACATAAAGTTTCGACATTTTGAATAATTCAGTTTTTCACAGGACCATCAAGAATTACCGAGAGCATTACTTGTTATGGTTATGTTATGTTGGTACAGACTTTTTAAGAATCTATTTTCCTCCATCCATATTAGGAATACTTTGCGAGTGCCAGGATCATCAAAAAATAAAACATAGACCTTTTAACAATGAGACTATAAAACTATGGTCTTCGAATAAAACATAAGAAAAATGAAAATCGAACGAATTTGTCGTACAAATGTAAAAAAAGGGAATGAAAATGATTGCCCATGCAATTAATCTCGGGATAATAAAAAGTTTCGAGGAACACAAAGTTCCTTAACCTCTTTCATTCAGTCTCTATTGCGGCCATAAACGGGTAGAGCAGCGAGCAAAAAGTGCCGAAAAAGCGGGCGGGCGAGAGATAAAGCGAAGAAGAAAAAAGGCGCCGACAAGCGGACCTGGAGCGTCGCGGATCGGCCTCTTATTCGGCTGTCATGTAATTCAGTAGCTCAGCAACAGCAGCAACAGCAGCAGGAACAGCGTGCCAGATCGATCGACCTGCATCTCTTTCTCTCTGCGCGATTTTGCATACGCGCGCAAAGCAAGGCAAGCGATTTGTCAAGATCGCGGCCAGCTGATTTGCTGGTTCTTCCCCTCCGAAAGAATTACGCGGCTGCAAATTGAATCGCGCGATTTGATAAAATCCCTCGATGTGGCTTCAGGTTTTTTACCGTTTTCGATCCGACCAAACTTTGTTTGGAAGCTTCAAGCCGGCTTTATACGGAAGTTAAATACAGATCGACAAGCGTTCAACCTCGAAAATCTGGCTCATTTATTTTCTTGACAAATTTTTTCCGCGCACAATGTAGATATTTTCACTTTGATAATATAGCGGGTGGGCTTATTTCACGCAAAACCGATTTTAAGAATATACGCGGGTTTCATTAAAAAAAATCAGATAATTCTCGTTTTGTTTTGCTCGGGTTCCAGCGTTTTTTCCATTTTAGACTAAAAATAACATAGGTTTTTATGCTGTTCATGGCTATGCTTATTACATTTGTAAAAATCTTTTTAATTTTAGAAAGAAATCACTCTCACAGTTCTTACGTTTTATGGACTTAAGAATTAAGGTTTTACAGTCAAAAGTATCCTCGTCAAGGAAATGATATTTACCTTCACTGAAACATTTTTTTCCGATGCTAAAATAAGTATGTATCGACAAGTGCGAGTCAGGTGCAGACTGCAGAGATGCAAGCTCTCCCCAAACACTATCATCCACTTGCCCCCATGCAAATATATACTAGCGGGTGGGAGTTGCGCGGCGCCACAGTGGCGGCATCCAGCCGCGAGTCCTTTACACGCTCTGTAAAGATTACGTATATACACAGAAGAAAGAGAAAGAGATACACGTCATGGACTCACGTGGTGCAGATAAAATTGTCTAGCGCATACGCAATCTTATTTTATATTTTGCGGTCTCTCCCCTTTCGTTCGCGACAAATAAATTTGAGTCGGCCGCGCGAGCATTAAAAGGTTCGATTGATATACTGCGACTATTTGAAAGTACATGCATTTTCAAGTGCGAACATCGAGTCTTTATAACTGAGCATTACTTTAAACCTAGGCGGTACCTTTACTCTCTTCTGTTAATGAATAATCCCGCAGGTTTTTATTCCAATCGCGCGCGCATACGCGCGTGTAAGCTATTACTCCACTCTGACATTTTTCTCGCGAAAATCGAACAAAGACTAATGAAGTTGTCTCTTAGCCGCGCGAGTAATCGAGTATTTGTCGCTCGCTTACCGAGATGAAAAAAAAAGAGTCTCGCGTCCAACGAGATGTTTATGGCGAACATAAGCGACGTACATTTAAGAAAAAGAAGAAGAAAAAAATTCTGTCGTCAGCGTTCGATGACTCTCTGGACCAGTTTCGCGCAGCTAAAAGTGGTTCCCTCGCGTTTGTCACCTCGTCACTTAGGGGTCCCCCTTGTTTATGGGAGCGAATCTCCGAAAATCGACCGCTCGCTAAATCATGCAACCCAATTCAATAAAGCACCACCAGTAAACGCAGGTACACAGCAAGTCGAATGTTTCAATAACTCAGTCCCCCGCCGAATCGTTCTTTCTTTTTCTCGCCCCCAAGCGACGTTCTTTATTTCACGCCTTATCGCCTCGTTTGTTTATGAGGCTCGCGAGAGAAAACGGCCCGCTGCGTGTATATCGCGAAAAATTTCTCTACGAAACTTTGTGTATTTTATTGTTGGCATAAATTTCGATTCGGCTGCATTGAAAGTTCTAATGGAAAGAGCCGCCACGCAATCGACTACTTATCACCAGGGAAAACAATGAGTTAATCAGCTCGTATAACTTGAGCAACCGGTTGTTACAGTTACCCTTTGCGTGTGCATGCGCCGATTTATTAAGTCGCTGCGATTGTCGTGCACGCGTAATTCCGTGCACAACTAATATGAGAATCGATCGCTCCGCCAATTTTCACATTATTAACGAATTTCGTAAGTTGCCTTATCGCGCCTACTGTATGATAATCAATCGACCTATTATTTTAGCACCCAAGCCATCTACTTAATTTTACCTTTCGGTATCGTGGTATCGTGTGCTAAAAAAGAAACACTAACTAGCAAAAGAGTCTGATCATTGTTTACGGAGTGTACGCGGCGCATCTATAATTGGTCCTCGTCCCTCGTTTGCTTGGATAAGTCGAAAAGTGCTGTTATGGGTATAAACATCCGATTCTCCGGTAGGATAGCCGTTCGCGAGCACGTGAGAACCGCGAGAGCGAGCTACCGGCCACTTTTCCCTAAACAAGCTAGCCGCTGGTAAATTGGTCCCGTATGCGAGATTCGATACACCTGGTCAACCGAGAAATTGCTTGCGACACGCTTGCTTGATAAAATAAGCAAAAAATACTTGGACAGTAAAAATTCGACAAGCTATACAGTTACCGATGTACATTTTCAAGTTTTATCGTGAAAATTTGGTCAATTGTTCCGAAACCTTTCGGCATTCCTTGTTCGAGCTTAATAACAAAAGAAATATACTTTCCCTTTGAAGTGTATACAAAGAAATCAAGTCAATTGAGCAAAAGTAACAGAAACAAGGGGTAATCAAGAGTGTATAAGATAAAAATAATCAAATTACACGTAAGGTGGAGAAGTTGCAGGAAAGGGCTGTGGCTCGATCGGTGCTGCGGAGTGCCGGCTGATCCCGATCAACGCCAATAAATAAGCAAGGGAGAGGCGGGCAATTAAAAGTGAGACATCAACCGACTAATGAGGTTACGCCACGAAAGCTCCTTCCTCCTTTCGCCCGGTGGCGTTCTATCGATAAGGGCGTTCGCGAAGCGTCAAGTGCTCAAAATGCCGATTCCCTTCGACTTGACCAATCCGATATAGGCAAATAGAACGAGTTACATTGAACGTTAAGCGACATCCATAAATTGCGTCCCATTGGTAATGTTGAAAGAGAAGCAGGAGGAGGTATTATAGTAAAGTCGGTGCATGCTATAAGTTATCCATAGATGATCGGTAATAAATAATAAGCTATCGAGAACCGGTCAATCATAGAGGTCAACGTCGCGAATCGGCGTCTCCACTTAATAAATATCCTGATGCGAGGAGGCCGTGCCTATTACGGAAATGCGCGAGACACAATGCCGTCATAAATCAAGATCGCCGAGTCGATGCACTTCGATAGGTCTCGCGTTCAAGCTAATTACCGAAGCGAGAGAGAGAGAGAGAGAGAGAGAGAGAGAGAGAGAGGAAGGAAGTGAACTGAGCTGCGAGGAGTGCCTATGTATACTCACTCCCTTAATCTGATCAAATAAAACTAGTGGGGATTAAGATATTGTACGTTGGCTGATCAAGTGCTTTCCATAAACATACTTTCTAAATCCGCTAGTCGCGCGCAATTCGCAAATCGTGTAACTCAGGCTCATGTCCAGACAATCAGGCGGCTTTTTTTTCCTCTCGTTTTTTCTTTCTGTGGTAAAGTCGCTCGCGCGCCCGTGCTCAGTCAGGAGAGAGAAAAAGGAGAACGGTAACGGAAAATGAGGGCCGCCGGGCATTTCCGGGTAGAGCTGCATTGCGGCACGATGCCTCAGAGCCACTTGACCTCAGTGTCGCCCCTTTCTCCCAACAACACTGGTATATATACTAGGGTGAGGGTGAGCGCGACAACTCGATCCACTCGCGGTTTGCTTGGCCATCTAGATTTAAATGGATGCATATGCAAACATTTTCCGGGTCACGCGGCAGCCCTGCGGGACGGTCTTCGCGGATCAGGTGTCATTATATGGCAGCAACAGCAGCATCGCCGAGTGTCCGTTATGAGAACTTCTCCATAGAATAGCTGTAGAGAGCACCTTTTTGGTAGCGGCTACTCTCTACCTCGCAACGTCTCTCACGAGCCTTATGTGCCTGCAAGCCCTGTCTTGTGTGTGTATAAAGTGTCTAACGGAGCATGCGCTGACTGATTGCCAGTATGTACAAACAATATCGTAATGCCGAAAGTTATGGTCTCATTGTTCGACAATATTGTATCTTTCGTAATGTGCGTCAACTAGAGCACCAAGACGTCAAAACTAGCTCACCGAAAGAAAAGGACAAAAATTTCACTTTTGCCGCGAGTAGTGTCACATAAAGCTCGACTTTATACGGCTTTTGTTTTATCATTGTTGTAGCACGGGGCTCCGTTACAGGATTTTACGAGGAGGCTCGAACGAACGAGTAAGAGCGCGCGCGCGCGCGCAAGAGAGAGAGAGAGAAAGAGAGAGTCGATAAATCAAATGACTGGCGGATAATTGGTCGATCGCGGTGAGCGCCCGTCGCGCGTACGTGCAAGCCGCAAGATACTGCTCAAGCGAATAAACATGACTCTCGTTGGGGCACTGTCTTTCTCTATAGGAAAAATCTTGATATGTACTAAAAATATTTATTTACCTCTTTTCAATTGTCGGAATTGGAGACAAATACGAAAATAACAACTTCCTGAATAATATACTAAATAATTTTATTTTTCTAATATCAAATATTGAATATTTTTACAAAATACAGATTAGAAAGAATACACATTATCCAAGATTTTTCACATAGGTTTTATAAACTCAAGTCATCTGTGCATGAGTAAACCAGAAGAACAAGTTATTCGCCCACGTGTTTATTTAGCATAGTTTACAGTGTAGGAAGCCGCCTTGGTCTGTGTCCATGTCACTTCGATTGACTGATTAACGTCATTAGAGAAGATACGAACCCACGCGAGAGCACTGTTATGATGACTTTTTTGGACGTTAACGAAGGCCGCGTAATCGCGTCGTCTTGGAAACATTCGGTAGCTTTTTCCATAAATCTAATAACGTGCGTGACGCGCATCTCGAGCGCTGTGCGCTACGTTCATGCATTTACGTCGTTTTAAACGCGCGCGATGCCCGATTGAATTATCGTCTCTTCTCGACCTTTTCAATGTGTTTAGATTTTTGAGTCGCTTTATTTATCGGCAATTCATTCGAGTGCGTGGTAAATTTTCAAATTAAACTTTTACGACACGCTGACAAAAGTTAATGTATTATTTTCCCTCGTAAAAGAGATCTCTCACGAGAGAGCTGAGAAAATAGTTAGGAAAGCTCACTATGGAAAGAAAAAAATGAATGGTTTACTGATACTGGAACGGCATAAAGGAATCAAAACATCCAAGTGAATAAAATATATATCCCTTTGATACAGTGTGAGTGAGAGAGAGAGAGAGAGAGAGAGAGAGATACGGCTACTTTGTTGCGTATACTAGCTTGATCAACCTGGACAGTGTATATAACCGCGCGTGAACTCTGTTAAGCACTTCTTAATGCCGCGTGCGAGAAAACAAGATTTATCTCCATTCCGGAGACACTTTGGGAAAGGCTCGCAGTGACAAAAGAAAATTCAATCCGAAGTGTAACGTAAAAGGTCATTTTATAAGTCTCCACCCACTCAATGAAGCTTTGTGCTCCTTCGGAGAGATTTGGCCGGTGCGCTCGGTTGCCCGCGCACGAAAACATCATCGGATGCCATTGTGTCAAAGAGCACAGTTCTCTTTTCACTCCTACTCTTTTTTTCCTTCTTTTTTTTAAGGGAGTACCTGTCCGCTTTATCGCAGACGAGTGACGACAAGCTACGACGACGACGACTCCATTCACGGCTATCGCGAGACATCTCCCACTCTCTTGGCGCAGGCGGCGCTCTTTCATTCATCCAATATCAGATTTACCGTTAATTTTTAATTTTTCCTCCCCTAAAAAGTGAAGCAGATAACAAAAAAATGCAACAACAACGACGAGAAAATTCGAGTAAGCACACGAGCAAAGTTGTCGCTCTGGTATGCGAGCGATCAATGAAAGAAAGCAGCGTCAGGTAAAGCGTTTACTGACGAGTTTGGCCCTGCGGGCACAAGAAGCAAATAATGGTGTTATTCGGCGCTGGAGCTGCCAGCGACAAGCGGCCTATATAATGGCATTGTCCTCATTACAATGAGCCACTCGAGAGATGCTGCATTCCGGACCTCTGTAATCTCCGCGCGAAGAGCACCTCGTGGTAAATACCCTCCGAAGCTTCACCACTTGAGGGAAAATTTATAACTTGGAGAGTATAGAGCTCGCACACTGAGCTTCTATATACTCGCCTTGCTATTGAGTTCTTTGGATCTCTTTGGCGTTTCTTACAAACCTATTTAGACTTGTTTCTAGGAGTCTTTTTATAACAGTCATTCCATCTTGCTCTCTTAATGTAATAGTTCACAATCAAGCTACTCAACGTGATTTATCCTTCGCATGCATTTACTGGAATAACCTGCGTCAAATATTTACCTTTGCCAAGTTCATGGTATCGCATGAATTAAATAATGAAAAATCTGAGAATCTAGCCCAGCTGGAAGAATTAATTGTTCGAACAACATTTATTCCCCCAATAATCGTATTGATAAGACAAAAAAATTTGCTGCATCGACTTACAAATTACAGCAAGTGTGGCCTAAGATAAATCGATATTCCACGTGACAATGTAAAAACAAACAAACAAAACAGACCAAAAATCAATGCAACACGAATTCTCCTTCTGAAATAATGGCCCCTAATTATCATCGATGTTTGTTCTTGCCCAAACTTTTTTGGCAAAGTCCAAGTATTTGGATGTTCCTGGGGAGGCGCTATAAATCACGCCAAATTCCCAGCATTCTTCTGCTTCGCGTACTACACTTGGTCCGCTACACTTGTTCTCTCGATTCATTCATGGCTGCTGCGACAATGACTGCACCTTACGCCTGCTCTCTCAGGATTTTCTAAAGAAGCGCTTTTGCTTCGAAAATTTTTCCCATTCACAGCACCTATGTGAAACTGAAAAGCTTGAATGGGTCGCATCGTCACGGTGTATCGGTAATCTTCTACGAACGCTTGCTCCTTCTATTCGCATCTTTGTTTTCAATGCTCGCCTCTCGTAAGCGTAAGGTTGTTGATTTTTATCTGGCAGCTTTTTCCCGTGTGGACACATCAAGTTTTTTCCACGGGACCATTCTTCGCGAGCATCCCTTAACCCACATTATTTCTTTTTTTCTTATGATGAATTTCCAAAAAGGAAAATAACAGCTCTAATATACCTGTTTCCGCGTCATTCACCACGCTAATGGAATGTTTTTGTATCGCGATTTACGTCATAATAAGAATTCATATTCCCTCAGTTTCTTCTAAATCGGGTATTGACGTATTGAATAAAGTTCAAAATGGTGACAATTACATTAAGGAATAAAAAAAAATACACAGGCACACAGGTTTCAAGGGAACGCATTAAAAAGAGAAAAAAATCTCAGATTGCGAAAGCGTTGTTGGATATTTGTTCGTAGGCCCATATAAAAAATTCGGCGTCACGTGCAAGCGGGTGAGAGTGTGTGAAGTCTTGCCGGCTTGTCTATCAACTCACGCGGATTCGAGCCTTTTGTTACGAGTACGCGCGCGACACCTAAGCTCAAAGGAGCCGCGCACACACCTGATTTTAAGCCTCGCGCGGAATTCCAAATTGCGCTCTCCAGTCTCTTAGAAAATGTAACAAAAATACACCTGAGCGCGCGGCGCTCCCTTTTCGCCGCGCTAGATGATGCGTATCAATCTCGGTTGTACCTGTTTACCGCATGAGAATTTCATAGTTTTGCACGATTCACTTTCTACTTATGCGGAAACAGTATGTTTTTTTCAACTGTTCGCATAGATAAATTGACTCAATAATAAAAAAAGAAAGTTATAACGCATATTTACTAGATTTTCGTAGATTCTTTATCTCAATCTTTCATGTGGGGAAAGGAAGTTTATCCGGTCTGTCTTGTATTATAATATCATCCCTTTTCAAACTGAAAAGAATCTGGGAAAAAACGGAGTTTCCGCAAGCTTGTCTCCAAGACCTAAAAGATTTTCATGAGAAAATCAGTAAAATTAGAAAGAAAAAAATCCAGGAAAGAAACCACATATATATGTGAGAAAAAGGAAACTCTTTGAGCCTATCATTTATGGAGGACAATTGGGAGGGCCAATCCTTTCGGTTGGCTACCTCCACCCCCGCATGATGAGAACGTGGCGTCGATGCGTGTAGGGCGTCGAAGCAATGTCCTTGAAGTGATCCTTTGTGTATCCCGCAGCACTAGGCATAATGGAGCCTCAAACGCTCGAGCTACACGGTCCTTTTTCCCACCAAAACCTGGAAACCCATTCTATTATTGGTCGCGTTTTTTCCCGTCGACGTATATATACATCTATTCGTATACACGTACGCAGAAGCGCGCGGCTACATGGGAAAAGCCCGAGCACACTGTGGTCATGGAAAACTACTTCCCACCTACTCTTGGTACAACGCAATCTTTCGCAATCCTTTTAAACGCATCGCCTATTCACACGAATGCGTTTTTTCTCTTTTTTCGTTCGGATTAAATGGAGTTTTTGGTATTGTCGGTTTTTTTGTCTACCACAAATCTTGGAGAATCGGTGGCCTAATCGCAGCGACATCTTCTCACGTTTATCCTTCTCAGAGGAATGTTTTGATAGAATAAGCTTATCGGCCAACATCGCAGGAGAAAACGTAACATGTGCATGTCGATTTGCATGCAATTGTTCAGGCTTACTTATGAGTCTAGGTATCCTTTAAATCCTCGTGTTTTTCCTGCAAACGACAAATTATCTACCATTATAATCTATCAAAGGTACTTAAACTCGTGTACGAGCCCAAGGCTACTGCAAGCCAGAAAAACTTTTCTCCGGAAGGATCGCTGTTACACTTGCAAGAAGAAACACTGCCTGCTGGCTACCGAGTTATTACAACTAACGGCTGTAGTTTTAGAGTTTTCGACATCGATTCATCGCTTGTCATGTCCGATTTTTTGTTCTACGGATTTGACACGAGGTATAAGATATCGTGGTATAATTCATTATACGAAAAATTGATTATTCCTTTAAATGAAATAATTAAATAGCATGTCGTGCCAAAGAATATGTTTTTTTTTTCGAATTAATTATCGTTAAATTCAACCCTCAATCGTTCAATTCACATAACCAGCGATATTTTTCGTTAGACAGGCAATTGCTGCGTGACTAACTGCATTGCGTGAACAAAATATGAGATAGACAAAAAGTATTCATTCAGCGTAATAAAAACAGCAGGTATCCCAGCTTAAAATTCCAGAAGCAAAAGCCGTCGAACCGAAAAAAACAGAACAGACGCGGTGAAAAAAAAAGGATATCAAAGTGCCGCGCCAATGCAAAAGCGCAGCTCTGTTTCCATCTCTCTCTTTCTTTCTGTCTCGAGTGCTAGTGTATGAGATATTAGTATATAATGTATATCAAGAGTGAGGGATGCTGGACCATATGGCACTGCGTGGAGGGCGCGTGGCACGTACAAAACCCATCACCGGCCTCTTTCTCTCTCGTTTTTTTTAATTACACCATGTGGCTCATTTGTAGCCGCAACTGTCGACCACCCCCGCATACACGCACCGGGTGTGCCCTATACTCGATTTTCATCTCTATATACCAACGTTGTTGCTATTACTGCTGTTGTTGCTGTCCATGATATGCCTCATCGAATTGTACAGGTGAGCTGCTCCTGCTGCCGCTGCGCTTCTGCTGTTTCGTGATGACGAGCAACCACACGTGAGTTGTATCGTATCGAGGTGATTAATTGAATTGCTTTTTGCGTGCACAGCCTATTATTACCAAACCATTAGTTTTATTCTTATTTTCCGCTTTATTTATTTGTTGAGCTTCATTAAAAAGTAAATGAATAGTCTTTTCGATTGACAAATTTAATTTGAGTTAATCTACGTCTCAATTATTCATGCAAATCCTGCGTACTACGCATTAAACTTAATGTTACTGGGTTTCTTTTAATAATTCGTAAGTAACTTTTCGTGACTCAATAGCACACTACTACCTGTAGGGGTCCGTCTTATTTGAAAAGAACAATCTCATAAATTAAGCATATATTTAAATTACATCCAATTTTCTTAGGCCATCGCATAACTCGTGGTCCATTAGTTTTCCTTAATTTTCCAAAGCATCATAATTCATTGGTGGGGGGTGCAACTGCGCATCTGGTGCGTGTGCCGGTCAGTGAGCGGAGAGGCGCCATACAGGTCTGCCGAACCCCCGCGATAATAAATTAATCCCTATGCACCCCCAGCTACCTTCGAAGTCCACCTGTCGTCCCCTAATGGCCACTTAATGTCGACTTGAAAAAAAAACCTAAAGAAACATCTTTGTTGTTTTCTATTTCCAATTCCACTTTTCCGGCTCGCGCGCAAGCCACGCGCCACGGCAAAGCATGGACTTTCACTCCAACTGTACTGTCTCGACATCAGATAAGCCATCAGTTCCTCTCGGGAGAAAGAGAGCTTGGCACCTGACTTTCAGAGGATTGCCTCTCTAACGGGATCCCCAATCTGTCGTTACAGCTCTCTCGAGCTTCGACGCTCTAATTTACGTGTTTTCTGCCGACGACGACACGACAGCCAAAAACAAAAACAATGAAAAAAAACGTTTTGTCGAGATAAAGAGAGGAAAGCGAAGGTGACGATCGGTCGCAGATAATGTCTTTATCTTTTTTCTTTCGTCTTTCGTCGGTGAATGCCGCACGTTATACTTGAGTGCTACAAATGATTGACAATTTTTTTTCGTTCCCGAGGGCGCTGAGTGCTATGTACTTTCACGCTTGATAAAAATGATCGGCAATTTAATGGCAATTTGTCCGTCGATGTTGATATGGGATCGATTAACGCTATATTTTAGCAATCACGATGTGCCTGTTATTTTCCAAAGATAAAGAATGCGATAATTCTTTTTCAACGATATGGATAACAAATATATAAGGATAATAACCACGTCAGTTCTGCACGAGAAGAGTGCTTCCCTTATTGTAACGCCCACGGCGCATGAACAGTATAGCAAGAGAATACTCATTGGTCTAATCACGTGCAGTCCAATAAAAGCCCGTTACGCAACACAATGGGAAATTAGGCTTGCAGGTTGTTGCTTGCGACGTTGAAAATTTAGTAGCTGGCATTAAGGAAACGACCGGACCACACCTCTCTATCTTCCTCTCTCTCTCTTTCTCATTCTTTCTCTTTTTCTGTCTGTTTGTCGATTTGAATTTTCGTGAGGGCTTGGTAGGCATTCGCGTGGGACTTTATAAACGATGAATTTAGCCTCTGTACACTGGCAAAGAGACCACACGCGTCGTCAACCAGTGTACAACATGATTTTGATATTAGAACTGTTCTTTTGCGCAAGCCAAAGGCGGCTCGTGATGAACGAGGTCGATTAATGGAATTAAACTCACTCTTTTTGCGGTGTGATTTTTCATCACTCTACACAGACTCTGCGAATGACAAATTTGTCGTAGTGTGGTGAAAGCGTGATGGGGATCAAGAGAGAGAAAGAGCGAGACATAGAGCGAGAGAGAGAGAGAGAGAGAGAGAGAGAGAGAGAGAGAGAGCTCGACCAACAAAGGAAGCAGCCCCCATTGAAGCGACGTCATTATTTCGAGTGTACGCTTGCGAGGATAGAAAATAATGAAAGAGGGAGCGGAGATATTGCTAATGTTTTGGCCATGTAATGTCTGATGGGGCTTTTTTGTCGGTGCATAGAGTTAAAGGCTTAATCTCTCCAAAGAGCACAATGGCAGGTTGCACTTGAATGCAAATAAATGACCTCTATTCACAGATATACATATATACGGCTTGAAGATCTTGGTCTCTTCTCTATTTTACCGCCGCGTGATTAAATGCCACATCGCGAACGTGGGTGTTCATTCAGAAAATTTCACCTACCCTACGCACTTTATTTTCTGCAGCGCCCCAATCGCTGTGTACTATTTAGACTGAGCGCATCAAAAGAGAAGATTAATGAAATACATCGGTTCTCCTTTGGACTCGTCGCAGTTGAAAGAACGCATTAAAGTAAAATCGATCACACACGCGTATACACTTCGCGTTTTCAAACAACGCTAACCACAAAAATAAAAATGAACAAGAAACAGAAATTACGATTTATCATACACATGAATCGCAACAGGCTCAGCTTGTAAGGCTCTATAGGAAGAAGAATCAACACGAGGCAGGCATTAGCAAGCGCAAAGTAATGTTCAACAAATTCGCCTAATTTGCATGGGCAGCGCGTTATGGGCCGCTGCGGGTGCAATTATCATTTTGCAGCATCGCCGCGATCAATTAGCAATTTAATAGGCCAATTAAAGGCTAAACGTGTCTATAAAATCGAGACAATATGTTGCGCTCTGTACTTCTGTGTAAGCGTGTGTGCGTGCGCGCGTGTGTGTGTGTGCGCGCGCGCGCGAGTGTGTGTATATGCTCGGGCGCCATAAACAATGCGCTACTAAGGTGGCGCGCTTCCACTACTCCGCTACGACGTTTCGTTTGGTTAATTAACATTAAAGCTCTCTTTCTCTTTCTCTCTTAGCTAGAGTAACTCCCATGTTAATTGCGCGACGAGTCGCCGCCACCAAGCGAGCGAGCTGCAGGTTGTCGATATAGGCGTGTCTTCTTGCCAGTAGCGTTAGTTTTTTCTTCCTGCGAGTCACTTGGACAGAAAAAAGACAGACGATGAATTTTTCATGCTGTAACTAAAGGCATTATAAGCATACAAGTGGCTCATACTTAGGCCACGTTCAAATGTAGCTTTGTCAGCGTTATCGTTTAATTAGCATTTAATGCTAATTTTATCGTTTCAAGAAGCTCGTAAAGAGGATTTTATTAGCGACGCTGCGAATTGAATTCACTCGAATGCCGAGAAAATGTACTCTGTAAATACATATGATTTTTGTTCGTTGTTAAAACTTGTATTGGATCCTACATAATTTCTATTTATTTAGTTTGCTAATTAAAAATCAAATATTTTTGTAACAAGTAATATTGCGTCCAGAATTTATTAACAGCGATTTATCGAGGTTGTTTGTATAGTTTTGGAATATAAAACGACGCTTAAAGTATAAGAAACTACTTTGCATCTGAAACACTTGCAGGATACATGACGCAATTAAAATCTTACGCGAGTGCAAATTGCGGGGGCAGCATGCAGTGAAGGATGCTTATGTAGAAAGAGCGCCCTGGTAAAACTGGTTTTGTCCTGGTTGCAAATAAAAACAATACGAATTGCAGCGAGAGAGAAAGAAAGTCAGACAGACAGGGAGAGAGAGAGATGGAACCGCGCCTAAAAATAGCCTGGTGTGTCCGTTAAATCGCACGTGTGCACAGGTAGCATCTCTCTCTCTCTCTCTCTCTCTCTCTCTCTCTCTCATGCGGCGTGCACTTTGTTAACGACGACGACGAGGTCAATGTGTCTTTTTCGCGGGAGTTCCTGAAACCAGCAGCAGTTGCAGGAGCAGCCCAGGCTATCGCCGACTAATTAACACGGACCCGTAATGAAAGCCGCGCACCTACACACATTTGCGCGCACACGACGACAATCACAAGCCTGCATCGGCCGATATACCATCGGCGCGCATTTCGCGCTCGCGCGTCTTCTAATTAGTCCTTCGTCTCTTGGTTGCGCCTGCTTATCTCTTTCTCGAAAAACCCCCTTCTTTCTTTTTTTTTCTTTGTTTTTTTTTTGTTCAAGCTCCAACTCTCTGGCACGTAAATTACGCCGATCATTAACCACTACAATTGATTAATTAATAATGGCTCCAGTTCTCCAGTTGTTGCTCTGCGCAATTTAAAAAAAAAAGAAAACTACAATACGAATGGTATTTCAAACGGAAATGCACTCTGCATAAAAGCTGCAGTATCATCTCGGATCAACACACGTCAGAGTTTAGACCTGAGCTCTCCTCACGGCTTAATCCAATTCTCGTATTCATATATAATATAATATACCTACGTGATCTGGGCACCACTTCCTGCTCATTCGCGCGAATGAGCTATGTCCCATCCCGTACATCCGGCTCTTGAAAAAAGGTCGGTCATTCAACAAGTACTTTTCGACCTGTTGGGATTCCCGACTTCCCAATTCATCGTGTTTACGTTTAAATTTTGTATTGCCAGGAGATACGGATTTCTTTGAGGTTTTAAGGATCATCGTCGTGAAAATAACAGCAACAAATAACTTAATCGTATTATTTTTGTACAGCGATTGTAACGTAAGATTCGTAATTATTTTGTTTCTTACCGTTGTAAAATAGTTATCATCTTTTAACTGTAATTAGCAGCAATTATAGATAAAATTTAACGATTATTACTTCAGAGACTTTCAATTATACTTTACTGGCGTACGGTAATTCAATTTGAAAAATGTCGACTACATAAGGCATGCTGTGCTCGTACTATTTCTTTAATTCGGAGCTTAATCTAACGACTGGATTGCGATTTAATCTATAGTCAAAATATGAACGTCCAAAAAGTCATTTTGGTATTCTTCGAATGTGTAATGCAATCCTTGTGATATGTAATCGAAAATTAAAGTAGTGTCTTAAATTCTATCTCTAATTTGATGTCTCGTACATCATACTAAAATTACAAAAATCTTGATGAATAACGACGAGTTTCAAAATTGGGCAATACTGGAGAAAGACCTATAAATTAGGTACGTACCGAATCTTAAATGAATTATCCAAATAACCCATTAGTTCAAATGCACAATTAGAATATTTCTGTTGAAACATTGTTCTGTAATAATGGCCACGCTGATAAAAATAGAGCACGTGAAAATCTGAACACAATAATAATTTTTTAATAAAAGATTATTAAAATTATTTAGTCACGATGGTTTTTGAATAGAAAGATAAAAAATCCATAACTGGGTCAACTCTAGAAAATAAAGTCTATGCTCTACAAAGAGTCTATTGGCATTGGGAGACTAATAATTAATGGAGAACCGAACACAGCTTTTCTCGTTCTAAGTATATTATTCGTAGTGTTGAAAAAGTGGCTTCAAAAAAAGATGAACTTGCTGTAATTGACATAACTTGAGATATTATTGATGTCAGTATACTAGTTTGACAAAGTATCGCTATTTCAATATAGGATTTAATAGGTGCTAGTGTAGGTGCTCGTTTGTTAAGTTATTTATTAAGCAAGTACACCATCAATAATCCTGAGAGTAAGCAAAATATAGGGCAATTGAAAATAGAATCTCTTCTACCAAATTTCGCAAAAATATCTGTTTACGATAATTCACTTATAACCACAAAAGCTTGTACCGGAAATGTTGCTTGTACTGGATAATTCAAGTATACCCTAAAGTTATATCATCACATATCTTAGGGATACTTGTAATGGTCATCAATTATTAACAAAAATTAAGTCACTATAACAGTTTAAACTTTTTAGATGCGTCTGCTTAGAAAAATTATGTTGAAAGATAATATCAAAAGCAATATGTGAACATAAAATGTATCCTACAATTTTTTTAGTAGTACTTTTATTTTTGCAACGTATCAGCGAAGCTACAGTCAATAAATTCAAATATCCAACGTACAAATTACAAAAATAAAAATTTGAGATAGTATGTATAAAGAAAAGGCTATATTGCTCAATTGATTTTTTTAAGCGTGAAACCCTTGTTCGTTGATACTAATTTGGCCAATGTGAAGGCTGTGGATCCATCATCGACGTTATTCGAAACACCGTTTACTTTTTTTCGAGGTACCAGCCTAATTTCTTCGGTCGGGTGACTTGTCGGCTTGTCAAAGATTTCAAAGAAGAGTAGCTATAACCTTTTATGGATACACGAGCTTCAAATTTTTACAAGTGTCAGATTATATAAATTTTTTCAATTTTTTTTAACGTAGTTTAATTAAAAAAAACTTTTGTCATTGTAATAATTGACATTAAATTTTGTTTTGAATAGTTATTTCTTATGGACCTCGAACCAAAATAAAAACATAACAGAATGCAAAATAAACATGGACGATCGTACGAATAAAATGTAGAAGAGGCAGAATTTTGAGGCAGCACGCATATTTTGCTCTCGAATCGAAAGAAGAAGGTGGATTTGGCGGGGTTATTCAACTTTTTCCCTTTACGTCTCATCTCCAGCTCCGCGTTCTTTGTGAGGGCTTTTGCCGCAGCATATAATGTGCCAGCAGATTCGTTGGAGATAATTTTCATGAGAGAGAGAGAGAGAGAGAAAGAGAGAGCAACTATACGGCACGGTAGTCTTCTCTCATGGGCAGCAAGTGATAGCCATCGCCGGTAACTCGATATTGTTTCGCTCAAACAAATTAAGGGAATCCTAGTCTTTGCGCGCCGCTCAAAACTGACCTCGTTAAATGCCACCACTACCGCCACCGACGCTACCGCGGCATGGTATATCTGATGCAGCGAAAAAGCCTCGGAGCAAAGTGTATGTATATAAACGTGTACATTGCGGTGAGAAATACGGAGAATGCCAGTCGTAAATAAATACAAAAAAAAAGCCTTTTTAATTTACAACCATTGTCCCAGTCGCAGCATTGTCATAATTCGCGCGCGCCGATCATTAGGTTGAAGATTTGTGCTCGGCTAATACATCTCTCTCTCTCTCTCTCTCTTCCAACTTTCATTGCGGCAATGGAACATCACGAGGATTATTAAATAAACGTAAACGCACGAATTTATTGTCAACGCGCATTAAAACTGGAGATATACGATCAACGTAAATCATGGCTTTGCGGCACGGCGCGCGCAGCAAATGATTCGTCAGTGCGTACGTGAACGCGCGTGTGTGTATGTGTTTGTAGGGGGGCGTAAATTTTTCGCCCTTAAACGTCAGCAAGCGATGACAATGATAAAGACTCGCACATACGCTCTTGCTGAACCTCTCGCGCTTTCGTAAATCACACAGCCAGCCAGCGCGCGCGCGCGCGAGTCAGAAAGCTTGAGAGCAGTCGTTAAATTCATAATTGAACGATTGTCGAACGTGCGCGTGCAGCCCATATCAATTAGTTGGTTATTTATGTCAGTTTTCCGTGCACGCCACCTTATCTTGCATAACGTTTACAATATATTTTTCGCATTTTCACCGAGATGAAGAACGAGAAAAAAAACGCGTGGAGTAAGACCATGGATCGGGTGTCGTTAGATTAGCCTGTCTGGCGCATAACTCGAATGCAAATGTGCAGTCAAGTTCACGGATCGCTGACTTGTGAGAGGACGAGCTGGGTGGTATGCTATGTCGATATATATTATAAACGTGCAACTGCTTATATGCACAGTTATAGAATATGTATATAATCGATCGATCGCAAAATTTTCGCGCAGGAAGCCCATTAGACATGCTTCATATCTCGTCAATGGCACGTGAAGGATAAGGTGCCGCCAGCGCCTTGGAGAGGATAAATCGTGAGAGAACCTTTTTCGATGATATCGTCATGCCAATTACCGCCGCACGCACCAAACTGTATTGGTTTTGCTCGTTACGATTGAAGTGGGTGTGCGAGTGCCGAGAGCACTCCCTTCCAAGGCTGCTTCTTCTTTGTTCCGAACACTTGATCAAGTCAATTCATACCGATGATGCGCCACTGACTATTACTACGTGCCCATTTTTTTACGACCTTTTCCTTTCGATACTCATTGCACGAGTCATTAATAATCTGTCACTATTATTTTCGTTCTCAAAGCAATTATGTTCATTACTGAATCGGAACACTTGTTTTACATTACTTCGTCGTTTCTTTTATAAGAAGCACGACAAAAAAATCCCATAGTTTTCTTATGGGTCAGGCTGCATTCTTCACCCGATAATTGAGTATACAAGTGTAGATAATAATTTACAAGCTACTTGTATCCAGCGGCCTTATTATTTAAAGTTTTAAAATTTATAAAACTTGCCTTCCATACGATAGTAGCTAATTTAATATGGGCATAACTGATAATCAATATGCAAGACGCAATCTCGCCGACTTTGTACGTAAAAATTGAAGAACTCGGTTACTCGCACTTAGCCTATGCGCTTGCCGACGCATTAAAGGCACTGCCGCGAGCATGCAGCCCTTTAATTGCTATCGAATCTCAATTACCAGAGATTAGCGCCTTTCTATACGCTTTGCCGCCGATAAACGGCTTTTCCGCAGCAATAGCAGCAGCAGCAACAGCAATAGCTCCTATGTCGTCAAAGGATGCGTGTACAGTACAAGCTCATAACTTTGAGATGCCATGACATTTGCATAAAAAGCGAGTAGCGAGCGTAGTCATGCGACTCGTATGTGAAGCGACTAAGAGAGAGAGAGAGAGAGAGGGAGAGGGTCGTAATTGAGTTTTAGCAGCAGGTGAGTTTGCGATTCAAATGATCTATTAGCAGCGTAAACATCGCATGCTTGTAAATAAAACGTCTGTGACTGATGAATATGCAGCGTAACTCGAAATTAAAGGGCCTGAATTAGCATAGCAATATCCAATCGTGTGTACATACACATACGTACGATATACACACATCTGCATTTGTATATATATATCTTTGTCGTGTGATGCCAGTCACACCCGCACGCAGACTCAATGATAAACGACATTCCTGCGGCTTTGAAGCTTTTTTCCGCGAGTAAGCGTACAACTCGTCGTTTTTGCCGGCGATGAGGTTGCAATGAGAAAGTGGGAGGGAGAAAGAGAGAGAGAGAGAGAGAGAGAGAGCTTTGAAACGTCGATGCGGCTTCGATTTGAGATACACACCAAGCGAGTTCACTCGATCACTCAAACTGAGCTGAAGTGACTCCAAAGAAACGCTACGAAGGAAGTGTGCAATGTACCAGACTTACAGCACCGACGAGCATCAATTAGTAAGTGAACACGACTTCTTTTTCTATGATCGAAGAAACCCCGTTACGCTATTAAGATTAAAAAAACAATACTATTCTAATACACCTGATTTTGTATATCTCCTCGAATTTCCAATGATTCATAATAGCACTCTTTATAGTAAATCTCTTATGACTGTGTAATTATGTTCAAAATACCATCAAAAATTCGAGTAAATGGGAATGAACGAGCACCTTTAAAACTGAATCAATACGGACTAAAAAATCCTTTGCACAAATTCTCGAGTGGATAATGAATACTAATTCACTTGGTACACGAATAGACTGAATACAAAATTACGCGCACATAGTTTTCTCGAGGAGGCATATAAATCTAGTTCAAGCTGAATTATAACAGGTGAACCATTGCCCATGTCATGAAAAAAGCCGAAAAAAAAGGTACGAGAAACAAAAATTTTGAAGAGTAATCATGTATGTACAATAACGGAGTCGGAAATTCAGCGGCTCGCAAGAGAGAACGAGGCAAAGAGAGACAGTGCGTTTGGTGAATCTCAAGTTGCGTTAAGCGTATTAAGCGTCTCGCGGTCACTTATAAGGCCAAGCAGCTCTCGGAGTAAGGTTGTCCCGTGATTAGAGCTCGCCGACGGTGATTCATGGGCCGCGCAAGGCAACGTTGCCGTGACTGTTAATTGTCACTGGTGCTGCTTTATTCGCGCATGTCCTTATGTATGTGTGAGTTTGTGTATATGCAAGCAAAGCCCACCTTATTCGGCTTCGTAAAGAGAGTATACCTGGCTTTCTCTCCCTTTACGTTCTATCTTATCCGCTCGCGACGAGGTTCTCTTGCTCGATCGTTCACAGTGTTTTTCGGATTTCCCGGCCACAAGTCAATTAGCCGTTCGCTCTCGCGGAATTAAAGTCCCAACATTATTTTTTTTGGTTTTTTGCTATTTTTTTTGTTCAACCTGCCTTCAGGATAAACATAACGGAGACTGTGTATACTTATATGGTATTAACACTGAGGCCAATCAATTAGTAGACGCCAAACAAATAGGAAAACGCGCGCCAGCAACGATGCGCTGTACAATGCTCGCGTCCGTCAAGTCAATTTCTTTTTTAAGTTTATTTTATTCTATGTGTCCCATGCACGTCTCTTTAATTAACTGGAGTACCTGTCGCGTGCTTGTCGCTGCTTTCTTTTTTTAAAAATTTCGCGGAGGCCACTTAATAACCGATAATTTATTAATACTGCTTGTGCTAGAACTGGCGTGAGTAAATCAAGGCGTCCTTGTTTTACGGCCTGCATTCATTACGAGGCAGGTTGCACGCTCGTATATATTTCTCTCCTTCTCCCCGACAGCGAGGAACGTATTAAAAGTACGGCTATCTTCCTGAATCCACCTGGGGCGCAAATGTAACATGACCGTAGGTTAAAGGGTCAACATTTTTATAGACAAGTGCAATAGTGTGATATCAATCAGTAGCGCATCATCATCATCATCATCATCATCATCACCATCATCATCATCATCATCATCATCATCATCATCATCATCGTCGTCGTCGTCGTCGTCGTCGTCGTCGTAGTCGTCGTCGTCGAGAAAGCATAAGAGAAAGGATAGATGAGAACAGGTAGCAGCACCCTTATGGCGAAGCGGTAATCGATATGCGCGCGCGCGCGCACACACACACACACATACACGAGAAAGTTACGAAATTACGATCATAAGGTTCTGCGGGACTCTTGCAACTCTCTAATGGCGCCTCGCGCTCTCGCTAAGCTAGAGATATCGAGGAGCGCGGGCGCGCTTGCTCAGGCAGGCGCCGGACTGTAATTACCTTCCGCTACTTCAGTGGGTCGAATTAGCAAGCCGCCGTGGGAGGATGGAAACTCAATCATTTTTCATATTTATGATATATTAGCCTTTTTTTCCTTTATCTTTCATTTGTTGCTCCAAGCGCAAATTGATCCGTGGCTACTAATACGCTATTAGAGAAAAGCTGCTTTGGCAATCCGTTGTAAATGGGCGCTAGAAAGTTATCAATTTTGTAATATTGCATTTTTATTACCAGTTTGAATAATGATTGACTTTTCATCTTTTAATATTGTGTTGTAAGATATAGTTGGAATTTAACAAACTTAGTATTCGAGAAAAAAATTAAAGATGAAATATTTGTTTTTAAAATACGTCGTTTGAATGTTTCTAGTAAATTCAACCGATTTAAAGAAGTGGAAGAATAGGACATTAACTGGACGAGCAGGGCGTCAACAAAAGGATTATAAGAAAAAAAAATTAGTTCAAGTTCGTACAATAATAAACAGAGCCGACAATGAGCTACGCTGGAAGCATCGTCCCTGAAAGTCGCTCAAAATTTATGACTTTGGTCGAGCTGTTTATCACCCTCTCTCTCTCTCTCTCTCTCTCTCTCTGTTTTCTTGCTCTCCCTTTTATCAAGCACAGTGCGCATTTTAACCTGCTTCGTTCTTTCTCTCTCTCTTTTTCTATTCTGGTTTGGGTAGCTGGTGCGAGTATGCGATGCCCCTTTCTAATTGAGTGTCCTCGCGCTGGGTGTCCAATGTTGGTGGATGTTGTCGCCGCGGCTACCTTAAAGGCGTGGGCGCCCAATATGAGTTACGAGTCTGTCGTATTACACGTGCGCAGCAACTGCCACACTACGTACAGCACTGTCGCTCACTGGCTCTCACGGTGGTCTTGCCGATCCACTATACATCCACTACCTATCTTCGCGTTGCTGGCACTCACATACGCTCCATTTATATGTTGTTGGCTTACGTTTACCTGCTTCTCTCTTCGCATGCTCGAGTCTCCCTGAAGTTTGTTTGCTCGGATATGCCAACGAGACGCAGCTCCACGGGGAAGGATTAATTATCGGACGATTGCGACAGATGTACCTCTGAACGAGATTTTCATCTTCGTGATATAGCTACTTATGAGACGCGTATCCTTTACCTACTCAACACTTCCCGTCTCACGGGATTCTGAGTAATATACTACGAATGCGATATATATATAACTTTCTGCAAATTTTATGAATATCTCTGCTACGTTATCTTATCATTTGACTATCCGGAGATTTCATTAAAGAAGGTCCGAGTAACATTGTGACTTTCAAAAATGTCGCCTGGATTCCAAGAAGGATGAAGTTCTTTTTTTACGCGTATGCATGAGGAATTAATAGAATGAAGAAAAGGATTTTAGCATATGTAATGGCTCGATCAAAGATTCCCGTTACCGCCGATTCATTTTGTAAATCCCAACGCTAAAGGAGCCACACGAAGCAAAAGGAAATCAATAAAGGTACGGCAGGGAGGGTCGGTCTTGGGCTCAAATGGCAAAAAGGCAAGTGCGAAGGAGAGCGACAAAAAGAGCAGAGCAAAGTGCGAGTCGTACCCTTAATCGGGTCCGATCGCGGGCGCACCTGTG
Source organism: Chouioia cunea (assembly GCA_030064505.1). Taxonomy (NCBI): domain Eukaryota; kingdom Metazoa; phylum Arthropoda; class Insecta; order Hymenoptera; family Eulophidae; genus Chouioia; species Chouioia cunea. The sequence continues at coordinate 27,212,041 of JAOPFQ010000005.1, forward strand.
TGCATTTGCATAAAGGCGTGGGCGCTCGAATAACGCATGCATATCCAATGGTTCTTCTCTCGTATACATATATGTATATACATATATCGCGTGGATGCCAAAGCAGAGGGAGAGAAAACGGTTCTAATTAAGTGTTTTCGCGATGGGTGGCGGGTGTTATGATTATTCCAATCACTGCTACGATTAGACGCCCGCAGAGGTATTGCGCCTGCGCTTTTGCTTTTCGGTGCACGATTCTCTAGTTTCATCTGACCCAATAATCTACCTAGCTAAGATACCATTCCATCTTATCACTATTGAGATAGTTGAATTTTAAATATAATTGCAATAAAAAAAATTACTATTTGAATTAATTAAGGAAAGAATGAGCACGAGGAAGTTGAAAATAGATTCTTGATCAATATCTATCGGTGAGAGTTTTTTCTTTAAACTCTCGATTAAATGCTCTTTACCCTAACAGTAAAAGAAATAGAATCAATCTGGTAGATAGCAAGCAGGACGCACTGATTAATCGATCACCTGTCCACCCGCGAGATTTTCTCGTCTCAGTTGAGAAACGCTTAGATCGAGTAGCGCTAGCTAGCGAGAGAGAGAGAGAGAGAGAGATCGAATCTCCCTCCCTCCCTCTCTCTCTCTCTCTCTCTCTCTCTCTACTGTCTTTGGCGTACGTAACGGGACGTAAAGGATTCCCCAGAGGATATCGCGAATTACCGTCGCGAAACAATTAGGCTCTTGGTGTGTCTCGAGTCTCGTTGACTTTTTCTTTTTTGTTAATGCCACACGAAGATCTGCTGTCATTGATTGATCCTAAAAGGTGATTTATCGATTCGGCGCTTGGAAAGTTTTTCTCTCTCTCTCTCTCTTTCTCGAAAGGTGCTTCGATAATCGCGCTCGCCTGCCGTGGCTTTATGTAAGTAATGGATATTAATGATTTGTAAATGGTCTCGCTCACGCATGGAATTTCATTGCTCTGCCTCGCATATAACGGGTTTGTGTAATCTTTGTCATTGCGCGTGCACGTTATATATGCTGTCACTGCTTGCTGCGATGCTGAATGTATCATCTCCGCTCACCGCATCGCTTGATCTCGCTAGTTAATCATAATTATCCACTAGAAAACTTGAAATTAATTGAATTATCGACGACCACGACGCCGATGCACTCGATTCATCATCTTTATAGTCTATTCAATAACGCTCTGGAATTTTTAACGATTTGACAGTGCGCCATTGAGTATTATACTTGCAAGAAGTTCGTATACGTCGTGTATCTTCATAAATATCCTAACGTGAGATCGAAACTTTACTGAAAATCGACGAAAGAAAAATAAGAGCTTAGGTCTGCTTTGAAGTAGGTGACAATATATTCAACATACGCTAAATCCCTCCTACGCTATATTTTCTATGGAAAAACGAAATGAAAAAAAGAGGTGGCGCATTTGTGTTGTAGCGCACACGCTCGCGGAATACGAAATTCCCGGGGCTGCAATTACGAGCTTTGCTGCCGCTTGAATAAGACGCGCCGATTCGCTTCCGCACTAAGAGCAAGTCTCCTTTATAAGGAAGCGGCGCCGTGGCACGAGAGCAGCACCGTTTGTCGAGAGCGATCGACGGCTGTAGCTTATACACACACACACACACACGTACAGTATACAGACTTGGGAGACTTTTCTAACCTCGAGTTACGTGCACTTTAGTACAGTCTGCAAGAGTTCTGATCCGTTAATTGCAGTATGAAAAAGAGAAAAGTCAATCATGTCGAGCGATTAATCGATGTACGCGGTATATGCAAAAAAACGAAAAAAGGCGAGCAATCATTTGCCGCCTCTATACAACTTTAGAAGTTTTGAAGCCGGCAAGAGAGTGACGAATTCATTAATCAACAGTTGACACGCACTCGGCTACTGCATCGCATAGTGTATAGTTGACAGGTAGGCGCCTCCTTAGGATTCAGTGCTGCGCATGACGCGTTTACGCTTCTGTAACGCACGCTGAGGAGTGATACTGTGAGAAATTGCACTTTAGTGCATTACTTAGACTCTTGGGAAATGGCTCCTCATTTTTCTCTTGCCTGTCTAGAATGTCTATGTGTATCTATATGTTTTGATTTATTTTCATCTATTTATTTTACTTATAATTGTATCTCGTGAAAGAAAATTAGATTTACTGGCTATTCGATGAATTTATGACGGTGATAATGTGAAAATATACGTGTAGGCGTATAAATTTAGAAAAGTAAAGAGGCCAGTCATTTATTATCGTTTTTTTCTCCAATAAATACGTTGCAAAATATTATGAATTCTTTGACAATATGTAAAGATGCCGCTGTAGTTCTACGCGCATTGTTTCTCAATATTCGAGTTTTGCCACTGAGCCAGGCATAAAAAAAAATCTTAAATTATTGAAATTATTAATCATTCTAAGTGATTTAGAAGTAAGAAATCCTTTAAAAAAATGCAAGAGATTTCTTAGAGAACTTTTTTTTTGCGAATTAATATATTTGTTTAGGAAAAAAAAAACGGAAAGTTCAAATATATATGCGCAGAAACAGTTGGTACCCGCTGAATCGTGTTGGTCGTCTCAGAATTAGCAGTAGTAATAAGAGTAAAGCCTTCCTCTTTTCTTTCTCTCTATTTCTCGCAGTGTAGTTGTCTGAAGCAGTGTGCATAATCGGAATAAAGCAGGCCCTTTTCTCTATTTCTTTGGTGGCGGGAAACGTCCAGTTAATGCTATGCCTCTCGTCGTCGGAGGATTTCGCTAGAGAGGAGAGATGCACTATGCGCGGAAAACGGCTCATTGCCGTAAATTACAGTGGGCCCCCGGGAAATCCCGGATAAGCTGTTCTATCGAGAAAACACGTGTACTGAGAAATTATAGGTGTGCAAAGCATAAGAGGGAAAGGTTGCAGCAGCAGCAGCAGCAGCAGCCGTTACAGCAGGTGCATTATCGGTCGTGGCCCCGGGCCTCCAGGGATACAAGCTAGAAGGGCGTGAACTAATTTCTAAGTCGTTTCTCATGCCTACCAATTTTTTGTTCTTACTTTTTTCTGACCCATGCGCACAGCGTAGCGTAACTAGTATTTACATATGAAATTATCGATCTGCTGCTATTGCTGCTGGAGAATTATCTGGTTAGAGCACGCTAAGCGCTTTTTTTTGCAATTAGACGATACTGTGCGCCTTGTGTCCCCCTCCGTCTTAATTTAATGATTTCCTAAATCTCACTCACTGAGAAAGCTTGAGAGCACGCACAACCGGACTAAGTATACATTTACACGAACGCTTGCAACGCAGTTTACGTTGAATTCATTAAGCCTAGGCTCGATGCTTCGTTCTCGCGCTCTGCTCGGAATATTAAGTGGACATCTACAAGTGGACCCCTATGCCAAGATTCACTGCTTGGCAGAATCTAGCCTTTATTTATTTTTCAGAATTAACGAGAATATTCAAATCAACACGTCCTCGCGATTTTAATTTGATCTTAACCAAAAATATCTGTGTGCATACGAGTGAATTGTATATATATATATATATCTTTTAATTTTTAATCGCAGTTTGAATTGATCGAACACAAAAAAGCAATAATCGTATACTAAATACAGACAACACTTCTTGAAAACGCGTGTGTGTAGAGCGTAAAAGATTGTAAATGTATTGTTCAACCTCAGTGGAATTCTAACGTAGCGAAAAAATAATAAAAAATAAAGGAGGAACCGAAGTATCGTCACGCGAATCATCGGAACTAGCTCTTCTCACTTTCGTAGGGCTTGTGAGATGATGAGGCGCTTGTTTGAATTTTGATGCTTAGACGACATGCTGATTCATTAGTCAACGAGCGAACCACGTACCGAATTGATTGCCTCGCTAATCGGACACGTTCCTGCTGCAGTTCGCACCTGACCATCGACTTCTTTCTTTTTTTTCATGCTATCGATATTTTTTTTCCCGAATATCGACTGCAGAACGAGTGCTAATTGACGGGCATGAATTTTCGAAAAAGAAGAGATGCGCGTATAAATAATTCATGCATCGGAGGGCCACTAATGGGATGGGGGTTATAGGTGAGCTCCTTAGGTTGTTTACGCTGCGTAAGTGTGAGTATATATCTGAGCGAGAAAGTACGCGACCTCTGCAGAGGGCCCTAAGTGTGATTCGTTGTAGCGGCCTGAAGTTTATGTATCGCGTCAATTGCGCGTTACGAGAAGAGGCATTAAGATGCGCGCAAAAGTTCGTGGCTCGTCCGTTAAACATATCCAGTAGTAGCACTTAGGGTGCCCTTCATTATGCTAATTACATGCTGGGTTCGACGAGTTTTAACTCTCGCTCGAAAATTTGCGTAACTAATTATTGAAACAAAAAATAAAAAAGATTGGAAAAATATATAAATCCTTTCCTTGGAAATTTGTCGTAGTTTCAAGCTCACGAGAGGAGGTTTGCTAACGCATGAAGCACAAAGTGCATGCAGCTGTGCGCACACTACACTCGTGGAATTCACTTAACCTAGGAATGCAACCCTCGTGTTTTGCTCTATATGCGGCGCCCTTTTCACTTTTTTCGCGGCACATCCTTTATTCTGCCCCGGAAAAACAATGCTCTAAAATAAACCCTCTGGCGAATTTTAAAGACGGACTTCTATTGTTGGAGCAAGATTATCGGTTTTGATTGCCCTCGGTACAATTAACTTCGATCGGCAATACCATTTAAGAAAGATTTTGAAAATACTTCACTTGAAATGTTGAGTAAAAAGGATAATTCGATATCTGTATCTGTTTATATCGTTCTCGTATTTATAAATCTATCGAGTTATTTTCGAATGAAATCAAGTGAATATATCCAACGGATCCAAGCGAGTCTTGATTAAACTCTCCAAATCAATCAATGCCAAGTAATCATTCAGCAACTAACCGTACGGCTGCATCAGATTCTTACAGAAATTCCAACAACTCGTTGAAATCCACAGTAATTCTTGGCGCTTCTTTCGGGAGGGGAAAAAAAATGGCAAGAACGAGACAATGTCGTGTATCATTGTATGCATATAACGCGGTGGCAGTTGGTTTCCGCGAAAGCTCGCAAAAATGTGTTGCGCTCGCGTGCGCAAACACCTTGCTTGAACAATGGTAGAATTGTGCAGCTAGCGTGTGTATCCGGGGCGAGCTGTTGAACAGCGTCGAAGAATTCGTGTCGGAACAATTAATTGTTCAGCGGTTTGCGAATTTTATTTGGCGTGTCGAAAAACAGGTTAATATCACGATCGTATCTGGATTTTTACGTAGTCAAGCGGCATTGTCCTCGCAGCGAATACAGACTGACTTTCGCTGAAGTAGAGAGTGAGAGAGAAAATGGTGAGTGGGTGTGCGTAATCGGCATCCTTGAAAGCACATGTCAACAATAGGCGCAACAAGGCAGCAGCCGATAATGCGATCCCGGAATGCGCCCACTTTCTCCATCGTGTGACGAGCGAGAAATCAGAGCGTCAACGTAACAACTGTTATAACGCCCGCGAGAATGGATGGGTACGATATTGCGTCGCCGTACACATCGAAACACTGCTATAACAAATGTCATTGGGAGGAAGGGCCTTTTTTGTACTGCCAACAAGCATAACGTAGCAAGCTAATTATTGAGCTGTAGCCAACAGCCAAGATAAGCTCTTTTCGCTGGAAAACCGCTTAACGGATACGCAAGTGGTGCAGATAACATCTGCTTTGACTCCACCCACATTTACCAGCTTACCGATAGACATATATGTATATATCTTGGTTAGATTATCTTATTAGAGGAGCAAATAGAACAGCGTCAAGATCTTCCGTATGGAGCACGCACATGCTCATGCCAATAGCTCTCGATCTACCCATATGAGCAAACAAAAACGAGAAACTAAAAAAAATCGCGTGAAACTTCCTGATCGGTAAGGGAGCGAAAGAGAGCTTGGAAATTTATATGGGCTCGTGGCTCATTGTTCTCTAATGATCATTCTCCGAGAACTGAATTATTTCGGACGCGTATTGATGGCCGATTAAAAAGTGAAAGTGTGCGAGAGTGATGACAAGTGTAGCGCACTTGATTTATCGTTAGACGCGCGAGCAAATTCATAAAGCGTGTCGTCGCTGATTTATGCAAAGATTCCTAAAACTCAACATTAATCATCCTAATGGTTCGTCGAGAAAAGCTTATCGTTGCTTGCACCATTCGCTCTTTCTCTCTCTCTCTCTCTCTCTCTCTCTCTTTCTTTCTCTTCGTCGACCAACCAACTGACCTTGGACTACCGGTGGCCAAGGATTCCTTCATATGATATAGTTGCGCGTGATTATCTACCCTTACTCGTCTAATCCTCGTATGTACATCTAGCGCCGGCAATCCGTCTTTTGTCATGATGATAAATCAATCTGTCGTTAGAGAGAGAGAGAGAGAGAAAGAGAGAGTACAAGGGTGTGAGATTTTTCTTTTTTTAGGAAAGGAATTATGTAATTTTCAGAAGCAAGTTTGAAAATTACAATAAATTCAACGGCGAGCACATTCAATCAAACGGATACACACAACACACTCTCTGTGCATGGCGGCGGGCTGAGAAAAGAATAGCACGAGGTTAGATTTACAATGGCAATAAAGCCGCTCAAGATTTACGAGCTTGGAAAAACGACAGCCTCTCTCTCTCTTTCGCGTTTGCATGCGTCACGAAAGTTGAAAAAGCGCCATATACCTGAACCTCAAAAGTTTTTCTTTTTACACGAACGTACGCCGCGATAAAAGAAAAGCACTGAGCTTATAACGGAGATTCGACGCGACGTTTACGACACCTCGTCTGACGGATATCGGTCTGTCGTCGTGTCTATAATATATATTTGCGTGAGATTTTTTTTCTTGCATACTCACGCCTCCACAACTATCATGCGACATTAGTGTTGCGGTTTTATAAACAAGCCGATCGTGAAAAAGCGATCTATTGTGCACCGCGTGCTCGCCAAAGGATCGATACTCTCGTCTTTCTCTCCGAAGAAAGTCGCACAATATAAAGATATCTTTCAAGTATAGGATAGATAGAATGAGAGAGAAAGAGACGTTGATCTAGTGTTGACGTTAGCTCGCGACTCATTTGGTCTGGCAAACTTTCGTTTAAAAGTCCCGGGGCTAGCTATTATTTTGCGGATCATTGCGGAGAAGCGCTGCATTAGCTGATGAGGATTTATTACCGCGCAAAATGCTCATCCATCAGTCCCACAAAGGAATTTGAATATATTTTTTTGTTTTTGTTTTTTATTTGTCAAATTTCGATCGTCAAATGAAGAAGCACACTACTGCTCGTAAATATGCGATATCAATAGCAAGAGAGAATAAGTTGTCGTGTACAGCTCGCGTCTACGTTGACGTACTTAGGGTTGATCGTAATCGTGTTTGTTTCACTTATTATTGTCGCGCAAGCTGCAAGGCCCAGGGGTTCTGTTGAATATGCACGCACCGTCTTCCAACTGATATGACTCTTTCTTTCGTTCCAGCAGCTTATTGTTTCCATAATTTGCACCGTAGCTGATAACGCATATTCTCTCTCTCCCTCTAGAGAAAAAAGAAAAAGGAACTCTCTGCGTCTAGTGCACGCACGGTTTGTTCACAATTGTTACGCTGCAGGTGTGCCTTTATAATTGCAACAGTAGTGGTTTGCTTTCAACCTTTGTTTTCCCAACATTCTTATTTTTCTTTTTAAGAATTATCTAACCGAACGTGTGGATGGTTTTAAATGAATCATGTATCGCATGATTGCAATTAACTATATTGTAAAAATAGATATAATGGAAAATATTAAAAAATGAGTCTACTAGCAAAACTTTCACGGAGAGCACCTTGAATAAGCTGTATTTCAAAATTATAACTCTAAAGTGTTTGAAAGGCTAAAAGATTCCATAGGTCAGATAGTGGCTTCGACGTATCGAGCGATTAGTCAAAGTGTCAAAATTACATCAGTCCTCGTTAATAATAGGACACCTAACGCAATGTGGACATTGTGAAAGGAGCCACAGATTGCGTGCTCGTTTATCGACAGTAGTAGGAGCTCTGGCTTCTCTTGAACAAATTTGTGAGCGCCGTACATCGGCTCTCGATATCGTTCCCTGCCGACTTAACACGACACAGCAGCAGCAGCAGCAGCAGCAGCACGCACGAAAAATAAGCGTTATTTAAGTCCCTACGACTTTATTTCTCGGCATTCTACACGACACACACACACACACACACACACACACACCTGGTCAGCAGCCTTATACTTTTCCATAAATAATCCGCTTATGCTAAAAAGCCGTTTTTGCCGAAGGTATAGCCTGCGCGAAAAACAAAAGCATTGTAATCGATGCGTCGCAAGTGCATTACAAGCGCTGCTGCTGCTCCTGCTGATATAATCCTGTTTGCGTAATCGGTAACTAGTAGTCGCTCTCTCTCTCTCTCTCTCTTTCTCTCGCGATGCCCCTTTAATAGCTCGCTCTCTGTAACCTGATTTATGCAGCGGCAACCTCTAATGGACGTTTAGTGAACATTCGCGATAATGTACACCAGGAGAGCATGAAAAAAAGGAAGGAAATGACGACGGCGACAAGTTTTGGCGAGGCTTACATAACTTTGGAAATTCAGTTACTTCACTCGTCTATTAATTTAATATTGAACCATGTTTACGAGAGGAGCGTTTTATTAGGCCTTATAACAGCGATTTGTCGGAGATTTGCATAATGAATTTGACGTGTTATTGAGTTATTACGGAGTATTGATATTACACGAAAGGCCGAATAATTTGCGAGATTACATGCATTAGGCTCTGGATCATTGGCATTTTTCTCTTTTTCTAAAACTACTGCCATGTACTTTAATAAATTATTCTGAAAATCGATGTCTACTGTATACACACACACACACACACACACGCCCACAGAGATTGTATTGGCTAAGCTGTAAAATTACTTGGAAATGAAACTAAAAAAACGCTTACGAGTGTAGAGCAAGCATAATGACATCGTAATAGGCGCGACCAAGAGTACATAGACGCACTAATATTACACGTGGAATATCCTCGTATTTTCATTTAGAATCGTCCGTAACGAAGCCTCGCGCTCTGCGCTAATTGACCTGCGCGGAATTTCCAGCGTCCGGGTTTGCCTTCAGGAGTCTTTACGACTAGAAAATTGCTCGTTTCTCGTATAATTCATAATACTCCAGGATTCTCGCTAATGAGTTCGCTCGACATTGAGATTCACGAATGTCGAACTTGTAGTTGTATAAACGAAGTTTGTTCCGTTATTACTAATGGACAAGTTAACTGAAAAAAAGAGAAATTTATTTCTGCTAGCGGGTGTGTATGAAAATGTTGAAAGCGTTGCGCATCGATTCAATATACGCCGCACGTTCGACAAAAAGTATCAGCATTCTTTAAAGCGTCCGAAGAATGTGAAAGAGCAATGATTTTACTAAACTGGAGAACAATATCTCGGCGTCAAAGATCTCCATTGAGCCTTGGAGCGCAAAAAAAGGATATAGGCAGGCGGTAGAAAACACAGAAGAGAAGAGAAGAGAGTTTGACACGCAACAAAGCTGCACCGACTGGCTGACTATGTTCTTCTCTCGTGCACCGGCTGGTCTTGCGCGCGCGCGCGGATACATCCGTGACTAATCTGGCGGTATCGTGAACCCGCTGAATTATTGGCCTGTTATCGTCCGTGGGAGGGTAGGATCCAGTTTCATGAAAGGCACCGCTCTCACCAGAGCTAGTTCTTTATGCCGCGAGCACGAGCTTAGATCGCGACCTGTGTCCATGTACACTACGTAACGGCCAGTGTGTGTATATACCAGCGTGTACTTTCAAACTTATATGACAATTAGTATAGGCTAATCGTTCAATTTTCAAGCCAATACACACTCGCTCAAAGTTAAATACAAGAGTGGAGCTTGACAGGCGTGTGTCGCGTGTTACTGCTGCTGTGACGACAGATATGCGTTGGAGACCACCCCAGCGACGCAGCGAGGGTTATATGCGAATAGACGTCAAGCTCTGGAATACGGCAGAACAAATAAAAGATATCCGCAGACTGTTGCTGCTGCTGCTGTGGCGGCTCCTGCTTCCTTCACAAATCATTCCTTGTTAATTTTTCGCCCTCCTTTCGCGTGTTCGAGAGCGTAATATTTCTCTGCCCGCGAATCGCTTGAAATATTTCTAAAAATATTCCAATCAATTATAACTCTAAGAATTTCTTCATTAAATTTAAATTACGAAAGTATCAGTAGATTCAATAAATACGAAAGAACTTTTAACAATATTTTCTTTAATAGGATCCAATGCTATTTGATACCACAGTGCACAATAAGTGCTCTCGTTTAAAACCACAAGCACTTTAACGCGTCGTCAAGCGGTAGCATATAGCAATGAAAGAGACAGAAAGAGAGAGAGAGAGAGAGAGCGTAACGTTGCCTCGAAGCTGACACTTATCGCGTCCGCTGAATATGCAGCAGGCGGACATCCTCGATAGGTGTGCCATAGGCGGTGACGGTGTCATGAAGAGCGAACTGCACACGGCACACCTCAACGCATCTTATTTTTCGGTCATTAGACATATATACTTCCCCCTAATCGAGTCGCGGCTTTGTGCTTTACAAAAGACGTTAGTAGCCATTAAGGAAGTGTTGCGGCGGTGGCGGCGAATAACCTCGTTTCGCTCATCACACGGCCCGATTTATAATTCGTGACCGGCCCGCGGCTGCAGCTCAACGACGCCCGTGAACGTGAATTTGTACTATGTATATATAGCTAGCCTTCCGCAAGGCTTTCTTTTCCTAGATCGTTGCTGCTGCATCGACGACAAAAAAAAATGACATTCAACCAAAGGCGCACATCCATCAGCTTCTCAAACACCAACAGAGTCGTGCACCTCTGTATATCCGATCGAATATTTAATTCAATGACGGCTACTGCTTACTCACCTCTCTCGTCAATGGAAAGAAAGAGAGAAGACTTCGGGGAAGCGTGCACTACAGCGACATAGGGAAGCACTTCAAACTAAGATTCAGATAATACACCAAAAAATTCAAGCGCGCGCTAATGTACCTCTCGTGCTCCAACTAACTTCACGAGAGACAAGGTCTTCTAATTTTACGCGACGAATACCTACACGTACAATGGCTGTTCTCAATACTTATGTGTACTCGTGTTTAAAGATACATATATATTAGATTGCCTCCCAAATTTTTATAAATCGCTCGCTGTACTTTTATATATATTATAAAACGATAATTGTAGGTTTCTTTTCGGTAAAGATATCGAGTAAAACACCTTTCTTCTCATGTGGTATCTGTTGAAGAAAATAGTCTATTGTGAGACTGCAATTCAATTCGGAAACAACACGATGAGAAGTATTTCCGAGAGAAGCTGCGTGTATATAGTACAATATACACCAACGCTCCAAACTACACCTACGTGAAAACAATCGCACACATGCACAGGTGGCTACTATTGCGCGTTTGCCTTTCGAAATTAATCGATCGATCGGTTGTTCGGCAAACATTTATGCGCATATCGCGTTACGACTTGGCTTCGACTGCTGCTGTTGTTGCTGCTCGTTTTCTCTCTCTCTCTCTCTCTCTCTCTCCGACCCACACGCGGCCCATACTATAAATCGCCGCTCGACTTCCTGCATACGCTATCTCAATCGAGATGCGCTCACCTCTACAACTCTCGCAAACGCAGCAGCCGATCTGTCGATTCGCTGCAGCCTTCTCGTTCTACCCGAGAGAATTCAATGAAGTCATTTTTTGCCTGTTGTAGCTCGCTGGAGATTCTCAGATCGTAGTCGAGTTACAAAATATTGCTTTATCGACGTGCACATTTGTTCTCTTTCAATTTTATATATCCTCGAGGATGATTTGTTTTTTCTTTCTCTGTCTCGTTTCTCAAATATCACAAGTATATATTAATTCAACTTAACCATCTCAAAGGAAAAATCTTAATTGATATATAAATCAAGAATTTTAGTCCACTCTTTTGACTACCTCACTCTGTTTCTCTCCCAAGAGACCAACTATCGTGATGCACTCTAAACTGTCGAATAAGTCAATTGAAAATTCCAATGAATGTTTGAATGCAAATGAAAACAAAGATAAGTTATCCACCTTCGCTCTATTTGAAAACCTCGTGTATATACGACAATTTGCAAAAAACAGCGAAAGATAAGGGAAGAAAAGGAGTTTGCTCACGAGGGCGTTGTTAGTTTCGCGGGATTCTGTGGACAGACGGCATTACGAGGAATACAGGTGGAAAGAGAGCTGCTCTATACGAGATAAAAGATGTTGGAATTTATGTATACCTATAGAGTACGAGGCCAGTCGCTCGCGGGCCTACTGTGTACTACGAGATACCACGAAACGAGATCACCTTATTAACTGTTATAAGAATAAATTGTCGAAGGAAGTGGGAGAGAAGAAAGATGCGAAAACGTGTGGAAAATAGGTGTGCCTTGAAAAATAAGGGAAAAAAGAGGAAAAAAAGGTGCATAAGCCAGAGCTGTTAGATACACGAAGGCAGATGGGGGAGTAAAAACACGTGTTGCTCCTCGGGCGAGAGAGCGCATTGACCGCTTGGATCGTGGCATACGAGACAACAAGTCGCGGATGCGCGAGTAGAGGTAGAATTGTCGAGTCTTGGCGTTTCTCGGAATGGCAGCTAAAGGGAAGGTACATACTACTATACGCTCTACTCTGCTCTGCGGCGAATAATTTGTGCAGTGCATACTCGTAATGTAGGCCTGTGCCTGCGGGCGGAAAGATCAAGGCGACGTGCAAACGTATATGTCATTCTCAATTAGCGCAAGCACAGCCATGGCAAAATAGCCCAAGGCATAGGACACGTTCTCTCTTTACTCTCGTCGATGCTAGTTAGCGCTGTCGAATGGCGTGAACCAGACCATGAGAGAGTCATGTGGGCACCGTTTGTCATCGGCACGCCGCCTTTTCACCCGTTATTTGCACTTTGTCGTTTATTCCAATGATACCTACATCAAACAACTTGAAAACATTTGACTCTTTCAGTTTTTTTTATTATCATTTGTCGCTCGAAAATATTCCTGCAAATCTTATTTGAAATCAAGTTGGCCTTTAAAACAAGAACTATTTTTTTAAATCTTGCGAACAATTTTACAAAATTCACTTCATCAGACTTCGATGAAAGTTTAAGTCTGCACTCTTACAAAGTTAACAGTATTATTAAAACATCCCCGCAGCAAAAGTCAGCGGAGAACGGTCGTTTCGTGAGACGTGGTTAAGCCGTCGGCGGCACGCGTCTGCTGGTGGCGTAGAGTGTCGTCCCCTAGGGTAGATAATAATCGGGGAGTCATCTGTGCTGTGCTTAACTTAGTGCTAGTAATGTGCGCAGGGCTGAATCACCTCGGTTACCCCCCCCCCCTCCCCCTCCAATTCGCTGCTCCCTTTGCTTGCACTCTTCGTGTTAATTGGACGACACTGTAACTTGCTCGAAAATTTTTTTTTGACGCACACATAGGTATAGTTGTTTGTCCGTGGATTTTATTCCAAACGAAAATATCGAGAAGCTTGATAGAGTCACGCGCGAGATGTTTGATAAGCTCTTGGCGGCACTCTCATTAGTGAGTCATCGTCGGAGGGCCGTAGTGACACCGCGCGCCGATAATACGCACCTTTGCTAATAAAAGTGCATCGCAGATAAAACACGCCTTGATAAGGAATTCACGCGCAGCTTAATTGCGCTTGAAATTTTGCCGCAACGGCGGCACCTCAAAGGCGATCCGTCGATGCCTCACTTTGTCAAAGGGCTTTGCGTCGTTTTCTTTTTTTTACTTTTTCGTTATGCCGCGAATATAACTGTTTTCCGTAAATTTGATTTTTTTAAATTTCAGTCAGGCTCCTGACGGCTTCATCATCGCGAATCGTGGGTGTGTCGCTTTTTCCGCATAAATAGCTGAATTTGCGAGGACCGCGACGGATAATTATTTTATTAATATGCCGACCTCGCCTTTAATTTTTTCGCAAATTGGGACATTATCCCTCGCATGTAATAAGAGTTCTATGCGCGCACATAAATAATTGATTATAGAGAACGAAGTACGAAGTGCCGCACCACGACAAAGAATGAAAAAAAATGAAAATAAAATAAAAAAAAACAAGTCGTGCGAAGCTGAGTCGATAATCATTGTGTAGAACTCATAGAAATGATGGGAAATGCTTTACCTGACTACCTTCCGGTGCATTGAGTGAAATGAGAAAAAAACTAGCACCCCGCTGGCTTGGCCAATCGATTCATCTGTTGACGAGACCACAATGTAAGGTGCCCCGGTCGCCACATCGCTTTTCTCTCTTCACGTGGGAGCGAGTGTTTTGACTCCTCGGGAAATATGCATGAAGATGTCCACAGCGGAAACTCTCACACTTATTTCCCGCGACAATTGATGAACTGACCTGTACCTATGAAATATCGAAGAGGTTTCTTTTTCTTTATTGAGATGCTTGTGTATACATGGGATTCGTTCGTTTCACATTTATTGATTGGCTGTAAAAGACTAGGCCTATAGTTTATTGGGTGACCCATCGTTACGAGTCTATTTTTTAGTGACTTCAAACGCGTTTGCGTGGGTGCTGCTGACCAAAAGAATGCGGATATTTTCTTTCTTTACACTTAAGGGGAAAAATCTGTAAACACATTCAATAGGTATTTGTTACATATGTTTGATGTACAATGTAGTCATCCCCTCGCATCGAAAAATAAAATTGGTCACAAACATTCATATAGTACACGAAGGCTATTCAACTGCGCGAGTGATGTGATCGTGTGTAGAGGGCTGTTATTTAGAGTTAGTTAACTTTGCATTATTCAAATTAATTATCGATTAGTCAATCGTTCGACCACCGAAACGATACGGGCTTCCATAAAGTGGATTACTCCAGACGCCATGTGGAGGTGCGTCACGTATGCATGCGTACATACATGTAAACGTATTTCGCCAACTGACTCCCTTCGAGAAAAAAGAAAAAAACATGAAAAATCCAATCGAGTCTCGCATGCATGATAATGGAGCAGCGATTAATTTATATTGCGCAAACAATGCGTTCATGAAATTGATTGATTTGGCATTCGACTCGAATTCACTGGTCATGCATCATAAAGCCATAAGCGATTTTATCGTTTCGCAAGGAAAAATCATTTGTACCTGCCTTTATACTGACAAAATAAATTGAGAACACGACTGGTTGAACGACAATCGATTGACAAAAACCTGTCGCGTAATTTTAAGCAAACAAAAAAGGGCGCAGCAACAACAGCTACAGTAACAGCAGCAGCTTAACGAGCAAGCAAATAAATCTTATCTGGCGACAAGGTGTCACACATGCGCGTCCGAAATCCAACGCTGACAAACGTCCGATAGTCAGCCGATAAAACCGTCAATTGCAGGCTCTCGTTACCGACCCCCTTGAAAGCGCAAATTCCCTCGCGACCTCATATTTCGACACCATGATTGCAGTCAATTGCCACGCACGCACCCCTTTTGCTTGGTCGTTCGCTCGTCGCACACTCGTCGTACTCGACACGCTCGCGCGAACTGCTTATCCTATAGGATCTCGAACGCGTGCCCATATGACGCCCCTAAACGACTGCTAGCTGCTGCTGCTGTCGCTTCTTTTTCAGCACTTTATATTGTTCCACGCATACTATATATTTTATTGCTTTACGAAATATTTACATTACTAGCGTGACGTATTGTTACATAGCATTATCATAACTTATCGTTTATTCGGACTTATTTCGATTCTTTTAGGGAAGTTTTCGCGAAATATTAGAAACGGAATAAAACATTGCTGTGGAGATAAAAAATAAAATTTCTATTGCTAATCTTAACTAATTTATAAGATTGCATAATAAGTAGCCGCATGAAGCGTAAAATGAATCCTCATTGTTCACATTAGCAGCTTCCGGAAAATTATCCTTGACGCTAAGTACTTTGGCCAAGGGAAACGTGCGCGCGTTGCTTTTATCCGCGTTCCGATCTCTCTTTCTCTTTCTCGTTCTTCGTGCTTGGATGCATTATGCGTATATACGTTTCTATTTATGCGGCTGCGCGCGTGCCTGACAAGCTCCCTTCGCAGTCCTAATACTTGCTGTAATGCGCCCCCGTATATACTTAGCCAAAGCAAATTATACATATGTTGCGTTCTACCTTACTTCCTATATCCGACAACTGTTATGCGAATTTTATTATCGGATGCGTGGCCTTTTTTTTCTTTTCTTTTGGTTGTTACGTTTGTAAACATTGATACAATCGCTGAATTAATTTGCTCATCTGGCTATCTTCGTGTAGTTGGACTACGAATGAAATAGCATTAATTACTTACTCAGAGATACCACATGAGTTTTCCGTACGTGCACGTTTTTTCGCTAATCCAAAATTTTATCTCTCGTTTGGAAAGCTCTTGGGATACCTTCGCAGATTTATCACTCAGTCTTTGAGTGTTGGGATTTCTCAAGCCAATCGATCAAACGAAAAAGAGGTACATGATAAATAACGAATGCGAATAAAAAAAATATTTGACAACTTGGGCATAGCGAACGTCTTCTTATTTCGCAACGAATTCAATCAAACGCACTATGAGTACGCAAGACTATAAGCACTTGAGCTTCATCAAGTGTCGGCTGCAACATTGATTTCAAAGTTAAGGCAGCAATTCTTAGTAGGGAAAACATAGGATCGTCGACAGTCAGCTATGAAAATTCATCAAAAAGCGAGAAAAAAGCACGAAACACAGCGCCAACCATACACATATAAATTCAAGAGGCGCGTAAACATCGTCCGAAAAGTGAAAATTTACGAGATGCGATCTTGCCGCGCGCGTACAAGCTTGACAATTGCGTACATCCGGAATTCCCTTCGTCTCTCCCGATGGCATCAGCAGCAACAGCACACGTTTACGTGCGTGTGCGCATCTATCAGCGCGTATTTGCGTACATCGACACCTATGCGCGATGCAAAGTAGTTTTCCTCTTTCTCCCTCTCGCTCTTTCTCTCATTCTCTCTCTTTCTCTCTTTTTCTCTCCGTAAGCTATCAAATGTCTGACGAATGCGCAGGAATGCTGGGCTATCACTTGGCGATCTCTGCTTCTGCACACGGACGGGAGGGAGAAAAGAGCCGGACGGTGTCTCAAGACAGGTAGCAGACATAAAGGGAACCGGAGACTCTCTCTCTTTCTTTCTTTCTTTCTTTCTCTCTCTCTCTCTCTCTCTCTTTCTCTCTCGCCTACGCTGCTGCTGCTTTATTCGCTTGTTTGCCTCCTCCGTCACCCCAGCAAGCGGCAGCCTCTCACCCTCACCTTAGGCAATATACCATTACAGGTGCACTTTCGAATGCCCGGTAAATATCCTTTAATTATATACGCCGCTCACGGGGATCTTTTTCCAAACAGGTATTATACAACGCACACATACGTGTACACGCGCGCGCGCATAGGGTATCCGGTTGTACGCGACTATTTAACACCACGTGCGCATATTCGCTCGACTCTCGACTGTATGCAACTATGCTCGACCGAACATATATACGTAGCACACTTTATTATTAATTTTGAATTTATTTCACGCGGCTATATTCCTAGATTCTTGTTGAGCATCTTCCAAGTCAAGCCCACCCACGGCGCCACCTTATCCGGGATCTTATATGCACCAACCACACCATACGAGAGAGAAAGAGAGAGCCAGACACGAGGTGTGCAGTTGCTTTGCTGTGTCTCTGTGAGTGTGTGTTATGAGTCGGTACTCATCTCTTGCCAGCGCGCGCGAATAACAGCCAGTCTCATAAGCCGATATGTGCTCATACTGAAAAATCCTCTCTAACGACCGCCACTTCACGTGTTTCATGTCCGGCTCTCTCTCTCTCTCTCTCTCTCTCTCAGCAGCTCAGCTTTTGTTTTCCTTTGTGCTTTTTAAGGGCCATGATTGCGCGAAACTAAGTATAACACTGATATGCGGATAACTTTTATAGTGTAAATGTTGTTTGGTATTGCGTATATTGAAACACAGTCCTTGTTTTTTAAACTATTGAGTTGACTGTTACAAATGTGGGATATTTATTTTCCAAGCAAACTAAAGCTAACTCATGTAAAGTGTCGACTTTTTAAAGGCAATAGATCAGGCTGTTCCGTTGAAATAGCGTTACCATTAATTCTCTCGAATGTAAAATTAGTAGGGCGTCGGTTATTGGTCAACAGCCAGTTCTTCATGAGATTGTCGCGTAAATAAGACAGTATAATAAATAAACCTAATATAGGCCCAGCTTTTGAGCGCACAAAGCAAACTCGTCAGGAACTCACTCCTTGGCGGTACAGGAGAGAAAGAACCGGTTGTTTTAAAACGCTGGCCGCGCTTGCTTGCTTGCTTGCTTACTATCGCGTAATTCAGTAGTTACTCAGCCATAAGCGACTGTAAATCGTCGTGCGAGAGCTAGAGAGGAGAGAAAGAGAGAAAGAGAGAGCGATGAACAGTTGGGAGCCTCGCGTTGCAAGTATGCACTGGGATTACTCGCTGCGTGATGATAACGTCGATAACTCTGGCAACAAAATGCACTACACGTTAATTTGTTCGTAGTACGGTAGCATTTTCTATGACGACCCGACGGCTCGCACGATGAAACTTACGCTTCATCAACTCTCTCTCTCTCTCTCTCTCTCTCTCTCTTTCTCTCTCGATAAATTTTGCGTACAGTAGATATCGTAAATATCTCCTGTCTGCCCATATCAGCAACTAATTAATAAAGTGAGCTTTATCGCTCTACATTTATTGTGCAATCGCAAGGGTATATAAAAATTATATGTATCCCAAGTGAACGACGAGGAAAGAAACACGTTCCCCGGAATATGGTGTACACATGCATGTGGCGCACTCTTTTGCGCAACGATTGTGCTGTTTTTTGAGAGCGTGAGATTTATGTGAGAATCGTTAAAAAAGGCTTGGGCTCGCTGAATATTTACGACAGAGTTGAGAGCGCGGGCGCGGCTCATCGCTACCGGACCACGCCACCAGATCTCTATCTTATACGAGCTATCTTTCTTTCAAGCCTCTCTCGTAAAAATCGATAATTACGAGAGTGAGACAGAGAGAGAGAGAGAGAGAGAGAGAGAGAGAGAAGACAAGGAACCGAAATTGCAAACTGCACGATTGATACGTTATACTCGACTCCTCGTCGTCATTATTACAATCGATGGGCTTACATTAATCGTGGAGAATCGATGGAGCCGTAATTGATACGTTTTGTCGACGAGTATAATGCAATTTAGCCGTCAAACGTTGGACGTTAAAAAAGCAGCGAACGATTTTTCGTCCGAAGACCGCTTTCAAGCTCGAGGCGCATTTAACGCCTCGTCACCATATTCTCGACCAAGTTGTTGTTGCGCGAATTCCTCGGGCGATCTCCAATCGATTTTGTGGAGGCTATAATCCGTGACAATACGGATATTCCTCTAGAGTGATTTCTTGTCTTCTGACATTCTTTACTGCACGAGGCGTTAATCGATTCCGCAAGTTGTCGAAATTTTAACACCACGCACCATGTGGCCACGAAACTAACACACCCACGCATGGTGCTAACGAATATACACATAGATGCACACGCGAGTTCGGTGCAACATACGGTCCACGCACGCGCCAACTCAACTATACTTTTCTAGAACGAATGCATTAGTCTCGAGACCGCTGAAATTGCTCCCGCATGTGGCTCTGCACGCGGGTGGCAAGAGGCTTTTTGTTTTATGGGTTTCTATACGTGTTTTTCAGAAATATTGAAGCTTTCGGGAACAAGTACTTGACTGTTCTTAGAAATCATTGATAAGCGCAAGTTGAAAAACTCATTGATTTTTATTATTATGAAATTGTAAATTACTGCTACTTAATCTCGACCAAGTTACTGTTGCGCGAATTTCTCGGGCGATCTCCAATCGATTTCGTGGATGCTATAATCCGTGAAAATACGGATGTTCCTCTAGAGTGATTTCTTGTCTTTTGACATTCTTTACTGCACGATACGCCAGAATATCTAAATATTTTCTTGAGAGTAACAAAGCAGTGTTGAAAAAACTCGTTTGTTAATATTGCATACAGTTATTTTATACTTGACATCAGAATTCATTTTATTTGATACACTGTTGTTGCCGAATTATTTCTCAGAATTTTAAATAAAAGAACCAATAATTAAACCCTGGCGACGTTTATTTAACAACATTTGAACTGACTTGGGCCATTAACGTTGACTGCCCGGCAAGATTAAAGAAGCTTGATGAATGCTCGACCTTCGGCACCTTGAACATGTATGTTAAAAGAATTCGGTAACAGTAGATCAAACAAGGTGCATTCTGATTGTCGAGTGCAAAATAGCGTGAGAGAAGGACCGCCCATCCGGCTTCCGATATTTGCGCTACAAAGATTTCACGGCGAGTGAACGAGGAAGGAAAGGAAGTTGCATTTAAAGTCTCGTTGACCTGCTCACAGCGTGTCATCGACGCCCACCCACCAAATCTGTACAATGGAGCATCCGGTTTTACAGGTGTGGGAGACCGGTCTCTAGCTACGACACACACTTCTCTGTCTCTCTTTTTCTCTGTCTGTCTGCTTCTCTCTCTCTCTCTCTCTTTCTTACTCTCGGCGAGATAAGAAGCTTTTTGTTTATGTTCCAGAACAGTAAATTATTGATCTTGATAATAGTGGCTAGTTGTAAACTGCAGCCTATTTTTTTGAACCGCAGTTATAAAACAAGACGTTCGAATAATATAACAAGCTTGCATTGTACTTAATTTGGTGGGCGCAGGCAGCAAAGATTTGCATGCTCATTGCTTTCTCGCATTATCAACATGGCAAATCTCATTTACGAGGCACAATAAATTCAAGCTCGCTCCCAGCAGCTTATTGATTATCACTTATACTCCGGCTTTGAAAAATAGCTCGTGCAGCCTCTCCACGGTGAAAGTTGGAGTCGAATTGGTCTCGGTTGTATGGCGATGGTTTCCTCGTTTTTGAGTAGCCCGCGGCCGTTCGGAAAACAATAATTGTGCATCTCGTGAAAATTTCTCTCTCTTGCAAACTAGCGCACTCTCAAGATGCTCGCTCCAGTTACGATTAGCCCTCGGGGAACACATGTTAACCTCTCTCTCTCACTCTCTCTCTCTCTCCTTCTCTCTCTCTTCTCTCGTATACTCGCTCGCTAGTCGTAAAGCGCTATCTTTAGCGTACTGCACCGCCCACTCGCTATCCGCAGCTATCGGCGATGCGCATGCTCTCATGACATCTTTATCTCGCGAAAGTGTCGAACACTGCGCCTGTGCTGACCTTTCCATGTATATATTTTCTCTCTTTCACTCTGTTGGCGAAAAGCTTCCCTCATCAAATTGCTAACTTTAAGCGCCAAGTCATATACCCCAGATAAGTCTATCGATGTAAAAAATCCCACTGAGAATAACAAGACAGAGAGAGAGAGAGAGAGAGAGAGAGAGAGAGAGAGGCTGTTACCGAGCTTGTCGAACACGAACACCTCACCTTTTTCTTTTTTTTCTTGAATAAAATCCTTTACGGCTGTCACCTTATCGAGCGTTTTCGACAAGTTTTTATTGAGGATCGTCAGTGGTCGATAAACCTCACCTGATAATCCCACCTGCACTTTATTATTTATTCATGGCCATTCACAACGTTATTATCAGATTCTCTCTCTTTCTCTCTCTCTTTCTCTTTCTCTCTCTCTCTCTCTCTCTTTCTCTCTCTTCCTCTTGTGACGCTTAATTTATTAACAGACTTGAGCGCGAGAATGTTTATTTTTAATGGATGAGACAAGAAAAAAAAAGCACTCTCATTACCACTTGGACCCGAGTATGCGGGCGAGTTACCTACTGAAGAAGGCAAAGCTTAGATAAGGCATCGCTGGAATGCAAGGAGAAAAGAGAGGGCCGCCGACCACCTTAGTGGCGCTTCGGCGAGTGTAAATTATACGAGTGATGTTTATACTTTTCGGATTATGCGCGCTAGCTCGATTCAACTCGAGTTTTGATGGGCATTCCCAACGCTTCTGTTTTCTTCTGCGCGCCGTTTACTTTGCTCGATTCTCAGGTTGTGCGCAGCTGTCAATTAGGAATGTTATTGATAGACGACTCGATTTGCAGCCTCTTGTAAATTTTGATTAAATTTGACGCGACGACGACTTCCTTATAGCAGCACAATAATGCCATTCGATGGAGACGTTAATGAAAAAGCCAATCATTAGAGGGGCTTTCTTTGTTTCCCAAGACACGGTCAAGAAGCGCTCGACTCGTGGGACTTGCCATTTAAGATGAACAACACAGAGAGCAGAGCTTCGTAATCGTTCGATCTCGCCAGCGAAGTCTCTTGAAATCACGATAGTCTACTTAATTGCTGCATTATAATTACAAATCTTTATCCACGTGTACTCGACGTGTCTTACAAATAGTGGCTACTTTATGAAGCTATTCAAGGAGCAAGGTGCTTTACCCTCTAGGCTTTTTCCTTGCAAGAAGCGCAATTTAACAATCAAATCTAAATTCAATGAAAACATAAACTAGATAATTGAAAAAAAATTGAGAAAATTATTTGAAGAGGTAGAATCTTACTTAATTAGCTTTTTTGTCAAAAATACCATTCTTAATTGTTATTTCAATGCAATTTCTTTTATTCGATCTGAAATGGGTGTAGCAATGAATCGTTCACGAAGGGTGGGGGGAGGGGATCTTCATGCACTCCAAAGAAAATTGCGCTGTGTGTACGTTTCCGTGTAGTCGTGTGCTTTATATCGCGTGTATTCACTCTTACAGGCGTGAGTAAAAAAGTCAACAAGCGTACCGAGCGGTATTCCATTCGAGCGTTCCCTTGCACGCGCTGATGTTCCTTCGTGCCCTTTATCTCTTTTCGGTCAACAACAATATCATTGGATGTTGCAGGCGCGTGGGCGACTCGATCTGTCCCTCTCCCTCTCTCTCTCTCTCTCTCGCATATCCTGACGATTTGATTATTGTCGTCGACCTTGGTTTATACGTGTATCTATATGTGCATCGTCTCCCCTTTTTTCTTCTTTCTTCCTTCTTTAGGAGCACAGAAGAATCCGAGAAGCCATTTATTAAAACTCCGCCAAGAGACAAAATGCATTTTCGTCGAAGCGCGGAGCAACATGTTGTAAAGGACACGTGGCGGATGCTCGAGTAAGAAAGAAATGGAAGCTCTCTATAATGATTTCAATACGAGGCTGTGTAGGGCGCGTGCCACGAGACGACGTCTTATATATTTCATTTCCTGAAGTCGACGACGATTCGTGTTTGTTTCATTCATAAGATCGTTGGGGGAAGAAGAAGAAGGCGTTCACGCGAGAAATGTTTGAGTTGCGTATCGGGAATCCAGAATGACGGAGCAAATTTTTTCAATTAAACTGTTCTGTTTAATTGTAACTTATACTTTTATTTTCGAAATACATTTAAAAAATATGTTTGCACTTGCGTACACGCGGAAGGTCATATTTGAGCATGAACGTTCGAGCATTTGGCACGAGATGTCGCTCTCGCGTACTTTTTGCTCAATTTCCGAGGGGTTCCGGACAAAAAGTCATGCCCTTTCGTTATTAATAAAACGAAAAATCAAAAAATCTCGACATCTGTCGCGTTGCCTTAGTTGTCGCAGGGGAGAAATTCGTCTGCCTCTCTCTCTGTCTCTCTCTCTTTCTTTCTCGTTTCTCGATCGCTTGACGACGTACACTTATACGCAGGATCTTATCTATTTTCGACTCCTTAACAAATCGGTATTTATAACCAACGTGGCTATCGACAGCTGCACCCGACAACTGCCTTCTGAGGGATACACTTTGTTGTCGCCTGACTCGTTCGAGTATATTTATAATCGAAAGCCTCGGTAGTGCTAGTGTACGCTATGATTTACTGCGACGCATGAATCATTTCGATGAGCTATGGCCACGATCATCGTTTACGAAGCGAGTTTAATGCGTTGTCGATAGATTGGAGATTAGCCAGATTCGCACGTAATACTTACAAGCCGTGTGAACGTAAACTATCAAATGATGATAAAGTTTTTTTCTTCTTCTTTCACGATAATGTTTGATTTACAGTTCTCAATTAATCAAAGTGAAATCACATCGTAATTCACGTAAGAAAAATATTATAATATTTACGAAATGATACGAAGTAGAAATGAGCGTGACACCGCACGACAATATATAAATATAAAGGACAACGTGTAAGCAGTGGTCGATAAAGTAGCAATTAATATCTTTCTAGTTAGCAAAGCACACAGCAAGTCGTTTCAACATAAAGAATGTTGATACGTAATATAGAGAAGGTCCCGCGCACGAGATTATTTCAGCTGTCAAATCGGTGTAGCTCACTGACGTCCCTTGGCTCGTAATACACGGAAGCCATTGTCCGTTGCAATCCAACCGGTAAAATATGACGCTAATTATTCGTTGACGCAACAGTAAGTCGAGTAGGCTTGAGGCATGGACCAAATATAAGAGAGTAGTTGTTACAGGCGGGGTCAACGAATATCGGTAATAATTGCAAGAGTCGATCACGGTGCCAAGCCGTCCATCATAATCCCATAAAAGTTTCGGCATTGCAAAGTCTTCGCGAATTAACGATCACAAGGCGGTGCACGATTAAAACGGCGTTACAACTGCAGATTTTGTTGTTTTAATTTCAACAAGATATTAGTAATTAATCGACCAAGCGCTACTTAAATCGTCCAAGATATTTTGCCCAGTCACGCGCTCTGTGCAATTTTCCGATTTCGATTTCCCATCTCTAATTGGCGAGCGCGAGCGATTGTGGATTCTGCTGCTGACAGCCAGAAAAGTGTAGGCTACAATTTGAGAAGTCTGCGGGTGAATGTCGTTGCATGTGTAATCGCGCTCGCTGCTGCACCGCCGCCGTCGACCTGTTGATTCTCACGGGTAACAAGTCTATTGCACAGTATCGCACTTGGATCGTCATTACAAATTTTTCGCAATACTCACGAGTAAATTCTGTGTCGATCGATCAGCATAACAATTGAAGATCGCTCTTGGTTGTAGCATGAGGTGCCCACGACACTTTGGGTCATCATCCATAAGTCATCAGAAACGAGCTGGCGGCAAACTGTGACAAACAAAGGGGGGCCCCTCTTCGATTCTCATATTGCGCTAATACGCTGGTACCTTATAGTCACGAAGAGGTGCCTCGGTCACGATCCCTCCTTTCCGTATCCGGATCTCGCCGGTCACGAAAAATCTAAATCGCCCACGTAATTATATGTGCTCTCCCTCTCACTCTGCGCGTTCGACCCTTTTTGACGGGATTGGATCCTTCAATGGTGTCGAGAGTTTCTCTGAATTTGTCACGATTGAGGTGCACCCTGTGACTATTTTTCAATGCTTTATAGCAGAACCCGTTTGCCTCGTTTCGCAAGTGCTTCGACGGTTGAAGATGTCATTTTTACGATAGCGCCCCAACGAGAGCTACAGTTATGTCTCTATTTCAAATTATGATCCGCGCTGTTCACTTTCTAGTCGTTAACATTAACGTTTACTGTCCTATCGAAAGCTCGAAAGCCAAATTCCAATGTTAAAGCCGACTTTTCTCTCATAACAGACAACTTCGCGACTAAATACGCTTAATTAGTGTGTGCTTTGCTATCTAACAATGAATACAAGCTTTCAAACTAGTATGCAAACTGGATTCTCTCGATGATCGGTGTGTCTAACCAGCTGGACGAACAAAAATTTGATTACACGTGGTACACATTGTCACGTTCAATTACCTTTGATTAATCGAGCCAGCATTGTTCTTCACCGCTGTTATATAATAATCGCTGAGAGAGAGAGAGAGAAAGAGAACGCGCGCGCGCGCAAGTAGAGCTGTCTGCCTCGAGAGATTGAGATGTGATCTGGCGCTCTTGAAATTAGAACGTTTCATAACACTGTCATCGCTTGACCTGCGCCCGATACGATCGGCGAATCGAAACTGACGCAAGCAATTTTCAACTTCAATCTTATTTTTTTCTTTTTGTTGTATCCATTGTGCGCGCAGGTTGAAAAGGGAAATCTGGTACGAACTTTCTACGTTGTGCAAGTATATTATAACGTCGCACCTATAGAGACAAACAGACGTTCGGTGCTGATGGATATCAAAACGATTTTAGAGCAATCTTATAGTGGTTGCGGCGAGAAACTGGTTTGACAAGCGAAAAGTCAAGAGCACGAGCTCTGGCGGCGCGTTATAATCCCATCAGCGACTCTTCCTCTTTCTACTCCTCAACCCTCGCCTTTATCTCGTCCCTGTCTATTCTGCTTCGTTCGATTCGTCGCCTTCACAGTCTAAATGTGTGTACACACGTCTACTTTCTTTTCATCTTACACTTCACTGGAATGAACGTATATATCATCAGTCTACTTAACTGCATCAATATCAATTTTCATCTCATAATCTCATGGTAAATAGGTAAAAAGCATAAGTTATAGACAAGATCATGATTGAAATTATTTTTTGTTCTTTCTACAAGTATATAATTTGTAGAATGAGAGAAATTTTACTGAATAAATATTTGGTTTCATTTTAAGTATTCAATCGTACGAATAAAAGTTTTCCAACAAATATCTCTTGATTATACGATGATATCAAATAATAAGACATCAGGTGAACAAAGACAATAGACAGCATTGTCGTCTATTAGCAAAAGGCGAGTTGAATGAGAATGCTCTCTAAAGGCCGATCAACCGTTAGACCGTGGAGACTCATAAAAGCTCGTTCGACGAGACAGCACACGCACATATCATCATCATCATCATTACTGTCATTATATCGCGGTACACATTTCATTTGGTTACGCGAAGCCTATTAGTTATAAACGCTTACAGGCGCTCTGTCCACACGTCAATATTGAAAAAAAAAACAACTAGTTTCTCGTGACTCGCGTGTATGGTCGTTTTGGTAGGAATTATAATCTGCTGACTTATGTACCACGGTAGCGCAAGAGGCTGCATTTTTCAATATGCATTTAACGAGTAAATAAATTCAGCAATTACTCGAGGCCAACGATTCTCTTTCGCCGGAGTGAGTGAGCGGCGAATCCCGGTCAAAGTTCCACGCTCACTTAGCAATAATTCAGCTGGGTTATATAGCCTCGGCCTCATCCTTTGCACCTACCTCTCTCTCTCTCTCTCTCTCTCTCTCTCTCTCCCTCGCTCAAGCGTCCCAATATCGATAATTCAGGGTCTCTGCAACACAAAAACCCCAAGCCCCCAACAGCTTCTTTTTGCAACGCTCTCTTTTCTGCTGGAGATCGCGCTGCTATCTTGCTGAGGCTCCCGCGGCAATATTGTAAACAACCAGATACGATATTGAGGCACAACCATGCAGCGACACGCGCGCCGTAGCACCAGCCAACGCCACTGACGGCCTAAGAAGCATAAAATTTATGCTGCTGTAGTCAATACATCGACCGCTTTAGCACTCTGCTTGTCTACTTCTTATTCTTTTTTTTCTGTTTCTATTAACGCTTAGAGTTTTATCGAATTAGTTACATTATAAAGCTTAGGTTTTATGAAAATTGGAAAATTAACATTTTTCCATTGTCGAAATAATTTTAAGCGTACAGTAAAAATTCCAAAAAAACGCTTTCGTATGATTTATCGATCGACACAGCTGCCGTTAAAAAATACAAGACTTTTTCAGTAAACGAGAAAAAAATTGAAAGAGCCGTCGAACATGAAACGAAAACAAAGCCTCACAGAAGAGAGTAGATCTCCGCTGAAAACAACCTGTGCTCGCAACTCACGTGAAAAAAAGGAGCAAAGCAAAGCGAAGTTGCTTTCTCGTGGCTCGTGGCAATAATATCTACAGACACCTACGCGCGAAGACGTGGCTCGTTTACGGCGATTGGGCCGTAAGTCGCTTCGAAGCAGCATGTAGATAAGTGTGTACGGGTATCGCCAACGATACTTTTTCTTCCCAACGTACATGTTTTTTAGTTGTCGAATACGTCGATTCTAACACCTAGCCATTTCTATGTGTCTATTTTATTCAATGCGAGGAATTATCCTACTGTATTTATTAATGGTAAAAGAACTGGCAATGTGCAATCAACATACGAATTTTAGGACTTGAAGCGATCGTAAAGCGAACACTTGAGTTTGTTAAACATGTTGTTTATAATACACACAAATCAATCTAGATTATCACTTCACGACCGGTGAAGACATCGTTGTTTCGTTTTTTCCCAAACTATCGAACAGCGCTGCACCTTGTTTTTCCACCTGCTGCATGTTTTATATTTCTCGCGCCCGCATGACGCGTCGCGTTTCATCCGGCGACGGTTAGCTAACGTCACCATCGCTCGACTATAAAATTGATCGCGTTTGCAAAACTGATAAGTAACAAGAGTATATGGAAAAGAAGTTGGTGATCGTTGAAGATATAAAAGTAAAAGTTTTTGCGCGCTCGAAATCGATACGAGTTTTAAACGTTTTATTACTCAACTCTCGTAAGATCGCTGTTTGTTCGCACTCGTCAGTCGAGCGAATGTATAGTGTCAAGAGATCTCGTATACACATATTTTTTTCCTTCTTTCTACGCCTTGCGTCACTTAATCCTTGCGGATAAATAACGCAGACGAATTTATTTAACAGGGATACCAGAATTATCGCATCGCCAGAGTCTTCGATCAAAGCTCGAAAAAAAGAAAAGGTAATACTTTGTGAAGGATCGATCGATCGATGGTGGAATTGGCGGGCGGCGCCTCGGTAACATCCCGTTATATAGCGACCCGAGGCCGAATTATTCGGCAGGAGCCAACGATATTTCTACCTCTCGGTGAGAGCTAATAACATACAATTTTCGCGTCTCGGCGCTCGTGTCGTCGTAAACTTCAATTCAATAAAGTCAATCGGGTTTGCCTCTCGATGGAGACATTATGAATGTTAATTGCCAAGCCATTTGCATGGCGTATATTGGCGTATACGTCGTGGCCCCTTAAATTCCACAAGCATATACGGCTTTTTGTCACGCGGTCGCCCGATAATTTTCCTCGTTCGCGCGAGCCGCCGAGTCCCGATTTATCGCGGATGGCGTTTATTGGTATACGCTCGCTCGTCGCCTGCAGCTTTTAAGCCACCAACTTGCCAATAAACATGCGTAAGTGTCTTTGAGGATTCGTGTTAAGCTACAACCTTTTTTCGACAATAAATTTGTCTTAAAGCAAAGCCACTTTGCACGCACAGGATATTCAAATTCGATAAAAAATTCAATCTTTTACGTTCATATACACTTTATGGTGTACGAAAATTGTATATTTTGTATTGTATGAAGAAACGCCACCTTATACGATCTCCATTCAAACTAATATTTGTCTTTCGCACGTCAATTAATGAAAGAACAGCGTGATCATAAAAAAAATTAAATACAAAGAAGCGTAGTAATAAAAGTAAAATGAACATAATATATAACAAGCACAGAGAGCAAACACCTTCCAAATAAGGTGCCTTATAAAGTACTTACGAGACAGAGTAGTACTTATTCCTGAACTATAACGCAGAACGTAATTATGCAGGTAGGCGAGGCGGTGGCGTTGGTGGTGGTGGTACGTACATAGCTCGCAGTTGTAGAGACAGGAAACGGCTCCTGGCATGCGGCGATGGTGGCCGGAAGTTGTCGTCGCGAGGCGAAGCGGCGCGTGCCGGCCACGCGACCAGCCTAATGGGATGATTGCGCGCTCGCCGCTCCCGATAATTGCGCGACGCGCAACGGCCTACTCTCTCTCTCTCTCTCTCTCTTTCTCTCTTTCTCTCTTTCTCTCTCCTTCACTTTCGCTCTCTTTCGATGAAATACCACCGCCAACTATTGTGTATGCATACACACGTGCCATGAAAACTCTCCGAGGTGTCACGGTTTGATTCTTTGTGATACGAGTAAAGAGGTCTAAGTGCTTGCGATGATTGTCAGCTGTGTGTCTTTCTCACCATAGCTATTGATTGGTGATTGGTCTTGTATATGAATGGACATAGATATAGAGGTGATTGTGCAAGATTTAAGGGTTTTCGACTCAATCACACTGTCACGTCAAACCTATCATTGATTATTCATTGTTCGAATTATCAAGAACTAACGATCAAATGCGACTAATTATGATATTTTACGCAATAAATTGATAAATTGAAAAAAAAAGAACGTAAGTCTGATCTATTTATGGAGTATCAAAAATATTTAATAAAATATAGCTATTTAGAGATTCGCCAATATTTCAATTTATTGAATTTTTGGGATAAAAAATTCTAGACAATGGTATTTAGTTATTTAATATATTCGTACGCCAGACGTGCACGCGCTCGTCCTCATAAAAATGCATATTAGGCAAAGTAAAATAATGACTGTTGCTCGGTCGCTATCTAAAAATCGTGCGGGTAGACCGCGCAACTTTTGACTTGGAGGGCAGTGATGGTGGCACCTGCCGCGCGTGCCGGCGCACTGACTGTGACCAACAACCCCAACAACATTGCACATGTTTAGGCGGATATGTGCAGGAGGTCATCGCGTCTGTCGCTCGATTGTTCATGATGTTTTAGCGTGCGGTCGCTATGGACGCGGCGACATTACATTATGTTTCGTTGGTTTTTTTTTTTTTTAAACTTGTTTGACTTTCCACGACTATCATTCATATTACGCGAGCGCGTCGATCTAATAAAAATGTCAAATGGACGACTATACTCGAGTTGGCAAACAATTACTTGGATGGTAAACAAAGCATTCGCCTACGTGCATGTGAGCGCGTGCGGCCTAAATTGAATTAATCGCCGCGGTAACGAGCTTTTGTGTGCTTATCCCACGTTAACGTGAGCGCGCGTGCGCCGGTACTTTACTAGTCGCAGCATGCCAATAATCGTAACTCTCCTGACATAGCGCAATATTCAGAATGTTTATGAGATACAACAGATGGACTTGTCAGTTGACGAGCAACAAATTCAACTTTGCTGCCCTCATATATATATATATTATATACCTATGCATTCCAAGGAACCTGCCGAGATATCACCACCTGCGACCACCAAGATGTACCTGCGGGGTGGCGCACCCATGCGTGTTTCCTTACTTTACCATATGTCGTTGCTGCTGCTGCTGCTGCCGCGCTGTTACACCCCTTGGAGAGTTAAGGCCCCCTTAAGCCAACGCTGCTGCCACTCTGTTTTCGGCCGTAAATTTTCCGAACCCGCGATGCACACCCTGCCTTGTTTTTTTTCGATGGGCCTTTTGTATTTTTCGAGAATCGAGCTACGAATTGAGAGGTGGTCTTCTTCTCTATTGTTCGCGCCTTTCTTCAGAGGTGTTTTACAGGAGCATCATTTGTTTTTGACTTTTATCTCGGTGCTTAATCTACTTTTTGGAGTTTTATGTGGGTTTTGATGTTCCCATTCGTGGAAAGAACATTTTCATCTTTCCGCTCATAATGAAATCGATATCGTTCTAGTAATTTGATATTCAATACGATCGTTTTAGAAGACAAAGTATTTTATGTTATTCTAAAACAAAAATTAAATTTTCTTGGGGATTAAGAAAACAATGTTATTGTTTCACTATAAATCCAAAGCTTAGGTCACGCGTATCTTTTCTTTATTAAAAAATAAAAACTAAAAACCAGTCTTTCCGATAGTTTTAGTACAAAAAATGAAAAAAATTACCATATTACACGATCTGGCTCCAGGTGGGCCCTGACAGTCGAGCGACACACCACCCGTGGCTCGACTATAATCAGGCAAGCATGAATCCGCCACTTTAAGGAAAGCCACCCCTGCACCTGCACCCCCAAGAAGATAGGGTGCATATGCACCTTTCTTCCTTCCATCCTTCCTTCCTTTCTTGCTTCCTTCCATCGGTCAGCGATGCGTGCATCCTGGCAAAGCAAGTGCGATTTTTTGGAGGGTAAGTAGGCAGAGCGCAATGCACAACCGCTCCATAGCTCACGTGAGCGTAACAGACAGGTGACACGCGCTCGAACGCGTGCAAACAACGCCCTTAATGAGCCACTTGGGTCTCCTTCAGCGTCGTCTTAGGGGTTCTACTGACCAACGGACGGAAGAATATTTGCCGCGATGCGCTTGCTACGTTACCGTTGACTACTGCTTATGTTCCGTGTTGTCCTCAGAGCTATAAATTATTTAGTTTTTCGGTTGAAGTCCCTACAAATACTTTGTCTTTGTGTCGTAACTGACTTTTTTGAAAAAGTAATCGCTATAACTGTAGGTCGAAGTACGAATAAAAGATAATTTTTTAGGAAAAATTTATTTCACGTTAGTGTCAACAATATTACATTTTAAACTTGACTAGAAAGCCAGAAATATAAAATTACGATAAAAGATACAGTGTACGGGGTATAGAGAAAATAAAAAAAAACAATTGTCTTGTTGCGTGCGACGAGAATATAAAATATACATAGTATGGAAAACAGTGGCAGGGTCTTGATCACAAGGCGTATATCGATGGGTGTCAGGCGCGCGGTATACGCCCTCATGCAAATTCGATGATGCTGGCGGCATAAAATCTGGACTCTGGCGCTTTAGAGTATTGCCGAGAGAAAAGAGAGCACACATACGACTGCGCGAAAATAAATAGGGATTAAGCACGATAAGATCCAGCGGTTAACATCGCTCTTAGATAAAGCTCTCTGATTCAGCGCTATATAGCGGCCGGTTTATCCGGATCGCAGATAATCTCGGACGCTTCTGCGCGTTAACCGGTCGGACAGGTGACTTATTGCATCGATTCGCTTGCTCGCGATCGCCAAACTCGCGCGCTACATCCGATATAAATTACGGCATCGATACCCTTTGGATATTGTCTCTGCCTCGGTAAGAAAAAAAAACTAATTATTTATCCATAGTGCGTATTGACGATTTAATCGCAATTGCGAGGGCGGACGCGCAGCATCAATTGGTAACACGATCGTTTTGTTAGGCCTGACATTTTTATCGATCGTCTAACAGACATTGATATGTACACGCGCGAAAAGTAACGTACGATTGAATGCGCGGCGTTCTCGCGGAATATTCATAAATCAATTTGATGGTAGAAAGTCCTTGCTATTATTCCATAAGCTCAAGAGGGAGAGAGAAAGAGAGACGCGTGCTCGTCGACATTGCAGTTACGTGCAGACCATAATACACCGCGAGCGAGCAATGCATGTGTATACGTTGAGAGCCACGTGCGATTTAGACGTATCGCTCAAACGCTTAGCTTGGCTTTCCTTTTATTATGCGCCAGTCAAACTGCTGAGTCGATAATGTGCTTTGAAATCTTTAGACTTGCAGATAGAACGCCGTGCGCCGCGCTGTTACGCTCAAAGAAAAATATTGTTCTGACTTTTGTTCTGTGATATTTCTACTTTCTATTTTGCAATCTCAAGTTTATGCGCCATTTGAGATCTATATTTTAGTAGTAATAAGTCGATGACGACACGTATAGTTGTTTCAGTTCCTTTTTTTCTTTTCTTTTATGAACCAAATAATTCATTGTTATTTTGCTATACTATATAATATGTATATTGCAGTTGCTATTTCAAAGAAAAGAAAACTTCACTGATTAATTGTTTACAAATTAAAATATACGTATTTAATTTCAATTTTAACAAACTTTCATGTCATGACAGCCCACAGAGTCCTTCAACTGACTTGTTATATTTTAGTATTCTAGTGAAAACCTTGTTCAACAAGTTATTTTCGAAACAAGTTTCGTGTTTCAATTCAGTCTTGTGTTTTCAGCGTTTAAAGTATCCCTATATTGAAGCTCAGATGAAGAGTTTTTTGAATAAAGTTTCCACTTGGAAAACAAAATATTACAAGCTGTGACAAGAGTGCGTTAAATCTGAAACGAGTTAGTTGAAACATTTTGCTGGCTAGGATGGCATAAAAGATTGGACAAATTCCGAAACATGACTGAGGTATCGCGTAACAATAAAAAACTCGAGCGCTCTCTCTTTCTCTCTCTCGCTCTCTTTCAAGCGTCTTGTGCGGCGACATAAAGTCAAGCCGTTTATGGGGGCTCTCTTTCTCTCCCCCGAACCGTTCGTAATTCACATCATTGTCCATCCGTGATATTTATTGCGGCCTTCGTTACAACTCTCGCTCGCTCAAGCCGTTTGTCTGATAACTTTTGCGCGAAATTCCAAGGCTGACGCAGGTACCGGGAATCGGTAAATTTTCGGCAGAATACTTCTTTTCGGCTGCGAGATATGCCGTATGCACGTGTATTTTTTTCTTACGGATTTAGTTGAAAGCTCGACAAGTTATTACTAAAGTTTAAGTAAGAAAATTAATGGCACTTGATAAACTCAGGGATTTGTATATTTATTTAAGCTTTTCCTTGACATCGATCTCCTTTTACGGTCTGAATAAATTCAATTTTACAAAAGATGGTATAATAAAACTCAAGTAAGCTATGACTCATCCGGCGAACATCACTTTTAAATATATTTTTGTACTACATAACCACAAAGTAAATCTCTATCCCGGATGAAAACAAAATCTCAGAGACGCAAATTACATTCCTATTTGAAAGTTTTCATAATCGTATAGCAAAGTTCTTCTGCAAGTACGTTAGCCTTTATAGCTAATTAAAATTTTAACCACTTGAGCAGGACTCTACCATAGCCATTTAATTTTCACGATCGTTGTAAAATGACTATTTTAAACATAATGTTTAACGCCTCCTGACAAACTTAATGTCATACATCCGTTTTCACCCTACACCAAATCCAATTATACTTGGCACAGTTTTTAAACTGCCAAATAAAATGAAAATTAAAAATACAGGTGCGAAGAAAGGGTTGTGTGTTGGCGGCATGCTTTGTCGCGTTTATTGCGCATGTGTTTCACTGATATTACAGCTTCAACCGTAACGAGCTTTCTCTTTTTTTTGGCTTTCAGCAAGCGGTACTTCTTTCGGGGTTAATATCTTCTCCAATTGCCAAGTGAGACCCACGCGACAATAATACCTCGACACGTGCCCTCGTCTCACACGATAATACCAAACGAGAGAACAGATAATTGACTTGACTTTTCAGATACGTAAATCTTTTCCCTTCCATTTATTGATGAATTATCTACTGGTAATAATTCTAATGAACAGACCAGAGTTCTCTTAATTAATACAAAATTTCATTATGTTGATATTATCAGTCTTGTAAGCTTGTTTTAATGGTTATTTAATTAGAAATTGATGTGATTGTCGCTCGAGACATATTTATTTCGATATTAATAAAAATGATACGATAGAAAGTCTGTTTGAATCTAGAATTAATAATTTAGAATTAATAAATTAATTTTTACTTTTTATTTTCCTCGATATGCTCGTCACAACCAATGTCACATTCGGACGAAATGGTAAGATATGTTTGTCATCACATGAAAATTAATTATTTTTCTATTGTAAAAACCATAGTCACAACACAAAACCCATGATGTTTTCAGAAGTGTACAACCATTTATAACAGCGATTCCGACTGCGCGAAAGTAAGGACCTTTATTATTTGCTATATATTATGTATAAATAAAGGATTTTTTGGTAACTTTGTGTATCCTTCATAATATGTATATTCAAGACTATGTGGAGTGGTCTTGACGATATTATTTTTCATAAAAATGTAAAAAATCAATGGTAGTATTTCGCGTCGATTTAAAAATATATATTCTAAAAATAACCACTCATGAACGAATAAAAACTTGAAGAAAGAATCTCAGCTGTCCTCGACTTTGAATAACTTACCTTTAACGTGACCACTTTGATATAATTGTCTTTCGTGTAAAAGAAGTCAAAAGAGTATTCCCAAAAGAAACTTCAGACGCAACAGCAGCGCAAAAAAATGAGAAGCGAAGCCATTCTTCAGTTATTCTATGAATACGAAATGTGGGTGAAGCGCTAGTGGTCGTTGGGTTCCCACTCAATCGGTCACAACCTTGAAGAAAAGAGCTTCTCTGCGTGACATTTTTTGACATCTAAACAGTATACTCTAGTTTACCAAACAATGAGTTGCTTCATGAAAGATAGAGCGCGTGAAAGGTTAGTTTTCCATGTGAAGATTATTCTTTATTGTGTACATTCATATTATTGTGTGATCTATCGCATCAATGGCTTTTACTATTTTAGTATTTGTGTTTTTATCCTTCGATACCGAAATACCTCTCGTTACTTGAATACTTGATCGATAACCCGTTATCAATAGGAAATTGCTGTATCAATCGAATCAATAACGATGTTCCTGGAGTGCGCACGTGCTGCGAGCAGAAAACATATGTATTCCGTTAAGTAATTTAACATGCTCTCTCTCGTTGCTAGTAGCAGCAACAGCAGCAGTAAGAACGTAGCGATATCTCTTTGCCCGTGGTTACACACCGCGACCTCTGGCCTCTTTCTCTCTTTCTCATCAGTCAGGTGTGACGGAGTACACACGTATAGCCAGAGGCTAACGACTACCGACAACTCACATAATTGTAACGCGCTGAATTAAAATACTCCCCGGTGGTACGCACTTAAAGATTAGCGGGATTATACATGATACCCGACTGCGATTTGCTGCATCAGTCGACTGCTTAGAACGCAACTGGTTCAAGATCAATTTCAAGATTTTATGATTTATGATTGAAATGGCTTATAACGATGGCCACGGTAAAGTTTTTTAAAAAATATCAATATAGGTAATTCGTAAACATTACCCGAACGTCTGTCTATCTACATTTGAGCTTCATTTGTACAGGTGATTGTTATCGTTACTATTTAATAATGAACCTCGAATGTTTGTTTGTCGAAAATTGACACGTGAACAAACACTTTACAAAATAACCAAGCGACAATTGACACATGTTTACCTTGCCATCGCTAAGATTTAATAATAACAAACCGCATCGTGTAAAAAAAATCCTAAAACTATATTTCATATTTTGTCGAGACAAAAAAACCTTCAATACGTACTTCCTCTTCCCCCCATCTAAAAAAGTGCCCACACCCGAGAGAGAAACAAAAAACTCCTTTCTCGAAAGATTTCGTTATCGCTAGGCTTCTCTCATTCAGCAGCCGCGCTCATCCCTCTAGGACGCCGATCCCACGCTCGGCAGCATCCTTTATTAGGCCAGATTTGATTCAGTATCACGCCTCGTTTAGCATATGAAAGCGTTCAAGAGACGACGTTAGCTTTGAAGAGACATGCACGACAGGTTTATTATCGTGTGTGGCTCTGACCTTCGGATTTCAATTTAAAACGAATGTACAGGTTAATCAATTAATTGATTCATTATGTTTGGCGGCTTCGGAGAAAGTAACTGTGTAGCTCGGGCATTAAAATTTATCAAGCGATGTAGTGAGCTTTGATTTTTATACCCGATTTCAGAAAGAGAGAGAAAGGGGGAGAGTCACACTGATTGCACACGCGTAAAATAAATTTTAATACTTTGTTTACAACATACTGTTGGTCCGTGGCGGCGACGGCGGCGGCTTTGCATAAACGTAATGATTGATACACGCAACGCGACGTTGTAGAGTGCACATTAAGACGTAGCGAACGGCAACATCAATTTCACTTGATTGCTCCCTTGATTGTCTTGACGAAATCCCGCGTGGGCTTTTAACCACGCGATAGATCGAAATCTCCTAATGAGATTCGATTTGTTCTACCAATGTATACATGTGGCAAAGCAAATAACTCAAAATTCGAAAGGCGTAGATGTGTTTTGATATACGTGTAAGTTTAAAAGGTGAAAATTTTTCGGGAGTTTTTCGCCTAATTTAACGCGGCCTCTTCAAAGACGTGCCCGTATAAGTATGCAAGACAATGGTCCCCGTAGCTGAAACGGATACCTTGTAGTCCTCACGCACGGTTCGTTTCATTCGTTAGCCGACATTGTGAGCAGCCAACGATGTCTTACCTCGTAGCGCTAGTGCTTTGTGGTAAACCACCCGTGAAACTCTCATCTTTTCAAATTGTTCTGCGGGAAATTGTCTTCGAGCGCCGGAGAAAATATAAGATTATCGAGAGCCACGGATTTTTCCTTTATTATTATTATTTTAGATGAATTCTTGCTGATTAGAAGGGTGGAATTAATCTGGACGTTGAGTAGGGATAAAAAGTACATATCTTACGTGTATTGTAAATCTATACCAGCAATCAAAAGGATGCTGATGCAAGTGTAGCATGAAGTTATACTTACTTTGTGTATATAATTCAACGCCATTTCCCTTTATTACCCGTACATTGAGAGATTATTTTGTACTCCAGCCCACTTGCCTATAAAATAGTAGGTTATAAATCATTAAATGAATAATCATAATTTAAACGAATGCTACATCGATATACATATAAGCTCGCGAGCAAAGCGAAACGATCGATAAATGGTTGAATATGTTTTATTGTGTTGCGCATAAAGATAAGTCTCGATCAATAAAACAAACTGACTCGCAAAACGTTTGCTCTTCTATACTCTCGATTTACAACGTTACTAAAAAGTTCTAATCACGCAGTGTCGTTGCATGGTAATATTATTGTACGAGCCATGGTCGCCATGAAAAGTGACGCAACTTTAATATGATATCAACAAAATGAAAAAGCTGTCAAAGGCATAGTTAAAGCAAGATTGTTTGTATAAAATTAATACAAACAACAATAGCAACAACAAGCGAAGTCTCCTCATCTCACGGGCAGATAATTAATCAGCAGTAGAGTTTATCAGCAGTCGATCTTAATTAATTGTTCCGAAAAAGGTCTCAGCTCGGTGGGACTCACATAATGCTTGCAGCCAAGATAGTATTTCTAGATTAACGGCCATTTATGTAAGTACTTACTAGAGAGAGAAATGCAGAGCTAGCTTAGCTTACGAACAACATTGACGGTAAATCTTGACTCGTCTCCGATTGCTATGCCCGAGCTACGCCGATTAACCTGTTCTCGCGAACAAATTGCTCCTAAATAAATTTTCGTCTCGTCTCCCTCTCTTTCTCTCTATACAAGCATGACTCGTAAATATTCAAAGAGTGAGAGAGAAAGAACAAAAATTGCACGCGCTCGTAAAGTACGCTTGAACGCTAAGATTTGCCTCGGTGATATTGCTATAGCTAATAATGTATTATATTCGTGGCTGCATAATAAATTCATTACATATGACTTCTCACGAGTAAATCACGTTCGTTTATAAGGGATTCTAGGTCGCCGATACACATATATGAACAAGCAAATCTCAATGAGTTTTTCTTCTCGTTTTTATTCTTGAACGTGATATACAGGATGCCGCCATCCGGAAATCATCAAGCGAGTCTTAGCCTCAATCCGATAGTAACAGGTCGGCGGTATGACGATAAGCTAATCCAAAAAATTAATTCATCGACGCTGTGTGATACACGGCCAGGTGTCGAACAGAGGCTCTTATACGATATGAAAAAAGTCTACTTGTGTAGATACTCAATTGAAAACAAGCGTGACGAAGCTTAAAGTACGTTTCCGTTGGCATCAAGAGAGTATGTCTAATTCGCGTGTATATATAGAGAGATGTACGTTAATAAATATCGAGAACTGAAAAAGTCGTAAAAATAATGGTTTTTCTTGTGATGTGAATAAGGCCACAAAGAAGAGAT
Source organism: Chouioia cunea (assembly GCA_030064505.1). NCBI lineage: Eukaryota > Metazoa > Arthropoda > Insecta > Hymenoptera > Eulophidae > Chouioia > Chouioia cunea. Next base: position 27,251,703 of record JAOPFQ010000005.1, read on the forward strand.
ATCGACAACTGCATCTGCCGTACAAATGTGTGCAACGGAAAAATCAGTCGGTTGACGCGAAGAAGTAGAGTTCACTATCGCAACTGAAAGATTCTCTCTCTCTCTCTCTCTCTCTCTCTCTCGACTCTCACCCTATATATTTCCGTTTCCGTGGGAAGTGATGTGGCTACAGGTTAGACTGGTACAACAGGGGGGTAAATCTCAGCCTCTTTCTCCCCTTGCTTGCTGTACATACTCACACTGAGACTGAGATTTTGACTAGTGCACAGGTGTCTTTCGATCGTGCGAAAGTTACTCTTTGTCCTCCCGTCTGAACGGCACATAACGTACGTCTCTTTGCGAGAAGAGAGAGAGAGAGAGAGAGAGAGAGAGAGAGAGAGTGAGAGGTTGTGAAATTGTGAAAGCATTGGAGCTAAGCGCAGGGGTGGCCGCATTACGTCGAGCGAGCGAGCGCCTTATTAAACTCGTGTCGCGCGTTGGTGTAATGATAGTTTATACTGTAGATCCTCGGATTAGTTTAATGGGAATCGACTTTCAACTATAAAATTACTACTGTTAAATAAATACCCTCTCGCGATCACGATCGTTTCCTCTCCAATTGCTAGGACAATTTGAGATACGTGATTTTATCTACTTTTTCAATTATTAAAATTTTTCTCTTTGAAATCTTATGCGTACAATCCAAACTTATATGATAATTTTATCAAAGTATAAATTATTGCTTCAAACATTGCCAGCATAACTTTTTCACACGTATAAAATAAGACGGTACGGCTGTCGAAGAAATGTTTAATTTATCCTCAGAGCATAACCATTAAACGCATGGTCGCAAAATGAAGCAGGAGTGTGATTACTTGCAGCCTGCAAAAACTTAACAAGATAATGTAATGACTCGACGGTTGATCCACGAAATTTGCACTAAAAACTATTTGAAAAAAATATTGCGTTTTTGCATTGACATACCTACCGTTTATTCATACCAATCATTTAAGCGTGGTTGAAACACACTATTGAATTCCAATGGGAAGTTGCTGGGGTACTTAATTATTAACAACTTGAGGAGCATTTAACTGCCACAGTCAAACCGCCATCGTATCACGTACATTTTGAGAAGAAAAGAAAGACACCTTGACCGTTTGAATGCTATGGGTATGAGGCAATCGAAGTTTTCTGCAGATAAACCGTAAATAGACCAGCGGGACGCGACTAATTGTTGTACCGCTGTTTGATGGAAAAGCGCGGGAAAACGTTGTGCTTTTCGCGTGGGGTTGCACTGCCACGTAAAGATTTCCCAGGCGAGTGACCGCTCCCATGGATCGACGGGGGTTCTTAGCACCTGCCTTGTACGCTGCAACGGATGCTGCTGCTGTGACGTTAGCACACTACTGTTTCCGTGAGGATGTGGCCACTTTTCGACAAGAGCGAGCGGCGAAAAAAAGGGTAACTCGAGACGCATGATCGTGTAAGCGTGACTAATCAATTCCCCTTTCTCATATGGAGGATCTTCGAAACAGTGTCAGTGATCCGACCACTATATATTCCTTTCTTCGCACCTTTCTTTCCTCTTGCTTCTTTTTTCTTTCCTCTCACTCGAGTATCTCTCTGTTTGATCCTTGCTCGCTTAGCTTTTTCGAAGCGACCGTTGCCAGATATTAATTATCATCCTTCCGGAAACTGAATACATAAAGAATTATCATCATACAAAATTAATAAGAACCTCTCTCACAACTGCTCAAGTTATTAATGAGCCAATTTAATTGATAATTTTTTAATGTTGATTTATTCCGTTGATTTTCAATTACACTTGAGAGAGACATTTTTCATTAGCTTTCAAATTTATTTATACATGTATCAAATATTTTTATTTATATCGTTACTTGAAACTTTAGCATCCATCTAAAATGAAAAATGGATAATCAAGAACTCGGAAGTCTAGGGCTATGATGAAAGTTCTACTTAATTCGTACATAATGTAATCAATCATAAATAAAATCGTAATGTATAGAACGGTGTTAATCGAGTCAAAGTGTTAAAGTTGGCTTATTGCAGTAAATGAAAGAACGATACCATTTCTTACAATTAACTAGATTGCGACATATTGGGTTATTGCAGAGAGAGTTAGGGAACAATGACACGAGTATAGGTGCGTGATCGAGCCATTCATTACCGTGTTTATCTTGCTAGCGAATCGTCGCTCCACTTTCGATTTCCGACCACCAGCGACGATTATCACTAGCTCTTTCTACTCCAAATGCTCATCTTATCCCTCGCAATCGAGTTCTCACGAGGGACCGCTTTTCTTCGCTTTCTCTATTCCAACTATAAGCGACAGCTCCCACACTCGGAAAAGCGCGCCCCTTTGTATGCGACACGACCACTATTGTATACTCTCATGTATACTTTTGGTTATGCGACGATCGACTAATTATATTCACAGGACTTGTTGGGTCAAGAACTGATAGACTAAACATTGAATATTCGAATGGATTTCCTCTGAAATTATCAAGATATATAGTCATAAGTAATTGAGATTTATCACTAATTTCAAATGTTTCATTTAATTTACGATAAATGAAATGACGTATCAACAATAGTCGATGAATTTTCTCACACAGGTAGGTTGGTCCATATCTGGTTAGAGTATCGTTATCAACATCAGTAAAAATTTGTCACCACGGAAACTTAAACGAATGGTCGTTTGGTAAAACGATCCTCACGCTAAATTAATGGTCGCCTGAGTATGTTGAACGCGCGGGAAAATCCGCGGATTTTTATTAGGTTATCTCGTGTGAAAAGGTTAAACGGCGAGCTTACAAGTGTAGCTTCGATACAGTCACTTCCTCGTAGTTCTCATCGATGTAAAAAGATTATACAATCGCGAGACAGTAAAAAAAGGAGAAAAGGAAGGGAAAAAAATCGGAGAGAAAGACACACACATAAGGAGTCCTTCCGTTAGATTTCCATTAGGTCCTAAAAACGAGAGAAGATACATAGAGAGAAAAAGTAAGAGAGATAAAGAGAAAAATAGAGAGAGAGAGAGAGAGAGAGGGAGAGAGAAAGAGAAAGAAAGAGAGGGAGAAAGAGAGAAAAAGAGAGAGAGCAAGAACTATGATGTGCTAGGACGGCGCCTCTCTCACGAAAAATCTTCCCATAAGCGCAACAGGTAGGTATCCAGTTTCCATTGAACGACAGGTAGCTCACGAGAAAGAGATGCACTCTCTCCTTTACGAGAGAGAAGGAGAGAGATCCACAAAGGAAGCGAACGTCAAAGGGACACGATGCTCACTTTCTATATAAGTAGATTAATATATGCAAAAATCCTTCGCATGGTAGCAGAAGTAGAAGAGTGAGAAACAGAGAGAGGGAGAGCGAGATAGAGAACGACCCTGAATTTTTCCCACACCACCGGAACAAGTGAGCAGAGAGACAGAGAGCGAGAGAGAGACCTTCTCGTGTTTCACCTGTGCGCGCACGCGTATCCTCCCTTTCTCATCGATCCGACGACTATGCCTACCGATTAGTGGGTATCTTTGAGAACTGCAACGATGCACCCCGTGAAACCTTGTCTTTTTTCCCATGGCTGCATCCCATAGCTACTGCAACACGCAGGAAGAGTTTTTTTCGGTCCAGAGGATGTCAAATGCTACGTATATACACGATACATATTTGTACCATTGTATTAGAATTTAAATGCACCGCGTCGGATCTTGAGTGTGCAACGAGTGGATCTTCCTGCTTCTTCTGTGTACTTTCAGTTTTTATGAGTTTACAACTTTTTTGTTGATTACCAAAAGGGAATTGCGGAATTTTGTTATACAAAAGACGACATTTTAACCGAAAAGATTCGCAATGAATCATCATAATATTTGTTTTGAAAAATGTACTATATAGTTCCAAGATGGAATTTTTATTTTACGTTTTCTAAGAAAACATTTAAATATTTCCTCCAACAAAAGCCGACATACCTTTCACACTATTCACGGATTATAAATTTGAACAAAAATCATAATTCTAAAAATTGTACGCGAATAATATAATAAAAGAAAATATAATTTAAAAATCGTGGAATAATGCTTTAAAATTCGTTTATTATTATATCATTGTACTATCTGTAGATCAGATAAGTTTCTTCACAATTTTTTATCTGGGGATTATCCTCTCCACTTGCATAATACTTGGAAACACAGATTTCATTTAACCATTATTGGAAAATAATATTTATCTCATAGTATTTGAGAAAAGTGGATGAAATACGAAGCTCTCGGAAGTTTAATGTAATAATCCGCATACCGACACCTGTTCACACGAGCTTGCTGTCGATCGTATCTCTGGCACAACCCGACCGCAGATTATGAGCACGAGGCCAAGGATTTGTTTCGATTCTCGGAATCTCCAACCATCCAATTATAATTGTCTTACATTTAATTTACGATTTATAATAAATAATAAATTGATAACATTCTGCGAGTGTATTTTTTTATTTAAACGATTCAATATCGAAATAATAAAGTAGTTCGGTAAAAAAGAATGTCGAGTAATGTATGTTTTTTTTTCATTCGTACACGTACAGTGATATATCAAGTTCGCACGTGGAAGATATTATTTAGGATTTCACGTGAGCTACTTTGAGAAACATTAAATGCCTTTCAAACGCTCATTTTTACTCTTGCCACCGCAATCCGTTACCGCGCCCGACCAGATCGTCCAGCCGTGTGTATCTTTCACCTCATCAGTGCAGCGCGCACGCACAAAACCTCAAAAACTTTTCCTCTACAAGAGTCTTCTCTTGGTCTCTATCTCTCTTTTTCTCTCTCATCAAAAGCTGCATCTAGTTAAAACTAGGTCAGCAACGTATATTTCATAGAGCAATGATTTGGCAGAGTCATCATCACCACCGACGCCGCCACCGTTGCCGCAAACTAAGCGACCCAGAAGCACTTCGGTCGGTAAATTGCGCGCAGAGCTACTCGTCGATCGGCTTTGGTTTCCCACAAGCGCTGCTTTATTTTATGGTTTTTCGAGACAATGTTCACTGCATATGGGCCGCAGCCCATTGTCTCGACCCCATCTCGACCCGGACTTTATTCTTTGCATTAAAGCCAGCGCAGATCTTTCTCCATCTCTCTCTCTCTCTCTCTCTCTCTCTCTCTCTCATTTCGCCGAATTCATTCCGCTTCTGTCTTAAGAAGCTAATAATTTTCAGCCCTTGGAACATGATTCTTGTATTTTTTTCATTTCATTTCTTTTCCTCGCAAAATCTTCCTCTCGTTGTTTTACTCTCGTACAACGTGCAGACGCAGCTGAAGGCACAACTTAATAAGCATGACGAGGAAAAGAGTCATTGGAAAAATCCAATAGCAAACTCAATTTTCCCGCCGGTAGCAAGTTGCCAAGCACACACTCTCTTTCTTTCTCTCTCTATAAATCTGCTGCTGTTGCTTCGCGGCGTGGCGGCGGCGACTTGGAAATTATGCATCCTCGGCCTCTCGCGACGCGCGATAAAATCTAGCGCTACTTTATGAGCTGCGGGCGATTCTTTACGAGGCGCTGAGAGGCCTTTTTACGTATTTACCCGAGCGAGTGTTAAACTTATACTTCTTTTTATTTTTTATCTTTCTCTTTCTGTCTTCAACCAGTGAGGAGAGTCCGAGAAATCGATACATGCGTGATTTTTATTACATACAACACACCTCGAGTATCAACGTCAACACTGCTCGTATGCCATGCCACGCGTCAAGAGCGATTTAGGAGATCTGCCCGAAATTCGGATGCTGACGAACGGTTTCGTGCCTTGAGTATTATCGTTTCTATAATCATTTTTCTTCAGTAGTTATTAATTTCGCGCCACCTTTTGTTCCATTATCTTTATCATTTATATAAGAGCGAATATTATTTTTTAAATTTTAGTTAATTTTCAAATTTTAATATTTATTTTTTTAAGTGGTCTGTCTCTCGTGATTGGTGACGAAGGTAAACGGCATTTTTTAAAAAAGAAAAAAACGAACAAAGTAACAATGATCTCTATTTTCGCGGCATGTACGTTGGGTGGCCGCAGCACGTAGCATTGGTCCACTCCTCGCTTGTTTACGGCAAGCAAAACGAGCACACGCATACACGTCTACAATCTGCGTGTAATATCCATATCGTCGAAGCCCGTCTTCGCGCGCGCGCGCGAAAAAAAGAACGTCTCTTGGTAACCGCAGTTTATTTCAATCAGAGAGCCACAAATCTCGTCGGAGGGTGTTCACGTGCTCTCCTCTCACTGTGCGGCTTCGTCACGGCCGATGTCGTTCTTCGGCGCTGCTATAGTACACACCTACAGCACATTGCCACTGACGATGAAGACAAATAAAAAAAGAGCTATAAGGGAAATGAGGTTTGTTGGCTAACCTTGGCAGTTTAGGAGACAAACGCTATATAGAAGCTTGCGGCTGCGTAGAGTGGATAAATCTTTGGTGAAAATTGGCTCGTACATCGTGCCAACTAAGTGGACGCGGAAGTAATTGCTCGCGTGGATTTATTAATTTTCTCATGAAACACCCTATTTAGCGCCATCAACTTCGTTGGCCACCGCGTCATTACGCACGCGCTCTCGAAAGTGCACATCAAATTAACTTTGTATGCAAGTTCACGTATCTCTGTGCTACACGACTGATTATCTAACAGTAAATGCTTCTCAGCGATTTTTCGCCTTATGAAAAACTTGCTAAGATATAAAGAGAAAGACAGAGAGAGAGAGAGAGAGAGAGAGAGAGTGCGAGTTACGATCGACTTTTGCATTTCCTTGGAACAAGCTCGTATATCGAGCGCGACTTGCTCTTATCATTGTCATTAGCGCACACCCGCTGTGCTCGCTAATTGCATCTATTAGTGACCGCACACGCGGAAGCGCTACTCGTCTTTCTCTCTCTCTCTCTTTCCGATCTTCTCTGTGAGAACATTTCGCGAAAATTCGAGCGTATCGCTTATATACCTATTATAGATCAAGCCGATTTGCTACCATGTCGACTTTGAGTTATAACAACTTATTCCAGGAAAACTGGTTCATTTGCTACTGTAATTTATCGGTGTTTACCATATCGAAAGTATCATTTACATTTATATTAATAACCGCTCAAACTCTATGATTTTGCTCGTGGGATTTCGCATCCAGTTAAAATCAATTCATTAACCCAGCTCTAAATGCTCTCACGATGAAAAAACAAGAAAAGCTGATGACGGTGTTGTAAGAATTATGCGTGCATTGTTGAATTTTCGGCACAACCGAGAGACAATGGCCTTAAGTTAATTCCGATGTGATTTCCGTGCCACTTTATTGACATCCAATTATAGTCTTGGCCTTATAATTATGATCATAACAAGTCAAGACAGTAAGAGTCACCTTGTTGCAAATCTCATTGTAGCGATCGGTCAGTGGTCGAGGTGTGTGGCGAGCGTCATTAAGAGCGACAGGTAGCTAGACTATCAAGCACACACAGTGTCAAGTGATGGTAGTGCCCGTTATGAGTAGCGTTTCGGCGAAATCGAGGCTGTGCAATTACCGAGGTGTCGAGAAGCTTATCGAAAAGCCACGAAGGCTTAATTGAAAAAAAATAAGAAAAAGTTTTCGAGACTCTGCGAGGCATTCCGACAAGATGTATGGTCAGGTGCGGCGCAAAAATATCGTAAATCATCGAATTTTCGATAGCTCCTTACGTGTACGTGAGAAAGCTTGATTTTTGAAAGATCCGTTCGACGACGTCGTTTGATTTTTTGTGTAACACTCATCGGGTTTGCCGAAAGCAAGAGGCGGGGGAGAAAGAGAGAGAGAAAAAAAGAGTCGGTACTCGGCAATTAGTGTAGACGCGGCGGCTGTTTTAAAACCCGCGTGCATGTATACAACTCGCATAGCATTCACGATAAATCATACACGTAATCTATCCCCCTTATCAAGCCATACATCTAGCAATCTATTTATCCGAGCATATCTGGCTATGTGCATTTGCGAATCGTGGCTCATATAATACAAGCGCGCCAAGGTGTCACCGTGTGGTGCGAGTCACGAGGCAAACTGCCGGCGATTACTTTGTTTTGACGCGGAAAATTTCATAATTAAGTGCTTTCGATTTGTCAGATCAGTCCTCGCGCATCTCAACCTATAAATCCCACAAGACGCCTCCGTAGATATCTTTATTTCGAGGTGGCCCTACTCTATAGCTCTAACGTAATACTGGCGCAGTTATGATTCGTCTGAATTGTAGGTATAGATCGCTGAGCGAGATTCGTCTTTTCAGCTGCAAAATTTTGAGATATCGTTCCATACTCGTCGAACTCTATAATTCTCGCACTAAAGTTTTGTATTTGTAGAATATCACGCGATATACTATGTTTACCAAACAATATTTAATAGTTCAAGACACGTACAAATTCAACTATATATATATATGTATAAATCTTACGAGACAAATTGATTCAGAAATTGAAAGTAACTTTATACTTTCAATGAACATAAATTTCAGTCGAAAATATAATTTATAGCATTCGAATTTTAAAAGTATGAATTAAGAAACTGAAAAGTACAAGTATTATTTAAAAAATGTAATCCATCATGGACAGCGGCTCGTAACTTTTACAATAATACAAAATTAACCATACAAATTGGAGTGAAAATTCCCGAAAATAATATGTTTATCCTCAATTTCTTTTAACTTTTATGGCACCACGACGTATACTTCTCGTGTGTGAACAAACTCCACTAAATCTCGCATCTGATATATTTATGAATATATCCAGCTGACTTTGTTCTAAAATTCCTTACGTCACTTTCAAACATCTCTCTTTCTATTTCAGCACAAATGGGCCTGCCAGATTAACACGTAGTGCGCGTTATGTGTCGAGCTTAACAACGGTCCATAATGCGTTTCCTTTAGCGAATAATACAAGCGACTGACACTCTCTTCGTCTCTATCTCTCCCTCTCCCTTTCTCTCTTTAGACGATTAGGAGAGAAAATAGCGCATATATCAGAGCCGCGTGCGACGGACATAGTCTACTATCTCCGCATTTTGTACAGCTTTTATACAGTCCCCCCAACTCTGTCGAGAATGTATGTTCTCCAGATAGTAGACAACTGTGCACTCTCCGGATAACTACGTTCTATCAGCTACGTTCATCCCTTGTTTGTAATACGTACGAATATACCGTATTCCGCTACAATTATATACATCTAAACATTTTTTTAGTTCCGTTTTATGTATTGATGATGGCTTCGCGGAAGCAGACTGTGCGTCTATATCGAAATCTCTTAAAAAATGCAAAACGATCTCCCCGTCGGTTTTTGACGGAACGCACGAAGGTCAGAGAGATTGGCAAACTAGATGGTTTATATACACGCATTCCTCCATCTGGTTTCTGACTACCGGAATGCGCTTACCTCTCTTTCGTGCGCTTGGTTTCGGTCGCTTTTCAAACAGGTATTTTAATTATTACCGAGTAACTCATCGAGAGATCATTATATCGTGCGAACTATAAAATTTCGAGCAAATTCCACGCGGCAGCTTCTTTATAACGACATTGTTTCGATAACGCCAAAAAGGAGTTGTTACTCGAGAGTAAAGTATGTCCTATGTGTTAATAAATTATCTAGACTTCTATGCAAAAGTAATTAAATCTGAGGCAACCGCCACGCCAGAGTCTCTTTCACGAGGTTGATGTGACCTACAAACGCAAAAGCCATCATTACAGAGCGCATATCCGGGACATTTTTCACGTGTTGTTATACAGCTTGGTTCGCGTATAATTTCTCCGATTTGCAAGCGTAATTCGCGCGAGCTGCACAGGATAAACTCTATTTTGCATGCGCATTGCTTGTAATTTGTATCGATGATACCGCGGAAAGTACGATTCACGCCCATCGGTAAGCCTCGCGGGGGAGGCCGTCCCAGTAACCGTTATTCGAGAAATTTCTTTTGCGACGTATGTATACGCACACATGTATTGACAAAGGCGGGTCAGAGCCGAGCTGATAATTAACGGCTTATTAACTGCCTTCGTGATGTCCACCTCCGTGAGCTTGCGTTCACTCCCTCTTGTTTGGCTTTTAAATGAGAGACCATTTTTTCATTCGCTTGCGTGCGTAATTTTCCATACTTATGCATGATGTATGCGAGTACAATGTTTCATTTCTTAATACAAGACTTCAATTTCGGAAACGACATTCTCTTCAGACATAAATTTTTAAGCTACATGATGGTTTTTTTCTTAGAAATGATTAATTAATACTGTGGAAAAAGAAATTTAAAAAAATACATTTACTGGCGTAGAGTCTTAAATTTGTCGGTGGGCAGATTGCAGGTTGATTTTTTCAAGCGATCCAACGATCCTTGGCTACTACCAATAACTTGTGAGAAGCGAGTCCGCAAAAAGATGATCACGAAAGAGCGAGAGAATAACGTATGACGAGCGAGTGCGAGAGCGAGAGAGAAAGAAGGGGCCTATGCGGTGGAGAAAAAAAACTCGGTGGATGTTTTTGGTTCCCAGAGATCGAGGTTACGTTCCTCGTTAAATCCTTCTCTCTCTCTCTCTCTCTCTCTCTCTCTCTCTCTTTCTGTTGGGTACCCACATGCCCGAAACTCTGGCCCAATTAGCATATACGTTCTCGCGGAATACACCTGCCGCTTGGACGACTTGCCGCTGCTGCTACTTTTGCACCTGTTTTTTGATGCCCAGGGTATCATACGAACTTCCGCGGGCGCGCGAAAGTGAGCGTCCTTCATACAGGTGCAACACGAGCCTGGGAGTAATGAGGAGTCGAGATTGCCGATTGCGAAACAGGTGAAATTACTGGTGCTGTTGCTGCTGCTGGTCCCCGATTTTTCTTCTTTTTTTTCTTTGCTCAATTAAAAATTAATTGTTCACCGTGGCGCTTATCGAGCATCGAGCCACATTTTTATGCTCGCAAGCAACGCCTGTAATCAACAATTTATAAAGTCTCCGTGCAGAAGGAAAATACGCTATCTGATCTGGCGTGCGGGTGCTCAAGCAAGCAAACGGGTATCAAAAATCCTCGCACACCGAACGGTTTTAAAACGCACGTGCGTTCGTGCGACTCGATCGCGTTCGGGATAAAGGAACAGAGAAAGAGAGAGAGAGAGAGGCTCGAATATTGAAAGAATTGAACGGCTTTGCTTCTTTTCTTTGCACGTTCGTGTTTTCAAAATCTACCTGTACTGTTGTGTGAATCGCTGTTTAGTCGGATGCCAACACATAATGTGTTTATAAAAATATTGAGCTAACAATTTTATTGTTTTTCAACACATCTATTCGATGTTAGTTTCATTTGTTTCATCTATTAGCGTTAATTGGAAAAACAGCCCACTAAAATTTGTCGATAAGAAAGAACAAAAATTATTTTGGAATCTGTGCAATGACAGTGCATAGCATCGTTTTAAAGAGTATGCTTTCAAGCGAACACGAGTGTCCCAGCTCGTGTGATATAGCAGCAGGAGCGGCAGCAGCAATATGCCATACGGGCATAAATACACGGCTGTGGCGATTGGTATCGTAAGGAGGAAATAAATCTCGCGCAATTAATTGGTAGCTCCGTGCGCGTGTCTTGTACACACACGTACACACACTAACTCACACTTGCGCAGTCTCATTCGCAAAAGCTTTGTTAAAATTTCGCCGGCGTTGAAAATGCTATTTTTGTCCCTTGGCGCCCCATACACATTCGTTACTTATTGGCAGTGAACTTCCCTTTTTCTTCGTTGATTGCTGATTGCTTTTATCGATGAAGCGCTGCATGAGTGTTATTTATGCACAACGAGCCCTCATATACACGCGGTTTTAACGGGAATAATCTCGCTTATACGGCTGGTCTGCGTAATTATATAATTCTCGCGTTATATACGCGCGTACATATATATATATATATGTGTGTGTGTGTTTGTGTGTGTATGTGTGTATACTTTCTACGCACAATGCAATTAGCATCGAAACTGGGCTATCATGTGAAATCAGACTGTTTGCGCCGTTACGTGTACTGTGTAGTACATGCTGGACCTTTGAAAAGAATGTTAATACGGCCGGAAGCTGCTTGTACAGACTTGAGAGTGAGAGAGAGTGAAAGAAAGAGAGAGAAATAGAAAGAGTAACGAGTGGTGCGAAGTGGCCGCTGGTGGATCTTGATATACGCATACTTATGAAAATCATAGGATGCTAAGGGGATTATGTATATGCCGTGGTGCTATGACAATGAAAATTATATAGTCTACCGAGCACTACACCAGAAGCTATATATGTTCACGCGTAATCTGATTTTCAAAACAATTCTTCATTTATTTCAATGCAGCCCAGTATGCACGTCACGAACGTTACTTCTGTAAGTGCGTATTATTCCTTTCAATATATGAAAATAGATAATTTCGACCTGAAAAATATCAGCCCCTACGCTAGCAATTCAACGTTCATGTATATGGAGGTGCCACATTCTAACAAATTTTTATTTTTTATAATATACACCTAAAACGCTTTTTTCACCGCGACTTACAAAAAAATATAATAAAATACATTAATACTTATTAAAGTATTTTATTACCCACGGCTAATTTCAACATTAAAACGGTCATACATGTGGCACCGAAAAATTCTTGCGAAAAATATATTTCTTGCCTCGAACCTGTTTGACAAATCCATTTTTTATCTTTCGTTCGCATATTTTTTAATCAAGCTTTTAAAAGAAAAAATCTTCGTCGTACAAATTCCGATAGTCAGACAAAGAACACCTGCGACATAACTAAAGCATTAACACGAAATATATTTAGCGGCAGCATCAGGAATGGATAAACAAATAAAAGGAAAAAAGAGATAGAGCCAAAGAGAAGAATAAGAAGACGACAGGTCCAGGTATGAGGTGGCGAGATGCACGTGCCGCGTTGTTGGCGTGGGTGAGCGGCCGGCTTATAGGGTCAAGCGAGTTCATACCGCCGGAGTCGTTCCTCGTATTGGACACGATCGCAAAGTGTGACTTGTGCCTGTGCGAAAATTAAATATCTCCCCCTGCCCCTGCCTCCTACCCACGTGTCCGATGATTTATGATATCGCAATCGGCACTAAAGTGCACCTCGGCTGCCAAGGACACAGGTGCGTCTCGTTGCGCAAAAAAGGAGAACGAACGAATTAGAACCGGACTTCATTCATATGTAAACTGCAGCGAGGATGATTTTCAAGAGCAATGAATCACTGAATTCCAAGATTCTGTTATTGAATAAACACTTGGGGGTTAAAAAAAGCACTACGAGATGCGCGAGGACGACGGCGACGACGACGACGAATTGGACACAGATTTAGTGGATGTGCGCAGGCGGGATGAACAATTATCCTTTACGCCTGGATTCATCGATCCTCAGCCACGAGGGTATCAATTATATGCGCGGTGAAAAAAAATCGCATAAATTCACGTGTAAAGAGGTCACACAACGTATTTTATGAAAAATCCAAGGAAGAGGCGCGACAAGATGCCCAACCTCGAACGAATCGATTTTTTCCGCGCAATTTCAATCTTCGCAAAAGCGGCGCATAAACAAAGGGAATAATTAGGAAGCGCCGAGCAAAAAAAGATGCCGCAAGCCAGATAAGCCGAGAATCTTTGCGGTGATTTAATAACGCGTGTAATTAAATTATTAAAGACTTTTCGCCAAGAAATACCATGAGGTCAGAGGGAAGGAAAGAGGACAAGATTTTTCAGAGGAGTCACTTTTACGTAGAGGGAGAGAAAAAGAGAGAGAGAGAGAGAAAATCGTTTGAGTTCTCGGCACCTGCTTGCCCCTATAATACATTTATACATCGTCGATCAAGATAGTCGACGGTAGAACAGGTGGAATCGAGACTCTCATTTGAATTTCTCGCCAAGTATGCTGAAAATATAACACAGGCACCGATATGAGCGAGTGACGATTGTCAAAATATTTCTGTGAGCTTTGACGTTTACATTATCTCGCCTCTATGTGTATAATGATTAATTAGTACAAATAGGAGGACGCGAACATCGAGAAAAACCACATAGAGCGCGACATCAAGCGAAAAAATATAGCCAATTAATTTGTTAGCGCATGCTGATACGTATGTAAATAATCATTTTATGTGGTCTTTTCAACTGTTTGATTACCACGGGATGTATGATAGTGGTTGGATGTGTCCAAAACGCCACTTCCCTGAGATATAACTGCCACTCGGTTGGTTAAATATGTGCTTTTACACGTTATTACTGCGCGATATTTGAATTATTGTGTGCGTCTGTCTGTTTGTTGCGGCTTTTAATAAGTCGATCGCATATACTTAACACCTCTGACGACTGCACAACGCTTGGGGCGACTTGGTGCTCGTGACACCGAGCAGCAAAGAAAATGCAAAATCTTGAGAATTAATTTGGTCGAGGTGGCCGCAGGGGGCAGCGTGTATGAGTTTTTTTTCATGGTCTTGTCTTGTTACGGCTGTCCATCGACCGTCAGCGGCGATTAAAATGCGCGAGATTAATGTTTATAAGTAAATTAATTTTCTGAATGCAAGAGGCAAATAATTGTTTTCTCTCTCTTTCTCTCTCCCTCTCCCTCTTTCTCTGGCTTCTTTTCTTATTTTCTTTCTTTTTATTCTTTCGAAAGGGATCGCTTTCGCGCTCGCTTACAGCGAGCCAATGTATGTGTTGTAATGCCTGTTGATGCCTGCCTGATTTCTTTTCTCCTCGCTTGATTTTTGAATTTATTCCGGGGACGCGGACGATGGAATTCAATGCACTCCCGGCGAACGTCTTACGAATAATTAAGTTCGTAACAGTGCCCACTTACACCAAACCTTGTTTTGTAATTTGCCCGGGCTTCTTTCGGTCATCGTTGTTGTTTTTTCTTCTTTTCTCGCGGGATGAATTGAAAATTTTAATTTGCATATCACGGTATAACTTATCAACTGCATATCAGATTTTGTTCTTCCTTTTTATTTTTTTTAAACTGACCTATTGAATACTCAATCGACGTAGCTTTCACTTAAGAAGCTTTACCATAACACTGACAATTTCGCACATTGTAATAAATCACGTAAAAAGGCGTAAATCAAATTTTTCCCATTATATTGAAGGCCAGTATCACGTATTATTAGGCAAAGAATTTGCGTCAATGCGCAAGCAGTTAAAGGCGCGTGAACCACCAATTAAATTTCGTACGAACTCACGAAAAGTCTTTGCTCGTTAATCTTGCTTGGCATGGAAATGTCCAAAGATTAGTAGATTAAAATTGATGGATCCCCTTATCTCCCGTTTAATTATAAATATGACTCGATGGAAATTGAGCGCGCGAAGCTTATAATTGAAGCATGCGCCAAGCGAATGCAAATTATTTTTGACACTCGCGAGAAGAAGAATCCTCGGTGGTGAGGATGACGTGTGGAATAAATTTCCATAATATTTGGCAGGTTGAGATACACACACACCTCTCTTATTTTTTTCTTCCTCTCTCGTACTCTCTTGCGATCTGCACGTATTTACATTCAATAACTCGCGCGATTAATCAGCAGCGCGGTACATACAGGATTTTCAAAGTTGAAAAGCACTTAGCAGAGAGAGAGAAAGAGCGAGAGCTGGGGCGCGGGAGTTATTTGCCTCTCGTGCCACTAGTAGAAATCATAACTTTTTGCTCAACTGTGGCTCTTTCTCTGGCTGTGGCCATTATTTTTGTTCACGAATCGCCTGCGGGGGACAGAATGTATATATACGCCGCGTTACAAATCTTGGGCGTTTGGCCAAACGGATACTTATCCTGCAGATATCACGACGCTAATGCGAGGCATTAGTAATAAAGCGTGCAGCCGATTGAATTTGGTGCTAATTTTAACGCGAGAAAGTTCAGCTTCGAAATATTTTAATTAAACAGTTCAATCATAAAACCATTTTTATTTTTTTTTCAGCCGTTCATACTTAGCGTATGGCGGTTGCGTCATCGCGAGAAAGTTCAATAACACGTACTTATACCTGCGCACGTACATTCAATTCGAAGATCTATTTACATCTATTTATTTTAATGATATACCAGGGTAGCGCGATAAATAACTGCGTAATAAAATTAAGTAATTTATTCAAAGGTTTAATGATTTTCGACTGCGCCCAAACTCATAGCCATACGTTATTGTTACGATTTCGCCGAGAGTATAATGGCCTGACAAAAATCTTGGCAAACAAATCACTGCCTGCGATTTTCTGAAAGCTTCCAACTTGCCGGAGGTTAAAGCTTATCATCCGTTGCGTCAGACTTTTGTGTGCAGCCTTTACTTTTACTTGTTGTCTTCCTTTTCACTCTTCCCGTACTTTGACGAGCCACAGACTTTGTTGCACTCTATTAATCATGTCTCGCTGTTGCACTCCAGAATAACGCGCATAGATCAACCGAGTAGCGTTTGTCAAATGCTTTTACAAATTTCGTGCTGGTAATCAAGCAATCGTTGAACACTAAATTTTTCGTACTTCATAGTCCCTCTTACATCGCATAAATATCAAGTATAAGGGAAGAGTTGAGTTAAGATTATACAAGCGGAGAAACGCCTTCAGGATTGTTGCCGAGGCCTATGGCCATTTTTCGTCGCCCGCGTGCCAGGTGCATAAAGTAATTGTACTTGGGCGTGAGCGCAAGCGAGGGAATTTGAAACCTGCGTTTTAGTTATTACCGGGTATCGATTTTTCGCCCGCGTCTAATTGCGCAAGTGATTCATGGCATACGAGCGCGTTCCTCGTTATCCCCTTTCTAATATTCCACATCAGCTAAATCTGAAACTACGGTAATATTCGAATTTTTTCTTTTCTTGTCCGTTATCGATCGGAAAAATTCTAATGTCACGGCAAATCAGTGCAACCGAAGTATGCAAGACGATGGCTGCGGGCAACGAGAAGACAACGAGTGCGGGAGGAGAGAGTCCGTGACCTCCTTAGAATATCATCTTGGGAGGGAGCTGCGAGATACTTACAGCATAAATTCAAATAGTCTGTAATTCATTCGAAAATATGAAAGATCAGCTAACTATTGCACTACTACTGGATTACGGAAGGTGGACCCACGACTATTATCTGTGATCGCGCCATATACAAAGGGCTCCACTTAAATGTATAACAGAGAGCAGAGTGGAGGAGAGATGAGAAACGCGAGTGCAGGTGCGCGTGCTGCAAGAAGAGTATATAGCGAGTATAGTTGCGGCCCCTCCCGTTATCGTCGTCGCGCATGGAAAAGCCTAACAAGGATGCATTTGCTTATCTGCGGGCCGCAAGCAGCTTTAATTTGCCGCGAGCTAGGAGCAATTCTCTACTCCGACTCTCCGCGAGAGATGGAAATCGATGCTTGACCGACCTCTTGACCGACCGTTACCAGCCATGCTTTTTACCTTTTGTAACCTTATAGTTATTGATGCTGCTTCTGCTGCTCGTTCTGACCATTGTGCACTTTTTTAGTTTACAATCGGTTTCACCGAATCACGAGAATTACCGTCGGAATGTAAGATTGCGATTCCGCGAGGGGCGAGACACGCGTTATAATAATTTTTTCTTACGTCGTTGTCTCCTCATTGCATGAATGGATGGTTGTCCATTTGTCATTAAATTTGTTATAATCGAAAATTATAATTATTTTAGTAGGACAAATTTAATGCGAAAAAAAAGACTAAGAGGTCCAGCGAGTCGGACAATTGGAAATGTTTTTATAAGCGTTCGTTTGGTGTTGGAATCTTCAAGGTTTTATAACACATAAGACCTAACAATACTCGTCCCGCGGGCGAATGTCCAACTCGAATGACTTTTTCGAGTATGGCAAAGTGAACAAAGCGAGAAAAAGCAAAAAGGATATCGTTCGCCGCGGCTCGGGCGCGTCGTTAACGAAGGAAACCCGATAGTATGCCGGAGGCGCGAAACAGGTTCTTTCTCTCTGCACAGCGCTATGTGTCCGTACTGTGGCTGCTGTTGCTGCTGCAAGGGAAAAGAAAACGCGCACAAGCAGATGAAATCGTGCGTCCCTGAATGTGTGGGGGAGTTTTAAACAAGAGCACTACAAGTGTGCATATAGTGGCAAAGGGACTCAAGGGCGAACTTTTGCAACGACTCTAAGAAAGAAACAAAGTGAAATCGTATAGTTTTGCTATACCTGCATGTTTGTAGGATTTTCGACAATCTCAATAAAACGCGTGTGGGCGCATTATAATATCAAGCGTAATGAGCCTTGCGTGCTGATCGATCGTGACTGTTGCTCGACCTAGATTTATAAATCACGAGATCGATTTTCCGACTCGCGCTCATCCCTTTGTCGCGCACGCCCCCCCCCCCCCCTATATAAACATATACATGTATGTACCTGCAGGTAACACGCGCATTGTCTTGCGACTTTTTGTCTCGTTATATGTTTGTATAGCTTCGCTATGGGAAAAATACCTTCTATTCTCTAGTTCTCGTCGCATAAACACTTTGACACCCAAGCCTCCTTTTACTTTCAGCATCTGAATATTATTATTGTGTAATAGGCCTTGTTTTTCGTGGGTAATACTCGTCCGGTAAATAATAGGACTCGATCGCAAACGCTTTTGTTCGACTACATACTCGATATCGAAACGCGTATGCACTTCTTAGAATTCATTTCAATACTTGTAAAGTATGTGCTGTTAAACTTTAGAAGACAGTGTATTATCCTTATCAACCCCATCACCAGATGACTTTCATCTATTTCTAATATTCTTTTACATTAATAGATTACATACTATACCTATACAATGTGTGTATGGTGTGTTATTTTCGCCTTGAAAACTTTTATGTACGTATAATGCAGGCGTGCCGATGTTACGTCATCTATCAAACCGACCGAATCTCCGTTGTCCGCCTCGCCTATTTTTCAGAGCCTCGTGCCTCTTACGAGAAAACTCGGCAAATTGACGATTAGTGGCGCGTGCGGCTAGAGTCTTTGTTCTCGTTCGATGGCAATTCTAGTCAGTGTCAAATGGGAGGAACACCGATTTTTTTGGAAAGAAATACCTTATTCTTTCATCTTCCACATTTTACTAGTTCACACGCTGAAAGATTGTGCTGTATTCATTTCTTTCTTTGACAGTTAATTAATGAAAAAAGAACTTGTTATTCAGAAACACTGTGACACTCCCAGTTCCAGATATATTTTCTTAAAATAGTATTCTTATTCAGGAGTGGAAAAGAGTCAAGTGAACATAAAATTCAAGGATTACGTGTAAAACTACATTTACCAGATACGTGATAGAGGTTTTTTGAATTGAAATTAAACCCGCCATGACTTTCGTAACAAAATTCGTTATTCAATTCCACACGAATTTGTAATGTGGTCGACTGTCATTTTGATAAGACTTTTCTCTGAAACATTGATTAGGCGATAAAACATTATCCCAACTTTACACGAAATTTTAATCGATCGGACTATCTACAAAGGTTGAATGGTTGCCTCGGAAAAATTTCGAATTCTTGATGTAGAAGATTGATTAACCAAAGCGTGAAAAGACGAGAAACAAAATATATGATTCTCTTGTGGTTTTAATCTCGCAGTCATCCGCCCTTTGCGAGCCATGGGCGTAAAATCTCGGTATTAAACGCAATTTCACCCCTCCTTCGTAAAACTGTAGGTGTTTGGCGTTCTCCGAAAGTTAAAAAAGAAAAGCGCCGCTTAAGCACAGGTAAGGAACACGTGAAATTTATGCGGGCGCTGTCTTTCTTTTATATACCGAGAGCTGATGAATAGCTATGTAGAGGAGGAGCGGCCCTTATTAACACCTTTTTTCACGCAAAAACAAATCTGTTTTTTCTTTATTTTTCAATAAGAATAGATTGGATCGCACGTTTAGCGAATGATTTTTGACTGGTCGCAGATAATTGTCTACCGTTAAATTCCAGTAGTCTTTCTAAACTCTCAGCCCATTAGGCTTTTCCGAAGGAGGAAGTTAGAGTTTGCTTAGCTTGGAACACAATGTCCCGAAGCTCAATAAAAGTCACTTAAGCAGGCGCGATCGTGAGGGTCCTTATCATCAATAAATCGAGAATGGCTCATTGAGCGCACGCTCGGAAATACAACACCGTATTTGGTGATTTTCGCATAGACACACGTACGTATATATACATAGGATAGGATAAGGAACAATAAAATCGCATGCCACAATAATGAGGGTCAAGGTTGGTTCTCACGTATGTACTCGCCCTCATAATTATTTGTTAAGTACAAAACACTCGCGAGCCCGCGAGCGCGACATATTCACTGCTGAAAAGCTAACGGTGCACAGCCTTTGGCTCCTCTATAGTCTATGCAGCTGCTTAAGCGACATAACGTGTAAAGTAGCCGGAAGATGCTCCCATGTATGGGCTATCCCTAGCCATGCAAAAATGTCGCATTATTCTCCTATATGGTGATGCGGCGCGTGTACACGTGAAAGAAAGAGAGAGAGAAAGAGAGAGAGAGAGAATGAGAGGCGATCGTGTTTAGTCGTCGCGAAGCACGCCCCGTTGCGTGTGAGCGCCGCCACTGAGGTTCCGGAACTGCCCAAGCGCGCTCCCTCATTTTTGAATAATTAACAAGACACTCATATCTTAGTCGTCTTATACTTCTTAATACAACAAGAAAATCATGTTTTTCTTTTTTTGTTTGCATTCGCTTAAAAATAATTCTGCAAATTCACATGAGTAAACAGAAATAATCCTTGACGTTGAAATAAAACGTGTGAGCTAAATGAACATTGAAAATCTTACGTAAGGCACAATTAGATTTGGAGAAAATAAAGAAAGTCTTACATAAACAATTTAATTATTTGAAAGACAAGAGACTGAATGCAGGTTCTCACAGTGCTTTCCAGTATAAACGAAAGCTGTTGGTTTCGGTTAGGTAAGGTGCAGAGTACGCGCGGGCGGGCATGATTTTTAATTAATTACGTGTCGAGAGCGCGCGGCGACAGGCTGTCTAGCTTGCGATCGACATCCCCGATTGTAAGCGACACGTTCCCCGTGCTGCTGTTGCTACGGCTATGCAGCTTATCATTAATTCGTGAAAAGCTGAGCGCGCAAGTTCACGGCGACGCTGACCTACGAGAAAGCGCGCAACCAAGGCGTGACTGGGTCACACAGACTGACAGATAGCGGATCTACAGTGTCGTGTGCTGTTGCTCCTGCCCCCCCCCCCCCCCAATACTTTCCCGATATACTACTCCTTCACCTCCTCGTTACATGCATCTTCCGACCTGCTTTGTCTTTCTTCCTCAAAGCTTGTTTATTGGTTTTGTAGCGACTACAACGCAGTAGCAGCCGACGTCGTTCTTGGCAGCTGGAAGCCCGATCTGCTCGGCTTTTCTATACTTGTCGTTTGTCCCCTAAGAGTAACTGTTGTTTCGAATCACAAGGCAAAATAATACTTATTCGTGCAGCTCTGAGAAATGAAAGCGGCAAACAATTATTTTATGCAGCAATAGAAAAATATAGATTTTGGAAAGTATATGTATATATTGTTTATTTGTGACAGTCGTGAATATGAATAATCTCATTAGTAATGTTACGACTACTCATTTGCGGGTCGGGAAAGTATGATTCTCAAACAAGTGATTGTTATGACGTGATTTTTCTCACAAATCACATTTACGATTCATTGTTTCGTTGAAGAGAAGGGAGGACTATAAAATAAAATTAGTTTTGCTTAAACTTAGATGCAGAAACAATCTCATTCTATGCTAATACTCGGTTAAAGTGTCTCTAATCTGTCGAGTGTCAAAAAAGAATAAAAATTCAAAAAAATAGTCGACAGCCAAGAAAGGAAGCAGTCTCGTCGATGGTGTCAATAGATTGGCACAGAGGACTGTCCTATGGTTTGCGTAGGGTCATCAGAGATCGGGCGAGTAACAGAGAGCCGCTATATAAGTAGAAGATCGATCACAGAACTCAGTGCTGTCTGTCCCCTTTAATTACCTGTCGAGCCTGTCGATCTATCGCATGTATGAATATGCATGCTCGCTCACGAGAGAGAGAGAGAGAGAGAGAGAGAGAGAGAGAGAGAGCACAAGAGCGCGCGTGCCATTGAGAGATAAGAAGATTAGCCATGAGCGGCAGTACTGTTGCACCGAGAGAGAGAGAGAGAGAAAGAGAGAGACCGCGAGCAATGAAAACATCCGGCTAAAGAGTGCAGGTGCTATCTGATCTCTTATAAAGCACTCGAATTACTTAATTGGCGACGCCAATGTGTCGACAATGATGATTGATCGGACGCAACACCAAATGGAAGCGTATATATCCACCTATTTACGCTACAATCCATCATAAACAATCCAAGTGCAAATGCACCTAGGTGAACTTTTGCGAGCTTTATCGACAATACCACACTCTTATCTTAGTCCACGCGTACTCTTGAGAAAACGAACGAGAGACTATAAACAGCGGAAACTTATGAAAATTCTTTTCACACGCTATATCTATATAGATGAAGAGGGACGTTATAACGTAAGGTGTTGCTTTTCAATAATCGAAACCGCAGTAATAATTCGCTAGAAAATCTCCTGTTTTTCTAAGTTTAATTATTATTGACCGACAGATTGGGTAAGTAAATTTCTAGATCCACACCCGCCGTCCAACAAAGAGAAAATTGCAGCTTCATAATTGACGCAATTTCAAGGTAAACATGAGAGAGAGAGAGAGAGAGAGAGAGAGAAAGAAAGACTTGGATAGATTTCTTCACATTATGCGCATAATACTGGCTATCGTTCCTGTGGCTTACTCTTGGATAAACTGCATTGGGAAAAACTTTCATCGTAATAACATCGAGCGTTTTCGACGCTCATGTACAATCACTTTTATTGAAGATTACATTTTTTCGTTTTCTATTTTATATTTAAAAGTACAAGTTTAAATTATATATTGTTAGTTTCATTATTAATTGTTAGATAAGGCTGTCAGGCAGTCATACTTGAGATGTTTTCAACACAATATCTTCAAATCAATCCTGCACTCTAGCATTAACCCAAGCATAACATAATAAAGTTCACAGAAAAGAAAAAAAGGTGGCAGCCTTAACGGCGTCGATATTCAACGTCTGGGATCGATAGGTAAGTGTACGTGATGTAAGGTAGTGGTAGCCGTTCTTAAAGGGCCGAAGAGAGAAAGAGAGAGAGAGAGAGAGAGAGAGAAAGAGTAACGGGTCGAGAGGTGCGCGCGAGAAGAAAAAGATAAGCGCAACGAGAGCGGTGGTAGCGGCGGCGGCGGCGGCGTTACGGTAACCGGCTAGCCTTACAAGCACCCATGCATATAGCATAATATGGCGCAGCTATTACCACCCAGGATGCGCGCATAAGTGCAACACTCGTTGAAGTCTTATTTATTGAATGAGGCATATTCCAGCATCTCGTTAGCCAAAGCCCTTTAAAACCCCCTTTGGCTTGCTTGCTCTCTGTCACTCGACATTGTATCGTCCTCATTATACTCGCTCGCGGAGAGTAGAGAGAGAGAGAGAGAGAGAGAGAGAGAGAAACACACGTCCAATGAAGGATTCGAACTGCAAGCTGCACCACGCGCTCATCGATATAATCTCGCCAGACTCCATCGCCAGGATGAGGCTTTATTACTTTTATATAGCTTTTCCTCTCTTTGGCCGAAGAAAAGGTCGATAAGGGTCGCTCGTATAAAGCTGCAAGGTTAATCCTCGCGCGTGTACATATTTCAGATAGCCGCGCGCGCGCACAAGCAAGCAAGCAATTCAATCTGGCTGTATGGGCTTGCTCTAAGCCGCTATTTCTCGTCTATGGATATGCACTTGTCTCGTTATTGACTATAAACATGCTCCAGCAATGAGGGATCTTATACGCGCAAGCATGCAGCTACTTTATTACGATATGCTTCCGAGATTTTGCCATGACTGTAATGTCTTTGTAATGAGTCGTGTAATTTTTTATTCATCGCGCGCTAATCTTCTTTTTTCTTTTCGAAGAAAATTGTAATGCTTCTGATTTATGATGTTTATTTTGACAGTTATTACTCAAGTACTTTCAATGTAGTCAATACGTCACGGCAAGCAAGCGAAAAAAAGGTGAAAACAACGTTTGTGCAATCTGGCGTTGTTTCTTCGTCGGTTGTACATAAGTAATATCTGGCTGGCGCTGGTACGTAAAGCCTCGGTATTATACCCGATTGAATATCACATCTTTGCACAGTAGTACGCTACAGCAGCTGTACGGAGCAGCGAATTATTGGAGGGAAGTAGAAGACGAAGAAGACGCTTTGCCGCTCGCTTTCATCTCTCTCGCCTACACGTACACACATGCCATTACCGTTAATGCGATGCACTGCACTGCGAGGCACATGATTGCGCCTAGCTTACACGCAGATATACCTGTTCAACGAATAAACGAACGCTCATCTCCTTTCTGTCTGTACGTGGCGTTGCTTATGTATACATACAGCACTCTACTCGAACCATAACGTCCTCGCCATATGCACTCCTGCTATTCTCGTTATTATACCGAACATTCCAAAGTTGTTTGTTTTTTTTCATTCTTTCTTTCTTTTTTTATATCGCGCTCAACGACAGACAGAAAAACGCGCATCGACGAGAGCTTTTCAGGCAGAACTCAATTAAGCATCAACGAGCGACATCTATCACTTGGCAATGAATCGTAATGGGCCGGCAAACAGCAGGGGGCACCGCAACGCCGCACGCGAGGATGGGACCTGAGATGACAGCTATTCGTCATCTCGTACGCCTCGCTCTCAACCGACAGAGATCCCCAGTCAGATGAATAAGGATTAATTTACTCTCGTCTCTCTTTCAACCGATCACTTGTATCTCTTTTTTCTTCCTCAACGCATACATGTACACATTTATACGTGAGTTTCGATCCTGAGAGAACAAGTGCATAATGCCACTCTGACTCTCTTTCTCTCGGACATTTTTCACTCAGTTCAGTTGGTATTGTTAACAGCCTAAGGATTTGTGTGCTCGATCGAAAAATAGTTGTCATTCCTTGAAAAATATTACTATTCATACGCGACATCAATCGGTCTAAATGTTTCAATATCGATTCACTTTCAATTTTAAGTGAAGATTAGTTTTAAGTTAGAATTTAGTACAGAATGATTGATCGCAGAAAAAAATAATCAATGATTATAGCAGATAATTGCACTGTGTGTAGAGGTAAACAAAGTATTTGGGTAAAATATGTAACAGGTCAGTCAATAACGATTTGATCGTGATAATTGTTTGTAGAGTAGAGAACATGGAAAAAATTGCTCATGCATAAACATGAGAGCGTTAAAGTATGAAATTGTACGGACATGCCCACGCCTCCGACTCGATGATACGCAGGTCCTTGTTTTGGAAAGGTCATTCAACAATCTGTCTAGCCGGTGGAATCACCTGTACCTCAACAAGCCATCATCGTCATCATCGTGTAGTTCTTCTCTTTCATGGTCTACCCTGACTGATGTTCGACGTTTATTGCGGCTGACAAAACGAAAGTATTACTTCCCGTTGCGCGCGCGCGTGTGTGTGTCTGTGTGCTATACCTCTGAATTCCATTGTCATAGAAGGTCCTCATCGCGGGAATTTATAAAATTATGCGGTTAATGGCGAGCGATCAGTCATGCTGTTATACCTATATGGGGCGCGTCTCTTGTCTCTGCCGTGACGACTGTTTTAAACAGCGTGACTCATATTTTTGTGCATCGTAAAATGTTAAGTGGAAATTAAGAAATTTCCAGAGCTCTATAAGTTGTGTTGTACTGCTCTGCTTTGCTTACTCTCCCTCACTTTCTCTCTCTCTCTCTCTCTCTCACTCACTCTTTCTCTCCTTCTCTGCTCACTCACGAAAATGAGAGAATGTGCTTATTGCATCTCTGCACTGATGGAAAAGAGCTAACGGGTTCTTGATGGGTGCGCGCTGGCGCTCTCGGTGACTTTTGTCGTTCATAAAAATTTAGGTCGACGAACGCGCACCTCAGCTTTTTGGACATTACTGCGATACACTTTGACGAGCAATTATATTGCGCCCGTGGGCCTTTTTCTCTTCTTCTCCAAAATGACAAAACTTTAAGTGTTTTCCTCATTGAGAATTCGTTAAAAAGTGTATGTTTGAAGAGTATTATTGTTACGACTTGGAGATATCGTTAAAAATGCCATTGGATTAGTTTTCGCTGTCATTTCCCTAACGCGCCAATGTAATCTTGCAACTTTATCGATTGGTTTATTAAGATAAGCTGCTAGGTGAATCCTTAAAAATTCATGCGGTCGCCGACACGAGAGGCCAGTTTCAAGTTAGTCACCGGTACGCGCATACTTATTAATTTCGCAGCGTTTACAAAAATGATTGTCATATTTATTCTGGCAATCTTAGTGACATTTTTTACGTCGCAAATTTATTTTAAGTTAAAAAAAAATTACGATTTAATCAATAAAATACCGGGACCTCCTATAGTACCATTGATAGGAAATCTCGGACTTTTCAACGTCCCCATGGGTAAGTCTTTTTCTTTTGAAAAATTGACTAATATTTATGGAGGACGTTAATTTTTATTAACCTTAGTCGAAGTATGGAATGTTCTTCGTGAAATCAATAAAAAATATTATCCAATAACGAGGATTTGGTTTGGGCCCTTTCCCGTAGTCAATATCTATCATCCAGATGATTTAGAGGTGACAAATTTAACTATACTTTAAAAATAATTTGATAAGTAAAGAAACGTATATTCATTAAAAACATATTGGAGGTTTTATTATCTAGCAATACGCATATTGAAAAAGGGCCTTCTTATAAAATGTTGCGGCCATGGTTAAAAACGGGTCTTCTTACAAGTGCTGGTAAAGTATCGCAATTTTCCTCCCGCCACAAAGTTTTACGTATAATCACATATAAATTTATACTCAGGTAACAAATGGCACCAACGACGAAAAATTCTTACCCCTGCTTTCCATTTTAAAATCCTGAAAAAATACTTGGAAATCACCGATGAGAAAGGAATTAATTTCATAAAAGCTTTAAGAAACGACGATCGGGAAACTGTTCAGAATCTACTACCATTTTGTACAAATTATACTTTGAACATTATTTGCGGTAATAAAAACGTTGATATCACGTCAATTATAACGTTGAAAATTATTTAGTATTTGTTTTGTTCGATTAGAATCTGCAATGGGAGTATCGTTAGATAAGGTTAATGATGAAAATGTAAAAGAATATAAAAATGCAGTTTTTACGATCGGTAACATAATGATGTACAGGTAAATATTATTTCTTAAATGATACTTTTGATAGTTACTTTTTTTTATATGTTGGTCAATTGTTTTTAGAGCTTTAAGACCATATATACAAGATTGGATGTTGACTCCACTGATAAAACTTGGTAGGATGCAAAAACAAGCTCTTAATACTCTGCATGCGTTTACTGATAAGGTAAGTCAAGGCAGAACTTTTAATACATAAGTATTTTAATTCTTTTTAACCCTATAACTTAGATTATTTTTGCTTTGATTAATCGTTTATTATCGTCTATTGTCTATTTCTTTCACCGATAACAGGTTTTGATAGAACGAAAAAAATATCACAGGCGAACCGATTATAAATATTTGACAGACCTTGATAATGATGAAGTATATTCAAATGACTCATCAATAGGTAATCATATTGGTATAAAAGTATTTATGTGATAAATATAGATATTTCTATACAACAAAGGCTACCGCTAAACAAATAATTGTTCTGAAGTTGTATTTATTAATTATTTATTTCCAACGAAGGTTCAAAAAAGAAATTGGCTATGCTAGATCTTTTACTCAAAGCAGAAAAAGATGGCTTGATAGACCGGGAAGGAATCAAAGAAGAATTAGATACTTTTATGTTTGCAGTAAATATCATTTACTTTCAAATTAATTTTAATTTAACGACTGTTCTACAAAGATATTTTAATTTCAGGGTCACGACACGACTGGAATGACTTTAGTCTATACCTTAACGTTATTGGCAGAACATGAAGAGTTCCAGGTACGCTATTCGAAAATAAATTTCATACAACACACTTTTATTACATTGGAAATATAAATGTCTATTTAGGAAAAAGCTAGAACTGAGGTGAATAATGTTCTTGCTAAAAGTAAAGGTGAAATAGGGTTATCGGAAATCCAAGAATTACATTACTTAGAAAGGTGCATCAAAGAAACTTTACGACTATATCCGCCTGTCGCTGCTTTATCCCGTCGTCTAAAAGAAGACTTGATTATAAGTAAGGCAAATCCATACATTTTTACGATGAAACTAATGTATCGATGATTATTCAGATTATTTGCTTTTACAGGAGGATACCTGATTCCAGCTGGAACAGAAGTGGCTTTGCATATAGTTGATCTTCACACAAATCCTCATTATTGGCCTGAACCTGAAAAATACGATCCCGATCGATTTCTTCCAGAAGTCACCTTGAAGCGCCATCCATTTTCGTACATACCGTTCAGTGCTGGACCTCGCAACTGCATAGGTATATTCGATTTATTATTTTTAGGTATGTAAATAAAAATGTGGACTAATTTTTTTCTTATTTTTCTAGGTCAAAAATTTGCCTTAATGGAATTAAAATGTCTATTAGCACGTATTCTATATAACTTTGAATTGAGACCTGTCACAAAGAGGGCTGATATGAAAATGATGTTAGATTTAGTAATACGACCAACGGAACCAGTTTACGTGAAGTTTACACGGATTGATAACAATAATTGAATTTGTTAATGGACTCATGTACTGCGAGTGAACGTATACGCAAAAGTTCTGTGATATCTTAATAAATAACACTGCCTTTATTCAATTAAACACACTATAATCATGGATGCTTTTCGCAATTTTTTCTCCCCTCTCCTCATCCTGTTTCTTTTGATGCTCCTGCTCGCATGATTAATTCTGGCGCTTTGAGCACATGATTGTGTAATTAAAAAAAGCGCTGCAGTGGCGGTGGCGTTGGCTGCTGCTGACAAATAAGCTTCAATAAAATTAATCTACTTTTTCGGTCGTTATAAAGTAATCACAACGCACAAAGGGCAGGACCTATAACAAAAAAAAACATATGTCCGAGTACGCGTGATCGATCTCCTTCAAGAGGCTACCGTTTCACGTACTAATGAACAATAATTTGATATTCGCCAGTATTTCGCGAGTTTTTGTCTTTGCGCGCATACTACCAAAAGGTAAAGAGATTGAGAGGCGTGACGCAGACGAGGCTTCATTTGTATCCTGCGCAGCGTTGTATTTTATCGTCGGGAGAAAGAGACTCTCCTGCTTGGTTTTTTTTTCAATCTCGTTATCCATTTTACGAGCGCTTATGGTAATTGAGGTTACTTGCGATTTTTCGGCCAGAAAGAGAGAGAGAGAGCGAGATGATTATTTAGGGGCTAGTAAACGTTTAAGGAGGACCAGATTATTTACGCGACAAGGATGACATTTCGTCGAAATTAAGGTCATCATTTAATCACCTCGTTCGATCGCCACATTGTTTGTTTTTTCAATCAACTCAGCACGCTAAAGTGTTCCGAGAAATAAAAAAATCGTGTGTGCGCGGTGAAATTATTAATGTTCATCGGAAAAAAATGCCCTCGAAACTTCCTTGTGCCATCAACATGCAAATGAGATCATCTTACACCAACATCATTTCAAATTACCAAACGATTCCTGAATGACGGTATTCCTTAAAGTATTTATAAAAACGTATCGACGAAAAAATAAGGATTGTCTACACAATAAAGCACAATAAATTAGTTGTACGTGCAAATAAATCGAAGAGACGTTTTAAAATAAAATCCGAGCTTTCTAATTATACGACGAAAGATCACATTGCAAGAGAAAACTTTTACGCAAATGCATCTGCACAAAGTGTTAAAGTATAATGAAAGTATCGTTACTCCTAAAGTCGTTAACATGTCCATAAACAGCAACGAGAATCTAACTCAGCTGTAGGCTCGTCGTGGTCGCTTGAAAAAAACGTCACAGGTACATTCTGGTATCGTTCTTTTTTTTCGCAAGTGGCGCAGGATCGTTACGGGTCCGTCGTTATCAGGTCCCTCGTCTCCCTCTTTCTCGGGGCAAGCGACGTCCCTCGTTAAGAGTAGATTTGCCCGATTAAAGGAAATTCTGTGAGGCTGCAGCTGCACACTTGTGTGACCTCGCCCATCGGCCGTCTTAATTATCCGAGCTAATCGTGCAGCGGCGGCGGCGTTTTGTCACAAGATAAACAATGTTCAAGCACGACAAGCGCGGCCTTTCTTCCGTAAAAGATATATTAAGGAGAAGAGCTTTTAATGATCATGTTCATTGCTTCCCATGTAAAAAGCAAAGAAATAAGGGAGAAGGCAAGTTTGACAAAAGTTAGACAGGCAAAGTATGGGTATCGTCTGCTCGTACAATCACTATTATGTTATTTCATTTGTCGAGTAGATATACATGCTTATATCGACATTGTATTTGTTTCACGCGGAGCGAAAAACGTACTTTTCGCACGCTACGGAGTGCCGCAAGATAAGTATGGTGTGTTTTAGCTGGAAATCGCGGTGTACAAGAAAGGTAGTGTCGTTACGTTGCTGGGGAGAGAGAAAGAGAGAAAGAGAATTTTTCTTTGCAGTTGGGAAATCGGCAAAGGGCGACTTCATGGCGACTCTTCTCTCCCGTGTCGTGACTCGAACTATACGGGCGTTCTATCAGATGTGTACATGTGTTCGCCCGCGGCCATGCGAATTCGACTCACGCGATCCTCTTCTTTATGGCCACGCGCTCACATTGTGCTTGCAATGCGACTTTTCCAAGATTACCAATGACACCTGCTTTTTCCAACGGTTCTTCGTACATTTACACAATCAATTTGCGAGGCAAATTTCATGAAATTAACTACACTGTTATAGTGAATTGAGAAATCGTTTAATTACTAACAATTGGTTTCAATTTTTTGTGAATTAAGTACCTTATCGTACAAGTATAGGATAGACTATACGTTTCTGTGTGAAAAAATAAAGAGGTTTCAATCAAAGGCAATCGAGAACCATTTTAAATTTCAAAAGTCAGCATGCTACGAGAACCATTTGAAAAGCAAATTGTCGAAGCACTTGAACGTGAAGCAAGTTGTCTTAGGACGCATATAAAACGCGGAAGAGGTCGCTGGCCGATTAGGCGGCAAATCATTCAGGTTCGCCGACGATCCGCTATGTGTTGTATATATATATACATCACGTACAGTGCAGAGCGCAGGAGACTTCCCGAGATAGATACTCTTGGTATACGAGAGGGATGGGCCGTAGTCACGTGTATGCAGACTCGCGTTACCAGCCTGACATTGCATAGACCGCGCGCGGCCAGAAGAACAATCCGGCCGAGAGAAAATCAGCTTATACGCGCCGATAAAAATGCCCACTTGCAGCCGCCTGTCGCTATGCATTTGCCTTAGATCTTATAGCGTTCAAGCCTATAGAGCGGCCAATGTCGATAGTTGTTTACAACGCTCGACTTGTCGGGCCTACAGATCTCTTTTTTTCATCCACTAACTCTGCTGGAATCACTCCTCCTATCTTTGAATACACTAATTTCTTTATGGAATTTACATAAGATCGATCATTTTTTTGTTCACGTGTAAGAGCGACGTACGCATAAATCTTCGAGGTTAAAGATCGCTGAAAGGAAAGATAAAAGACCTTCTCTATTACTACCGATCGTTGATGAATTGAAATGGGAGATCAAGAGTTTCCCCGAAAAATTCGTTTGTTGCCAACACGCCTACACTTTGGTAATTAATGCTCGCTTAATTCGGCGTCTGTCATATACACTCAAATACACAGACGAGCACGAGCAACGGTGCTTGTAACGGAGGAGGTACACAGCCCAGCGTAGAGAGAGAGAGGAAGAAAGAGAGAAGAAACAGAGAGGGAGAGAGGTTACCATTTATCCTCATTGTCACCGTTTTGCGCTTGTGCAACTTGATCGGTCAATGATCAATGCTACTTAATGGCCAGTCCATCGACAGCTCTAACAATGATATGCGCCAAACGGAGAAATCGGTCGGAGGGATATACCGAATTTATCTTGCTTGTTGCTAAATGGCATTTCTGTCTGCAAAAAAACATACAATAATTTTTTATCGACAACAGGATTGAAAGGTATTCATATCGTATTTTCTTTCACAATGACTTTTTTTATTCTTTTTTATTTTGAATTTACTTACATGCTCAATGAGGTTAAAGGGTCAAATCGCTGAGATTGAATTTTTTGGCAATTATTAACGTAAATATTTTAGCCGTCTGCCAAGGGCAGATGTTGCGAATGCTTGATTATCGACGATCAATCATTGAGGTGTCGGAGTGATTGAGCCCACGTCGTGTAATGAAGTGCTTTACCTCACTTTTCACCTCTCATGGTGATTTTAATAAACGACCACCCAGTTACTTGCATGCTTTCATTTTTACTACGGTGCTGGCTAAAAAAAAAAAGAGTAATTTTTTTTTTCTTAAACGTTGCTTTGTCAGGCATGTTATTGTATCTGGTAGAAACTTAATGATAAGTTTTCTACAAATTCCTAAGGGCTATCGCACTACTGAATATTCAAGTATTCAAATGTTCAAGATATTTCAAATCTTATCCCTTGACTAAAACAAACACTTTGATCGAACGTTCGATTATCTCTAATGATTTCTCCGAAACTTTACAAGCAATTTATACAACTTCACAATGACTTCCGAGTAAAAAAATAGTATTAAATGTTCGAAAGCCAGTGTGTAGCGAGTGTCATCAAAGAGCAAACTAAAAACGCCCATCGACGCGAAACGCGCGACCCCCGCAGATAAAAAGCAATAGCACTTTGGTGAGCATCCATCATTCGGAGCGCCAGCGCCGAAAACCCCGCCTTTTCATGAGGAAAAAAACAAATTCCTCGAGTGAATTATAAGAGTGCAAGGAGGGCGTTATAGTCCTTGAGAACTAAAAATATCGTTCGATTTTTATGCATCGATGCGAATGAGATGATAATCATACGCTCGTTTTCGCTCATTTTTCAACTTTACTGTATTTATCTTGAATATGCCTGGCTTGAACTGTATCGAAAAATATAGAGATTTCATCGTTTGTTTATCGCTCGGCGAGACAGTGACAACTACTACCAGAGAGGACATTGAACGATAAATGATGCAAACGGCGTAATTCTTTCTATGCTAAACGCGTGGCGACGCATTAATAATGTAAATGTAGGCCCCTCCGAAAAATCTAGTTAAATAACGTGCGTTTATGTATTTATGCGCGTAACGATTTCCAATCTACGCGAAGTATACATATATAAACATACTTATGTCGACGTATCACTGCATTCAGATCTGTTGCATCTGGACACGCACCGATTCTTTCTCACGCGTCTCTTTCTAATGCTTGTCGTTGTCGTTGTCGTAGTTGTCGATACATTGAATTATTTAACGATCAACGCGCTCTCCCGAACGAGCGCGCATAGGTAATTTATGATAATTATTGACGACGAACCCCGAAAAAAGAACAACACAAACACGTATACACACTCTTTCTTTCGATTTCTAACAATTACAATACACACGCGACAACGACAACGACGAAGACGAAGACAACAACGATGTCGCTACGAAGCGTTTCTCGGTTATTTATTGTAAATGCACAATGTGCCTACGCACCAATTGTAAGCCTGGAATTTGTGAAAATAAAAACCACGCGACTCTTCGATAATAATAATAGAGGTAATGTTGTAGCGAGAAAAATTAAGTGAGAGGGGAGGCGAAAATTCTCATGGCAAGGGTATTGTGAAAATTGATTATCGCACTAATCACTCGTGGAAATCGGAATCGATACGGAAAGTCTTGCGTCAAAGTAGGAGGGCGCGATAGCACAATAATTGACGTTGCCTGTTATTTTTTTTCTTCTTCTCTCAATCTGGTTGCATGAGTGCTGCAGCGTAGTACTTATGTCATTAGAGGGGCAGTTGGCAGCTTTAGAAAGCGACCACCAGCTGAGAGAGTTCTCGATAACTTCTTCGCAGAGTAGAGCCATTGACGCGGGTATCTATTGTCCTATTATGCATGCACTGTACTTTGGCAGCGATCGACGGAGTAATAACCGCCTGCCCATACTCTATCTTCAATGTTACAGTGGTAGCGCGCCGCGCTAACTTGCAAAGCTCGATAGTAACGCTATTATGCACTATACGATTTTTCTTTCTTCTATTTTTTCTTTGATTTCTTTTCCTTTGGCTGAATTTTTATATATATCACCGCATGTGTGTATGATATGCGTATTGTATACCTTACGCGCAACGGTATCTCCAATACAATGAGTATGAAAACATCAGATGGAATAGATTATTATTCAGTAACGATTTCAGAATGAAAATTTGATTGCATTCTTCAATCCTATTCAATCATTATATTCAGAAAAACAAAAAAATGTATTTAAAATTGAGGATAATATAGTATCTAAAGAAATTGCACGCATTACTCCTAAAAAAATGTATAGAAAATTTCGAAAATTGTCATTTTTCTCCATCACCAAAGTACCGTTGATATAGGGGCTATAAAAAAATGTTAAAAATCCTGATTTTCGACGTAATC
Organism: Chouioia cunea; assembly: GCA_030064505.1. Taxonomy (NCBI): domain Eukaryota; kingdom Metazoa; phylum Arthropoda; class Insecta; order Hymenoptera; family Eulophidae; genus Chouioia; species Chouioia cunea. The sequence continues at coordinate 27,286,309 of JAOPFQ010000005.1, forward strand.
GATGGCCGGAGTTTTACAAAGGTTCCGAATAGTAAAATTCCAACAAAACACTCGTCATCGATCAATTGGAATCGATTCTCTACATTTTCCTCTTTCCCTCATCCAGCACGAGTGAGCCCAGACATCTCAATAACGATCGCCCTTTTCAATGCAGGAGCAGCAGCAGCAACAGTGGCGGCGATCGGTTGGTTTGGTTGAAAGATATCTATATGCTCTCGAATACACACAATCTTCTAGAACTGAGAGTTGTACGTAGGTATATATACCGAGGTAGACAGAGTGTAGGTTGAGTGCAGGTTTCTCTCTCTCAAGATCGCATCTGTCACCACGACGGAAACGGCTGTGGCGACTTCCGTTCGTAAGTCTCGTGTTACGCGAGAGTCCTTTTTTCTACTTTTCTCTCTTTCTCTCTCTCTCTCTCTCTCTCTCTAACTCTCTTGCGCTCTCTCGCGGGGTTAATACCTCTCAGAGAGGGTCACTTTTTGAGTGGCCAAACATCGGCCTTGAGATGGCAAAGTTTTTTTTCCAGCCGCGGCAAGTGTATAGACGTACATCCTTCGTAACCTGCACAACTTCCTCCGCTTGGCTATGTATGTGTAGCATTTTTATTCTCCCATGAGGCTTTAATCGACAATTCCATTTATTTCATTTCGCAAAACAAGTGCTAACACCATTCTGCACTTTACGTCAGCGCAAACAATAACCTTGGAAAACACATACCTGCTTTTGTTTTTGCAGTATCCAAGTGTGTTTTGACTATCGCCGCGTGCAAATATTACTTTTTACTTTTTCTCTCTCTTTCTCTCTCTCTCTCTCTCTCTCTCTTTCTATCAGTTTTGACTAAGAAAAATACTCGCATTCTTCACATTTAAAGTGGAGCCCAGGTGTTAAAAATATTAATGTGCACTCACAATAAAAAAATAGTTCAAAATTAATTTTTGCGAAAGCAGTCACATCATATATTATGCATCGTATATTAGTACAAGCACGAGTGATATACCGTAATGAAAATTAAAAATTTAACTGAAAATTAAATCTAATAATCTTTTCTGTTCCTCGGACTTCCGTGAATATTCAACACCTATACAAGTATTCACCTTGAAAACGTCACCCACCACGCGCACAACCAATTACCGCCATACAACGCCGAACTACAAAACTTCACTTTTCAAACATCAAAGTCACCCCTTGTGTACACGTTCATTTTTTGTTATTGGTCGACGATGTGCAGCTATGAAATCGAAGGGAGATGAGCCATTGCTTGTTCCCACACTCAGTGCCCGTGTGAAAAAGTCCCGCGGAAAACGACAAGTGTATCGGCAATGGGACCCTATGTGATCGATCAGATGGAAAAAAAAGCCGAACGTTATTGGTCGTGTAGTCATCAGGCTTATAATGAATATACGGTTAGCGTCTATTCAACGAACTAATATGCTATCGCTGTAGGCTCATGAAGCTTTTTCCCTTTATGCTCGAAGAACCGGTTTACTTTGGGAGTACGGTTGTGAATTTTCGTCGTCGCATATCTTGAATTGTAATTGTGTGAAATAGACGAATTATTATTGCTTTGGCAATGCATAGGTAAATGATTGTTAGAGTCATTATTCTTAAATTTACGACTAATGCATTAAAGATTGCTCATCATTGACGCACGCAACTCGATAACGAACCGAGCTCGATTTGCAATTTCGAAAAAGAAATCAACCGTTGCGGGTGCCATTAGAAAAAAGTGCGCGTAATCTCGCGTGGAGGGCATAACCACGTGGGAAAACCAGACTCATTGCTAGCTGGCTGGGCACTAAAAAGTTGTTGCAAAAGCGACCAAGTACACCGTAGTGCTTATGGGAAAGCCAATCTCGGAATTGACACCAAAAGTCCCTTAATCATTTTTGATTGCTCAGCAAATTTGCATGTGCGTTTAATCTTTTACGACTTCTCGATAACTAAGAAAGAAAGAGAAAGAGAGACAAGGAGAGAGACAGAGAGATGCGAATTTGTAGTTGGTCGCATAATTCAAGTGAAACAATGGAAGTTTTACGAGCTGTAATAATGGAATTCGAAAACTGTGTAAGCGAGAGACGGATAAAAAGAAGAGAGACGCAACGAGCGAGAGAGAGAGAAAGAGTTAGAAAATAAATAAGGAATAATAGAAGCGTGCGCGACTCTGCGAAAAGAAGAAGGAGAGGAATGATTTTTCAGGCGCGCCGACGCAAAGCCGAACATAAAACCGCAGATAAGAGCCACCGGTGTCTGCGTGCCTGAGCTGCGAAGGAGCGAGTTAGAGAGGACACGCCGAGTGAGTGAGAAAGAGAGAGAGAGAGACAGACAGACAAAAAAGGGTATACCCGATGCGGCTGAATTACGAGCAAGCGTCAGGCATTAACATTTTTGCCGAACGTGCTACAAATTAAACCAATCTGGTCCACTTGAGTATTTATAATCCTCGCGATGTCATTTGGATTTTTCATGGGTTAAAAAAAACAAAGTAGAAATCGTTCAGCATTGTGGAATGTTGCGCCCCTATTGTTCTTTAATGAATCCGTAAAGAGGCTGACGAATGCGAGCGTAACGCGCGCAGAAATACAGGTTGCGTTTGTTTTGAGCGCAACAACGATCCTTCTTCCTATCAGTTCGTCACTCTTTTTTGTTTCACCAACACACCGAGAACTCCTTTCACATCATCTCTCTTCGTCAAGCGTCTCTAGAAGGCAGCTTGCGAGCTGTGAGTTTACATTGAGCTACTCGATTACTTTTTCTTCGACGTACTTTGACTGTTGGAGTAAGAACGTCAACAGCATAGCCAATAGAAGAAGAAAAAAAGTTTAGAAATTCGCTGACGTCTTTCTGCAGTATTCCGTAAGATATTTCGATTTATGAATCAAGCTTGAAATCAAGCTTAATCTAATATACACAAGAGGTGTTACTTAATGTTAAATTTCTTTCAGCATTCCCTTAAGCTGAACGTTTTATTGAAGCACCAAAAATAACTGAACAGCATGGGGCAAATAAAGAAGGAACGGTCCACCCACATTTTCTTATCTACCTGGTGAAGAAAAAAAAAGAGAAGAAGAAAAAAATCGCGATCATAAAGTCGCGAGTTGCTGCCGTGGCGGAGATTTGGGCGATGATCGTGACCAGTTTGGCGCCCGGCTCTTTCTCGCTCGACCTCTCACGTACAACGTAAAACACAATGCTATTCACTGCGATGCAGCAACAACAGCAGCAGTATAGCTCTTGCGGTATATTCTTCGTGGTGTCTCCTAATAGGCGGCTCTTTGCGCGAATATGCAAGGGGGTCAGAGGTGAATTTCACACGGCAGCTTCCATTATTTAGCCAGTTGTGGTATATCTTGATCGGGCGGGGTTCAAGCTCGAGATAGGAAAAAAACGAGTGGCTATGCATAAATGTATATCTTGGCGATCGCTTATGGAAATTGGTTTGGGCGACGCTCGCTCGATATACACAATGATCACCGCGCGCGCGCAGTCTCGATAGCATCAGCGCGAGTGTGTATGTGTGTGTATGAGAGAGAGAGAGAGAGAGAGAGAACCGCGACTAAGCACCTGTGCCCCTCACATGTACGTACTGTTCTCTTTCTTTCGGCGCAGCCGAGCACCAAAGAAGAAGTGAGGAAATAGAGAAGAGGAGACAAAGACCGGGTCACTGCCCGGACCGCGACTCCAAAGAGAGAAAGAGAGAGAGAGAGAGAGAGAGAGAAAGGAAGAAAGAGAAAGAGAGAGAACTTATACACACTCTTTTAAATATGGAAGAATTGGAAGATCGCGATAAGCCAAAGGGTCAGAGCTAACGTTCTCTTACTCGGTCTGAGTTTGCTACTCGCGAGATTTTCGTTGTCATGTAAATGACCATCTTCGTCGCATCGCACAGTATATACGTGTGCTTCGAAAGATTGCTTCTTGTTTTTTTTTTCATTCTGACAAAATTTTATTCCCTACCAAATTATCATAATACAACACCTCCCGTGATTTGAACGCAGCAAAATGAAGCCTTTTAAATGAAACCCAAGCAGTGGATCCATATATATATATATATATAGTAAAGAATCTATCTATTCTCTCCAAGGTGGGCTGCGGCCAACGATTTATTAACAGTTTAGAGCTTGGTATCACCTATACACCTGTAATTAATTCGTAGTCTATAAAAGAAAAAAATACCACAAGCCTATAGTCGATTTACTACTTAATAAGGCGTGCGCACCTGATTTTCTTCGGTATTCTCTTCGATCGAGAATATAATGCGAGATGTATAGTGCGTGAAAGTTCCTTGGAACAATCCCATACCTGTGCACTTCTCTACATATACAAGCAACAACACACTGTTGTCGTCGAGGCTACAGGTTTAGCCGCACCTGTGTTCCGATGCGTGGGCGTCGCGAGCGAGCGCGGAGACTTCATCCAGACGTGCAACCCAGCCAATGAGAGAGGCCGGACAATCTTTTTTATTTCTTTTAAATTCGACAGTGCTTTGTCTACTTCATTTGGCTTTTTTGCTGATAATGCATTTTTAATCGAGAGATTATTGTCGAGAAAGCATTGCGTTTGTTTTCTTAAAGCTTTATTGATCTTACTCCTTGGATTATTCACGGACGATGCCGATGAAATTATACTTGAAAATTTGCATAATGTTTTTTAATTTTGTTTTTCTGCGTATTAATATTTGATTTTGACTTTAAATTTTGTTTAAATAATCGTTATAGGATAACGTAATTAGAGTAAAATAATTTGTTTAATACAAGAGTGCTCCATTGGATTTATTGAAATTGTACAGTAAAATGAAACAGGTTTTTATTGCCATGCGCATTAAATAGAGGCATCAAACAAAGCATAGCATTTTAGTCAGACTAGACTCGCACGGAACGCAGCTTAGCTCATAGCAGGGATGTGACCTGTATGGTGTTTCTTGCTTGCATGCAATTTCGAGAGAAGGAAAGAAAGAGAGAGAGAGCAAGAGATAAAGCGACACGAAGCAATTTGCAAGTTGAAAATGGTTCTCTCTCGCTCTCCTTTGGCTTTAACTTCTCTTGCTCGCACATTGTGGTCCTGATTTATTTATGGGCCGAGAGAGTGCCAATCTCCGCTGCCAAAATCGATGACACGCGCGGTAAATGAATGTTGGCGCGAGTCTTATTTACGGGCGACCTTCTTTTTTTTATGTATTTTTTCTCCTTCTCTCGCACGTGGAAAAAATAAGAGTTTTTTTGCGGAAAAGTATTGTCTCGTTTTGCTACCAAGCGCCGCGTGTATAAGAAACGAGTTTCAACAGGTTGAGAGAACTCAAGAGAAAGAGAGAGAGAGAGAGAGAGAGAGATCCGATCGGCTCGCCCACGCGCGGCATTGTGCGAGTGCAGTGCAGCTATAAAGAGGAAATCCCACTTTGCGCTTTATTGTTTTCGAGCCGGACGACGAAGGACGGATGCGTGTGCGTCGATGATCGCTCAGCCTCACGGTTATATCTTCCTCTCGTCGACTACGCCGTACAACTATAAGCCTTTTCATTCTCTCTTACACGCTTACTCGCATGGAGAAGGATTCGTGTAGGCCTTGGCTTTCTTAACAATTATTTCAGCGAGATCCACATGATGAAATTTTACATTATTATTGCAGTGATTCATACTTATGTATTTATTTTTACACGATTTTGATGCGTAGATCTATCATGCAACTTGTTAAAAGTAAAATTAATTTTTCAATTGATAAAACCTTTCCAAATGTTATAAAATCTTTGCTTTCGTTTACGTATGGTAGTTAATCATTGAAACACACTTTATTATTCGATGGTAACTATACAAAAATGCACGCTTGTAAAGCAATGATTACGACATTTTTCTCTCGCCACATAGCAGCGATAATTCGAAGAAATATCGAGAGGCACATTTACGCGTCAGCGTATGCGTCGAAGTCATAAATAAGCGAGAGCTTGCGAAATATATATCGGAACTCTCGAGGATCGATCGTCTCTCCCTCTCTGTTGGCGATTGAAAAACGAGCGAAGCTCAATGGGCGACTGACAGGTGGAAAGTTGGATGTTATTGAATTTTCGATTTCCATGAATCGACCATTGAAAGAGAGAGCAAGAGAGAGGTAGAAAGAGAGGGAGAGAAAATCAAAATTGAAGATTAATCGTGGCACTCCGATCGACGCTGACGAATGGCCTCGTTCAATCTTTCTCTCCTACGCTTCTCTCGCTTTACGACGAGAGGTAATTACGAGCCTCATTATATTTTAATTAGCCGTGTGCGCTGCCGCGAGGTTATCTCGTTAAATTTTCGAGAGAGAGAGAGAGAGAGAGAGAAAGAGGAGTACGAGTGAAGCTTCGTTAAGTGCATGCATATACACATTCAGAACGAGAGGGTCAGCAAAGCTGATGGCGTGACTGTTCGACAGGTTATACAGACGTAAAGTATAATAAGCTTCGACAGTGATGTTCTGCGGGTTCGAGGTCGGGGCAAGTGTCTCGCTGCACCGATTTCTCGCAGCTCACTTTCATTTCTCTCTTTCTTTCCCGAAAAGAAAAGAAGAAATGTTGAACAATGTTATGAAGAAAATAAAAAAAAACAAGTGTTTCCGCGAAGCGTCAGATTATTATCGTATATTTTTATTTAAATCTCGCGCAAAATAACCAGTCCTCGTAAAATTAATGCAAAGTACGCAGGCTTTTCGATAACTGCGCGTTATTGCATATTGTTCGCTCTCTCTCTCTCTCTCTCTCTCTCTCTCTCCTTTTCTCTCTTTTTCTTTCTTTTTCTTTCTTTCTTTCTGCCTGGCAAATTGAAAAGAAGGAACTGGACCACACGGGTATGCAAAATTCTCGTTATCGAGATTCCTCTCTGTCTGTCTGTCTCTCTCTCTCTCTTGGTTGGCTCCCGTCAAGACACGATACGATCCCGCACATGCATATAATTACCGGATTATCCGGCTAACGGCGTTGACGCCCGTAAAAAAAAGGTCAGAGAATGAGAGAGTTGAGAAAAGTTTTCATATTTTCAAATGTGAGTTGATCGAGACGATGAGCTTAGTTTTCATGTACATTGATAGCTTTTGAAAAAGGAAATAATTTAAGTGCGCGACTAGGTATGCTTATGGAAATATGATAAAAAGTAATGAGCTTTATTTGATTGATAAACAGGAATATTAAAAGCTGTGAGATAAATTTGGATGAAAATGTTTAATAACTTCAAGTTTTACAAAATAAAGCATCATAATTGATAGATTATAAAAAAAAATATTCGTCTTTGGACTTTCTCGGTTGAATACAGAATTTTGCAAGGCAAAACATCACCCACGCACGAATGGAACTCTGCGCCGGCGTACGAACGGACAATATGTAAATAACAGACTACGTGCACGGATCTTCTCCAAGTGTGTAAGCGATCATCGAACTATACACGCACTCGACTAGTCCGTTATAATACAGTGACGCGTGCTGAGATGTGAGCAGGTGCCCGTCCCTGTGTGGGTGTCAGCTTACGCGCTTCGACAGAACTGACTCTCTTTCCAAGAGACTACATAGAGACTTTTTCTGTTGCTGCTTCTGGTTTTTTTTCGACTAAATCTTTAATGAAAACTCGTCATTGGTGTACGATTACATTCGTCTCCGCCATGCTTCTTTGCTTAACATGGTTCGAATAGTATTTTGTGTCAGCTAAGTTTATGGTCATTCGATGGCCTAAAATTCTAATGATCCGAGATTAAGGATACACGAGAAATTCTTCATCATTCTTCCATAAATTATTTCATCCGAATGGAATTTTCCAAAATTCGAATGCATCCCCTATTCGAATACGAAAATAAACGTACAAAGAAAGGACACACGAGTTAACACTGAAGTTCTTTTTTCCCCTCATCCAAACAAAAATCACAGCCTTCCAACCGACAAAAACCCACACACATACACACATTTTTGTCACATTCGACGTTTTTCCTTGCTTGCGCAATAAATAACTACATGTATAAAAAACAAGAGGCGAGGGGCGGCAGGTTTTTTGAAAATCCTGTGCGGATGTGGGGTCAGAGTACTTCCGCAGATGTATGCAAGTGCCAAGGAGTGCGCACCACCTGCTACTACTGTTAGTACCTAAGGGTCTGTTCGTTTCAATTTTTTTTTTGGGTTCGTTGAACGAATCGAGCATGATTGATCACTCAAAATCTCTATTTTGTGTAATTCTACTCAGAAACATATTCACGTGTATAACACAAATATATGTTATTACAGAGTTAGAATAAAAATACATTTTTTTTCCTATTGAATGAATTGAATGTACAGTGGTATATTAACGAGAGAAGAAAAAAAACAGAGTACGCGCAATAGAACGTCGAGACAGACACTCAAGGTTCTATTCTCCTCCATTGAAAAGAGGTTCTCTGTATCCGCCTTATACGCACTCTCGCGCATCTATTCACGAGGGACACGCACGTGTGCTACTGCGACGCAGCTTCCTCTTCCGGCGACTATTTTTTACCCCCCCCCCCTCTCTTCCTCTCTCTCTCTCTTCTCTGTTTCTCTCTTTCAGAGCTTGTATCTACTTAGCAAGTGCAAGTTCAAATCGATTACCGACACTTCCTCAAGTGAGTCCGTTATGCAAGCCGCCGGTAATGGGGTAATAATGGCGAGAAGGTAGGGTGGAGTTGGTCACGATTTCCTGACGTAAGCATCTCTTTCTTTCGCTCTTTTTCTCTCTTTCTCGTTACCGCCTCTAATTTTCTAGTCTGATGGGTAGCAGCACTTGCAGCTCTATTTTATTGAGCTTAGATTCGGAGATTTTGATTTGGTAAGATATATCGCTAGCCGGACTTAATGTCTACGATAAATATTATCCGCCACGAGACTTGAGACAAAGAAATTCCTTTCGCTTTCTTTTTCATGATTTTATCGTATACAAAACTCTTTCCAATCTACAACTGTTATGGCCAAACATCGCACATGCATAATATTCGAATATTACTTGCTAAGATCAACGATTCTTTACATAACGGTGGCCAACTGACTCTACTAGCGCATTATAACTATTTTAGAAACCATTTAAGCCAAGCGTGGCTTTTTTTCAGAGTTCTGCAACGTTAATTGCTGTAGGTGATCCTGATAAAAAACAGCATCAATTTTTAGAGAATCCCTCGAGTTGTATAAATTATAATTAATCTCGTTACGTAAATAAAGTCAAAATGTCAACAAAATCGGCGCACATGTTGTAACTGCATGAACAAGAAGTAGATTGACAAAAAATACTGTTTAGAGAGTAACGCCTACCTAATTGGTGCTTCTTCGTGGTCGGAAATTGTGGCTACTTTTCATGGTTCGGTAATTCAGGGTGGAACTCATCACGAACTTTCGAGTTTCGCTAACTTATTCTCGTTTACGTTACCGAAAAACTCAAGTTTCTCTAACGTATAATTTACTATTCAAGAAAAAAATTATAGTGACGAGATGAGAAAAAAGCTTTCTTAAGTTTCGTAATGGATGATTCGTGTTTTAATGTGTTTATCCAAAATCAATTAGACAAAAATGATTTTTAACTAGCTTTAAAGTGAAACTAATGAGGACGCCAAAAAAAGAAAATAAAAGCAAAGTAAGTCAGTCTATCATTTTGTCGAAATCGGTAGCAAAATATGACAAAAAGCCATCTATTAGTCATCGTGTGACTGTGGTATAATGAGATAAGCGTCTCTAGGCTAAGATTAAGCCACTCGATTTGGAAAAAACAGACTGTTTCATTCTCTTGCTTAAGGAAAAAAAAATAGGCACTTTCTACTGCGTTTTTCTAGTAATGTCATCATTGGCTATACAACATGGGTGGTGTTTATATATATGTATATGTTTCGTATACTCATCCTTGGAATCGCCTACGCCGCACCTGCGACCGGACAAACAGGTGTATTAAATCGAAGGAAAGAAAAAAGAGAGTGAGACAGCGACGCGAGTCGTCTAATCGTTCGGAATGTGTTTGTGGGCGAGGTACCTATATTTTTTCTATATATATATAATCCATACATTCACACTCATTTTATCGCGCTAATAATTATAAATTAATTAACGCCGATAGCCAAAGTACTAATTACGCCTATAGCTATGGGTGTATCTCAGATATTAATTCGCGAGTATCAGTGTGGCGGCGTTAATGAGCTTCTCTCTTGCTCTCTTTCTTGTGGGGCGTTTGTGAGTTGAAGTATATACAGTAATACTAATTAAAATCGAAGCAACCGCAGTATACGCGAAGGCAAAACAATGCTCCTGTCGCTTGCCTAGCTCTTTTCTCGAGGAGGACGTCAGTGTCTTTCACTTTCTTCCTATTACCTATGGAGGCGGCCGCGCTCGTTAGAGAGATATATGTACGTCGCGCGCAAAATCTCGGCCGAAGTTCGAGAGAGAAAGAGAGAGAGAAAGAAAGAAAACGCTAATAGAGATTTATCGCGGTCATTACCAAGCTGATTTCCCGGCGGTCAGAAAAATCGGTAATTTATTAACTAATGTGGGAGACCTGTACAAAGTCGAATAGTCAAAGCCATATTGCCGCCGGCATGTTTAGTGATACCTTATACCCACGCATTCGAACTGCTTCGTGCCTCGAACGCGTATAAGGATGCGCACGCACTACAAACACATACATACGTACATCTCATAGCAAATAGATTATATCATAACCGTCGTTACCGCATTACGCTGAGCCGCCGGCCAATTTCATTCGTGACACTGTCGTTGTTGCGTTGAGTTGACAATACTTCATCTGTCGCGTAAGCTCATTGAATGCACTTGAATGAAATATTACGTAAGTATGCAATTTGAATTTTTCGTACGTTCGTGAATTAGATACGAGCTTACCACTTGCTATGATTTATCAAAATTAGAGTATTGAATATTGGTATTAACAAAAAAAAAGAAGGAATCCTGTTACAATAGCTTTGAATTTATCAGTTTTGACAAAATAAACACTTCACAAGAGAGTGGAAACTTGACAGAAGTGTCGTTCTATTGCCATATGCATATTCAGGTGCCTACCTGTAGACCTGTCCTCTCGAAAACTGATAAGCAAAAAACTATCCAAATATTTTCCAAACAGCTTTTCCGGAAAGCTAAATAATATTGAATCTAGCGATTATCAGATTTCGCACGGAAAAACTGAAATAAACATCGCTCACCTTCTTTCACTCTCTCCCTTGTGTTATCGCTCAGCTAATCTCCATATACCCAGATCCTCACTAAAGTCTGTAATCTTATCAATGTCTGGAATCCCATGCACATCTCTTTCTCCGATAGCCCGAGTGCTGTTCGAGAGAGTGCGACCCTCTGATGGTGATGGCGTGCGAGTAGTACGCAGGTGACGCCTTGACCTTCTGCTTGATCTCCGAACGGTGAAAGTCTCGCTCTCTATGTCGGGTGCTCACTGCGGGAAAGAGAAAGCCAGAGTTCGATTTGTTGCGTTTTTTCTTCTTTTCTTTTATATCCCTCCTCCTCCTCCTTTTGAGACTCACAATCCGATCGATATCTCAAGAGACAATTGTCTTTGTCGAAAGTATGCGGAGCTCTGTGTGTGACTGTGACGTAAAGCTTTTATGCTAATGTTTCAACTTTGATATGTTATCAAGTCCACGTAGCCACTACTCGAAATCATGCTAGCGGATTCTATACGTACATCGCTTAAAATTAGTTTCGATGCCAATGTGAAGTCTCAATCTCTCTTTTTCTTTTTCTCTTTGGCCGTGCACGCGATGAAGAAAACGCGAGCATCAAATATATGTATATACACACACACACACACACACACACACACACACACACACACACACTAATGCACTTGACGTGCCAACCGGACGCTAATGAAGCGATTGCGCCGAGTTTTATCCCGCAGGCCGCCCGAGATTTTGCACGCAATGGGCGGCGCGAGCAACGTCAGCTGTAATGATCGCTATGGTTCGGGTTACAGAGTCCGGGAGAAAGCTCTTCTTTCTGGGGTCTGTATATTTGTCGATTAAAAAATAAATAGCTGATTTTCAAAATTCGACTTTCGTTTTTTTTCGTTGTCCTCCCTGATACATGTAGCAGGACTTTTCCGTTTAAACAAGAAGCTTACGTGTAGAATTACATGTTATTCAGGCTGAAAAAATAAAAAATTTTGGAAATAGCTGCAATTTCAAATAAATTAGTTTGAAATACACGACGTAATACCAGTATTTTAAGCATATATGATATATATGAATTACAAAGAAATATTTACAGGTACAACTCATTGATACAGATCGTTTGCTCAATATTCAAGTAACTCGATACTCATGGCATGATAGTATGCTCTATATTTTGAATCTACATAATCAGAATAAATTTCTTTTTTATAGAGGGAAAACACGACTGTGTAACGTTATCAAGGAATTAATAAAAAAGTTTTTCATAATCCTTCCCTAGATGTAACTGAAATTCTTTCGAAACCATTAAAATTCCTGCAAGACATGCGCGACTGGTAGTTAAGAAAAAGTGATTTTAAAAACATTTAATATCAGAAGAATCTACAGAGCAAAACCTAGGAAACCAGCATGGCGACTTTGATAAAACCTTCAGAAAGCTCACGACGTGACCGTGTGCAGCAGGAAGAAGGCTTGAGAGCGCGTCGACGACAAAAAAGAAACTAGGTCCAGCGAGCGAAATACAAGCCGGTCGATTATAAGCAGCCAACGGCAGTAGCAGTAACAGCAGCAGCAGCAGGTGCACCTGTCGCCGAACAGCATATATATGTATATATTACAAACGCCATCATATTCACAGCACCTTGCGCACAATTTGCATCGATCCGTTCCCAGGATTTCTTTTTCTTACTCGTTTGGTGCCATCGCTTTTTTGCGCGACCACGTGCGACCGAATAAATATTGACCGATCAATTGGCTCAAGCGTGATATAAAAAGCCACGAGATATTTCTTGCCGGACTTTCGTGGCGCCAGGCGCGTGGGCGCCAACCTAACAAGGACGTCAGAGATCGAGAGAGTGGGAGAGGGACAATATTTTTATTACCGAACACCGCTACTTGACCGGGATTGAAAAATCTCAAGATATTTTTCGAGCACCTTTTGTCAGCAACGATCTCTGGGTGGTGAATAATATTTATCCTACGTGAAAATAAAGTGAGAGAGAGAGAGAGAGAGAGAGACTATGTTAATAAGGACAGCGGTATAAACAACGCAGTACCGCATTATTCACGATTGTCTCTCGCGAATATTGATTCTTCTTTTGACCGTCGCACACGCACGAGCCTTAAATTCACGAGGCGATAAAGTGTAATTATGCTTTATGGATAAATTCTCATTTAAATGATCGTATTTCACGCGCAAGTAGAACACTGCTTTGTAAAATCGAGAATAATTCTACCTTTGAAGAAGAGTTCATTGCCGAGCAAAAAATAATTAAAGTTCCTCAGAGAATGTGAATCAATAAGAGCTACGAATTCCAGTGAATAAGTACCAGCACGTGTAACAAGAGTTTACGATCGGACAATTTTTCAGGCGTGAAAAACCGAGCTCGAGCTACAGATCAATTTCACGGTGACGCGTCGTATTTTTAATGAGTACCGTTAATTCGAATACGCCGAATCAAAATATCGCGAGAATAAGAGAGATAGAGAGGAGAGGGGGAGGGAGAAAAAATAAAAGATTGGCGATCATATTTTTCTTTTCGCGCAATCAAGCTCTGCAACCTTGCAACCGAAATATATTTATATACTCATGCGCGAGCTCCTACATATGCTGCAGATCTTTTCCGTGAAATCGGCGAGGCGCCACGCGAGTCGCCAAAGTATTTTTATGGTTGGTCGCGTGACTGTACTCGTATGTATCGAAAAATATTTGGTTCAATAAATACGTATGTACTTCAAAAAAGGTTTTTTTTAATGTTTCTAATTAAAACGTAAAAAAATTATACAAATTTGTAACCGCCTTATTTAAATTTGCATGTTATTCAAACTGAATAATATAGAAATATATTCCAACTGAATGCATTGATCAAAATATGGGTGTTGTTCGATTGCTAGAAATATTTCATTCTACTTGCTTTTATAAAATAAAAAAATACACATATTATGACAGCATTGATCAACGGTGAAAGCCATCCGAACAAAAAGGCGTAACAAAATTCCAGCAGGGCATTTATCGTGACGTTTGCCACGCGCAAGATCGATGGAAGTTCGTGCGAACGGTAACTCGCGTACGCGCGTAACTCACTCTCGCCGATCGTAATGTTATAGCAAGGGGGGAAGCCGTTTCGAGGAAGAACTGTCCTTTTTTTTCTTTCATTCGTCACTTCTGTACGGTATTTCAGCACGGCCGCAAGGTCGCCGATAGAATTATACTCCGTGATTTTTATCCATTTGCATGCCGTCGAATAAGAAAAAAAATTCTTTCGTGACAGCACCAAGTTCCATTACTCTTCTCACTCCTCCTTTCGCAAAGCAATTGTAATAAATAATGGTTCCGTAATAATTCTCGACACAAACAATATTTTCGACGAAACGGTGTAGTTTCTCTGTTTAAAAGGTAGCTGCTGCACCTAAAAAAAAAAAACAAAAATACTTTGCGACTGCACGAAATTCCATTACTCTTCGTTCTCCTCCTTTTTCAAGCTGGTTGTATTAAACAAGCAATCCCGCAATAATGCGTGATACAAACAACATTTTCGAAGAAACTACCTATAGTTGGACTTTCAAAAAAGGTAGCGGTGCGTAAAAAAACAGTAGTGGGCGGTGATATTACGATGGCGAAACTGGTAATTTACAGTGATCCACGAGTGTCGGCAGGGGGTAAAAAAGAATTAGTAGCACACCCGGAAGAGAACTTCCTTCCTATAGGCAGGTCAGATATGGCCAATATTCCTGTGGCGTGCAATGCTGCTGCACAATCACCTGCCAACAGCTTGTCACCATATGTTTGGCTTTTAGCTTTCTAGCGCGAGAATTTCCCAGCCCTTAACTCTGCAAGTAAGCAACGCGATGGTGACGACGGCGATGGTGAACACGTGCCGTGATTTTGCGAGAGCACGAGTGTCGCGCATATGGATCTGTCGTTGCTGCTGCTGCTGCGAGCTTTCACTTGTGGGAATACATCCTTTCCTTTTTCCTTACTCGTGACCAAGGAATGTTGCACGCGGGTTGTAGGTGGCTCGCGCTCCTCACGGAATCGGCTGCTGTTGTTGCGGCTGCGCTACAGAGATATGTCACACACGTGTAACTCCACCATTTTTCGAGGTCACTGGCGTTTATACTCGCTCACTCGTGCTGTGTTAAGCTATATAAGCTCGACTTGGGTGTTCTTCTTTTGATACATTTTTTTTTATTTTAAATTTTTACAATAATTTTTTAGAAGCATGCTTGATTTTCTCATGAGTTTGTTATTGGCTACAAAAGAAAGCTTACTGTTGCTAAATTTGGAGTTGACAACAAATGTAGATTCTGTGATCGGAACGTTGTACTAATACTACTCTATACCTACAAACGTGACGATTACAAACTTTCAGGCGATTTTGCTATATTTATGAAGTTGTTAGTGAAATAGCTTAATAAGTATTGTAAATCTAAGAATGCCATTGAGCAGGCTTTTTAGGGTTAGAACACCGGCTGGACACAAACTACCTGCCTCGATCCTTTGTTGATCTCATAAATATTTCATAGTAGCCTGTTCGTACTTACAGATGTTCAGCAATTGTTTGAGAATTTACGTTATTAAAATCATTCTTATTTTATGATAGATGGAATAGATATTAAAGAGGACAGAGCGAAAGCGCGTAGATTGTTAAAATTCACGTAAATATACGAGATGCACTCTGCTGCAATGTTGACAAACTAATCGCGTTAATCCTTACAGATATGTCAAAAGCAATAAGCGGAGCGCAAAGTTAGTCGTCACCCTATGAAAATATTGGCAAGCGTGCAGTGTTGAGTTGCTGGTTTTTCGTTTTGGTCGTCTTCGAAAGTCAAGAGAGCGCTTAAAATCTGGAAAAACACTTGTCGTTAAGGACCTGCGTATCTTAGCATGGGGTCGCGGTCTCTCTCTATCTCTCTTTCTCTCTCTCTCTCTCTAACGCTTTGTAGTACCACATGTTAATCTAGCGACCATAAGGAAACAATTACAGCTGGTACCTGTGTCCTTGGATGTCCAAGATAAAAGTGGCACTGCTGATGCTAGTAATGGCTTATTGTTTCATAGTGAGAAAATCCTAGGTTATTAAATAACTAAAATTACTACGCTTTTAGGTACCAGTCGAGATGGCACGTAGGCTGCAGATTAGCAACAAACGGCCTAAACACCGGATGGCCAACACGTGCCATCCAAAACTTTCCTCTTTATTTTTTCTTCTACTTTCTTTACTGGGGTGTAAATACACACTTTCTAAGTATAAATAAGCTGTTGTGGACAATCAGCTTTATTTACACTTGGCTGAAACAAATTTTTAGCAATTATCTTTTACGAAATTATCAATTAATATTATTCATTGCGTTTTTGCTTATTTTCTTGCTGATATTATTATTATTTTATTTATTTCCGAATCAACTATTTAGTTCATAATAATTATGATTTTGTAAAATAATTTTTTTCCAATAGAATTTCTGCAGGGATCACAATACTTAAACATATATGGTTAGCTAATGAAACGAAAACGTCTCTAGTGTTTTTGATTTTTTTACGGACAGTAACATTATAGGAAGTCATTTGGCGATTAACATCACCCGCAGCGCGAAAATGACTATAAAATAGCAAGAATTTTCTTGGACGTAGCGGAGTCTGATCGTTTACGCGTCGTTTCTCATGTCTCCTTAATACTTCATTATTCATCATTGAGCCGCAAGGTTTTATGAGGCTGTTACGCGGGCATCAAGACCTCTTCCCATACGAGATTACAGACTGGAAAGAGAGAGCGAGAGAGAGCACGCACGTGAGGACATTAGGGAGCGATAGTCCCGTAACGACGCAGTTGCATCAGAACCCCAATCGTTTTGTTTCTTTGAGCACTGATTATTCAATTTCACGCAGCGTCAGATCACCCTCTGTGTGTAATTGAATTAAAAAAAAAAGAGAAAAATTATTTTGCCAAGAAAGTTTCTTTCTCAAGACACAGAAAAGAAGATAGAGATTTGTATTGGCGCCATTGGTCGAAGGGACAATTTAATTGAATCGAAATGTGCTGCACGAGGGGTCAATCGTATGCTAATTATCGTCCGAAACACACGCGAGAGGAAAGAGAGAAAAGACCTGTACAAGAGAGAGAGAGAGAGAGAGAGAGAGAGAGAAAGAGAGAAACAGAGGATGATCCTGATGCTTTGGAAGTTCTCTTGGGGCAGGGTCTTTGAACCACGTAATGCACGCTTGTCGTTGAATTGTTCTGCATAAATTGATGAGGAATTAATGCAACCGCCGTCGCATGGCTCTCTTTCTCTCTCTCTAAGTCAGCCTCTATATCCCAACGAAGACGAATCGGCCCTCAGCAAAGACCGAAGAGCCCTTGCCTATACTGATCCTTATACACACACATATATATACATCCTCGATGGAACGTAGGGAGAAAGAGAGAAATGTTAATTATCGCACCGCGTTTTTGTCCTTTTTCGCGTGCGCGAGACGACAAGATTGTTTCTTCTTACTGGATTTCTTTTTTCTAACTCGTGCCTTTATGATTTATTAGATCTTTTTTTTCGTTATTTATCTCTTACAATACGTTAACACGTATATCACATTGAAAGAAACATCTTCATCCCAAATTAATAAATTAGATTCTGAAAAATGTTAGTATTTGTACATGTTTACTTCGTTAATTTTCATGATAAGGTAAAAAAATCAAGAAATCAGCTCATAATATTAACTTAGATAATGTCCAGTTAATAGAATTACGAAATAAAAAAAATATTTTTCTTCCATAAGTTTAAAATGGAATCTCTGCGTACATGTATAATTGAAATCATATTAGGTATTTCATCGTTGTTTGGTCATTTTTATGAAATAATATAAAATTCAGATTGAGTCGCAACGCTTAAAATGAAAAAAAAAAGAACAGAAAGATTCAGGACCGGCACGAGGAGAGTAGAGTGACCTTTATAATCCGAAACACGCAGCAGTGCAAAGGTATAGTCGTAAAAGTTTTGAAATCTTTTATGAGGGGTCGGAGCTGGTCGTCGTCGCTGTGTCGTTGTTACTGAATGTTCAACATGTGTTTACGCCGGTTTATTCGCCTGCTACGTGCCTAGTGCGAAATCCCATTTAGACGGCTGGTTGTCACATGTTTCCCGCGTACCTGCTTGCACATGGCTCGCAGTACGCAACTTTACTCTATGGTGAGAGAGAGAGTGAGACAGAGAAAGAGATAAAATACCTACACCTGCATTAATGAGCCATGTGCTTTCGAACTCGTCATGGAGAAAAATATGTCATCTTCGTGGAATGCTGTTGCGGCGACCATACGCTTATCGACGAGGCGCTACGAGATTATTTTTCACGAGGCATCGAATTTATGAGGGAGTAGGAGGATAAGTGACCACGTAATAATTCCGAGTAAGGGCTCTTTCTATAGTATAGTCTCAGCTACGTGATGTCCATCGTAAGTTTGCGACGTTTTCAGTTACAATTACGCGCAGACTTTTCTCTCTTAAGAATATATCGAAACATATGAGTATGAATGAGCAATAAAATACACGGGAAATCGACAGAAACACTCGTGTTTCGGATGTAGCTAGCAGCTTTTTATTCGTATGTCGTAGCATTGAAAAGCATATCGTCCTGCCTACCCCTCCTCATGACACTGTACTAAGCGTCGCGCGTTCTATAAGCTTAAACACTTTGTATTTTTTTTCATAGTGCCGCCACTGCCGCTGCACGATTAGACCTCACACGCGAGAAACGTGCACCGTAGACTCGTTGAGATTATTCGCTTGGCGGCGCGTATAGAGACGTACTTACGAGCTGAGCTTCACACAGACAGAGAGCAACAATGAGCATTAGCAGTAGAGACTTGGCTATTAAGATATTTGAATAATATTGGTGGCGAGCAAACGAGCACGCGAAGGTGTCGCGTTTTACGGCCTCCTATGCGATAAAACCGCTGAGTGCTATGTGTTCTCTCCCTTCTCCATCCCCCCTCTCTCTATCTCTCTCTTGAATTTCTTACTACTTGCATGGAGATTATTCGATCGGTTGTTACTTTTACTTGGAAAATAGCAATGTGGAAAGTATTGATTTCGTGGAATGCAATTTGAACATTAACATCGAATCAAGCAATAAATTCAATTTATTTGTAAAAGTGAGAGTAGAAATGTTGACTGTAAAAATGAGTGCAGACTTAAAATTCATCCTGAGGTTGCACAATGCAACTCTGTGCTCTCGACAAACGACAACATAGCAGTATCAACGTTCGCGCGCCCGCAAAACAGCCTATTCTCCAAAGTCATTGGGATAAAAATTGATGCAGACACAGGACAGGAAACAGTATCAATTTCGCGTGCGCGTGATGTCGCTTAGTTTTGCTTGCATTGTGTGTATCGGATTTCTCAAAACGCAATCCACGAGAAACTGGAGAAAGTGGAGACGTCGACGCCTACACCATTCGTGTGTTTTGCGTTTATAAGATATGTGTGTGTGTGTGTGTGTGTGTGTGTGTGTGTGTGTGTGTGTGTGTGTGTGTGTATGTACGCTGGACAGTAATTCATCATGATGCAACTACGCGTGTGACATTCGTATTCGTTGCAACTCGCTCGCGAATCGACATTTGAATTGCGATCGATCGCTCCCGTTTTGATTTAGCTAAATTTATTCCCAAGTGCGAGCGTTACGCGCGTGTGCACTTTGTAAACTGGCCGGAAAAGGTCATTGGTTTCGATTCCTTATTGGAATAAACATTTGATTTGTTGATGCGTTGTCGCCGAGCGATGAAAGAAAGGGGTCGTTGAAAGAGAACGAGCGGGCGGAATGTTAATGCCACAGATAAACGCTTAGACCCTGGAAATCCCACCGAGTTATAAGCTCTGAGGAGCTGAGAGATCGGCACTTGTGTCAAGATATCGCATTAAAAGCCTCTCTCTCTCTCTCTCTCTCTCTCTTCTGTTTCTCTCTACGCCTGCCGTCGTCATACCACACTCGATGCTGATGCACTACTCTCAATCCATATATTTCTCGGTTGAGACTTGTGAACACTTAATATTAATCCTCTCCGCTATTATAACAGTCACGACACCTGTTCCATTGTTCTACATATTTCTACAAAATACTACAAACTTGTTAGCCATTAGCTTATAAGTATTGCAAATCAATCGATCTAACTATCGCTTACTTGCTTGCATGCTGTGTAAGCATAAGTAATACTTTTAAAGTAATAAGTATTCGACACGATCGGGAATTCTAGATAATTACAACCGTTCAACAAGAAGAGATTTTCAAAAAAGATGTCGTTATGTTTAAGCACATTACAATTTTTACCTAAAAAATGAAGGAAAATAAAAAAAAAAGGGCTAGTCGGTAGTAAATCTTGCACGTGTAAATCACCTGACAGACTTGGTGAGAATGTCAGGCACGTGTTGACTGACGTATAGATTCAGAGACTACGTCTTTGCACGTGCTATCAATGTGTTTGACAGTCGCGAGCAGCCATGTGGTCATTCGTTTGCGAAAGTGACAATTTGGCAAGCATCTGCTGGACCAGTGTTTTCTGTTTATGAAAGCCCCTCCTTTGTTTTTCGTTTTAGTCGCGTCATGCACCTATACCTGGCGCGTGAGAAAATTGACGTTGTGAAAAGTCGCACATGTGCTAAACATCAGATGTTCTTGTCCTGTTCTTCTCTCAGTGCCACGGCTGCCTGAGAATTTTCCGAGTTAGAAATGTGTTGGCCATTTTGGAGGTCACTTTTACGTGTTGAATTTAATTCCTTTTTTATTTTTGTGGTTTGTGACTTCTTCCATTGTCGTTTTTATAGCAGCTAATGATTTACGATTGATTTTTTAGTTAGAAAATACAAGAACTGAATTTGACATGAGTTTAAAAATATTGTAGCTTATACGAAAATGTAAAAATTTTGCATCCGTAGTGCATGAAAAGTGAAATTCATAGACAGATAGTGATCGAAGTATGGATTGATAGAGATAATTTTTTATTTAACCTCGTGGTTATATAAAGTAAACTGAAGGATCAATGTTTTGTTAAATGGTAGATAATCAATAGATTGTAATAAAAAACTTTGAAACTGACATTTTTATTTTTCGACAGAAGAAAAGGGAAAATAAAAATCTATGAAATAAAAAAGTTAAAAAGAGCAGCAAAGCGTTGACCCGGAATGAATTCTGCGCATGGGGCGAGGAGGAGTTGGAAGAGGAGGAGGCGAAGGATCGCGCGCGCTCGGCTTGAGATAAGGTGGCGAGAAAGACTTTAAGAGGATGATACATCAAAGATCGCTATCGGCACTATCTCTCGGGGCGCTCCTAGCTCACCTCTCTCTTCGTATCTTTTTTTCTCTTTCTCTTTTCTCCTCTACGATAGCAGGACCTGTCAACACGCCGTCCGATAGTATCGCTGCTATACGCCAATTAGCATAATAAATTTAATTGGTCTCCCTCTCTTCCTCTCTCTCTCTCTCTTTCTCTCTCTCTCTCTCTCTCTCTCACTCACTCCATCTCTCGGGCAATGACAATTCGCGCGCGAAATCAATATTTCGACATCTAACAGTTAGTGATCGTATCTCAGTTGAGCGCAAGGTGCGCGGCCTGTGTCATTAGAGCGAACTTAGTTATTAGGGAGTTTATTACAGTGTCGCGCTTATAGTTCTCTAACTCGCATGGGAACGCGTTACTTTGACTGTCACAGGTGACGGTAAATCGATTTTTTCATTCTCTTTCCATCATATTGTTTGCAAGCACGATGTAACGCACATTCCCATAGGCGCAGCAGGTGGTCTTGCGCACTCTGTGGTCGGCGATACACTTTTTTTGTTTTTGTTACCCCCATCGTGTACAGCCCGACAACGACAACGGAACAAACACTTCCCTCTGAATCGTTTGTTTGGACGAAGCCTGATAAGTGACGCGCTTCGTTGTATGCAGGTGGACTTCTTTTTGAAATGCCGTTGAAAAGTGTGTATGGCTACCGGTCAAAGTTACTCCAGTTGGACTTTTGTATATTTTTCTTTCTGGACGATTGATTTAAACTTGGGTTCATTTTTTTTTTCAATTTCTTAAAAGTATATGAATGTTTTACTTGCCATAAAATAAACTTATTTCAAATGAAACGTTTGCCCAAGCTATGAAACTTCTCAAAAGTAATATTGATAACTGCAACCTTAAAAATGAAAACAAAAATCATGAAATGGCTTTCGAGAAAAGGTAAGCCCGATTCAAAATAAAAGGTATACAAACGCGGTCTCTCGCGAGACCTAAACTCGCACAATGAGTCGTCTAATCTTCCGTGGACATTGACTGATTTACGCCAACGACATACTTCGTAGATGGTTCGTTGAGATCGAAGGGATGATCGAGGGCGAGAGAGAGAGAGAGAGAGAGAGAGAGAAAGAGAGCGAAATGCAGAACGCATGCAAAAGGCAAAAACGTAAATCACCGCGTCGTCGGCGAGTTGTCGTTAAACGTCTCGCGACCGCACCGAGAGTGAAAGAGAGAGAGAGAGAGAAGGAGAGACAGAGAGAGAGAGAGAGAGAGAGAGAGTGAGAGAGAAAAAGCGCACGAGAGAGCCTTGACTCTGGTTAATTTTTATTAGGCATAAATTCGCCAAAATATTCACGGCTGACGTGGATGGCAGCTGTAACTCTCTCCGGGTGTCCCTCTTTCTTCCTCTCGCTCTCGCGCGCCCAATGCGACGCGACGCGTCCATTCCATCTCTCCGCAATGGAATATTAAATATACCTACTTTACTCTCTCGTCACAACGGTATTGTCCATGTCCACTCACACTCCCTCTCACTCTCCCTCTTTCTCTCTCTCCCTCCAACGTTCAATTAAATATTATTTTCGAATGAAACCCGATATGCCAGCTCTGAGTTGCTCACGTACGTGATGACCTCTGCACAAAAAATTAACTCGTGTAATGATTCAATTATGCGTTTAATAAATACGCGATATATCATTCTGATATTTGAAAACTCGACGACGTACTTTCACTCCGGCGATTTTTCGAATTTGACGAAAGGAATGAAAAAAAAGAAATAAAAAGAAATGTAGCCTTGACGTGCATGCGTGACCGCAACCCTCAGAGCTCAGACACCTTCGGCTGTCGTTATGACATCACTGTAAAATATCGCATAAATCAGGCCGTTTAGTCCGCGTGGCGTGTGCGCGCATATAAACTGCGGAATAGCGAGCATAAATATCCGCACCCGCGCGGAATTTATACTGCTGCCAAATTATAGTCTCTCTTCGTGCACTAATGTAATGGCGCAAGGCATTAACCACCAAATTATAGGTGTCGCGCGAGAGAGCGTTGAGCTAATTTTTATGCCTATTGATTTTTACACACGCGCTCTCCGCTCTCTTTCGCTCTCCTACTTTTTTTGTTGTTATTTCTTTGCATTTTAGGGCATTTTTTAAGCATCCCACCAACGACGAGTTACAATAATTTTATTGAGCGCGTTTCATTAACCAAAGCCAATGTACGGGGAGACGCTTTACTACCTGACCTTAATTGCTCTTATTATCCGGTGAGTACCGTGCTTTTGAGGGCTAACGATCGTGTAAAGCCCTCCAAGACGAAAACCAGAGAAATTAATTGCCTTTTTTATACTTTTCCAGCCTTCACTCACGCGTTGCACCAAATATTTTTGCTGGAAACATTAAAATGCGCATAATGGATACTCAACACCCCACTTATATGTGTATCTAAAACTTGGAATGTTTAACATTTTTTTTTGAGCAACGATGAAAATTATTGTTCAACCGACGAGAATGAAAGAGAAAAAATGTCGAGGAAAACATTGAAATTACTAGCGTTTAAGGGCACAATCTATAAATAATAAAAGTAATGTATATCATGAATCTCGAGAGCGGGTAGATAATCGAACGGAACCTCGTGAAAAGCATGCAGCCTATTTGTAAAGGCTTATGAATGAGAAAAAGCAAACAAAATGTAGCGAGTTTGTGGCGAGGTTTGATCGTCCTTTTTTCGTAAGGTGCACCAGTTGTAAAGAGAGATGGAGAGGAAGAAGGCTAGAGGGCGATCTGCATCGTTGGCTGATTTACCGATCGGCGCTCTCTCGAGAATCGTGATCGGGCCGCAGGCGGCTGTGTTCAGCCATGCGCGATGCACCTTCTTCTCATGGCCTCCTCTGCTTTCATTAGAATTCTCGCGGGATTTCCCATGGCATATAGCCGAATCATTTTCTAACAGTGAAAATTCAATTGCAACCAGCCAATGCCACACTTCATTCGTCGTCCAGCCCTCGAAAATAAAACGAGGAGAGAGGGCCTGTCACGAAATTGTACCTCATTGATTGTGACTATTTATCGCACAGCGTTTCTGCCTTCGAGCTACAATTAGACGTTTTTGCGACAAAAAAAATCGAATGTCAGCAATGCACCATAAATAAAATCGATTTCGGTTCGTCGTGCCGTTATAATCAATTTAATGCCTCGTATATATAGTAAAACAAATAATCTCATGGTTATTCAATGAGGCGAGTGTGAAGAAAAAAATGAGACTATTACGCAAGACAGTGCGAAAATGAAAAAGCATAATTCACAAAAAGAGGGGGTGGAGAGAAGCGAGAATTAATCCAACTAATTACGTCGACATCGCAAGCGGATAATTGATCGCGCCAGCACAATTAGCACCGATCGATGCGGGCCTTGTTAAATTCGCGCGCAATAATTTTCGGAGGGACCACCACCGACGATGCTGCCGCAGCCGCATCGGTAATTCATTTCTGCAGCTCTCGGCTTACACCTCTTTGCCACTCTTGTCGCGCCTTATCGCGACAACCTCTGCATAATTCGATTCTCCAAGAGCGAGACAGAAAAAGAGAGAGAAAGAGAGAAAGAAGCTCAAGTTTGTTCGCCCGTTGTAAAGAAGTATCATATGGCGCTGACCCACTTCCAAATTTGGCGAGTGGCCTTACCTTTTGATGTTTTTTCATTCGTCACGATAGAATTGTCTATGATAGCGAGAGATATCTTGAAATTTATACATTTATTTCTTTATTTTGAGAAATTATCTTAAAGACTTTTGACGAATGATTCATTTACGATAATTAATACGATTTAATTTTAAGTAACATTCCTAATGTGGCTGTAATATATTGCAAATTAATATAGATTTCGTAGAAAGACTACCAATAGAAGCACTGAATCTCAATGAAAACGAATGATTTTACGATACAATTGAAAATTCAAAACGGGAAAAGTTCATGTCTCATTCTTGAACAGCCGCTTAGAAAAAAAGGTAGGAGAGACAGAAAAAAGAAGAAAATAAGAACTAAGCAGCTTGCCGATTCAGCGGTACGTAGAGCAGCAGAGAGCAGCAGAGAGCAGTAGTAGCCGATTAACATGTGTTTAGTTACGAGATGAGAAGCGAGATTTTGGTATTCCTCTCATTAACATTGTGCCGGTATGCGAGAATACACATGCTCTTGGCGTAGATAATACTCGCTCTCTCTTTCTGATGCTACTCTCGGCTGTTCGCTTACGAGAGAGGGTGAGAGAGAGAGAGAGAGAGAGAACCATATGCCACAGAATCCTCGTGAATTATTGAAACGCACGAGCCACTAAGAGAGAAAGAGAGAGAGAAAGAGAAGAGTTCGAACGATCCTATCTCACGAGAACCACGAATTCGAAAAAGGCGCCTATTTACAATTCGGATTCCCCAGTGCGTTTTTCTTGCTACCATCAATGACTTCTGTCGCGCACTCTCTTATCTAATGAAGAGATTAATTGTCAGTCTTATCAGATCGTCAACCAAAAAAAAATCTTTTTCAGTCGCGTGTGTATGTGCGCGCTGACGGGATTTCATTTTTCCCCACTCGAGTTTTGACATTTACACGTCGAGTCCGCTTGACCTTATTTTGTTATTTAAATGGCTTTTAAACTCGAAAATCCTTTGTCATTCATTATCGCCAGCTTGAAATCTAACCGAGAACACGCTCGAGAGAACTAGTTTTACAACTTGTAAATCATTCGAAAAAAAAAAAAAAAAAGAAAAGGAAAGGAAAGCTGATGGATAATTTTCAGTAAAAAAAATCTCCATCGAGGTGCAAAACAATTCATTACTGGTGCGCAGTGGCCCTTGACCCGCTCATTATCGCGCTCTTTGATGGTCCGCGCTTACATGAGTACGAGCGTGCAAGAAATGAATTTCGCCAGATAATGAATGTCTGCCGCCGGCAAAAGTGTGGAAAAATGCGCCGTTTTTCGGCCAACGTAATCACGGAATTTTTGCGGATGGATATTTCAATTATGACGCGCCCAAAGCTTAATTTGCGGGTAAGTGAAAAATTGCTCAGATTAACTGCATTGATTTTTTATTGTGTACTTATTTTTGTTTTCCTTGGTGATTCTACTTTTTTTCCAGCATGCTGTTTACGAATGAGATTTTTATAATGTATAAAATTCATTTTAATGGTCGAAATAATTCTATACGAATTAACGTCCATTCAATTTTTTATATTTCGAAGAAAAAAGGAACAAAGTCCGCATTCTGATAAAAATTATCTTGGATAATGTGTCGTGTGTTAATGCGATTGAAATCGTCGATCTTCGAGCGAAATCAAAGCCCTATAGGTAGGCGTGCTTATACATGCGCGCGCGTTGTATGCGGTGGAGGTGTCGGCATATCGATTCTCCTCGGTTTGGCATTGCACGCAGCTAACGGTATAACACACCATGCATCGTTTCAAAAAAGCCACGGTCAGACAAAATCCTCCATAAACCTTCGTTGTAGTAGTCGTTGTTGTTGTTATTGATTTTTTTATTCCCTCTATCTGCGTTTGGTCTCGATTCATTAAAAGCTCGTGGATAATTCGATAATATAAATGATAATGCACGTTTATCGCCCTTTGTATTTTTTTTTCTCTTCGTGTGTCGAGTCGCGCGAGCGACACACTGCGCGGCTCATTGTCTCCGTTCTCTGCTCTTTTTCTTTTCTGCTCCTTTTGCTCGCAGCATTACAATTGCTAATTTAGCCGCTCTCCCGTATATACTTGCGGCCGTCGTTGTCGTATAGAGCGCAAGTAAAGATTCGCCTCCTCGTAAAAAAGGAGGGACCCTTCTGCGAGATTTCTGGGTCAGTTGGAGCTTCTGCACTCTGACGAATTCTCGTATTTTATTTTATCGCCGCATCTGTCGTAAAGGTACGTCGAATCGTAAAAATTAATTAAAAAGCATCATATTGTTGGGGTGAGCGTTAACGATTTTTCGCGAATATTTATCGACGCGCTGCCCATTACTCTTCATTACATAAATAATTTGAGTAACTCGGCTAATTTCGCGACGCGCCGAATAAATCCTTTGCTGCCTCTCACGGGCTTTTATTACGATTTTTAAGCACTGTAGCTTAACTGTAAAACACCATTTTTATTTGTACTCCTCGCATACATCAGCTCTCTCTCTCTCTCTCTCTCTTTCTCTCTCTCCGAACTCGGATGCACTGCTGTACGCATATACGCAAGCATGCGGGAGGCCTCCAGATGCGTTTGTTCAATTTCTGGGTCAGTTTCGCCAGCTGATGGATTGGGCGACACTGGCAACACATCGCTTCTCTCATTTGCAATCATTTTTCATCGGTCTAAATGAGCCGAATACTCAAGAGATCGCGTTCATTGTCTTGAGATTGTATATATGCTTGTCTTCTCGGTCTTGAATCATACTTTGAAAATTTCAGTAATTATTAAAATCATCCGTTGAGAATACTTCGTCAATCAAAAATTTACATAATTTCCCGTACGCTTGACAAAAGTGATTTTAATCACACGCGATAAACAATATCCACCCATAAACTATATTTTCATTTTCAAAGATCATTACCGGCAATTTTTACGAGCGAGCTTTTCGCGGAAGGTGCACCTCGTATTATTTATCGTTACAATTTTTCGACTCAATGTACTTACGCGCTCGTGGAGTATATGCGGCAAAAATATTTTTCTTTAAATAATGTCCAACTTGTATAGCACTCGTGGAATGCAATATGAAAGTACGTATATATGTACAAGCGGATACTGAAGTTTGAGTGACGGTTATTGTTTTTTTTTTTGCCGTTGTACGATTTTTGTGATAATTATAGGTGCACGATTACGCAGTACCTCAGTCGAAAGTGAGAAATTTTAGCTTTTGTCGTCACTATTACACAAGCGATGCGTACCTATACCTACACAGCTGGCTCATTGACGCGTAGGTGGTTGTGAGTCATTGGCACACGAGACCGTCTCAGAATTAAAAAATCGCATGCTACTGCACCAGCTCTTTTGGATGCTGATGAAACGACTGTTCGTGTTGTGCAAAAGGGTCATTTTTCATTTTTTTTTATTTCGATATATAGAAAAGTAAGTCGATCAATCTTATTTTTTCCTGTGTCATCGCGCGCGCGCTTTCTTTATATGCGCCTATGTAGACGGCACGCGCTCCCTTGCGCTGAGTGTGATGTAATGCAACAAGAGTCGTGATCGAAATTTTTCATTGTCGACAACGAGTTATTTGATTTCGATGCTCTCGCGCTCTCTCCCTCTCTCTCCCTCTTATTGTGGTCGATTTGAAAGGGTAATTTAAATGTTTCGCAGTTCAGGAGTTCAATGTTAAAGTGTAATTAAACCTATTGAAATTCTTTTGTGTGCAATTTTTCGAGCTGATATGTAACTTGCACTCGTTCGCGAGCACTCGTGTCCGTGACATCGTACTGTTAATAAAACATTTGGCAATTGTTCTTTCGAACGTTTACAAGCTGATTTTTCTTTTTCGTTTTTTAATGATGATGAGTCGCAACGAGCCTGGTTCATTCATTTTGTCGTCGAACGAATGGAGAGCGCTTCGGCCAATAATGGCATGAGACTCTATCACGTCTGCGCACTAGAGAAGGAGAGGCGGTCGACGCACTTAGGCCCCCCAGCTGGGCGGCGCTGCACATGCGTAAAGTGGATTACGCACTTTACTACTGCTCCGAGAGAAAGTCAACTGCTAAATGGTAGGGACTGTGATAAATCTCAAAGCGAAAACAAAAAGAAAGCAAAAGAAAAGAAAAATATCTATAGGATTTCCCTTTCACGAGAGAAAGAGAGAAGCTGGCAGGTGCCTATTGAGACGTTGATGCTATTTACAGAGAGCGGCGAAGCGCTGTTTTCAATGACTGCATGATTCATCAATATATTGTGTCCTCTTTATATAAATCTATCTAATTGTATACGCACCCGATACCGAATGGATTCGCAGATACTGTTTTATTTGACTGGAATATATTGGCAATGTATTATTTTGCACACGCGCAACTCGATACATTCGTCAACAGAAAATAGAGAAGAACTATCTGAAAACGACGTTTTTTAGAATCGATGAATTGTAAAATCAAATTAATAAACACCATTGAAAGCGGGGATGTATGATTTTCGCAAGGTTCGAAGAAATCGTAGCTATTGTGCGTTTGATTTATCTGATTAAAATTCAAGGTACATGCAAATCGGACATAATGAGAGAAAATTATCGATAACGTCAGTAACGGATAATGTCGCAGTATCGTAAAAATTAATAGTTGATGAAGTATAAATGTACGATGCACATCCGGCATGTCAGAAGGAAAAAGAGACTTAGGTGAGCGCGTATATATACAGCGAACAGGTGCGGCGGCGACTACAGGTACGTATTTACGAGGCCGCGAATGGCGACGATTATGGCGCCGTGCAGCAGAGAAATTGTGCGTGGGTAGTCGCGTTTCCTGCTTCTCGTGAAGACTCGTCGTGCTTTTATCTTGAGCTTATAAGTAAATCTTCATACGCGTTAAACGTTTCTTTTAACGAATGACTCATAATATACCAAGCCTATAAGAATTTAATTAATTTTATTTAGGAAGTCATTCATTGTTTTGAGGAAGGGAAGTCCCCGATTGTCGAACATACCGGTGCCCTTTTGCTTTATTCATCGTTGCTTACGAGCAGGTATTTAGAGATGCGCCAGGATGTGACAACGTACCGGGCTAGAAATTCAAATTCAAATTCAAATTCGGCGACTGATTATGCACTGTTGACCTCTGCCGGTTGTGCTTCAAATTGATGCTTATGAGTTTATTGACATTCTAACCGATTTCCGGCTTGATCCTTGTTCTTGTATAGCTCAACATTGAATAAAAACAACTGATTAACATTTTTTTCCGCATAGTTTTCATTAAAATAAAATAATTATGAAATAAAAGAGGTTGAGTTAATAAACGAATATTTATATCATTGTTAAATAGTCATAAGAACAGTAAATCCACCCTAACAGTACCTTATTACGTAAAGACCGCGTGCTTATGCTTATAACGAAGGCTCTGCGCACAACACATTCCCACTGTTCTTGAGTGCACACATTGCGCAGCGACAACTTGTCTTCGCTAATTAAGTTGTTTTTGCACTTTCGCCGAAAAGTATAAAACGTTCCTCCGTCCATCTCTGTCTCTCTCTCTCTCTCTCCCTCTCTCTATCTCTCATTATGCGAATGTACGCGCGAGAAATAGCGGAAACGCCGTGGGAATTGGCGACCTTACAACCGGTCATTACCGAGGTGTGGCGCATGAAACAACGGCGTAGGTGGTCCATCCCTCGCGCGCGTGTGAACACCAAATGATGATGCGATGCCAATTGAGAGATTTCGTGCGATGGATCTCACTCTCTTTTTCTAAATATACTCTTTATCCGTTTGTGTGTGCGTGCGTGTATGTCACTGGACAGATTCTTTCTCTCTGTTATTTCGACTACGACTCGTCGTCCGGCAACCGCAAATTGCGCTTTCACTTACACATGCATACCTGCGGTTATAGGCGGCGCATTGTTGTTTCTTTCTTCATCATCCTTTCGTTCCTAAATGATAAACTTTCACTCTCTAGAAATAAATATTCATTACGAACATGTCGATACAAAAAAAAGGGAAATCCCAGCAAAGCGGAAGCTCGATCGTTTTTTTTTCCATTATCAAAAAAGGCTTCAACAGTGTGATTCCTCCTTCGCACGTCACCGCACAGTAACCATCTGCTTATTTTTTGACGCAAAACAGAATGTAGAAGAAGGTTAGACTAGCTTGTAATAGTTTACCTGTCCCTTTGTGCGCTACCTATTTACGTGTGCTCGCGGCAACGGCAGTGCATCAGAGAAAGGTTCACGAGATTAATCGGAGATCGCTATTAATTTGCTCGCTGATAGATGCGAGGCTCATTCGTATAACTTTACAAGCATGCGCATACATATATATACCTATATATATTCCGGAAGAGAATATATATATATATATATAGCGTGATAGTCCCGAGCAGGCTGGAATTACGTTTTCAATTTGCTTGATAAATCGCGTTACGCCATTTTTATTTTCCTGCTCTCTCTCTCTCTCTCTCTCTATCTCTCTCTCTCGCTCTCGCTCTTTCTCTCTCTCTCTCTCTCTCATCGGCTTGGGCGAGAACCTTGTACATACTTATCTGCCACGATAAGCCAGTAGACCTTGGCTACATCCCGCGAGAGTGAACGATACTCTCTCGAGCCAAATAAAATTAAGGTTAACGCGCCAAGCAGGGATTAACGTAAACATGTCGACCTCTCTCTCTCTCTCTCTCTCTCTCTCTCGAGAAGTATCGAGAGAGAGAGAGAGAGAGCTTGCATGCACGAGAAACAGAGGAGAGGAGAGGTCGTGCCACAAGCACCATCCGCTAATTTAGATACTGGCGCCGAGTGATTAGCTTCTCCGCTGCAAAGAGGCTTTATCGACTCGTCTTCGACAATTTACGAGGTGTAATCGATGAGCGAACGTTTGTTGATTTTTCTCATTTCTTTTTCGTTTTTTTTTCTTTTTCTTCCTTTTTTGATAACGATTTCGATGTTTGCTGGTAATGGATTTTTATTGCATGTTTTTTTTAATCGTGAAGTCGATAAATATGGTACTTTATTGGCTGAATAGAGGCTTTTTTATACGTTTTACGTTTAACTTACGATCGCAAGATTCCATTAAGATTGTTCAATGTTGCTTTAAGCGATTAATTTATTCATTTTATGGTCAAGCAACGTCTCATTTACATTCTTGAAATTCGTTCATGGATTTTTGCAAAGGTTAATTGTTGAAAAAAAATTACCCACTTTTATTTTACGAACTTCAAGTTAAAAATAAAAGAAATTGCCCGTTAACAGCAATGCAAAATAGAATTGAAAATCATCTATAAGCATTTGAGCACTTTCTTAAAAAGAACAACCCATGGCTCTTGAACTCTCAAATCTAATCTCCGTCGAACCTTCTTCGGAGAAAGGAATCCGCGATAGTGGGTGTGTGTACGTACGTGTGCGTGTGTGCATTGAAGACGAAGCGTGAAATAAAAAAAAAGAAATGCCGCCATGACGGTGTGAGTTCGATGTGCGAGAGAAGTGTGTAGCTTCAACAGGTGGATTTCTGCGGGCGAACCATCTGTTGTCGGTAGGTTGTTGCTTCGTTCTCGCACGAGAGATTGTTTTGTTCAAGAGGTCGAGGCGAACGGCTAATGAGAAGGCATATTGGCCTCTGAGATCTTTTTTTGTTCCTTTCTTCGAGTTTTCGAGTGAGCCTTCCAAAAAGATATGGATTTCGAGTGTTTTGAAGGATTTAGCTGGTTAACGGTCAGCTCTTTAGTAGGCTTACAAATATTTTCAAGATGAGTTTTAAGTGGATATGTTAAGAAGAACAGGATTATTTTCAAATCCTGATTACAACATGATTTGCTTGAAAGTTTTTCCACAAAAGCAGTATTTTGGAAAATTTTATAGAATTATACAACAGTGTAGATGCTGAATGAATCCAGTTTTCACTTATTTGTCTTATAAGTGTCCGCAGCTAGGTTGGCGCATGTTGATTAAAAATAGCGATAGGAGTACTGTAAAATAAAATAAATGTATAAATATGCTAATTGTGTCTCATTAAAAGAGGCAACGAAAGACTAAAACATTCCACGAGGGCGTTCAAGCTAAACTATCTGCCGCCCTTGTATCAATTTCTCTTTCTCAGTCACTCTCGCAAGAACTAAATAACTACGCGTAACTTACGATCAATTAAAACTCGTTTGACCCGTCTCTTTATTTTTTTTTGTTTTGTTTTGTTGTTCACCATCTACACACGATGACTAATCGATACACGTACGCAAGTTACGCAAGATCAGCCTTTATTTTAATTTAATATTATAATTTGCCGAGTGCTTGCCTCACACACATATGTATACGCACCACAGGCGATTTACGAGCATGGCAGTAAACAAACATTCTCGACGGGCGCGCGATTGTAAATTTGATAAGACTAGAATTAAGCGCAGATAATTAGACAATCAAGTCAAATAAATTTTCGCTCGCTTGCTAATTAGGAGTCCTAATCGACGAATTTAGAGAGCTACGGTCACACATCATATATGATACACCTGGCGCATAAGCCTAAAGCACTGCGGTGTACATATATAATGTGTACACGCGTAACGAGATGTCTCCCCGGAAGTGATGAAGGGCTTCCTCGAGGACAGTCAGGTGTACGTACGATGAGCAGGTGCCTACACGTAATTCGACTCTCCAAGATTTTTCGCTCTTTACTTCTCAAATACTTACGTACGTGAGTATGCTAATGTGACTTTACCCTGCGGTATTATGTGTATGTCCACTTTTTGATAAAGGTCGCTTTAGCTTTACAAATCGAGTATAGTGCCTGCGCTATAGAATGCTCTCTCTTTCTTTCTAAAAAGCGTTTGCTCAACATAATCTCGCAATAAAGACAAGCAAACAAAGAGTTTTTGCATACGATGCATCTTTAATTTCCCCGTCGAATTAATTGTAAATTCTAATTCGTGGTTGACGTCCGAAGCACGCGTATCTCTACGCTGATGTGTGCGAGCACCTCTCACTTTTTTTTCGTGAGTCGACCGATCGTTATCGCAAGGGATTTATTATTGCACGAGCGTTGTAAATTGAAATAAATCGGAAATTCAATATCCCGCTGAAAGGACATTTCCATGGCTAATTGATAATAAAAAGCTGTGCCATTCGTATGGCACTGACCTGTTTTTTTTAATATTAATAACATAAAAATAAAAGCATCGCAGCAAGATTTGTATGTCTTTTGTCACATTCGTGCAGCACCTGTTCAATGGTATGTATATACTTCACAGTCCCGTTTGGGCTGGCAAAGTTTTATGCTTTTGAACACCTGTCGCACCGCCACCGCCACAGAGAAAGAGCGATGAATGAGGCCGAGTGAATGGGGACATTCCAAAGTGCGCGCGCGCCCGTCAGCCACGGATTTGCCTGCGAAATTGTTCCTTCTTCGTGTGCGCGCTACTCGGGTTTCGTGAGGGCACGCTTTACACGGATTTTCAGTCACCGAGACGTCTCTCTCTCTCTCCCTTTCTTTTTCCATTCAAGCACACCTTGGCTTCTGTCTGTTTTTGTTTTAGCTGCTCGCGAAACCTACTGCATGTTTCTGTTCTGATTATTAATTCGGAATTCTTTGATTTTTATTTTAAATTGTTATGGTTATTCAAAAAATAGGAGTCATTTATCTCGATCGCTTACTCATCTTTAATCTTTAAATTAGTTGAGCTATTACTCAATTTCCATATACTTTGAGAGGTCTACTTTCTTAGAGGAGTCCCGAACATTGGCCTAAGTATTTCAAAATAAAATGAAAATTTCTCTAATTATCCCAAGTCGTATATCCTAAGGATCTTAAGTAATCATTTAAACGTTTAATTCTTTATAAACTTGTCTTAATTCATAAATCTTAACTAAAAGCCTCTCTGAAACTAAATATGCAGGTATACAATAGAAGTGTCACTTCTCACTTGAAACATTGGGAAAATCGAAACTTTTACAAAATTATTTATACACAGAAGGGCACGAACAGAAACAAGATGAAATTTAGCAGGTAAACGAAACACAAAGGGTCAGGGTTAAGATGCTGATTTTTTTTTATTTCGCCAACTGCTGCTGCGCCATCAACCGTTGAACCATTTTGAAGGGGACAAGGACACATGTGATTTTGTACTTACACACATACTTACTTTTCTCTCATCTACCACGGAGACAGAGAGAAGGGAAAGAGAGACGGAGAAACTTGTTCGCATGTGCTGCCTGCTGTGCGTGCATAACGAACAAATTGCGTACGTTAAGGGAGACAACCTAGTTTTAACGTACCCTCTTATCTGGGAAACACTGACCTTTGGAATTTTGGTTTATTGCTTGTGCTATGTTCCTTGTAAATTATTAATAAACTCTACTCTTTTCGATTCTTCGACATGCCGAGGTAAACACCTCTCGTTGATTATTAACGAAATCTTAAGAATATATCTTAAATTTGAAAAGAAAATATCCAATCGATGTTTACGGTTCGATTGACTGTACTTGGATTTATATATTGTATGTTTGTCTATTTATCCAAATGACTTTTCTCACAATAATTATTCCAAAGAAAAATGGTGAAAGGTAAATCGACATTTTCATCAGAATATCTCTAAAATAGCCTGCTCAATTTGTTTTCGATCGAGTCAACACAGTTGTGATTATAAAACGTGTCACCTGCGAGTGTCACGTGTGAACCGTCAAAAAAATCAACGTACTCGCAACTAATTTGCTGTTTATCCTCATTTGCGCGTCATACGTTCATCGCGAACACTTGGCTCGATGCGACAAGTGCTTTGTTATCTTAATGAATTCTCAAACAAAGATGGTGTTCTTGAAAAAAGTCGCGTATCAAACAACCGAAAAGGAAATTGAATTGTGAAATTAGCATAAATAAAAATAGTCGTACGAGAGTATTGAATTTCAATTTAGCAAAAGAACGGAAAACACCATGACGGGTTTTCAGTTGCCGCCAATTGAATTGGAATATATAAATATATAGTATGTACATCGAACACCGCCTGAAGGTAAATTATCACGAGCGCGCGTACGCGCCCATACGTTGCGCGTGCAGCGCTAAAGAGCTTTGTGCGTCGTGTATAGGCTAATTTCTGAATGAGAGATCGTCGTGGCACGCGCTCTATAAACCTGGCCAGCTTCATCAATCTATATCGCACTGCTGTATTGTGCTGCTGCCACTGGCGTTTCCACACAGTTTTGCTTTTATACGTAATGATGTTTGCTGTTCGAATTGTTATCTTTTCACGCAACAGAACTCTGCTCTAATTCAATGTTATTTATTTTTTTTTGCCTTTGTGCATTACTATTACGCGAGTTACTCAATGAAGCGTGACGATGAATCTTGAAAATGTAGTATTGAGAAATAATCCAAACGTTATAAATTTTCGAGCCGTAATTTGTACAACTGTTCTTTCTAACTTACAAAAAAGATATATCAGAGCTTCTAATGGAAATATCAAACGTTATCGTCAAACATTGTTCTGATATTGTCAAATTATTATTTGACCTTGCAATATTTGTTCTCTTTATGCTAACTATTGATATTTCAATCACTAACGGAGCATTTTAAGTTTTTGTTTTTGTAAAAGTCTGTAAAAATTAAACATTTGCTGATTATTATTCAAAAAGAATATTTTTACATATATATGTTGAAGATGGTTTTATTTTTGGGATGAGGTAAAGGTAGTGATGAGTGAATATACCATTGGTTATAGTTTAAATTTGATATTTTATTTCGTATAAAATATTCTTTATATATATATATATATATATAAATCCATATATATATATATATATATATATGTGTGTGTGTGTATATATATATATATATATATATATAGACAATAAACTTTATCTCTTAATAGTTTACTTTCTATACAATGTCTAGAAATAGTGGTACTCGTCCCCGAGTAGTCCGCTCAATGAACGGCAACTCCGCAATCATATAAATATATTTGTGTTTTGCTTACAAATTACTTGGGCATGCCCATTAAATAATTATTTTACAATGACTAGTATCAATCGAAAAAAATATAAGATATGCGCAAGTAATGTAGTCAAGGAATGGCTGCGAAGAGTTTTACAATGTTTCAATCGACTTCGCATGATTATCTTGTTCATTTCTCTTAACGACGACGATATTTACATAATGATGTTTTCAATCAAAGAATATATTTTGTGCGATGCGCGAATGGCACTTTGGTGCACGCAGCTTACAACTCACTACAGGCAAAAGAAATAAAAAAAAAAAAACACAAAACTCGGCAAAACAAATACAAGAGCGAAAAGTAAATATGTATACAGAAAAGAAGCAAACGAAATTGAAGAAATAAATGGCAAGGTTCGCAATTTTCAATGGCAAGCCTTCCAATCGAATTTTCAAGCAAAAATTTGACGGAAATGGCACGAAAGTTTCACGGTTTTCGCGGCGTAAGTACAAGCAGCATGTATTTTTACAATACAAAAAATCATTCCTCCCTGCGAGTCTATGTACAGCGTAAAAAGTCTTGTTTTGTACTTTGTTGCAATTAAGGCACAGTTCTCCAAACTCTAGTTGTCCAATTGTTCACAGCACTTAAAAGAGTCATTAGCACGCGTAACCAATCGGCACAGCGACACCAGGACATCCGCCTTCCTGATGCTTCGTGAGCAATGACATTCTACTGAAAGTTTTGCTGCACGATGAGCACGAGTACTTTTTGACGTCGCTGTGAGTTTGTAGATGAGCACGTAAGTTACTACGATCGGCAAAGGCGCGATTACAATGTTGACAACTGAATGGCTTCTCGCCCGTGTGCGTTCTGATGTGTCCCTGAAGCAGCCATGGCCTCGAGAAAGCCTTGCCGCAGAGATGACACTTGCACGGTAGCGTATGGGTCCTAATATGCATCTTGAGCGCGCCAAGCGTTAAGTAGACCTTCTCGCAGTACTTGCAGCTGAAAGTCTTCTTCGCTTGTCCTTCGGCAGCAGCGCAATGAAATTGTTGGTGCTTTGACAGTCCGGAGTAAGTTGAATATGACTTGGCGCAATCGGGGCACTGATACCTGGGCGAGTTGGCTCCGTTGGCCGAGTTCGACACTGGGCTCTTTTCCAACTTGACGATTGACGAACCAGTGGACACGCTCCCAGCCGATGAGCGACCACTATCACTTCCGGGTGAGGATAAATCTTCGGGCGTAACGGGGGGTGGCGAGCGCATCGCAGCCGATCCCAAAGAGCTCGTGGGCGATAATCCACACTGATCGGGACTTGCCCAGTGGCTGGCGTAACTTCTGGCGATCGGTCGCTGAATAGTCGGACACGTCAACGAGGCGTGCGGTGGCGATGGTGACACTGACTGATGCTCTGGTGACGAGTGAGGATACGACGGCACTGGGTACGCTGGGTACAATTCACTGGGGTATCTGTAGGCTGTTGGGTATGTCAGGTAATGAGGATGATACAGAGGTGCAGCCCTTGCCCAGGTTGGACTGGCGTAATGTGCGAGAGGCTCCACGGGACTGTTGGCCATGAAATGCATCGGGCCAGCTGGGTTATTATCATGTTGAATTACTTCCACTCGTGCTTTCTTAGCGACTGGATGAATCGGAGCAATCGATGCTGGTGGAGTAATTGCCTTGGTCGGGTAATGGGGTTGGTATAGGTGTTGATGAATTGGCGATGGCGAGCGAGTATGAATTGGCGAGGGTGAGCGCTTCAGCACTGGATAATGTGCGACTGGAGCCGGTGATGGTGAGCGCGAGCGCTTAGGTGCTGCTGAGCGACTCAAGTCCTCGGGTTTCGTGCTAAGATTTTCTGGCTCGGGAATGTCATCTACGACTTCGATCAATTCTTCTGCAAAAAACCAAGGGAAAATAGTCTTTAGATTTTGTGTGTTGCGTGAGAAATATTTCAAGAAAATTACGAGGAGAAAGAAGCATTGCGATGCGAATTGTATCGATGCTTACCTTTGATTTCAGTTTTCGCAGGCACTTCCTCTACAGGCTCAACATTCACTGGCCGCTTCTTCAGCGGACAATGACTGTAGCTGTTGTTCTTTTTGACGAAGCTTCTTGGCATCTCTTCGACGAGCATTTTGAATATGTTGTGAGAATGAAATAAAGTCGATAGTCGATGAGTAACTCGAATGATGACGAGTTACAAAAACACAAGCACAATGTTAAACGACGACGGCCACTGCACTTGAACACTTTCTCTGCTTTTCAACATCTACTCGAATGGCACTGGTCGACTCGTAAAGTTTCTCTGCGAAGTGTCTACAGCGACTGCGTTGTTTCACTAACGGCAGCTAGCCGGTCTCTGAGCCTCTGGTAGGCGTTTTAGGGCTTTTTATAGCCGCATCCCCACTCAACTGCCGTTAACAGCGCCGCAGGTGGCTCAAACACGTGCTGCCCAACCAATCCTGTTTGATGGGCTGGCTCAACTCGTGCTGCGGCCAATCCCTGAGCAACCCAGCTGCTGCTACACAACTGCGCACTGACGCAGACTGTTTGTTGCCTCCCCTGTGCTATACGTACTGGGCAGATGCGCTCCCTTTGGGGCCAGCACCCTGGTATAATGCTCAATATGTATAGTTTCGCAGCCAAAGATTCGTACACCCCACGAGACACAGAGAGAGAGAGAGAGAGAGAGAGAGAGAGAGAGAGAGAGAGAGAGGGAGAAAGAGAAAGAGAGAGGGATAGCGATATACTCGTTTATACTATTTACAATACCTCGTTTAATTACTTTATCTACAAGTATACGTGTGTCTATGGCGATAAATACGTGTGCTGACTTTTCCTTTAATATACTTTTACGAACTTTTGATTATTGTCAATATGCCGTATAGCGTGCTTAGTCATTCAAAAGTATGAGCATGACGAAACTACGAATTAATGAAATTCAGTTATAGGTAAAGTAACATTTCGTTCTTCGCTCTCGAACGCCGCCTAGTTCGAAAGTCATCATATTTTACAATATGAAAATTATTGAATGAGAGATTAAAAAAAACTTGAAATCTTCTCGAATAAATTAAAATCTTTTAAATTGTACGGTGTAAGAATAAAACATCTATGAATAATATCGTCATTCACGCAAGAATATCCAACAATTACACGCCACTCGACTTGCATAATACGGAATAAGCCAAAAATTGTGTGAGTGAAAGCAACAATGCATCGACGCCTGCGCACACTATATACACCGATAGACATACACAGAAGTCCGTAATTTATTATTGCGTTGACCATTCGAAAATGAAAAGGAAGAAGACGGGTCAAGTTTTGAAGAGAATGACGAAGAAGAAAAGAATGAAAAAAAAACATTTTTCGAGCGGCATTAGAATTGAAAGTATGCTATACAAAAGAGGAAAGCAAGCTGCAGAGTAGATCGAGGCACAGCATCGGCCGCATCTTTGTGCATTAAAAGCATATAGGAGAGGAGAGGAGAGAGAGAGAGAGAGAGAGAGAAAGAGAGCGGTGGCGCAGGAAAGTTAAACGGCTGCGTGCGTGAAAGCAGGCGTACAAAACGTGTCCCCCCACTGCTATAAGATCCCCACCTTTTTCCGGTGGCAGCAGCCTCGTAACGGTCGTGTCGCGTGCCACAGCATCGCCCACGCGTGGACTCCGTTCTCGAACTCATATACACACATGCACACATGCACGTGCACACGATCTCTTGCTCGCTCGTTATTATCTTCTCGCCGTTGCTGCTTCTGCCGCTC
Source organism: Chouioia cunea (assembly GCA_030064505.1). Taxonomy (NCBI): domain Eukaryota; kingdom Metazoa; phylum Arthropoda; class Insecta; order Hymenoptera; family Eulophidae; genus Chouioia; species Chouioia cunea. Next base: position 27,327,043 of record JAOPFQ010000005.1, read on the forward strand.
TCGATGCCATGTACAATAGCCAATTTTTCGCGAGGATAATGATTTCGACGCGTGGCGCTGACGTGTACTCGATACGCACCCTCGACTCTTCCTTCGGCTTCTCGTTCTTAGAGGGGAGCATCTGCCGTAAAAAGTCGAGCAGATACACACACATAGACAAATAGAAAGGATAAACGTATTCATCTGGACACGACCAGTCGAGTGGGATATATATACATGTATAGATTATAAGGAAAATGCCTGGCGTTTAAAGGGGATGCCCGTGACGATTTATTCGAGATTGTATCCTTTGTACGGCCACGAGTAATGATCGAATCCATTCACTATCTAATTGGACTTTGTATTACTCATTTGGAATGGAAGAAACTGACAAACATCTTTTGAAACTTTTGTTTTACAATAGCATTTATAATTCCGAAAATGTTGGAGGTCCATTTTAACGTTCGCTTTTATTCAACTTACTGTATCGTCATTTAATTTGTTTTAATACACCATTAGTATATTTGTCCAAAGATAGGCTGAATGAACTCGATACAACGAGATCAAACTATATATAAACTTGAAGCAAACGATAAAAGGCGAAACATGTCACTCAAGAGCATTTAGAATAAAAGGCTGACAAGCCGTTAGTACCATTGAGCAAGATTGTCGCAAGATCATCGGACAGCTGATAAAAGTCACACTGTTTGGAATAGCGCACAAAGTGGCGCGTAAAGGGCGAGTCACGCGACACGGTGGCGCCTTGACAGTTAAAGGAGAGGGATAAAGCCTCGGGTACTTATATAGCAAGCACCGAGAAGGATATGTAATATATACACTGCAGCTAGCACAAGCACGCGTTTGTATATTTTTGAAGGAATTAACCTTGCAATTGCGCCAAGTTTCGCGCTTGCGTAATGAGCTACTCGATTGAATATATTTCCCCGGTATATATTATATACATATACAATGCGAACCACTTTCAAACAGAACATTTGCAGTTATGACGTCACCAATAACAACGGCCTATCTTGCAATGTTTATTTTTGGGGAAAAACATTGTACTGAATCGCATGTAAACAGAATCACATTGTTGTGAAAATAATTTTTTTCAACGATACAAGTGTCAATGCCATTTATTTGACAAATGAACGAAATTTACCAAACTAATAAATTGTACACATCATTGAAAGGCATGGAACAACAATAAAAACTATACTTATTTATTTATTTCTTTGATTTATTTAACTTATTATTGAGCAAATAAATTATTTACATAACTATCAGTGTTCTATTTAAGTGCAATTCAGTGCTGTTTGTTTCTCAAGGACACATCGTCTTGCCAGGTGACATCGCAACAGTAAATGCTTGTTAAACATAAATGTTATAGTCCGTTTCGTGAAATAATCGCGCTTTTTGGGATGCGCTTTTTGGGGTTTTCAACGTATGTTTATTCGGCTTCGTCATAATAAATTGTTAAGTAAGAGTGACCCTCTTCTAATAAAAGGTATTTAACTGTCCACCAAGTGTAAATACGCTCTTACGGCTATGAAACTTTTATAAGTAGAACACTAATTCGCTTGAAGTTTCGAAACATTTATCTTATAAGTATCTTATAGGAAAAATTTTCAAATATCAAAGGAATTAATATGTTAAATTGAATGAAATATACCTTATACATAGTTATATAGTTATAGTCTAGTTTAGCGATTATTAATTTTTTTAAGCTATACCAACGAACCCTACGGTAAAAATGTCAAAATAATTACAGCTTTCATCCATACCAAATGTTTCAACTTAAATATTCATCGTGCTATATGCAGTAATACCTAAAAAAAAGACATCCGATCTTTTTTTAGGGCTACTCTTTTTTTTTTAAAAAAACGAATCGCTCGTATATACCTGAGCACATTTGCAACGTACGAGCATAAACGCCCCGAAAATACATGCATATGCATGTTACCGGCCATCCGACCTGCGAGCCCGGTTTTCCCTTTTAGCGAGGGGAAAGGTACTTTTTAAATAATGCCAAATGTCGTGCTTTTTTCTTCGTGCTCGTAGGCATATATATGTACATATATACACGTACACACACACATACCGCGGATAAATTACGAGCACGTCACCTAACTTGAGCGACGTTTTTCGTCTGGTTAGACGTGTTGCTGGGTGCGAGATAAATCTTGTTTTTCTACCGAGGGATGAATCTGTTCTGTTTTTTTTTTCCTTGAAAGATCAACGTTAGGTTTATACGTATATCGTGTTAAAGTGTTGCTCGTTGGCGCGGCACAGTTTTGATTATCGGCAAAACTAGTTAATTTTCATAGAATCCTCGAAGCATATAATTTCCGAAGAGTATCCTCGAACATCAAGATTACAATCTCTCGTAGCGCCTTGCTCAAACAAAATAATCGTTGGCTTCCGTTTTGCGCGAGAGAAGATCGAAAATTAAAAATCACCCGCTCGCGCGAGCTCATGCGACTTTGTGGATAATTCAGTCGTCGTATATTCAATCTGTATAATTATCGAGGGGCTAATGGTCGGAAGGAAGCTGGTTTGCCGCTCGTTTTTTTTTTCTCGAGCTCAGAGGGGAACGGCGCGCGCCTCACCTTTTGAAACACCTGGCACGTGCGCCATATGCGTGCAGGCCCCACCGAGACTAGTTTTTGGACCCGAAGGGGAGGAGAGGATTCTCTACGATCGATATCGCTCTTTCTCTAGGCACAGAGAATGATTTTTCTCTCGTACATGCTTTGTACGGTTAAATCGAGAAGGAGTCGATGTATATTTATGTGGGGCCTCTGACATCCAAAAGCATTCAATAGCCACCCAACAGTTGACGCCGAAATTTTTGTTTACGAGCTTTGTCATGTAGCCTAGTGCTACCGACGAATGTATATATACGATCAATGCTTACCCTGCGTTTGAAAGTGTAATGAGGCTTACTTGAGGTATAGCGTTATGTGAGATTTTGACTTAAACTGAATGTTAAGTATTCGTACCTCTAATTTGTAAGTTACCGATCTTTGCACAGATATTATGAACCGAAGAGAAATTGTTGCTGTCCACGTTTTAAGATATTTTTTAATATTATTCAACATATCGGTATTTATTCAAATTGATTGAAGCGCAAAATGCTTACAATTTATTTTAAACGTGTAATCGAATGGCAAAAACTCACGTTAAATTAGGAATTCAATAATAACAATAGGGGATACAAATAGAATTTTCACTCCAAAATAAACGAAATCTAAAAATACATATTTTCATCACTTTCGGGCAGCTAGATAAATTATAACAGTGCCTTAACTATGATGAAATTAGCAAAATTATAAGAAAGAATATGATTTAATGAAAAAACTACAAGTTGTTTACAAACAAGTGGCATATGAGTAGTTAATGAATGGCTTTGTCACAGCTGAAACTGATTCATTAAGCTATCGATGACGTCATCTACGAGCGCTCAGCATGAAGAGTGCGAACGGCTGACCGACCGTCTTAGCTTGTCTTAAATCTCTTTATACCTGCTAAGATTTTCACGAAAACATCCTTCCGTCGACTGTTTGACCTGTTCTCTTCTATACAAGGGACAATGTAAGGCGTGATTCACTTTTCGTCGAGCAAAAGAAAAGAAAATAACAGAAGGAACTTTGCACAATCTCTTGGGTGTGTCCGAAATTATCACGGAACATATTGTCGATATCCGGATGCGTCACCTCTGTACTCTTTTGTTTACACATTATATACGTCGAGCAGCGTGAGGATTTTATTTTTTCAAAGGAAGACACCCCGAAGCGAGAGATTTTCTAAGTTGGCTTCTGATAAAGGCAAGATAGCGCGGGTATGCATACGTGCATGTTGCTGAAAAAATCCAGGCATTGATTAATGGTGTTTACGTCTTGTCTGTATTTTCCTTGGTGCTCAGCGTTTGCTCAGTCATTACGAAGCTTATACAGATAATCAGGCTGATGAGGTGCACGTATCTAAGAAAACTGGTACTGTATATCTTGGAATATACTCTGACTATTCATAAAGATTTTCTCTTTGTTGAGTTAAGGGAACTTTTCTTTGTCGTTTGTATAATCTGATGACTAATAAATAATAAATTGTACAACTGGAATATTGAGAAAAAGATATAAACCCAACGACGATTAAAAGCAAAAAAAGAATTACGCGCATAATGAAACAATGAATTTGAAATTATCACTGGCACAATTGATTCCTTCGAAAAAAAATTAAAAATACCACGACAATGGAAATGTTTAGTCGGGTGAAAAAAGGAAGTCAAGAGTCTGTAGTAAATCAGACCTCCCAAAAGGAAAAGAATAAGAGGAAGAAAATTTTAAGCCACAGTTGATTTCTTGTTGGAGAGAACACAAAGCGCGCGAAAAGTCACTGCATAAAAGGAGTAGAAAAGGTAGTGCAGCCGCACGAAGACAAGAAAGGACATCGATCCTCTAATAAAGAGTAGGCGTGAATAGGACCACCATCGTGGCCAAGCGCAAGTGAACTTGCGGGACGTCCGTGCGATGCTTAAAACGCACTTAGCTGCAGGTGGACAAGCCGTGCATCCGTGTTGCACAGCTATACGGGATAGAAAAATACGAAGAATATCTTGGGGACATAAGAATGGACGCAGAGCAGAGAATTCGGGCCCATTCTTAAATTTTCTATGAATGGAATCGATACGTAGACTCTGAGCGCTCGCGCTTGCTCGTGAGTATATTGAATGAACCTTTCGAATAATTAACGAAGATGCTCGAGTGGACACACTTTATTTTTTTTTTCACTGGAACCCATCTATCAATCATTTCACGTTATTATGTTTCATCGGAAAAAATATATTTTATTACAAAAATCTATATGACATTATTCAAGATATCTGAATAATGCATTCAAATAAATCATACGTTTGATTTTTAAGACTACTTTTTTAACAAAAAGTAAAACATTACTAACCGTAATCAACAATGATCGTTTCGTACAAATTTATAGCCTTCTACTTACGTCCTACATGGTTCTCGTTACAGCCCTTATCGTAGATTAGACGATGATAAAACTTAAATATTAGCATAAAATAACTTGCACTCAATGTAGTATTGAAATCCACTGAAAGCGCGCGGTTAATCATAAAATCCGAGAACAAAAAGTGGACGCGTGCGCAAGTCGTCCTCGTAGAATAGCCTACATATGTATGGCTTTGGATAAAAGCATCTGGAGTGGTGTCTTTATCGTTTTCCAATTCATTGAGTCCCTTGCAAAATCATAAACGCGTTCGCCACGGACATTGGCTCGCGGAGGGCGCGAAAATCGTCTCGATTTTCCGCTCGATTTTTCCTCTCTTTACAATGCCGGATGCAGCGATGAATGAAAAGAGATGCTTTTCTTTGTCGTATACTCGAAGAATCAGCGCGCGCTTCTCCGTATACTAGACTCTCGGTCACCGAGCCGAGAAGGTTTCCTTTGTTGCTTTTTAAACTATACTCGAAGGACCTGCTGCAATTTCGTTTGGTTGGGGATGAACGAACCTCGAGAAAAAAAAATCTGTAATAATACGGGCTCCTTCTTTTTTTTCTTGTTGAAACGAGATGCTGGCTTTAAATTCGTTGGAATTTCACGTTTAGTATACGAGCTGCTCTCTTTCAATAGCGCACCTTATAACCTGGAACTTTGTCATTGTGTTCATAGGGGTACTTTTGATATAATTTTAAAAAATGAGGAATGAAGCCTCGTGAGCTCAGTGTTTGGAAGCGGTTTAGTGGGTAAATAATCTTTTCCGGTTTAACTTTTTATTGCGAGATTATCATACTTTTTTTCGAGATTTTGACACTGCGTAACGTTACACAATTACTAATCTACAATTACTCGTCAAATAAAAAATACAGTTTGAAATCGTTGAATACTTTTTATTTCTTTTTGTATACAACCGTATATATTTTAAGGCACGTACGGTCACCTGCTCAGAACAGTACCAACAGTTGTATTTGCGCCTCCGAGCACGCACAATACTGAATTCGAATCAACAAGCGCAAAACAGCCAATTTCATCACGCTCAGTCGCGCATCCACAATCCTGTGCAGGGTATGTGGAAGTATAGCGGCCTAAAGAAGAAAAGGAAAAAAATCGGAAATAAAAAAGCCAAGAGCAAAGCCGACCCTCTAAACCTGCGTACACGTATATTTCACCTGCAGGGTGGCAGGAAAAATCGACAATTGAATCAGCTCGCAACATCTGCCCTGTGGACCAAAGAGGGAGAAAGAGAAGGAGAGAGAGAGAGAGAGAGACAGCTGATCCGACCCAAGCGCGTGGCACTTTTCATTTCCGAAAAGCCGCGAAGGGAGAGTAAGCACAGGAACTGTCTTATGATCCGAGAGGAGGCTGCAGACACACTCGGTGACCGTTATAACTTTAGCGTCACGATGGCTCTTTTTTTTTCCTTTTGGATGCTTATAAGAGTTGATATGTGCAAACAACTTTAGGAGTCTTTAGCGATATTTCTTTCAGTCCGTGAACGGACACGTTTCGGGGATCAAGGTAATCGATCCTATTATTTATATAAGTGTGTCGACAAATGATTTATGTTGAACACCGTTAATGCACTAAACTATTTAGTATCCAATGATAAAAAAAATGCATGGCGTGTCTGTAAAATGTAAAAAAGATTTATAAATTGATTGGGAATTACAACCGAATTTAATTATGTACATTATCAGAGAAAATTGATGAAAGATTACACAACTTTCACACATCTTGGATAATTATGTAACTCGATTACGTAAATCATACGTGGTCGGAGTAGTATCTCTTATCATGCCTGTATCATGCATAAATATTCATCCAGCACTTTTATTTGTAATGCATATCAAGGCATAATTGAGTTATAGAAATTGTATGACAAATTGAAAAAAAATCCGAGATAACCAGATTACCAATCTATTCAACCGTCGAACCCTATACAAATCAATACCGAATTCCAATATTTCCTTGGAACTCAATATTATTCATGCGCGAAGCTGAAAAGAAATTAAGTGTTTTCTCGCCTCTTTGTAGAAAATAAGCTAACACATCGTAAATCAAACTTTTTGACCACCAAAAACAAACCAAACTGAGTGCCGCATAAAAATAGAAAAACGGCGGGGGCGCGAGTCTGTCAAAAAAAAAAAAGAAAAAAGAAAGGGAGAAAAAGAGATGTATCGCTAATATCGATCGCGTGTAAAATCAATGACCAAGATATCTTTCTTTAAAGATCGTGTCCAGTGATTGTATTTGCCGACTCCTTTTCCTTCACAACAGAGACACTTATCGAGCAGCCCTCATCTCTCGTCGATAAGCCTTGTCCTGGCCCAGATATACAACACGCCCAATTTTCCAGGAAGCCCATATGGTCAGTTTCACGTCGAGGGGGTTTTTCAAAGCTGCAGGTGAGATGCAGCCTACGTAGACTCGTGGATGAACAGATGATCAAGCCTCAATGGTTTTTCGCGCACGCGCCGCGTGCATTGTTACATACCAATAGAACTGACCGTTAGTTCGTGCCCTTTATTTTCAAATCCTACTGCCACGTGCACACCTTTTCATTTAACAAACTGATACACTGTTGCTACTTTTGTTGACCAACAGTCTAGTTTGCTCTCTTATACTTACCTCTTTGAAGGATAATTAATTCAGGGTCGTTGAATTTTTTTAAAGCAAACTTTTTGTGACGTTGGTCTGACTCTTTCTTTGCTTAGAAAGGGTGGTATGTTTTCTTATTCAAATTCACATTCACGACAAATTAAGGGTTCTTCGAGTTGCGATAGTTTATTTTCACGATTATTCATTATATTTTCTTTAATTAATTATTGCGTCTAAACAATAAATTAATTCTTTCGTACGTTTTTACATTCTTTTTACTACTGCGTTAGTCGCAACGAATTTATTTTTATTAATCTTTATCAATAACGAATATTTTTAAAATATTGCTGATAAAGTAATAATGACTCTACATCGAGTAATCGCGAACAGGCAACATAAACAATTATAGAGTTCTAAAGGGCACTTAACAAGGCAATGAATAAGCGAGTATATGAGCCACTGATTCGTTTCACTCCTACGAATGTTTACATATTTATTAGACAGACGAAAGGCGCGACCAGCATCAGTAAGTCTCTCACAATCTCTGCGCAAGAGCGTGATCGGAATTCTCATGACGTCTGAATGGGGGTTGAAGCCAGAGTTGCGCCGCTTATAGAATCGTCACGCGGATGGCTATAATGACATCAAGCGCAACAGCAACAACAGCAGCAGCAGCAACGGCTAGCAGCTCTCGAGCGTGTGAAAGAACGATAAGATCGCAATAGGGACCACCAGTATCGAGCTCCTTATCTGATCGGCTATTACGGAAAAGCGCCAACCCTATTGTGTTTTCGAATTAGCTGAGATGCGCATCGCTTTCTTTACAGATTTATCCTTTCCTCGTTATTAATGGATTTGAATTACTGCGTTTACGTACGTGTCTACGTGCTCATCGTGTCATTAATATTTCAGACACGTCTAGCTGATGTATTCCATAGATATACATGCACAAACACTCGGCTCGTAATACCTTTTCATGGTCATTAACGCAACAACCTCTCGTAGACACACACCGCTGTACTCTCCTACTTTGATTGCCAGTGTAAACAGACTGGATTTTGCAATTAAAAACGATAATCGAACGAAGCGATACTTCGGGAAACGGCCAATTAGACAAATTCCGATCGTTGCGCTCGTACGACGTGGTTCACACTTTCACCATTGCAATACACACCACACGTTGCATCGATATCTACATCAGATAGCCGCCCCGACCAACTGATAACAATAATACTACGCTGCTGCCGGGATGCTGCCTCGAGCGAGTAAGTATAGAACAGTTCCTGCTCTTTACGAGTTTTTGCACGTGCGCTACACGCGCGCTCCACGGCGTCGATGCTCGAATTTCCAATATTTCATTGACATTGTTCACGCGTATATATACACGTTTGCGCAACGAAGCCCCCTTTTTTCGCGCCAAGGATCTCGTTATCGGCGCTGATTGATTGGTTCTAAACACTATAGGTAGCGAATTGAAAAATATCTATTGATTTTTATCAAACCCCTCTAGGGCTAACAACTGTAAAAACACCTTGTATGCGCTTATTCGATATATGCTATAAGCAATTGTTGAGGCAATACACGTACAAACATGCCCTCCTTTCCTGACGATTAAAACCCATCGATTTTTTGTTTGCGATTTTTACGTTATTAATCGCGTGCGATAAATTCCGCGCACTGAAAAGTAGTTTGATTTTGAGGTGAAAGTTCTTTTTCGCCGTTGACATGCGAACGCATTAATTTCGGGAAAAATAAGAAATACCTTGTTTTTGCCTTTTTTGTTTACTTGGACCAGTTTATCGCTATAGCAACAAAGAGGTAAATGCTTCTTTAAAACAAAAATTATGTTCCTTTCATATATGTCACGCGGGTCTTTTCAAAAAGTAAAAGTCAACAAGAACGTATGACATAATTAGTTAACAAACCTCTTTTCTCTCGTGCATCGACGTGATGAATTAAAGCGGCAACTCTTGATTCTCTGAAAAGTTGTTCTATATAGTGATACCAGGTAGTTACGACACAATCAGAGAAAGGACGGATGAACGTAAAAAGAAAAAAGAAAGGGCCCGAGGGTTGAACGACCCGAAGACGTTGCAACCCCTTGTGTATGAACTTTTTACCTTTTTGTCGCACACGTGCACCCATTCACCTCGTTTTTTCTTCCTTCAATTTTCCACGACGGGAATTTTATATAAAACTCATGTCCTGTCGGTAAGTCGCTTCATTCAAGCCCGATCACGAATTCGATTTACATTTGGACTTTCCGCTTCTTTCATCTTCATCGTACATAAGCATACGAACAACTATTATCACGTGCTTATAAACCCTTTGACATTCAAAGCCGTCTCTGTTTGTCGTAAATCCAGCTGACGAACAAGTAAAGAAATCAGACTGCTCCACTGATACTGCAACATTCCATCATGTCTGTTTAGACAACAACGAGTTATCAGTATCGCAAAAAAAAAACGAAACAATTCGATGCGTTTGCTTTACAACCTGTAAGCAGTTTCTTGGTGGCGAGTAAGAGGATCTGTGTAGCACGGTTAGCCTGACATCAGCATTTCTTCCTTAATGCTCTCTCTCTCTCTCTCTCTCTCTACCTCGCGCGCGCGTACATTTCGATGATATCTTGGCAGCTCGCCCCCGAAAAGACTAATGCGTTGCAGATAATCAAACACGCAGAATTCCTTGACGGATCGAGGCTGCTGGCTTTTTAATGCTTGACAAGCGCGCGACTGTGTGTATAGGATGATTTTGAAAATTATTTTTAAGCGCTCGGCGAGCGACATTAATCTCACGAATAATTAAATGAAGAGAGAAAAAAACACGTAGCGACTCGTCAAATTAATAACAAAACCGTTAAGGATTAATCTTCGTCGACGATCGTTTTCGCGTGATTTATAAGCTCCAAACGGTGAATATGTACATGTGGTGGTGGTGTGGCCTTCGCGAATGCACTTGACGTCACGATTAAATGTTTGAGTCTGCCTAATTAAATCGCGAGTTATCGAATCGACTGACAAATTCGCAATAATTAATGTTCCCAAACGATTTTTTTTTCACACGACGACAACGATGTTTATTTATAGCTTGAGTATACAGTATAAAGCATTTTCTCTAACACCACGCGCGTGAATCGCTACAGATACGTGCTTGTTCTCTTCTTGAACTTTTATAATGAAACGTTTGTCATGTATCTGCTTACTCATTGGTCAAATCAAAGTGCAACGACCACGTGCAAGTGTGTGTCATTTTGTTATTAAAAGCAAAACTTTTTCTTGATAGCACATCTCACTTACAGGCGTGTATATATGTATGCTTCACTTTCGCCACGCGATTAATTTGATAAGCGATCAATGTAGCCTATAATAATTATCGCGCCAAGCTCGCACGCTTCTAATAGGATCGATATTATTGAGCGAGATAAATGGCGAGTGATTGCGCGAAAATTATTATGCACAATGGGTCAGTGTGTCTTGTGCTGCCCTGCGTTCTCGGGATTTAGCGCTAAGTCGATAAACGAGTTTCGCCAGATGGAGAGAAAAAAAGAATTATATTGGCAAATCTGTTTAGACGATCTTTTGCGTCACACTTTTAATCCCGTATACTTTGAAATTACATTGGTCGCGCTCGTAATCCTTATACAAATTTGCGTTGAACGGTTACCAAGACTCTCGCGAATATGAAAAAGAAGGTGGAGTAATTTTTTAGCTATTCGACACGCTTTCCTCTTGTTTTCAATTAGTTGAGATTTTGCAATTGATAGTATTAACGATGACAAGCTGCACATTTAACACCGTTTATTTAATTGCCAAACTACCTAGATTTCTCAAAGTTTGCCTTCTCGCGCATTTAATAAAATTGAATCGTATTTCAGAAACACTATATTCCGCTTGTAAGTAACTAATGTTATTGGTGTATTTTCTGCGTGTTACTTTCTATCAGTTGGTGCGCAGTTATCTTAACGCCTTGCAATAAAGTATTCTGTACATGAAAATCAGCATTACTTTATCAATAAATCGTCTGAAACTAATAATTCTGAATTTCATTGCATGCGTGTGTATAAATTGTTAGCGCGACCGATAATTTTCAATTCTGGACAATTTATCGTTAGTCCGTAACAGAACACCAGCGACAAAAAAAGAACTTCAAATAGACATATCTAATCAGACACGAAGTAAATTTTGTGAAAAGCTAATTCAAAATGTCGAAAGCCAAGCGTACCAGAGCTAAAAAAGCTCTCTTTCTTTCTTTTCCTTTCAGCGTATAAAAATAAACTATGCCACGTAATGAAAGCACCCGTAAGCCATGGTTGCAATGAATACGCACTGCACGCGTTCTGCACCTCGATATGCATCTGTAAAACCATCGTTTTCCATGCTTTATGAAAGCTACCCACGAGACATCTAAACTCTACGTCGTTTGTCGAATGGATCCTTTATATAGCTTCTCGATATAGATGAATGAACTACCGGTTAGATATATTCACTTATTTCGTTCTCGTCGTGGGAGTTGAGCTTTCATCAGGTGTCGTTATCACGAAAATTTCAAAGCGTAATTTATAAGAGAGTCATAAGCATTGGTAACCCCCCGTGGCTATTTCTGCGAATACGCGCAACACCTTATCGAACAAAGCGCTGATCTGGTCGAAAGAAAGAGAGCTTTGTCCCCCCTGTGGTTAAATTGTCTTTGTAATTGAGACACGATTTTTTAAATTATTTTTTACTTTTGGATACAAGTATTGTTTGGTTAGTGAATTATTGCAAAGCGAGTGAGACAGTTTCTTTTCGGGATCGATTGTATAGTATCTGGTAATTTGCATGTTTTGGCTGTGCATTTAATGGCACTATCAATTCAACGTATTATGACTTGAAGATTAGCTTTATAGGTTTATCCATCGAATTAACAGCTAAGATATCAAAGTCTACTGTGCCAAATGAAATTTAAATAAATGTTTCCATTATGCACTTGTGTAACTTTCGATTATTTTTCTGTTTGTTGTGAATGAATGTGAGAGTTTCTCAAAACAATACATTAATGTAACAGGCTATGTATTTCAAAAAGACTTTCAAAAATTCGACTGATTAAACCATGTGCCTAGATATATAAATTTCAAGAATTCTCCGCAGCCGTCAAAAGCACTCAATCATATACATTATTAAAATCTCCTCGAAAACTCATCATCCCAATGTATCATCGACCGAAAAAAAGGAATAAAAAAAAAAACAAAAATGGGGCCGATAACCGTCGGCAGCCGATGTTTTCCTTAGTCTCGTCCACAGCGCCACTCCTTCGTTTTGACGCCCTACAAGAAGCGTGCCGTAAGTGGCGGCAGCTTTTGGAAAAGCATATGTGCGCGAGTGAGTGAGGCACCTGGTCGACCCCCACGTACTATACTCGGCAGATGCTTGGTGATTAAACCCAAAAAGAGACTCCTACGCCCCATTTCCTCGCGAGCACGTGCCCCCACACGAGCCACTTTCTTGGAAGTACATACATCTTCGACCTTTCACTCTCTCAATCGTATTTCTTTCTTTCGTTCCCTCTTTTTTTTATCAGAGTCGATAAAAAGCATTTCCGTACACATGTCACCTATCTGTCTCGCGCGCGCGCAAGCCGCACCAACAGTTTTGATTGTTGAAAGGTGTGTCAAGACAAAACGGAGACTTATTAATCGAGAAAAAAATATATCCGTTAATCTATGAAATACGATTGGTCCGTAAAAAGTGTCATTATGTTGAAGTGAGCCACTTGACAGTTAGCTCCATGAGTACTTCAGCGTTAAGCATGATTTTTCTCACACGATCAACGGTTTCCAAGGGTAGAAAGTCGTCTCAACCTGTTCGCTCAACGGCCATTCCCACAGGTCACCTGTGTCACCGCGTCGCGCGCATCTTTTGCGACCGGTAAGCGCTCTCATCGCAGAAAATAGACAGCAGCACCTTGCACAAAAGCCAACAGATACAAAGCTGGTTCTCTCGAGCTATGCTAATTCTACTGGGGAGATAAAAGCACGTCAATGCCGAGACGTTTAACCCTCGCCTTTTATTCTCCATGCATATTTTTTTCCTCTCAAGCAAGAGACAGAAAGAGCGAATGAGAGAGAAAGAAAGAGAAAGAGAGAGAGAGAGAGAGAGAGAGAGAGAGAGAATCCATTGTCAGCTCGTGCAACATTAATTTCATATGCGCGTCATGTGCCCTTTTTTATTCTTTTCCAGGTAGGCACGAATCGCGGCTCCGAGTGTATTAAATCATAAGGGACATAATAATCATCTTGCTTGACTCACCAATCTGCAGAATACGTAATCGGCGTATTATACGCTTTTGAGAATCGAAATTAAAAATTAAAAATACAGTTTTCTATAGAGCAGCATAAAAAAGGTCTGAAGGTAGTAGTAGCCGTTTTTTTCCTTTGCAAAATGCTTACATCACAGTATCTTTAAAGAAGTTATCTTGGAACAACTAAAAGTACTGTGCTAATAAAAGTCCGATTTATAGACGCAATATAAGCACTTGTCACTTATCATGCAGATGATATCGCGATTTCCTGTTCACCTCGCCTTATGTTTACTCAAAAAATCGCCCTATCTTCGCGCAAATTACATAATACACGTAACCGTAACGATTATATAATCGCTCTGGCGGCATCGAATACCCATACACGTAGCCGCGCAAGAGAGATAAAGTTAAAAAAAGCACGTGGGAATGATGTTCGAAACGGGAATTAGCAGAGACGTTTAGCAGGTTATTAAGGCGTTCTCATGTGAAAGACCAACTTCCAACCTAATGCTCGAGTGATCCATCATCCCTGGTTTTTTCAATAACTAGCCGCCGATACTTATCTCACAAGGGTTAACCAAGCAAAAGAGTTGAAAACGATGTTTCTTTTTTTATTCGTGAAATTCTCCAATCGAATAGTATTTGTCGATAATTATCGGTGCTTTCTCCTCGCAAGAAAATAAAAAAAATGCTTGCGCGAGGTATGACGTCAATAACCGGTACAGTATAGTACACACTAAGACGGAACGAAAATTGTCCGTAACTTCTGTGTGTGTTACATTAGGCAATCAGTGTACCTTTGTACATTTACGTATGTATAGGCGTGAAACAAAAAAAACAGGTAATTAATATCGAACATTATCTATCGATTGCACCTGTTGAATTAAGAGGAAAATATCGATATTACTGTTTGCGCAGCGGCAAATGTAGTGCACTCTCTCTTTGTACTCGGCTTTCAACATGCATTTAACCGAAACGAATTAATTTTCTTTTCTCTGCAAACGAAAAAACTCGAAATGAAAGCAATCTTTGTTCAAATAAATGTTCGATGTAACGTCTCTTTAGATTAAGCAGTCCATATATCGGCTAATGAAAAGATTCTTCAAAGACTGAAGTAGAAGTAGTCGGTAACTTCACGAGTACTTTGTATCTGCCTTGACTCTTGAAGCGCACTCGAAGCCGCTCTCATGCACTCCTAATTACGCTTCGATTGCTTTTCCACGCGTGAAACTCTCCCACGTGTTCATGCTCATCCATAGTCTATGGGTATTTGTATGACAACGAGCGACAAAGAGACGATTATCAGTGAAGTCATATAAAAGCGTGAGAAAGCATATCATCACAAGGGCGGTAGTATTAACCAATAAAACTAGCGCAAACAAACTCTAGGATGATTGCCTAGGTGTTGTATCATTCAATGACAGACTAGTTCTTTGTGTGGGAATTCGCAGCGTACAACAGTAGTATTCCTATGCGTAGATCGACGCACATGTCCTTTCGATAAAAAGTCTTTATTCGATAAGTCCATCGCCAGTGTCAATATAGGGATTTTTGTAGGGAACTCTTCTCTTTTTTTTCTCTTTCGGACAATCGCCGCGATTGTGAGAGAAAGGGCTGCTGAAATAGGCCAATAACCTCGAAACTACGCTTTCAATTCCACGTTTTTGTTTCGAATAAGTATTATACACTGACGAGTTAGCAAGTTTCAACAATATTTGAGCTTAACAGAAAGATTCATCATTAACGCTCGATTCAATTTGAATGCATTGCATATTCAAAATGAAATTCGCTGTAATGTTAATGCCATTGGAGTTCCAATTTTTTATATGTCGTCACGAACGTGCCAGCTTTCGCAAGCAATATCAATCACTTTTTGCCAACTCGACGACAAAGTTTATCTCCATTAAGGAATGTAGTTTTTTCTTTGGTCCTCGTCAAGTGAGACATTCTTAAATATAATAAAGACGAGCTATGACCAAACAAACTGATCATAAAAAAAAGAGGGACAAGATTTGATGCGGTTTCAGGACAAGCGACGAATTCCTGACGCATGTGTATAGCACATCACGCACACGCAAGCAAGCGGAGAAGATCAGAAGATGCGGTTTTACGTCTTTGTTTTCTTTACTCTCTTCTTTATTCTTTCTCCTCGTAGTGCAGGGATTAATGCGGTTAATCTTGCGGTCGACGATGGCAAACAAACGAACCGGCCCAAAATCGAATCGTTGCTTCGACTTTATCTTGAGGAGAATTTTTTTTTAGAAGCTGGCGCCGATAACCGAAGACGACAACGACGCTTGTTTACGCACCCGCGAGCATGCACGACAGCTTATGCAGCTGGCTTGATACGATTGAGAACAATGTTATTGCTAATTTGGAGCAGGTGGTGTTGAATTTTTTATGTCGATTTCACGACACATTAATCATATTAAATATTTTTGCTTTAATTGTATGTTCTTCTTAAAGTCGCATCGTCATCACCATCGTCATTTTACGCTTTGACGATCTTTTCATAATGTATAATTTCTGACTATATTTATTTTTCCAATTATTTGTCCATTAAATTAATTTTTTTAATAATTTGACGATGAATACGTGTTAAAACAATAATTCAACCGAAAAATACGTTTAATGGATTTAATCTTACGAGAAAAATAACGACGTTTATATTCAATGAAATATAAATAATACATTACTAAATGTGAACGTTTATCATTGATTCTAGCCAGAAAAAAAATTGTTATTGCAGAGATATTTGAGATTTATTTAATCAGTGTGTAACTATTTCAATGATTCAACAATCAACAGGCGGTAGTAGTCGAACTACCGTGCGTGCGTATCCGTTTATCGGCGCAATTTTTACGAAATACACGACCAAAGTTGACACACTGCCGATACGCCATTCCCCCTTAGTAAAATAAAGCTCGGTTCTGTTCCCCTCGTACACATCGGCATTTATCAATATCCTCCACGTATAGCAAAGAAAAAAAGTTGAAGGTGGCCTTCTCGAGACTCGTAGTTATTTGCATTTGTCACAAGGTGCGTGCAGGAATCGTCGTCACGACACTCTTGACACCTGCCAAACCAACTGTCACTCGTTCTTATCTGTTTCTCTTCGAAATTCGTTCGCGAGCAAAAAAATATGATTTATTGAAATTTCGCGCCATCGAGTGGGCTTCAAGGTTTTGCATTAATTTCTGTCCTTTGTTTTCAAAACAGATTTCCCTAGCGAGTATCCCACACAAACAGATAGAAATTTGAATAGAGCAAACATCTAATGTATACCTGTTGAGTTTTGCTTATCTGATGTATTTTGTGTGAAAAATCCCTTATCGTTGCAGCACCCTTAGTGGGAAAATACATGTAGATTCTCACATATGTGTTTGTAGGATCTTAGTTCACAACGCGCATCATCATTCGTATATTTATCGTTAGCTCGCATTTTGGTGATAGTATCGTCTATATAGTGTTTTCAGATTAGTACTTGTTTGGCGACGATACGAAAATCTGTTTGCAGTCTTTCTCTCCTGGTATGTATGTATGCGCCGCTATCTTAAATCTGCAGGTTAGATACGGGACTATCTTCATGCGTTATTTGCTCTCTACGGTGCGAATTTTTCGTCAAAGATCGATCTTACATATCTATACGTGCACGCTAACGTAAAACCACATCTATTGGTTTTCGTAACGAGTTTTCGATAGACGTGGGTGGCTAAAGTTTAATTAGAGACAAAATGCATTAAACTCGAGCACCTGCGCTCGGTTGAATTTGTAATACGAGCGGGCACCATTAACGAGATTGAAAGTGCAAATGTGCATGTGTGTTTATCCGAAAGGTGATGCTACAGAGCTTCGACGGGGGTCGAGAAAATACGCGTGACCAGGGGTGTACTGTAGCCTTTTTTTCTGTAACGGTGGTGAGCATGTGCTCTCTCGAGGTGTTACGCCATCTGCTACTCGCCTGTATATAGCACAAACGCTATTTTCACGGCCGATCATGATCATGAGAAGTGAATTTCAGCGGAGTGTATTATACGCCAGCTTTTGTCATGCGTATATATCTAAATGAGTTTTGTTTTTATGCGCTCTCTGCTCGATCTGCCCCCTCTCTCTTCCGATACTCGAAAAATACCAACGTGCTTTGTAGTGATGTTCAACGTTTTCAAAGAACAGTTTAAGTACAAATTTTATTCGATTTACTTCTATTTTTAGCGTTTGAAAATATCTTTGGAAAGACATTGTATTTTTCCCTTAAATCATAATGTGCTCTTAAAATTAGATGCCTTAGAATACAGAAAAATATTTAGTTACCGCTACTTTGAAAACTTATAGCCTCAATTAGGATAGCTCTTTGTTCCAAAACGAAAATCCAAGGCAGTACTCTTCAGCGCAAGCAAACGTCTTCCTCTTTTTTCTATTTCGGAGCGGACCGCGGCTCTGGCTGCGTACAAAGGCTCAACGCATGCATGCGCGTACGCGCATTAAATGAATAACACGTGTGTTGGCTGTTGATGTTTTTTTTCAAAAACCTACAATTTTGTCGCGAGACGCGTGCCTGCATCCACGTGCCGAAGAGTACGATCATTTTTTTTTCCAAAAATACCACTTTCTCAAAAAGATCCTTGTATGTTACTTAAAATAATTTGACGCGCTACACTTTATGGACTACACCCCAAACAAGTAAACAATGTTTCTCTTATCGAATTTTTTTTTCAAATATAGCTTTGAACAAATGAAAGCCGTGTAGTGTATTGCATTATTTACAAACGTAATTCTCTTTTCGAATTCAATTGACTGCTTACGTATTTTCGCAAACAGGTGAAGATCTCCTATTATTATTTTTTGTCTACCAATGAAAAGCTGCTGGATTTGGAATCTTGAATGTATATTTTGTGAAAGGGTACGTGCTAAATGGAGCAAACTGAAGCTGTATCTGGCAACACATCGGCGCAAGAAAAACAGGCTGGAACTAGAAAGTAAGAGGAAGAAAGGGTTGTTGGAAGATGTGCATCTTTCTCTTTCTATCTTATTCTGGAGATGCACTGCTTATAGATCTGCGGTCGCGCGCCAAAGAAAAGATTTAAGAAGCGTAAAAGGGAACGTATGCCGCTTCTTGGAAAATAGGTTCAAGATCAAGCAACCCTCCGTCGACAGATGCAAAATCATAGAAGAAACCTCGTCCCACCTGTCCATACACTCATCGTGTTCGTTTTATATATATATATATATAAAGCGAGTGCGAGCGCGTGTGTGTCACCTCGATGACAAAAGCGCGAGGAACCAAAAAGCTTTGTCGGACGAAGTTTTTCTTGGCGCGAGCGCGCGCCAGCCAAGGCTTTTCTTCCTATTCATCGGGTTCTTTATCCGACAGCAGCAGCTACGGTAGTTCCATTCATGCTTAGCTATACTATCCAAAGCAAGTGCGGAATGTCTTGCGTAAACGGCGGCTGTACAAGTGTAGCATCTCCAGGTATATATATATACATACATATCTGTATATGTATATATACATATATATACATATATAGTCCCGGATCCGTCGGATATAGGCTGCTTTTTAACAGGGGGGCTTTAAACTTTTTTTCAAGGCTTTTCCGACTTCCTCTCTTAGATTCTGGGAGATCGATTTTCAGCTGGACATTTTATAGCTATGGAATGAGGATTTCATGGAGGCTTTTGTCCTCTTCTTCTAAGGATCTTTCATGATACGTTATAAAACTGTGTACTTTGTTTGCTGTAACAAATTTATAGAATGAAAAACTGTAGGGCACGTCTACTCAGAAATGAAGTAACATGAATCAAATGTCAGCTGCAAAAATAACAGATCATCGATCGCGATGCTCAATTTTAAACATTCCAACCCTCGCCGCACGTAACGTAATGACATGCACTTTGTGTATTTATGTCGAGCACTTGAAATGATCTAACGAAGCGCAGTGTAAAGTACGTTTATTTCCTCCCTCACGCGCATACACAGACGAAAGAAACCTCAACGAACCCGGAAACCAAATCTAAATATAGAAAAATTCTTCTCCCTCGAGAGCTTCAGTTCAAAGTGGTCAATCTTTTTCTCGTTCGTTCGAAATATTTAGCTAAGCATCATAGTAGTAGTCCTTAATTTCCGACTAAAAAAAATAGTACTAGTACTGGAGACACGTGTCACTGGGGCGCGTGCCGGAAGTGACCAACCGGATACAACCGCGACATACGAGACGCTGCGCCATAGCTCCTTTATCGCTACTAGACCAAGAGGGTGGCGCAACTGAAGGAAAAGGGGATACGATGCACCTACGACGATAATACTTACATAGCATCTGCGACTTCCTTTGCAGATGTAAGACCTGCCTGGCTAGACGGGTTTTCATCCATGTTCTTTTTTTTTCTTTTTGCCGAGTTGGGGATGGAATTGCAAAAAAAAAACAATGGGATTCTGGTTTTGCTAGTGTTTTTGTCGTTTCTTTGTACAAGTATGCTGAACAATGTACGTGTTATGAAAAAGGGGCGAGCGAGATGCAAATTACGTCAGCATGGGTGTGCATGCGTTGAGTTTCGAATAAAGCACTCGCAACTTCCAGATTTTGAAAATATAATTTTCTGTCTTAAATGGTATGTAGTAATTTAGCGTTAGGGTTTTATTTTCAAAATAAATTCTTAGTGATAGATCCGTGACATCAACACGCATGAAAAAAGCAAGAAATTTAGCGTACAATTTATTGGAAACTTTGGTTATTCCTTTATCTTGCGATCAATCTAATCAGGTAAATCCGAACAATGAGTATTACGTACTCATTACAATTCACACATACACATAATCGGTCGAACCAGTTATGTGGTGCTTTTCCCCCTTTGAGCCTCGGTAGGCGACTTTCACCGGCACGCGTCGTCCGTTTTTGAAATGTCTCCCCTCCCCCGGGATGGCACACGCGCGCGTATGGCTTCTTTCATTATACCAAGTCGACACGAGCTCTCTCTCTCTCTCTCCCCCTTTTGCTCATGGACCGTTGTGACCGTTGAACGTTGAAATGCAGCTTGTGTGTAGTCGAGAAAGAGAGAAAGCTCTGTGTGTACATTGGCCAAAGACTGATTAGGGTCCGGTGCTTTGCACGTTGAATCATTTGTAGGATCAACGCTAATACTAAGGTCCTTTTGCCTATTATTATTCTTCGTCTCTGTATGGCTTCGTGTATTTTTCCTATTAAATCAGAGTTAGATGTCGTCGGCTTGCAACCTTAACTGTATTATATTGAAATCAGTTCTATTTCGACGCACTCGTGCTCGACGTTATAAGACAAGATTTACATGTTAATAGCAAACCGAATGTAATTAATACTAAACGCAATACAGTGCATACTATATAAAAAGCGTAGAATACAAACAACAGTTGCTATGAAAAGAGGGGTTGCGTAATATTTATTTCGAGTACATTACACTTGTTCAAATTGAACGTTCAACAAATTGAATTTGGTGTCGTTATACGCAAGCTGATCGCAGTATTGTACAGCTCACCCTTGCTGAATTTCCGTTATTAAGGAAACACTAAACGGGTCTCCCTTAACATACCAATAAATAGTATAGCTTCTCAATATACAAAAGAGCCAAGCATACGATCGAATTCCAAATATAATGCTTAACTTCTTGCTCTCCGTTATCGAGTGGTGCTGTTTGATTTCGTTTCTCGAAAAAGTCTTTCGCTCCCCGTTATTCATAGCAACAGCTCTTTCTTTGCGACAAAAACGAGTCGTTGCCTCCTCTTAGCGCGACAACGAAATCAGACCCATGGCTGCTGCGGGCACGTGACTATAATGTACCCTGCGATCAAAGTTACATGCAAGTCGAGGTTTTCCTGTCTTGAAGAGGCTAAAAAGAATGCACGTGTAGAGCGCGCGTGTGTGTGTGCGTGCGTGCGTATGTATCGAAGACGCCGAAGGGAGGAAGCTACATAGTATAAGAGGAACGAACACACGTGCGTCGTGCGCCCCTTAGAAGTTGAATGGCAAAAAATAAAAGGGAGAAGGGAGCTAACAGCCCGCCTACGCTCGTGTGGGGCACGCGCCACAAGCAACATCCAAGGGGGATACATGTACACACCTGCCCCCGCCTAGAATACAAAAGTACTAGGCGCATGCCGTAGCACGTACGTATATACGTATACACGATACACGCTGCACAGCATCTGCTTCAATCTGCGCACGACGAGCATGTGCATGTTGTGTGTGCAGGCATCTGCCATACACCGCGTGTACGTTGTACACTCACCCTTGTGTATACGTCTAAGTATCGAGGGGTGGCTTTCGCGCGTAATGCCTTCTTTTTTTTAGCGATGGAATGCAATAGGTGACGCCCACTTCCTAAGTTAAGAAGCTGCTGCTACTGTAACAAGAGGGTGCAATTTGACGAGGCTGCTTTTTTATCAGATAGCCAGTTTTGATTGTTCTTTCTTGCAAGGCGAGAGGAGTCTCTTTTATTTTTTATTGGAGGCCAGATGCCAGTTGGGGAATGGTTCTTATTGCAAAAATGTAAAAACGAGATTCTCGTCAATAACGTGGGGTTGATAAGGGATGGAGATAGTTTCATTGGCATTCTTTTTTTATTTAGAGGAAATTCTAGATTATACAAAAGTCTAGTCAACAATTTTCATGTTGTCTTGAAGCTCATTGATTCAGTACGATGTCTAGTCTATAGAAAAAAGTTCACGTGAACTTAAAACTTAAATTGCCATTATTACCGCTGTAATTTGCGCTCCAACAAAAAATACACGACTGGAACTACAGCTGGTTTTCAATCCTGTTAAAATCGCAGCAGCACATTATCGTAACGGCGAGTTTCTCATCACGAATTTTGGTGATTCTCACGGCACGCACCCCTATTGCGCACGGCAGGTTACAATCGGGCACGTCGATTCCGAGAGATTGGTACAAGTGGCCCACTGACTGTGCGCCATTTTAGTATATGTATACTTGAGAAGAAATAAAAACAATGGGTACCCGCGACGACGACGACGACGACGACGACGGCGACGACGGTGGCGTCGACAACAACGACGCGTCCGGTTATATGGGCATTATTGTAGCACCTGGGCACACTCGAGATTTTGCAATGGAAGCCGAGATTTCCGTTAAGGATATATATAGCATTGCTTGATTGTGATTTGCGTTAATTGCCGACAGGTGAACAAACTTGGGAATTAACCGACGTTCTCGTTTTCAATTCAGACGGTTTATTCGAATCAGTGATCAAGAAAAAAGGAAGGAACAAAATCAGCCCAAACTTTGCCAGCTGGATCTCTCGTTGCTACTCGTAACTACAAATAAAACAATATTTCGATATATTTATATACAAATGCTTAGCATTCACTATTATTCCTATAAATATTTCATTGTGAAAGTGAATACGTCCAGACCATATTAGACATAAGGAAAAAGGAAATTCCAAGTTCTCTTCGACTAAATAAATCATTAATGTAGGCACGCGTTTTATATTTTCTATTCATTTCATTGACGATCTCTCTCGAGATATCGTAAAGCACATCTTGCTCTCATTGTCCATGTTTCTTTGTCGCCTAGACACCTCCTTCTACAGCTTTTGCCTTTTTATTTTATTTTTTTAAAGACGTTCAAGCCTCGAGATCATCGGGTGTAATCTCATTGGCCACGCCGTAGCAACGGTCTACCGGCATTGTCGACTGGTACACGATTTACGACGCTTTCTCGCGTATCGCGGGTGTCGCTAATGCACAACCTCGTAACTTGGCGAATTAATCTTCAACACTATTCTCGTTTTGTTTCTCGTATACCATTGAAAAACTTTGTTTACGAGAAGATTTGGCATTTTTATTCCTTGTTGGGATGCGCATTACGGAGACATATTTCATGTAATAAACACGCCCGAAAAGTCGCGGCTTTTCCGCGGAAAGTACCGTTGGTTACCATTGTTTGAGTTCTATTCTCTAGTTATGCACCAGCTGTGGTCCAGTAGCAGTAGAAACAGCAATAGCAACAGTGAAGGAGCGGACAGCTGATGGCACGTGCCCTCCTCGAATTTCTGGGTGGGGAGAATAAAAAGGGAGTTTGCACATACTACGAGAGACGGGGCCTGATGCTGCACCGATGTATTGAGAATTGGCTGACCCCAATGATTCTCAACTTGTATCATAATGGTTAAAATTTCAATCATTCGTAATTTATTTTACGTTGTATTGTTAGAACCTGTATAAAAAATAATTGAAAAACAATTGTTCCTTTAGGATGAAGTATTTGATAAAATGTTTATAGAAAGCGACGTCCGATATATATTAAAAAAAATCAAATAAATTTAAACTTTGGACAAATAAATCGAGAAAACGCTCATCCGGAATGCTATTTAGATCCTTTACTTCAAAGACTTTTGACTCTATCGAGGCTACCGCTAGAGCCTATAAAACCAATCATTAATAACAGCACAAGCATCCACAGTAGGTACATATAGAAGAAAGAGAAAGGAGGATGATCTTTAGGTGTATGTGGCAGCTGTGTCAAAAAATTGTCACGGTAAAAACTGAGAACCATCAATGCAGGAGCACACTCGCACTCGCGCGCGTGCGCGCGTAGTCGCGTGGTAGTATAGTAGTAGTCGTATAGTCGTCAACCGTCCTCATCACCTGCCTCTCTTTCTCTCTCTCTCTTTCTCTCTCTCTCTCTCTGTCTTTCTCTCGTTCAAGCTCGAACAATAGGCTTTGCGCACATACGTACCTAGAGCTGCTGCAACGATGAATGGCTACCCTTCTGGAGGGGCCACCCCTCTTTACGAGGCATACATCCTCATTATGTGTTGTGGCACCTCGACTCGCTCCTCGAGCCAGAACAGCCGAGATTGACACAATGCGCAGGGGGCCCACCTGCCCCCTACCCCTAGGCCCCGACACGCGCCCTGCCGTCGCTCTCTCTCTCTCTCTCTCTCTGCGCACCTGGCTCTTCATCGCGCTTGCTCTCGACGCTCTTCATCTGCGCCGCAGCATCCGTATACATATTGCAGCTACAGGCTCTTTAATCGTTACCGCGTGCAAGCATATCTATGCGCCTACTGCCATCATCGTAAACTATCCTGCTGCTAGACACTGCAGCCATGTGCAGCCTGCTCGACTCGCTGTTGCTTTGTCACCAATATATAGTATACGCCACGACCAACGTCGATTACGACTCTTTTCATTGAAATTCTCCTTTTTCATCATTTCTTTATTCTAAAAATGAAAACCATAGTAATTCTCCTTCGTAGTCAAGTCTTTCATACGCTCGTTGAAAATCCATCGCAAATTACTCATTGCGTGAAATCGCATTGCCAGCTTGGTGTCGGGTTGCACGCGTCGCGACAAGAGCGCCGACGCTAATGCTATCGTGACGTCCATCAGGATTACAAGCGACTAAGATAGACCGCAACAACGTCCATGAGCAGCGCTCACTTTGATCGGACGTCGAACTTGCTTGCTTACTTTCTTGTCTTGCATGCCTTGCATAACCAGTGCATCAAATGTCTCTAAACTCTTGTTTATTTTCCGAGCACTTTTTTAATTTTGACTGCAAGATTAAGTATTGCTTTGAATAATTTAAACGAATACAAGAATAGAAATCTTTGAAACTTCCTTCTTTTTATGTTTATTCGCGAGCGTCTACTATTATGGTATAATAAACTAAGAAAAAATACATCAAAAGACTGAATTATTCTGAATCAATATAGAACAATTCTGAGAAGTACAGCCACTATAAAACAAAGAATATAGTCCAAGGACAGTATCTCGTAAAATGTATCCCGTACCGTCTATTACTAGAAAAAATGCGAATCATAAAAAAACCAAGCATCTACCGGTGTAGCCACAAAAACCGGAGCTCAATATAACTGTATAAACCTTAACCTATTCAACCCTTGCGTGTATATCAGGTTCGATGTCGATCGAGTTTTCAGCTGTAGCAACGCATGTCTGTAAGAATTCCATTTGGTCGGAACTAGTGTATATGTGTGTGTACCGTTTCAGCCCTTTATTTCTCGCTCGTTCGTCCGCTTCTTTCCCCCCAAGTTTTTTGCCTCCTATATTTTGAGGTCGAAGGGTAACAACGCGTGTGTGCATGTGGCATCTTTCGACATGAGGCTCCTGTTTTGGCCCAGCTGGTTTACTCAAAGCTTGTTTGTTCAGTTTTTGTTCATGTCTAAAGGTGTGCAAAGTTTTCAGCCTAGAGAAAATCGCACCTAATACATAATCACGAGATTTTTCAAGTATGTGTATTATTGTTAATACAATATTTATAAATATTGTCACAAAAATATCTCATTATCAACAAATATTTATTAAAAATTGAAATGTTTAGTTTGTCGTATTATCAGAGTAGACATTTTTTTCATAACAATTACAGTAAAAAAAAAAGTTCGATTATAAAACCCAGAAATGTTCTGTATCAAAGGCCGTATCAAAAAATTCGACGCAAAAAGAAAGTAAGGGAAAAAAGAAAAGATAATCCCCAAGGTATTGCGCCATCAAGCCTCATCATCTACGATATAATACAGAAGCATAGATGGAAAGACACAAACGATGTGCCGCCGTGAACCCTCGAGGCGAGTGCAGTGGCCCAAAAATCAAAAGTCTCGGTGACGCAGGTGGGCCTGCGCGTATATATACTCGGCAGGTACCTTCTTCTCTTTTCCTTGGGCCATTGTCCCCAATCTGCCCCTTACGTATATGTATATATATAGGTAGAAGCGAGGAAAATGTGTAGCGATACGCTCAATGGCATCCTCTAGAGCACCCGGTGCCTGGAGCCGCTAAGGAAACAAGGGATGTCCCGGCATGTGTCGTCGCCGCTACCTTTCTTTTGGGTTATTCTCTGATTTTTTTTTCCTCGATAAATAGTTTCTTCAACGAAATTATACTATTGAGTTACTTTCATTACTAGATGAGTATGCGTTGATTTACGAGATAACACATTTCCGTTATCTCGTTAAAATACTGATCGATTGTCAACTTTATTATCAAAAGTATATAGAGAAATTTTTCGATATTCAGTTGTCTATAGGAAATAAAGGCCAAAACCAAATGTAAATCTCATTAAAAATGGTAAAAGCGTAGTGTAAACAAAAAAAACGATGTAGATAATTAGATTAGCGAAATGTATGCTCGACAAGATTAACAGGAAAAATAAAATGAATCACAGCATTTACAGGTATATTGTATATTTACCTACTACCTACTAACGTAAAATGCATGGTAAAACGCAATTGACAAAGCAGCGGAACATCGAGGGAGAGTGGAGGAAGGAAAAAAGGGCATCTCCCCTAGCGATCCTTAAGAATCCCGGCGGAATCGGAAACGCCGCCTTAGCTTCAGGTGCAAAGAGATCACAATGTCGATGGCGGGAGCGCGAGTACGAGATTCAATACAATAGAAGGAAAAGGTATACCGTTTTCAGCTGCGTGCAAGCGAGAGTCGATGATTGATGCGCGGAATGAAACCATCATTACGAGAAAAAAAGAAAGGTCGAACCAATGCGAGATGATCGGTCGGAGAATTTATTGATTCGATGTGATACGTTTTATTTTTAAGCTTGGTGCTACTTTAAAAACATTAGCTTGGACATTAATATCTTCATCATATCTTTTTCTTTTGTTTTTTTGCGAATGATAATGGTAAGAGAGAACCGGTTGTGCGAATACATCACAAGTTTTTACGATTGGTTGGTTCGGTGCGAATGTAATTAAATAAACGTCACTTCAATTCTTTTTACGACTGGTCCCTTCAGCTAAAATTTCCATAGAAACATGGCTCTTATGATTTTTTAACGCATTCGCCGATATGATTTACGGTGTTACTTTTACGATCGCTTTGTCCTCCAAATTTGTCGTGAAAAACAAGGATCGAAGCGCTGCACAGCATATTGGCGATAAAGATCGAGGGAGAGAGAGAGAGAGAGAGAGAGAGAGAGAGAGAATGAAACGAGAGAAGCTACAATAATACTTTCTCCAGACGAGCGAAGACAAGATAAGTCCTTGGAAGTGTTCTTATCTGCGGCTAATTTTTCATCTGGCGCGCGGAACTCATCGTTTTTTTCAACGTACAGCCTTTCTCCATGTGTCACGAACAAAAATGCGGGGGAAGAACAGTTAACCACTGCGCGGGCACAGGTTCAGTATATATGATTTCGATCTGAATAGCTTTGACTGTCTTTGCTTGCGCGCGTGTGTATATCAGTCTTTAGAGAAACAAATGGTCCGCTAAAGCTTCATCGAGTTATTAAGAGAATCAACATTCCGATTAACTGTGCTCGTTTAGCTCGTCGATTTTTTAAGAAACTGACGCGCGACCTTGCTCTGGGTGCTGCCTCCATTGCTCTACATTTCCATGAGAGTATTGTGTCGATAGGAGATGAACGTACGAACGAACGTACGAGAAGTGCGGAGAAGAAGAGAAAGAGAAAGATGCTCGTGCCATTGACCGCTATTGACTCCCCCGCGTATATACATGTACGACATAGCCGCGATAGGTAGATGTACTCGAAGCTGCTTCCAGGCGTCTCTGACTCTGCTGTCTGTGCACTTATTCGTCGATGCAATACATTACAACAACTCCAATATCATTTCGATACTTTATTGTCTTATTTATTTGAATAGAAAAATAAAATTCTTGCAATATAGAAAATATTATTGATTGTCTAGAATAAGGAGGTCAGGCTTTTCAATACAGAAAAAAACTCATTTTAAAGATGGAATAGATATAATCACAAAAATCATCTACATTCAAAATTCTTGCAAAAATATGCAACAACTATACGCTGCGAAGGCTGCGAATTGCGGGAATCTTGAAAATATGTGCATCCAATTTTCAAATACTCCGTGTTGTCCGATATCTCTTTATACAGTAAACGACATTCGAACGTCCAACCACCTCATCGTCAGCGCCACGTGAGGCCATAGTTTTGCATAGTTGGGATCGTTATCGAAGACGATCCTGTTATTTGCGTCTTTCAGTCAGTCTGTGGCATTCGTCGTTTGAGTACAATATCGGCTGTGAAACAAACGATTTCGTTGGAATAAGCGCAGAGTCATAAGATAAGCATCAAACGTCGTTCACGAGACTAGAATCAGCGTTTGTGTTTGTTCGATACAAGCCGCAATTACGAAACTATGTCTGCTTATAGTCTCGTCGTAACGATTCGTCCATATGGATTTCGAATCGCGCGTTGTTCAACTGAAAAATTAGCACTTGTTTTGCCTGGAGGAAAACGTAACGAAAAGCCGCCAAGAGCTCGCGCATAAATCCATGTAGTCTCGCGCACATGCACATATAGTACATGTAACGCTTATGCACTTTCGCGAGCAACGGTGACAGCGACGGTGGCAGCGCCGAAAAATCGCGGGTGTCGAGTTCTCTTGCTCTCTATTTTACACTCGGTCATAAACCATTTTGAATCTGCGAACCTGCTTTCACGCTGTACACATAGAGCGATCTCTTTCTCTCTCTCTCTCTCTCTCTCCTAGCGTCAACCGACAATTGACGTGGTGGGCGTCGAAAGCAAAACCCTGGCGACTACTGCTATTTTATTGTTTTCCATGCGCTGTTGGCTGTTTTTCTTTCTTTTTTTCGTCAATTTTGCGTCGAGAGTACTACGACACAATCGATAATGGCGAGCTGCGCAAAATTTGCGTAATATGCACCACTGCCGCCTCGTTAAGATCGATTCAAGCGCGCATAAACAAAATCAGGCCATTCATCGCGAGATATATGTACCTCGTCTGCAAGTACAAGCCACTACGGGTTGAGTTTATAATTGCCCCGCACGCGCAAGCGACGCAAATCTGATTGTATACACAAGAAGAATGTGGCGAAAATCGACGTCCGGCAATTATCCATATGGACCTTTTTGTTTCTCTCCTCTCACTCACTCCTTAATGCGCCGTTTTGAGAAAGTCAATTTAACAGTTCACATGGTTTGCGCGATTTTGACCATGTATACTATGTATACTACATAACAATGTACAAACCGAGCATATTCTTCAAAAAAAAAAATAAAATTGAAAGTACAGATATGTGCTGGCTACGACGTCATTGATTCGTCAATAACCTGCTCTTCCTACTCATGCTCTTTATTGTTGTCATCGAAAACACGTATTTCCAATAAACTCTGTATCATATATTACAGCTATTACAATTACAAAAGAGCGAGTACATTGAAATACTTTAATGGCATGGTCCGATCTTTGAAGAGTCATAATTTAAAAATATTTATAAGAAATAAATGTATACATTGATCAATTGAAAGAAAATTCAAATCCGGTTGTTTCGTGGAAAAATAGCGATAATTGTACAGTTAACGAATTCGTATTTAAAGCTTTAGCCACTTTTTAGAGCAGCGATAACGTGGAGAAGAAGGAAACAAAATGAAATAAATCAAATAAGTAGAACGCTCAAGCAGGGCGAATGAAATACTGCAGTATCATCTCATGACTATTTTTATTCTCTCGTAAGGCTAGTATACCTGTTCATTTTTCAATCACAGTGATTATACCACACTAGCGAGAGATCTATTGAGTATCTCCGGTTCATAATTCATGAAATGAAACAGTTGAAAAATTAAGGTAAATATTTTTCAAATCAAAATAAAACCAGTCAACTTTGTAAAGACAACAAATTACGTAAGAGAATGCAAGAAATATAGGAAAGGAAGTGAGAATAAATCGAGATGTTACTTTACGGTAGCGTGCGTGTCCGATATCGGCGATCAGCTGCGGAGGCGTGCGCACGCAGGTTTGTATAAATTTTTCTTTTGTTTGCAAGACTTTTCGTCGCAGGAAATTAATCGACGCAGCACTCGTCGCTCTATTGTTCACTACACAGTTGAAAATATCTTGCTGATATGCCGCGAGATTGAGATACAGGCTGTCCATTAAATTGCTGAGACGGGTTCCC
Source organism: Chouioia cunea (assembly GCA_030064505.1). NCBI lineage: Eukaryota > Metazoa > Arthropoda > Insecta > Hymenoptera > Eulophidae > Chouioia > Chouioia cunea. The sequence continues at coordinate 27,357,839 of JAOPFQ010000005.1, forward strand.
GTTTGAGAGAAGCTTTTTGTTGTTTGTCAACTTTTTGATAAGATGATAAAAAATAACGAACCTATTGTTTCTGCAACAGAATGAATAAATAAATACATATATATGTATTATGTAAAAGATTATTGTTTTTAAATGCGTCAATCAATTCCAAGTATTATTTGTTTACTGATTAAAACGTCTTTTTAAAAAATGATAAAATTGATTGCGAAATGGCTCCCTTAGAATATACTATTCTTAAGTGCTCTAATTAAGTGGAAAGTACAGAACAGCAAAGCACGTGGTTAGTGTAAATCGCTCGTTAACCAAAGAACTATTATTTGCCGTAAAAGTATGGCTCAAATAAACAATACATGCATCCATTGCGGTAGTGCACCGTGCATAACGAGGCCTCGTATATATACTTGTTCACAAGTCGCTCTAACTAAGCTGCTTGTTCATTTCCTTAATTTACTCGAATAACATTTCTATAAAATGGATTATTTTGAAACTACAAATTCGACGTATTGATGAAATTACATTTATTAGTTGAACTTGTAAGAAAAAAAACGAAATTTTAAACAATTTTCCAAGATTTTGATTTTCATATTTGTTTCAAAAGTTCGTAACGAATCGAGAGGTGTTTCTTGAGCTTTTCTAAATAATTTTTTAAAACTTTTAAGCTATGATGCGCTAACATCGTCCTCGTGTGGGTTGTCTTCTTTTCAATGAACGTTGTAATTATAGGTCCCGCAAACACTTTAGCTCGCCGCGAGCCTCCTCTTCGTAGGCGAGACTATATGGAAAGGTAAACCCCGCTGGTATATTCAACGTATGAATGTATTCATTAAATTTTTTAACGACCGATGGATTGTTTTGAGAATGGCTATTTTTCTCTTATAGACATAGGTTTTTGTCAACTCTTTTTAGTTTATGCTGCGACAACCAATAAAGACAATAAGAGGTACTTGAAATGAATAACAAGCGTGCTTTTATCATTCAATTTATTCGACTGTTGAGTGAAGACATTTTCATATTATTTATTACATTTCTATTTCGCCTCGAGGTTCTTTCTCCTCGTTAATATCCTTACGGTATCAACGTGAGTAATGATTAATGAGAGATATCTATATTCTAGATGATTTCATTTACTAAAGTCGAAACTATTTAATAGAGATAAAAATTAAAAGAGTTTGCATCTCATTACAGAAATCTGCTGACGATGTACGGACGATGCGCAGTGAGAAGTGTGATTCATCACCTGCCAGATAAGCGATTTTTTCCCCCGTACATGACTCTTATCCATATAACGCATTCAAACACGTGAATCGCGTGACTTATAAAAAAATTCGAATTTGGTTATACCGTATAGGCGATATTCTCACTTATAAACCAGCTGAATATTCATGATGCTCACGCGAGAGATATTGCTTTCAACAGGTCGTTGAAGACAGCAATGTGGTCGAGCTCACGAAGCAATTAAATCAATTTTATAATAAACGTTCTAAGAAGATCCTTAACACACAATGGACGAGACACCTGCAGCACTCTATAACGATCTCTACTGTGTGCGGGAGGGAGATTTTATTCTACCTGTGAGAGTAAGAAAGAGAGAGACAGAGAGAGAGAGAGAGAGAGAGAGAACAAGAAAGCGCCAAGCAACAATGGACGCTGCGTTCGGAATTCCATGCGTCTCGAGGGACGCATTCCAATGCTCGCTTAACACGTTGTCTCGCAACAGCGCCCGCTTATATGCGTGCGTACAGATATTTCAGATTGGATTTCAGACTGTGCGATTTATATGTGTCCCCGCTTTATTGTTTCAAGTTATGAATTTGTTTGCCAAGCTTGCCAAATGTTCGATTCATTGTCGCGATCAAATTTCAGCGACGCGAATACATTGCTATCATAAAAAATTGAAATTGATATGTTATTGCGTGCAAAATAAATAAACAACGAAATTGAAAAACTGTCGTGGTAATCGATAACACTCTATATGTTAGATCTAGGTAGTATCAATTACTTTTGGATATAACAATTTTCTCCACGTATAGTTTCCATCGTGCTGACATAAATGAAAAACAGTAAAAAAGGCTGTTGTATGTAAATCCGAACGAGTAAGCACAAATTGTTCATTGAACAAAAAGAGAAAAAGTCTATTGAAACCATTTGCGCAACGACTGATTTGAATAGCACTCAATAAAATCTATTACCGATACACTTTAAACGTTCACGTAGTAAAATCCGCGCAAAATCGCCGAGATTTTCAGCTGGTCATGATAAATTCTAAAAAGACGAGGTAAAAAGAAGTCTAATGATATACAAGCCCGATAAGACATTAATTAACGTGCTCGCTCGCCACTTGTTATACGTATTTAAACGCGATCGTTCAATGTTTTTTGAACGTCCCTTTCGTTGTGCCTTCTTCACGAGTTCAAGTTCAGTAAATTTCGAGCTTCCGAGAGAGATCGAAAGAGAGAGACGGAGAGAGAGAGAGAGAGAGAGAGATAGAGAGAAAAATTGCTATGAATGAATGTGGCGCCAAGTGAATGGAGTGCGTCTGATTCTCAAGCCTACGCACTCGCGCGCTGTAGCAGTTCACTTGCAGCAGCGGTGACTAATTTGTCTGGGCTGCTCTGAACTTAGAATCTCTCATTGTTCTCGATCTGTCACGCGCCGCCTTTTTCCTCGCTTATCTCTGTCTCGCGTTATAAACTACGGCCGCTAACTCTCCTTCATGAGAGTCAAAGGGTTTTTTTCCCCGAAACCTTGACGATTCGACGCGGTATCTCTTGTCTTGAGTAGAAATACAACAACAAAAATATAAAAATAAACCTTCGAGCATGATTACGTGACAAATTTAAACGCGTTTACTTTGTTTTACCAGGCATTTGCATATTGCGCTAGCGCTATAACGTCGTTAACAAGCCGATTTACAGTAGTCGCAAATTCACTCGGTCGTCGACCGGTTTTGCGCGCTCGATTTTATGGATTCGACGCGAGCTTCGTATTTTCAACGGTGTTCTCGTTCGAAATCCAAGCCTGATAACATTACCCAAATTGATGAAGGCAACTAATAAAACTTTCTCCTATTTCCGTAGTACTTTCAATGAAATTTATTATAACAGACTCACTTGCTAGTATCAATAATTCGACCGCTAGAAAATGTCTGACTAATACCTGACTAATACCTGTTGAGAATAACATTTATTTTAGAATTAACATTGATCAAAATAATTCGGAAAACGTTAAAATTGAATACAACCAAAATTAATCTCTTCAATTCATTTATCTCAAATGTAGTTCAAAAGTAAGTTATTTGCGGAAGTGTGTTACGCTTTGTTTCTCGCCCACGTGCACTTTGAACTGGCTACCTCTGTACCTTTGAGTCTGTATATCATGTTTTAAATTATTTTCGCGCGTCTCTTGCTGCCGCAAGCTCTCCGCGCACAGCTAATTTATGTGACGTGTTCCATTACGGCCTCTTAATTGTTTAACTAATGGACAGCGCCCCCAAGAGACTGACCATATTCCACGAGAAAAGAAAAAAAATTTCGCGCTTTCGTGCGTTGTTGCTGTGCAATATAACGGATTATTCCTCGTTTTGTACTCTACGCTTTTTATGACTTGCAAGCCGTCTTTGATTACATTTTGAGGTTGATTTCATGATTTACGTGACTATTTAAAATATATACCCAGTGGTAGTTTTGAAGACAAAGTTAGACGAACGATTAGTCGAGAAACTAGAAACATCGTAAACGTTGCTAGGCTCTTGTTTTTTTTTTTTTTTTTTTTTTGGGAGGGTCGAGTCAGAAAGGCAATTGGGCAGCCAGCATCTAAGTGGTCAAACAAAGCTGGTGCTGCGTCTAAGACAATCGGGCCTCGTTTTCACACCTGCCAGTTTTGAGCAGGCTAGTTAAATATTTACTTTTTTCTTGCCCAAAACACACCTGCATTTTTTTCAAAGCATGACTTTACTACTTTTTGGGATATCGTTTTGCAAACGGCCCGTTTACATCGAGCTTTGGCGTTTAATATGTTTTAGAACACCCAAGAGGAAAATTGGTCGGTTTTTTTTTTGGGAGGCCTATCTGTTTGATTTATGTTTTCATTATACCAGGAAAATTGCTTTTTCATATTTAAAATCTACTTTCTAATCTGGCTTTATGAACATTTTCAAAATGTTACAGTTAAAAACTATTATAATTGTCACAGATTCGTGAAATCAAGTTACAATAGAACATAAATTATCTGTTCATATCGAACAATGCATCCGAATAATATATTTTTTTGTGATATGTAATGTAACCAGAAGAAAAATGTTAAATTTTGATAATACTCGGCGGTTGGATAAAATAATAACTGCATAAAATGTAGTCATTAATCTAAATGAAAGTTGATAAATGATCAATGTGCTATTGTGTTTCAGAATTAATCAATCACATGCTGATTACGTAACAAGAGAATATTAATACATATAATTTTCAATAATCTTCTGTAATTATTAACTTCTAAAAGTTTATTCAGTGTTAATTTTTCAAATAAATTACAGTCCCGAGACGTAGGATTTCATTAATAATTTGCACTTCATAGAATCAATGAGATATCATTTATCAGTAAGAAAGTAACCAGGTGCCTCGTGAAAAAGATTTGGCGTGACAAGCAGGCGGCGAAAGAGATCTCTCTTGTCCAAACATATTACAGCTCGATTTTGCAATTGGTCGTCCTGTTGGCAGCAGCAGCAACAGCAGCAACAACAGCAGCACGGCACGACAGGTGGGGTCGCGTAGGACGAGGTAAATAGTTTATGGGCAATGTGTACCGTGTGCCTCGCCCATAACGTCGTCCGTGAAGTATCCCCGACGCGAAACTCGATTCGCCGATTATTAATGTGCCTCCAGTGCAAAAATTTATAACATCGTCGTCGCCGAGTGAAAGCCGTGCTTTTCTCTGACAAAGGAATCGACGTTCTTCTTTTTTATTTATTTTGCTTTTACTCTCCTCGGCGGATCCCTCGAGAGACTCGTTGTCTCGTGTCGTCATTAATAAGCCGACATTTCACGATCGATTTTCAATCTTGATGGTTCAATTCGTAAGTAATGGACAACCATATGTTACATAGCCAGTCGATTGTTTGCGCATACGAGCTTGTCATTTGACTTTTTTCTCGTTGTATTCTTCGTCTGTTGTGCCATATATTTTAGGGATCTTGTCGATGAGTGACTCCAAGGGTATAAACTCACTTTTAAGGTACGAGCGTGAAATTCCACTTGGAAAAGTGATTTCAAGGCTCGTTTCCCGTATAAGTTTCAATGGTTAATCTCGAGGTGATGAGGCAGAATTCGATCTTAACGAGGAGAGATCCTTCGAATACTGACATGACTTTTACTAACTACCCTAATATTTTTAAAGATCTGAGATAGATTATGGATGGATTAGATAATTATGTTGACTTGACTGAATTTCAAAAATTCTTTCCAAATCGTCTACAACAGGTATACTTAAGATTCTTGTATTTGATAATCTTTGACATGGCACTGCATAGTAATGAAAGCACCAAAGAAGAGGCCGATATTATAATATTATTATTTGAAATACTGTGGACAAGTAAAAACAAGTAAAACAGCTAGCGCAGCTGCGTAGTGTATTATATGATTCTCCAAGTGAAATGTGCCGAGTAAGCATCGTGTAATTGCGCGAGATGTTTAACAATTCGTAACACTTAATAGCCAAACATAGTTGATGCTTTGATGACACAGGCGAGTTGCCGGCTAAAGGACTCGTCTCAATCGGCTTGTATTTCACGTGGCACGTGCGCTTCTTGAGTGGATTGGATCGAATGGCATATATCTGCTGCGCGCTTCAACAGCGCCAAGACATTCCTTTTGTAATCAGCTCGGACGTGCGCCTCGGAGGCGACGGCACGTTACTTTTTTATTATTATTATATTTTTTTTTTCAAGTCGTCGCATATATGAGAAGTATCATGTCACGCGGCTCTGCAGAGTGAAATTGAGAGCAACGGTAGCCTGTATGCAAGTCAACCTGACCCAGAAGCAGTTAGCCAAGCCGCAGATTAAATTCCGGGGGGCTCGTTAGTCACCACGTCCCCGTGACCTCGAACTCATCGTGCTTGATGTATATGTGTGACGCCTTGGCATATTGATACGAGAGAGAGACGAGAAATTTTTAATTTTGCAAACAGACGAAATACAATGTGCCAGCAGCAGTCAACTCTGATTAGATTGCTTTCGTAAGGAAATGCTGGGAGAGTTTTGTTTGTTGTGAAAGTTGACGGGGGAGATACCATTCATGCCATGATGAATTGTTGTTGTTGTTTTTTTTCAACTGAAATATTTTCAAACTGATTTTCAAATTTTGTATTGATTTTTTGTATCGTTACCCATATGACGGACAGCCAGTACAACTAAGATACGGACCATAAGTAAATTATAAAAACTATACAATGATTCTCATGCGCTAGTAAGGCTCTCTTCTCAGAGATGAGCTGGATTTTAAAAAATTATTGCGATTAGCATAAAGTAAAAAAAAAAAAACAAAATCACGTATTCAATCGCCATGCTAAAGCCAACGATACGTGCAAGGTGCAGCATCGCATATAACATCGAAGGCAAAAAGTATATATGGACGTGTGGCCCACGCTCTCTTTGAAATTCATCGCATGGCAAGCTCTTCGATACATTCAAATCGGCGCGTGCATTTTCATTCGTGCCGTTATATGCCGCGCCCACATATAATGCATCCTGGCGACTCACTGCGACCGAGAGAAATTCTTTTTTTCGTTTCTTCTTCTTCTTCTTTTCGTTTACCGCAGGTGCGAAGAATTCGGGTAAAGGGTTAGCTCATGCATGACGAGTTCGAATTCCAATCGTCTTCATTGCATCGGTACGTTTTGATGCGTTTGCCGAAGCTTTGATTTATTGCGTGCTTTTCTGATTTATGGGTGGAGCGTATAATGACGTCTCTCTGTTCAACGCGTGTCAGTGTATTCTATTTTCATCATTTTTAATACGCGCTTCTTTGGACTCTAAAAATCATAATAGGATTCTCCTTGGTCATTGTAGGCTTTAATCAGAAACGATAATTTTATTTTCAATGAAAAAAAAACAAATAAAGCAGTTTGAAGTATGGAAGATATAAGCTTAGAAAAAATTGCCACATTCAGGAAAGATTATAAAATCCAGTTCACAGTCGGTCGGCGATAACCTCAAAAAATAAAAGAGATCCGCAAGCAGCTCAATTTAAAATGTGTGCGGCGCTTCGTAAGAAGATTACACGGAAGCTCCTCTTAAGCAATAACAGAAGCAGTTGCAAATATGACGCGTACTCACTTTTAGAGCGTGTGTGAGCATTGGGCGGAGCCATGCGTCTCGGCTGACCGATTGGCCGCGCCGATAGTAATTACTTCTGGCGAATGTCACATGTGCTCTCGAGTAGAAAACCTGTCTCTCCCTCTCTATTCTCGTCGTTGTCGTCGTTGTCGTCGTCGACAGGTTTCGTTTATGGGCGCCACGTAAAAATTCACACGGGGAGTTTTGCCTCACAATGAACTACGCCCGTAATTATCGGTATCATGATTTAATATGCGAATTTGTGTTTCGACATTGCACTCACGGCACACAGAGAGAGAGAGAGAGAGAGAGAGGCAGAGAGAGAGAGAGATAGAGACAGAGAGAGAGAGAGAGACAGAGAGAGACAATGACGGTGTCCGATAGCATAAATCAGTAGGCTATCGAGATACGCGCGAGCGGAGGCGTTAATTATTTGGGCGATATGATTGCATTGTGAGGCATCGATAAGCCGCTTTGTAAATCATATTTCACGCGAGAGCCTGAGTTATTGAGAAATACATTATTGAGTCGAGCTGCCACACAGGCATATACACATACACATACACATACAAGCATGATTTTTTTTCTTACAACGAATAACTGTACATATTCTCGATACATGCTAATGTCACTTTTGTCAGCTCTCGAAAATCTTCCTGCGGCCTGGTTCCGTTTGCCGATCGGCATATCCCATTGTACTTATCGACAGCGATCTGAAAAAGGGAAGTGTGTCCTCTTGACAATGCACAACGGCACGGTATCCCTTTATTGGAAACTCGGTCAGTACCTGCCTCAGAGATCATATATGAAAAATATGTATACACTTTTTTTTTTTAATAAGCTCTGCAGATGCATTTCCGTCTATAGTAGAACGCCCCTAAATCCGTTATACTTTTGCTCCGATAAAAAACCTGCGCGCCTTTTTCTGCGCCCAAGAGCCTCCACGTCGATATATATGATCATTGTCATGCCGTGCCGTTGGCCTGATTTCGTTTTATGAGAAACTGTAATACGCAGGTGTATCAATAACAAAATAACGCTTTTCGAATTTAGGACAGTTATAATCGTATATTTTAAAATGGAGCCAAGGTTGAGGATGACGAAGAGGAATAACGTATTTCATTTGTCTCCGATTTATTTTACATACAATTGCTACTTTCAACTTTCTACAATGTTCGTCAAATTTCCTTTTTTTTCTTTTTAAGCACGGTGCCTTGTAATTTTTAGGCAGATTTCGTAGCTTGACCAACTTAAAATTAAGCAAATGGAAAGCGAAAATGGGTTCGAGGCACTTGTCGAGAACCGCAAAATTGACTGCTAAGGTAGGAGCACCAACAACCAGCAGAAGTAGCAGCGGCAGCGGTGAAATCAATTTTCGGCCATTTATAAGCAGGCCGCGAACCCTCATTAAGTGCGAGGCACGTGGGTGGCAGATGCGGCCGCTCGATTGTGTAATTCGATTTGCGCAAGCGGCCGGGAGCTATTGATTATTATGACTCTCTCTTCCTTTTTTTTTAACAGGCTCGATATTTTGCACCTTATACACACCTAATTAATTACATATTGCCTTGAGGCTAACTAGATAACTTCTAAGAAAATGTATTATAATGTTTACAGTTTGTCAGACATGCGTATTTTTTTGTTCATACAGTGAAACGTCGCGCAAAAAAGAAAGAATCAGATGTCAAAACAACGTAGTCGTATCGCGATCGAATATCTTAATACCCGGTTAAACAATTCACTTAATGAGCAAGCTGACAGATCGCGAAATTGATTCGCGCCAACAATGCCGAGCATTTATTAAAGTCAACCCGGGCAGAGAAAAAGTGTATTATCTTAAGTATAGCTTGTAGTACAAAGTGCACAGATGCAGCGGCGTGAGGGAGAACGCAGACAGAGAGATAGGAGATATAAGAGTCTTTGGCAGATTGATCGATCAATTCTGCAAGGCGCCGCCCAACGCGTGCGCACATGCGCGACAAGCACGAATTCTACGGCGGATTACCACGTTCGAGAGACTGCGAGAATGCCGTAGCCACGACTAAACGAGTTTATAAAGCGCCTGTTGCTGCTGCCACCACCGATGCCTATTTCGCAATTGTATGTGGAGAAATGGCTTGTCTGCTGCTACATTACGATACTCTCGGGAGATCTTTAACCAAAATCCTATTTCCAAATAACAATAACTTGAAATAATCACGAATTATTTTATACTAAACTATAATTTTATATGTGAAATTTTCCGTTCTGATAATACCGCACCTAAGCCACAGGAAAACAATTTTATTTAAATTTCAAATTTTAATTCGTTCAAATAATCAGTTGTACAAATAATAACTGTGATTCGAATCAAATAACAGTACATTCATACAAAAAATAAGAATGATTTCGGTTTACACAAGACAAAGAAAATGCTCGAATAATTTGATTTAAAGTTGAACGGTCGATAAATAAATGAAAACTCCCCCTTAAATACCACATTAATTTCGGAAAAATCTCAATCTTTGGAATTCAGGATGAAATTTTCTTAACTAAAAATCTTGGCCACACGCGGATCCCTTAATAAAAAGCTCGAGTTCCTCGGTCTGTCCATAATCACAGGGTGAGCGAAGGTCTTCTTGGGTACTCGTGGCTCATAAATCTGAGGCCCATTACGAGACAGATGTGTCGATAGGTCTACGAGGCGCAACCCCTTTTTGTGAACCGATTATTATATGTATATATCCAAGAAAGGTGTCCGGAACGACTCAGTTAAAAGGGTGCGTGCGCTCGCTCTCGACGGTATTTATTAAAAAGCTGTAAAGTGTCTGGCGGTGAGTCAGTTTCTTTTTCTTTTTCAGCTGCACTCCTGCAGCGTATGTCTCTCTCTCTCTCTCTCTCTCTCGTTCTCTCTCCGCCTGTTCTCTCTTTTTCTCTGTATGGTTATTAATGAATTCTATGGGTACGTTGATTGACTTATTTGTTACGAAAAACGCCATTTTTATTAATGTTCCGTAGTGAAGTGAAAGGCTTAAGATTTTCAATCGCCAGTTTAAATATATCTGGACAGATCAACGCTATCTTAATAGTACACGGCGATAAACAGGCGCGCAAATTCAAAATATTTCGATCCCTCGCAATAAAGAATGCTATTGCTTCATTATCACGAGGGCGATCGCGTGCCAGCGTAGTAGAGCAAAATGCCGTCGGCAAACACGCAATTATTCGCTACCGCAAAGAGAGTGAGAGAGAAAAAGAGAGAAGATAATCTTGCGTGGTGCAGTTATGTCGAGCAAGTATAGCAACCATCCGATTCTCCCACTTTTTCCAAGCTTATTAAATTAACCAAAGCAACGAAGATTACATGCGAACGTATTTCATTTTCGCAGGTAGATATCACGTGAGGTAATTAGATGTTTTGCTGCGATGCTTTGATTGTTATGTAACGCCGCGCTTCCTCGTGTGCCATACCTTTTACGGTTAGCTTGCTGAGATAGGTATACTAAGACCATTTACATGTCTATATTCAATTATATTATTAAAAGTACAAATTGAACTCGCAAGTTTTCTTATCCATTCTACTTGTTTCTGAAAGTGAATCATTTAATTTAACGGTTTTGACGGTTGCACGCTTTTTAAACTTCTGCCTTGAGATTTCCATGTCGAGGTCTCGCTTGAGTTTCCAGTTTTTCCAAGCTCTTTGCACTTCTTTTTTCACGTGGTCATTCGTGAAGCAATATAACGCTGATACTATGCAACCCTAAAATTAAAAAAAAAGAACGACTAACGTATTTCAAGGTAAATTATCCTCGAACATAAAGAACATTACAGCGTATCACTTACTTGGAAAGAACATATTATTCGTACGATAAATAAGAAAATGATTTTCGTTTGTTGGTCGGTTATCCAAGGTCCAATTCCATAAAGAATATCGTATGTTCCGAAAAGTGGAACCAGCATCAATGAAGATTTGATCCATCTCCAATAGTGAGTTTTCTTTTCCATAACGTTAAACTTCATTTTCACGAAAACAATTCTCACGTTCAATATGAAAAAACACAAATTCACCTAAAAACGATTGAAAATTTCATCGTGATCAGATATATTTTAATTAAAAACGAGCATATGTTCAAACGTTAAATTACCAAAATTATCAAGAGTACCGGAATGGCAATGATATTTATTTTCATATCCAGATCAATCCAACAGAAATTCGTTCCAATTGCGTACATATGTGTAATCAACCACGGTATTATCACTGCGAGTGGCGAAACTGAAAAATTCGCGATATCAATTGGTCAACAACCAAATTTGACGCAACGTATAATATATTATGGACATTCTTACCCCAACCGAAAACTTGATGCCACCTGATTGTGATGTTATCGTGAAATGGTGCCCGGGATATAAAATTGTAAAAGTACCAGCCTTCGATGAGTAACCAAACGAATTGCGTTAGCTCAAAGTAATTGCCGAGAGTTACCAAAGCCCGACAAATTTGTGACTACGCACACAAAAATATCAATTTGTATTTTTGAATTGAATTTCATTTAATTTGAAATAAAAACTTACGTCTTCGTAATTGTGACGATTGACTATCAGGGTAAAAAATATTTCACATCCGTAGAAAAAGTTGTGAATTAATGACAATAGAGAATGCAATAACATAGCAGTAAATAAATTTATGTGAACTTTGACCCTTGTGTCCTGTAACTGACTGTACAAACAAATAAAGAGCGTGTAAATTTTACAATAACTTAAAATGTCATCGTTATTTCAATGATAACCGTACCTGAACCTCCAAAAAATACATAAAGCAGAAAATAGACATATTGTTGAGAGACTAAATCCAATTTGATCAAGGACATAGAATTTTTCATGCAACCACTACGAAAAAAACGACGCAAAGTGATTAAAAATTCTTCATTTCAGGTATCATTTCATAATCTCTAAATGCTCACGCCAAATTTATTGTTATTATCGACGTCTTGAAATCTCAATGTGAAGAGGTAAGGGATACCAACGGTCCTGCCACGTAAAAAAGAGCAGTCAGTGTATTGGGCAGTATGCCACGTGAAGACCAAGATATTATTGCCTATATCGGTTGTGTTTGCGGAGCACCATCTGCTCATAGTCTCGTTCTCGCGATTCACTAGTGGGCACTTGATGCTTGCGCTCATCCCACTTGGCGTAGGTGGCCAGCAAAAGCTACCGTCAAAGTGTGGTGGACATGACTCTGCTGATTCATTGTGGCGTAAGTCTGTTAAATACATACGTTCGTTTATGAAAATTACTTTTTCCATTTGCATATACAAGATATTACTACATAATTTGACAAGTCTTAAGGGTACAATTTCTTTGAATCTACAAATGAAATTCGTCAGATGTTTCATGGCTATATATTGACTTTGTCGTTGAATTTGAATTATTTTCATCAGAAGTATAAATCTATCGATAGCATTTTTTACAGAAACAATTAAAATTAAGAAATGATGACATTATACTTACAGTTTTCTAAGTATTGCGTGCATTTGTCCTGTTGTTTTTGCACAAAGCTGTTTAAATTAGTCATCTCGGCGTAACAACGAATTCTGAGCATATATAACCGAGAGCAATTAATTTAACTAATCTAAGGATTATAAATTGTCAGTGTGAATCAAAACAAATATGATCAATGGATGTAGATCGAACATTTTGAAGACTAGTGACTGAATACTTCGAGGCAAATGTCAATGCTCGAAATCATAGACCTGATAACAAAAATAAGGACACAACGCATGCGCTTTTTCGTTTTAATTTCTCTTATCATTCCAATACAACTAAATATGCCATATTGAACCAGAAACAAATCAAAATGTTCGATAAAAATAAACAACCGCTGTTATTTTACATCTATATCTTTTAGCAATTACTCTTATCAATTTAATGAAACACACTCCTATAATTAGCTTTTGGACCAATCAATAAAAGTAAACTTTTAACCAGGTATACGGCTAAACAAACAAATGACAAATGAAACGAAGGAAAAAAGCTATGGTGTTTGCTGGCGATGAATAATAATCAATCGACGCGACTTGCGTCTCGCCATATAGAAATTAGCATGTCTCTGTTAGCTTGTGGAGCATTAATATGCTCACTCGACGCATAAATTCGAAATCAGAGGCGTCTGACAGTATATGTGTGTATACGTGTGCAGAGAGTGAGCGAGGGAAGAAATGGCATATATAAACATAGGCCTCGCGCTCGGTGCATCGAATACATTATAAGCGAGAGGTGTCAGTCCGTTTTGCGAGGCGTGCAGAGCTGATATATTGCGGCTGTACTCTCTGTTAAGAGACAATGGCTACAGCCATCTCTATATGTGAACGCGTGGGCAGTCGATAGCATCGCTTCATTTGCCCTAAGAGATGCTCAACCTTATCGTTTTCTTTTCTTTCTTTTTTTTTTTTTCTTAATTGAGCTTCACTCGCTCTGGCTGGCACGCGAGGACAATGGACGATAGTAATTGGCTAAGTATATATATATATGCAAATTCACGTTTGCGAGAAAATTAACAAACGAGTTTTCGCGTACGCTTGCGCACTCGCGCAGGCGACAAATTATTGCGCTAGCCGTTTAAATCATAATGTCGCGCGAGCGCAAGCCGATAAGGGATGAAACTTACGGTGTGCTGTCCAAATAAATCTTGTAAACACCACCGACTCTCTCTCTCTCTTTTTCATTCTCGCATGCGAGATATGCGAGGATTTGTACCTGAGGAAGTAATGTAGCGGCATATCCAGCCGCGTGTGCAAGGCCTGTTATGTCAGTGCGAGTATTTAGCCGATGATAACGCTGTAAACGTCGTAATTAGCAAGAACCGACATTTGTACTCGTATCGTCGACTTGATAAAAAGCATGCAACTCACCATTGCGTCAGAGCCAAGAGCATTTGCTATATATTTATAGGCATTTCTCAACCACGTGTATATGTGATACCTTGGAATGTCGAAGAAAAAATTTGCTCGAGATAATTGACACCAGAAGCATGCTCGAGGCGTCGCGGAACGTTTCATAGACACGTTGACTATTTTAGCACCTTTCGGCCTCGTTGCGATCTACTGACCCCCATGATTTCGCCCAATTTTATGGCTCAATTGGCGTTTTACTACGAGACGAGAGTGGCACGTCGTACGCGAACGATTTATCGTTGACCTCCTGGAAACCTTGTTATTCAATTTTAAACTTGACAAGTGCGCCTAACATTTCATCTCTTCGTGCCAAACGACGTTTAACTTACTGTCGTATATTTTTCAGGCTATTAAATGGATATGGGTTTCACGCCTCTTGTTTACCGCAAAACAATTATAGAAATATCTATCTTACACTTTCACAAGCTAATAAAAAAAGCTCCCTTAGTGAAAGGATGCCATTTCAAGAGTTATTTTATGGGTCTGAATTCACTGCCTCTACAAATTATCTGCTTCAACTAGATTATTATTCACAATTACAATAAAATTAACAAGCTTGAACTTGAATATTCAAGTAAATAACGAATGTCGGTTTTGTAAACTTTTCTTTTTTTATCGAGAACGCGGAAAAAATGCATATACGCGAGCTTTAATGAACATGTAACGGAGTAAATAAGCGGAACGTTCGGTATATATAAATGTATATAGGACTCATTAAATCAGCCGCTGAACAAATCCTTCCTCCTCTTGTCGCGGGTTCAATTCTAATTCGAACACGTGTTTCTCCTTTGGCGTGTATAATCTCTTGGAGACAGACTGAAAATTCGCTCCACGTAGGAAAGTCTCTTTGCCGTGGACGTTTATATAGGCCTACGGAGAAATACGGAACTCTCTCGTTTTGTATATGTATCTCTCTCTCTCTCAACAGGGAGAGATAGAGAGCAAGAGAAGATTAACTCTTGTGTGTGTCCCCTCGGTACTAGTGGTGGATAGCGGAAATCTCGAATGCAAAGCAGGACACACGAGCGACAAGTCACACACAGAGAGAAAGAGACAAAAGACACACACACGCAAGCTGATCGCGCCAACGATAATGCCCACCCCCCTCCCTCTTTAGATTTATATAAACCATGAGCATAGTGCAGTTTAGATCCAACTACTCGGACAACGACAAAATTAAAATATATACCTCCATGACGCTTAAATTAAGCTGCGAACCACTTCATTCACGCTGCACTCTCTCAATTCATGTAGCTATCCTTTTAACGTGTATGCTCTCCTTGATATGCCTTAATCTTTATGTTGTCATTTTTATTGCAACTAGTGCCGCGAGCTCGGCCTAAATCCTCCGTTCAACTTATACGCATGCCATGTGTACCTTACACGTATACATTTGTTTATTACTTTTCCGTTGCGCACTTTCAGACTTCTTTTAAAAACCATTCGCGCAAATTTGTGCGAATTACATTAAATACTTACCATCGAAATGACATTCAATCGTCTAAAAAAAATGTGTTTTCCCATAAAATCTACAATTTCGATTATTAGAAACGCACAAGAAAACCGCAATTTCATAATAATTTCATCACGAGATGATTGAACAAGTTGGCGTGGATGTAGGAATACATATTTATACGATAGTACTTGTATACCGTATAGTTACAGTTGATTTTTGCCTAATTACACTTGAATTCGAAACAACTCGGAAATTTCGTGTAGCACGATTTCAATATCAATTGATACATTGAGCTCGGCTAAATTTTTCAGCTGTTATTGTTAAATCATACACGGATACAGCAATGTAGATTGAGCAATGGGCGCGCGAGCGCTAATAACGGCGGGAGCGTGTATATATATATATGGGGAGGAAGGTGGTGTCTGCAGCTTGCCTGGAGGTTCCCATTGTCCGACTTATAAACTTCGATCTAGATCAAAATCGGCAAGCAACTATGCAGCGAGTAACCACAGTGCTATCTGAATTTGCGCGAGAGCGAGATGTTGCTCAATGCTTATGAGAGTCGATTAACATCATATATCGCTAATGTTCCGTATATACGTGAAAAACGCATCATGTATGTGTGCGTGCGTACGCGTATGTGTATCTGTGAGTCAGCAATCGAGAATTCGTATGAGCGCCGACAAAGAAATGTTGCTTGCGCGAAATGGAGCGAGTCCTGCATAGAAGGAGGCTCCCTGTGGAGGCGGAAAGTATATCTGTGGCGCATAGCAAAGGAACAGGTTTTTCAGATTAACCTACACGTCGCAAAGCGATCGATCTTTGCGTAAAAATTCGTACCACCTGAATGTATATAGTATATGGATAGAAAGAAAGGAGGGAGGACCGGTCTCCACGGCAATGATACTGAATCGATCATTGTCCCATTCTATTAAGCCATTGAACTCTTTTGACATTGTTTTATTTACGTGCGCGCGACTGCAACAGGTTGTTGCAACTGATTTCTTTCTATTTTTTCCTTCTTTTCTTCATTAAACACATATATCAGCCGCGAGTTACTCTGATATAGAAAATAGCATGGATTTCCTCGAAGTGTCAACGGTGAACAAAAAGCAAGCACAATTTTCTGTATATAGGTGTGCTAATTACCAGTTGTAAATGAGCAAACACTCTTGCGGCCAATATCGTCACATGCAAATAAGGCACGAGAGTGCAAGCATGCATTTTCTCGCCCAGAGAGATATAGTTTAATGCTTGCGCTTGGCCAGATCGATTCCCGAGTGAATAATTGTCGGCCGTTACGTCAGCCGAATGGCAGTCGAAATGCGCCCGAGGTGATTCGCGCCTACTACTACTACTACAACAACGTGAAAGCCAATAAATGCGCCAAGGAATTTATAATTCGGCCCCGAGCTAACTTTGCACTTGACTGTGTTGTTGCACGCGCACGCGAGCTACACAGGGAAGAGGCCAACTTCTACGTACGTGATTGTTTACGAGTGATATTATACGCTAAGCTTCGATCGATTGATTCGACTGTAGCATCGTTGAAAAATATAACGCGTTTCGGTTGTTGTTACTTAATTTTCCATATTTTGATAGATTCGACCGCTTGATTTTACGTACAAAAATATTTTTATGTTTAAAGAACATGCCAACGTCAATACTCTCATGGCAGTTAAAAATGTCTGAATAACTTTAACTATTTAGGCAATCCAGTTCTAATTTTCAAATGAAAACAAAATTGTAGTCGGTGGCCCAGTCAATTATCATTCGGCGGCACTTTTGCCACCTCGACATATTCAAAGTGCCGCTTAACAGCAGCGTTTATAAGCTAGAGTTCTTACGTAAGCACGTTCACAGACTCAACAGAGAGAAAGAGAGAGAGAGAGAGAGAGAGAGAGAGAGAGCCAATGGCGCGCGTCGAGATTAATAGATTTATGGGGCATCGCTTGCTCGCACGCACTCTACGCCGACTAATCGCGCCGGCGTTGCTGCTGCCGTTGCTGCTGCAAGGAAAAGCGGTATTCCGCAAATTGCGAGACGCTGTATCGCTATAGGGAATGCCTTACGTTGTTCGCCTATTATTTGCGCCAAGTCGACGCGTTAGACTGTGTCGCGTGTGTAATGCCAATGTATACGTATACAAAACCAAAAAGCCGCTAAATGTCAATAGCTTCGCGCTTGCGGTTTTTCCACTTTTTCCATCGCGTTGAGTTCTTGTAATCATGTCTGATAATATGCTAGATATTTTCAAAAAAGTTTGATCAGATTACAAAGAATGTATCTAAGCTATTAAAAGGTTGTAGTCAGCAAAAGGAATGGAAAAAAACATCATTTATTTCTCAAAGTACTCCATTTGACATCCTTTATCGACAAGCTGCAGATGTAAATTAAAAAAATCCGTGGAGGCTAATAGCAGCACTTGAATAAATGAACCCGATCGACTCCTTCTAATACCCCTCTCTAATGTATAATTGCCCGCGATTTCCATAAATCACTATGCGAATACTTTGCATTGAATCTATGTGAGGCGCCTGGAACTCAGATTAATTTCTCGCGCCGTGGTCCCTCCCACATGTATACATACATATATATATCTTATACCGTACGTCTTGAAAAACGAAAGTATGCTATAGTCATCGATGCGTGCGTGAACGCTAATGAACTGGCGCGCGACGTCTCGTACGTGCGCGTC
Organism: Chouioia cunea; assembly: GCA_030064505.1. NCBI lineage: Eukaryota > Metazoa > Arthropoda > Insecta > Hymenoptera > Eulophidae > Chouioia > Chouioia cunea. The sequence goes on from JAOPFQ010000005.1 coordinate 27,376,249, forward strand.
CTCTCAAAGGCTCTTGTTAAGATTACGTTTCTTGCATTTATTATTTTCCTTCTGTTCCCTCGATCGTAATGACGCTTCGTAAGCTGGGCCGAACGATTAATCTTGAAGAATAGTCGGAAACAACTGGCCGTTACGCAATCGAGTTGACTCGATGGATTCTCGAACGCGCGAACTGGTTTGTCAACTATTATATATACAAGTCCGTGACCCACGTGGGAAAGCCAGCGGGGCCACTTTCGGCGCCACTAGTTTTTCGCGATCGATATGCATATTATGTATGTCGTGAGAACGGCAAAAATTAATATTCATAAGACGAAATTTCCAACAGTTCTCTTTCTCTCCTTTTCCCTGTCGTGCAGCAGCAGGAAAATTGGTAATCTACGACGAAGTCGTCGAGCTAGGGCAGCATCGTAAATCTCCAACGGCCAGCAGATGCAATTAACCAATGAGATAAGCACACTCTCCAGATACACCAGCTACAACTTGTCTACTCTCTTTCTCCCTCCGCATTATTACAGTTGGTCCGTCCAAGAGTTTTATACAAACTTTATTTTCTCTGCCGGATAATTGCGTTTATCTGTAAAACGTTACGGGGTGTCACGTGCATGCAGGTATCCTTTATTACGATAACTCGCGTTTATTGCGAAACTATACGTACTTGGAATTTCTAATGGGAATGATGTAAAACATCGGTATGGTATGTGAACTTGAAAATAGTAGCTACATATTTACGTTATTATTTTGTATATATTTACACGCGTGGAAAAAATATTTGTTGTTTCATAATTAAAAGCGATAAAATCGCAATTTCACTACGTTGCCAAGTTCGCTCGAATTTCCTAAATAAGTAACATCCCTGGCACGAGCTAATAACTTATTCGCGTTGTCGGGATGCACAAATAAATCCCAGCGGTGAGCTACACTCTCAGACAAGCTGTTAGCCATATAAATATCTCCGAAAGAAAAACCGACAATAATTACGTTTTCCGATCGTGAAATTTCAACGTCGGCGATCCAGTTACACGTACGCTTTTACAGGGGCACGCGCCGTACGGAATTATTTTCATACTTTCACGTAAAGTGATTGTTCGTACGGCGGTGGCGGTGGCGGTGGCGGTGGCTTTTGCGTGCTCTTTCGAGCATGAACGCTTCGGTAATTAAATTTATATCGTATCGACTTGAGCCCGTTATTCAAGCTCACTTAGCTAATGGTTTAGCGGAGCCTTTAATAAGGAAATTATTGGCGAAAATGGATAATGTGTCGGAAAAATGTGCGAGGCCGCCTTCTGAAACCGAAGCCGCCACTACACATGATACTTTTCGCCATGATAACAAATACACACACACACACATATACACATGCAGCCGGATACGAACAATCGTTCCGCGCGCAGACAATGAAACAGGTATAAGTACCATTCGCTGTCGACAAGCATTTTTTTATTCGATCAACCTACACCAGATATACGCTTTTCCTATAATCGGCACGATTCTGTCAAATTGATGCCTGTATGTATATGTATATACGCAAACGATCGTATAAATTGCCCGACCGAGAATTAACGTATTTAGGTCTCTTTGAGAGCGAAAGAGATAGAGAGAAAGAGAGAGAGAGAGAGAGAGAGAGAGTGCTGGTTACGCTCATTGTTTCTGCAGCATGCGAAATTACGGGAATCTATATAATACACGCTTAATCGCTGCGAAAACTTGAGCAGGTGTTGTTTATAAAGTGATCGATCGAATTCGCCATCGGTTTTTTTTCAGAAAAGGCTTAGCTAATCAATCGACAAGTGTGGAAAGAATTGTTCAACCTTGGATCAAGTTGATTGATATTATACGATAATTTCTAAGCAATTTTCAATACTTAACATGAAATGCTTTATTGCGTGATTATTTCTTGTTCAATCTCTACTAAACGTACTACAGATTAGAAAAAATGTGTAATCGTTGCCGAGTATGGAATAAATAAGGCTTTGTTTACCGCAAGTATTGATAACGAGGTGAAAATTCAGCGAATCAACCTGCTTGTGTCGGCACATCGTATACGCGCATTTCTTACTTATCAAGCATCCGCGATAAGAACTGGTGCGATACATAAAGCAGAAACTTTCATTCTCTCTCTCTCTCTCTCTCTCTCTCTCTTTTTTTATCTCTCTCTTTTAGTCCTTCCTCCTTCTTGGACGCATTCCCGAGCGATGCGCGATGAAAGCCGATAGCTCGACGAGGTTACGCAATGAAACGTGGCGCGGGTGAAAGTAGATCGGTTTAATTCGTATTTACATGCGTAATCATCAACCAGAGAGACATCTCCCCTCCAGTACTCCTCCCGTGTTGGAAAATCGTGATCTTCGAGATTGCAATCGCCGCTCTCAAGTTGTTTTACTGTCGCGTGCAGCGCGCACTTTGTAAATCAATTAAGCGAACCGTGGGTAACGTGACGATTGGACCGTACAGCTTATAGAGTTAGTGCATACCTTTGGACTATGGTATGCGTGATGGTATGTGATCACGCGTCATCTTATTTGAGAGATTGCTGAATTCGTCGTAGCTGTCTTACAAGCTGCTTCAGAGGATTAATTTTTTGTTTTCACAAGAAGAATGCGGATTTATATCGTTGATTCTAAGGAATTGCTCAGTTTTACGAAGAAGTGCGGGTGAAAAATAACCATGCGAAATTCTTTAGATAGCCAAAGGGTGGAGAACAAATGTTTATACTGATTAACACAAAAATACTTATGTCGTCTAAAATATTCAACTTGTCAATGTCTCCTATTTTGATATTTGTCCATTACTACTTATGCCTGACTATTTCGTCTTATACTACTGAATGTTGCTAAAAGTTATGTTTCAAAGTGTTTACTATATCCGATTGGGACGTATTCAATTTGAATTCTGGAGTTTGTTGTCCGTTTAACACGAGTTGATTCTTTGAGTACTGTATAATGAAAAGGCCAGTCCAATAACACGCTGTAAATGGATCAACGCGTTGCAACTAAAAACTGCTTGCACTTGCGCAACGGTTTTCTTGGCGGTGGGCAAGTGGCGCATATGCAGCACAGGGCGGTTATTGATGTTCAACTTTCGCCGCGAGCCATAGAGAGAAAGAGCATATAATCCCCGTACTCGCATTGTGAAGTGCGAAAGTCTCATTAACGGACACACGGCACGGCGGCGGTGAGTCACGTATTTTCTGACGAAAGAGAGTTAGCGGGGAGCCCTCGTGTACCAGCTCTATGACTACGTGAGCCTAGTTAACTTGCTCGATCATCAATCATCTACTGCCAACGGATAGTTGTGCTTCTTATGCTGCTACTTCTTATTCTATCTTTCTCTCTCTTTCCTATCGATAAAGGTTTGCTTTAGATTCTTATATTTGTAGGTGGTTTCGTGTATTGTTTTTCACTTGTTTCTAAATAAAACAGTACTTGAGGAGATTCTGCTAGACATTATTCGATTTAATAATAATTATTGCGGTAACCTCTCTCCACTCAGATGCGGTATGCTTCCTGGCAATAGTCGTAACAGAAAACGCAAAAATTGTCCGCATAAAAGAAGCTCGAAGCGAGCAGCGAAATCATGTAATACGCAAGTCGCACCACAGGCTTCCCATTAAAAACGAATAATCAGCCCAATTATCACGCGTTCTCACATCGTGTATTACGTGCATATTATTTTTTGTTCACTTTCATTCGAACTCTACATGTGCACATACTCGATGTGAGAAATCGATAATTATACCCGGGGTTTTAAAATAAATTATCACCGACAGCGGGCGGCATGCATTCGTCAAGATTTTCATTTGAGACCCATTGTACAGTGGCGAATGAAATCGATAATATACGTGGAATTTGCATAACCGATCGCAAGTAAAATTTTCAGAAGGCTGTGCAAAAACATTTTAGTGAAGAGTGTGTAAGTGCGCGAAAAAATATCAATGGCCAACAATTAATAATGAGGGGAGAGCACGCGACGTTGATTTATAACATAATTATCGACAGATAAAAGACGTTATTCTTTACTCTTTCTTTGCGCCTAAACAGTAATTACTTCTTTAACAACAATGGGATTATATTATCGCAAGCGTTAACCGTTGAGCAATTGCAAATGGCTGTTATTGGGCAAACTAAGACAGTGACGATAATGGTTTTCGATTGAATCGATAAAGTAAAATTCGATACAACTAATTACGCATTCAATCGCAGATTATACCTGAAATTTTCTTTCTCTCTCTCTTGAAATGGACTCTTAATTTAATCTAAGTGTCATTGTGAAGGCAATGGGCTTTCAATAAAGCATTACACATACGCATTGGATTTTCCCGCGATAAGTTAACATTACGAAAAGTGCCTTTACATCAGTTTCGTGAGTTGTATCTTGTGAGGCTGCAGACGATAAAAACGCGTAGAACAGTATATACATGCACAGAAAACGATTGCCGCAAGCAAACCATGTTTCTACATCTTATTAGACAAACTCCCTCACCAGCCCAAAAATACCTGACAAATTACATATATACATATACCGCAATACGCGCGTCAAGTTATTAACTTTCACGAAACGTAGGGGAGGGAGCGTTTTTCAGCGATGCCCTTTCACAGCTCGTTTACCGTACGCAATAGTCATGGCCCGCGCCCTGCCAATCTAATTAGACACGTGCGCTGCTCTTTTCAATACCTATCGACAACACCTCGTGTGCTGCCGCTGCTGCTGCTGCCTAGTCATTGCCGGGAATATTGTGAAATACACGCTGCCGCTGCTGTTATTCCTTTGATACGCAGTAGCATCGCGGTGTTACGTGCGGGTGAGAGTACTCGCTAATCGTTGAGCTATTGATCATTTAAAAATTGCTTTTCAATAACAGTGTAATAGCGTGATTTTCAAACTATCGAAGCGTTTATTGTATATTTAGATGTTGTCGAAATTATTCACGAAAAAGAAACCCAATTCTGTCTACGTCATGCGAAGCAATGAACTATTAAAACAGCATCGACACTGACGAATTATAATGGACAACGTCGAAACGTAGGCGAGCGGGATTTCTTTCGACTTTCGAATTATCAGGTGGCAAATTTCGCGGGTATTCTCTCAGATACGAGTTCTATAACACATCGGTAGGCTTATCTTGACAAATAGTCGTCGTACAGCGTAATAGAGCCTCATCAATGGCTCATCTGTGAGAAAACTGCAGCGATATGTTTAGACGAGTCCATCAGAGCTTGTAGCAGCAAGAGCATACATACTCGCTTGCGCAAGTGAACTCTCCATTTCCGCGTTACATAGATCAATCATTAAAGTACGCACGCTTGAAACAGAGAGAAAAAGTTGATACGTTTAAAACATTATCATGGACAAGCGATCGATTGCGGATGCATTTAATAACAACAATTTCTTCTCCTATTTGAGATATAGTGAACTTGTGTGAACCGAAAGCAATATAAACGTATCGATCGGTAAATTTTGACTAATAAAGACATGGGGGTCGTGTGCAAGCAAGCACGTGAGCTTACGCCCATTCAATTACAATCCAATTGAACTCATTGATATACGGACGACACCTGGTCACATGCGGGCCACTTCAATATTTGGCTGTTTGTCGCTCCCATACACCTTTACCCGCAGGTACATCGGACTTTTCCGACTAACGCGTGCATTCTCCGGTTTATATTCTCAAGAAAGTCAAATTCAATGAATTGAATGTTGATGATTAGAAAGGATTTTGTTATAATGTTAGCCGAGAGTTGGAGTGATTCGATTCTCACGAAAGACGACGAATTTCTTTATAATTTAGTTACTATTTAGTGAATCGTGCTATATAGTACAATTATAATGTCATAAATTTCAAAAGATACGACGATTTTTCACAGATAGATTGCAGTAGAATAAAGAAACGAGTACATAGAGAAAATAGTAGAAACGAGATTTATTCCGCCTCAAATCAGTTGCAAAAAAGAAATGGTCGTTTATACGGAGCACACACCAATTTAACAGCCTAATAAGTAAATCGGCATCATTAGGCATGTGCAGCCATCAAACCACTTGCTCCCACAGGAGCGAACGAACGAGCATATATCTCTCACGTCGTCGAAAAGCGCGTGGCCGATAATTTGCACGATCAGACGTATAAGAATGACATTGGATTCACCCTCGACTGGTGCGCATACATAACCAAACCCCCCCCCCCCGGATAAAAAGGGAGAGGGAGGTGGATAAAGCTTGACGTGTGAGTAGCGCCGAACAATATGCCTCGTGGCAGCGAAATACAGTCCCACGCTCAATGGTCGCGTGGCCAAACGGAACCTGTCCCGAACACTGCTCCACAGTCGAGCTGATCATGAAGGGATGAGCCTATATACATATATATGGTGAGCGCAGACTGGAAAAAGTATACTGCAATGATGAGCGTGGAGAATGGCTCCTCGGTATATTGTTCGCAAGCTTGATAATGGACTTTGCTCGGCTCCTTCAAATTGAATGCGATTTGTATCGCTACATTCGTTCTAGATGCTCTTGTAAACATAGAAAAAAATGTTATTTCCCTGTACATGGATGTTTAATTAAAAACTTCGGCAAGTGAAATTCTACAACGATTTTAATTGGTTTTCTTTGACAAAGAAAACGTTCTTTTTGAATTTATTTTAGTAATTCACAATCCAGGGTAAAAAACTAAATTTTATCTATTACATTGAGTTCCATCAGTACGATTAAAATGAGCGAGAAAAGAGGATTGATGAACGAAAGCTCTCGACACACGCACTAATAGTTACAGTTTCCGGCAGACCTGCTATGAGTGTACAGCGTGAATTGAAGTCAATTCGTCGTTAAGCGTCTTCTCGTGCACTGCCGGTTTCCGATTGCCACCCATCGTAAATCTCTATTTTTCGTCCCTATAGGTCTACGCCGTGATTCAGCTTGCCGGATATGTGTCATCATTGGCAGTGAAAGAAAGAGAGGACTTCTGGACGATTGGAGCAAGTGTGATGTTGCATTCTCTTGTCAATTTAGACGAACGACTCTCGTGCGTTCATTTACATGCAAATTTGTAAAAAAAAATAATAAAATAATTCTATAAAAAAGTACGGCTGGTAAACAAACTAGTACGAGTTGTAATGAAGCGATCCGTCATGAGGCACACACAGCTAATAAGCCGAAGCGTGCAAATTAAAACGCCTCTGGTTGTTCCCTGAGGGGACGTTTTAGGGGTTTGATTTCGTGTGCGTGCATATGCGCAATAATGAGGCACGCGCGTCTGTGTGGGAAAGATATACACGAACCATTGTACATTACCCCACGAAGTATTGTCGAATGAATGGCATTAGTCGAAGATGTGAGATATGATGCGTGATTTTTAGTCTGTGCGCTGATCTACCAGCCTATCTAAATTTCCTAGTTATCTAGGCTTTTGTCACGAACTAAGTGTTCTTGGTACACGCTGCAGAACAATGATAACGTTCATTTGCGTCTCTCCGAAATGTTGTGACCTCAACTATGGAACAAATATTATTTTAAGTTTTTCTTTTAGACCATCAAAAGATTGCAAGCGAGCTATTTTGTCTGTTATTTTAAATTTAAGTTCTTTATTTTGTTGAGTTTAATCATAGACAGGTATCTCATGAACCATCAGCCACAAGTCCGAATTAATTGACATATGAATGTGAGCGTGCATAACAATAGTCGTTATCGTACGAGCGAAAGATACGAAGCCACGTGGCGGCTGCGGTAGTGGCAGCGCTGCCGCTGACAGTCTTTCTCTTGTGAGCATGAAAGAACTGTAAGGTCGTGCATAAAAGTTTGCACTTTTCGAGGGCGGCTTTTGTGTGTACTTGACAAGTGAATGGTGTGCCTCACGCTCACTTGCTTGCGCGTGTTTGCCTTCGACGATTGCGGTATTGATGTCGGCAAATCGTTCTCGCCAAAACTAACGCTTCTCGCTGATAATCGGCGAGTAGAGTTTAAGTATCCTTCGTTCTCACAGCCACCTACCGATAAGAAAAAACCCACGTCTGAAACCTGTCAGAGGTCAACCTAGTTGGTGCATTGTTCCACGTTCATTCGCAAAAAAAAGAAGCTGTCTCATCTTTCGCGCTTCATTGTGCGTCGCCCAACTTTGATAAAAACACTCCACGAGAATCCAAATAAAGCGAAGAAAAATTAATCTTCGAGTCATGGCGACCTCGACCATTCGAGGTTCACACGCGTTCGCGATTTTATATGTAATTACATAATGCGATGCACCCTCGCCAACGTCAAGATTTACCGACCTGCCTTATACACGTACGCGCGCCCGCTGCAAATGAGTGGCTGTGGCTAACTGCGAAGTGTGTGCTATTTCTACAGTACGGGGTGCTTGTAAAATTGGGGGAGAGGAAATCAATGTTTACCATTGATTTGTTTCGATATTTCATTCATCAGTTTTTTATTTACTTGTGGTTTATTGTGGAATATGTATAAAACAAAGTTTTCATAGAAAATGTTGTTTTATTCCACATCTTTGTTACGAAACCAAATGTTAGAAAGTAACATTACTATTTAAAAAATACATATGAGATAGATAAGCAAGCAAAAACATTAAGCTCATGTCACGAGAAGTGTTAAACAGTAGTTAGAGATATCTCACGTGACACAATTATCAGTGGTCAAAAAACTAATCATTAACCTACATATATTTAAAACATCAATCCACAAATCTCTCATAACGGTGGTCCAGTAGTCTGATGTTTTCGACCAAACAGTCACGACATCATGGATAGCCCATGGGAACCAGTAATGAGATGGCGGTCACAGCATGATTGGGGGGTGGCTGGTGCAGTGCTTGACGATTCGGTGGCTAAAAAAAGGGGGATGCGGGTGCTCGTGGGAGAGTGGCCCCCTAGGGCCTTTGTCAACAGCGCCAATATGCTAGCGATCACGTGCTATGGACCTGTGGGAACTCTCATCCACGATATAGTTTTTCATTATCTGCATCATGCACTGCGTGTCAAAGCTAGCCGAGATTTTCGAGGGCTTCATTCACGCGTCTCCATGCATGTGTTTACATCAAGAGTCTAGGTCGAGGAGTCTTTTTCTCTCAAGTCAAATTTCCAGATACTTTGTTTCACAAGTAGGACATCAAATTTATTTCATGGCCTAAATTTTATAACGAATTTTTATCCCAGCGTAAGAAGCTGAATAATCAAAGTGCTTATAGCAGAGAAAACGGCTGTTATGAGTTCCCTATCTCACTTTCTCGAGAGCAAACAATTCAATGTGTATCAATTAATCCAGCTCGTTAACCGAGTTATACAGGTTTTGCTACGGCTCACCTGTGCGAGTACGGGGTGCAATTGTGTGGAGCACCGTACAAAGGATTTTTGTCGAGTCGTTTCATAACGAACCTTCGTATAAAAATTTGTTAAAGAAATATATGTATACATATATATCGTGATCAACAGCCGCGGCAATTGTCGATGTATACACGAGAATACAACGGCGCCGCATTATCAGATTAATTAGCTGTGCACTTACGCGTGTATATATATATTTCGCTATTATGTACTCGCGGCGCCGCTAATGAAGTTGTATTAATGAAAAAAATTAGTCCCCGTAACGTGATACACATTCCTCGAGCGAGCTTTTTTTTGTCTTTGCCTTATCGCTATATCATGGCATTTTGATGACAAGACCGGGAGATTTTCTTGGTGGTGTCGATGTCTGCGAAAAATGACATTTGATAACCGTTTTGTCAGCTCACTTGTTTTTAAATACACACGTGTGGGGTGAGACAAACAAATTTTGCAGACTCGATGATGCCGCAGCATTGTGTACGTGACTTGTAAAGAGACAACGAGCTCCATCGTAATCCTTCTTCGAAAAGGAACACAAAGAGTTATATCTTTTAAAGAGACTCTAAAACGCACAAAGGCCCATCAATTGCACACATCGCGTACAAACACGTATAATTCTCTCGTTCTATTTCGCTGGAGTTTGGGCAATTAGACAGTTTGTAGCCATACCGCTGCACCTCTATAAACCCTCCGCGTGCACGCGACTTTCGCTCATGACAGCTAAAGAAGCGGCACGTGCGACGACAACGACCATTACCGATAATAGGATGTGATTTAAAGGATTCAATCGTCTGGCGTTTCAATGATTGCCAAGTCGTTAAAGCTCGTAACGAGGTCGCTCTTTCATTCGGTCACTATAGGCAACTTTACTAGCCGTCTGTTACTTAAATTTCGCTCCTTTGCGATGTGTTAATCGCGACAATAACATTTTAGTGACAGGGATCGAGGATTTTTCGTCAGCAATTGCATCATCTCCGCGATTAATTCCTGTTTTCCCGGATAAATTTAACGTAATCTATTTTTCGTTGAAATTACTTTTTTATCAACGAAGCTTGTATACCAAATTTTCTTACACATATTGAAGTCGCCCCTATATCACAAAATTCCAACGATTCTTCGTAGATGACCTTAAAGAAGAGGTAACTCTGTAACGAGTGTAGTGTAAATGAGCAGTGATGTCAAAGCGTGACAATTGAGTCTTTTATTCTCTGTGAGAAAATAACCTCACCCCATGAAAGTCAACAGCCGGACACTTCTGAATTTTCCAGGAAGCTACAAGTAAACCCATTATCAAGTATAGTGTAGCTCGACAGTTTGACCTTTGTCACGTGGATAATAAAAACAAGTAGCCGACGTTGCTGCTACTGCGGCTGTGCACCCTAGTTACACGATTCGTGGGAGAGCGAAAGAAAGCGGAATTGCGAAATCCGGTATATCTGACTTTTCCCATCTCTCTCGCGTAGTCTTTTTCCCACACCCGTATATATACTCTATATACACACACATACAGGTGACGCGAGTCTCGCCTCCCCCCTTATATACCATAGTCGAAAACTTGGAGTACAGCATATGTTTCGAATGGTGGACCACATGAACTCCCCTTATTCGTATGTAACTCTCAACCAGCCTCGCACCCTGTACATTTACAACTGTATGCGCTTTTAATTTACGAAATGGACCTATACATGACAGCTCGTTGAGTAATAACGTTTTCTCCACGTAGTGCAATGCACGCGCTGCGTGCAATGAGTCTGTATAACGAGATTATTCGCTAGAGAGCTTTAATTGGTTGCACGCGCGCGTTGCACAATTGCAAAGGCCTGGGCAAAAGATTGTTTATTAAGAAAACAACGAGAATGCTCGGTATTAAATCAGAACCTAAAATTCCAAACGGTATATGTACCGTGTGTCCACCTTGCCAAGGCAATCTGTTTGCTTGAGTTTTTTGCTGTCTCTTTCTTCCTCTAACTGAATACAGTTAAAACTGCACATGCGCGCTTCTTGTCGAAGGAGGTAAATGAGTTGTGGTCGCGAGCAGACGCATAGGATTATTAAGTGTGTAATGGCCGAGAGATTAATGCCACGAAAAAAATGTTAGGAAGGGCAATTAGCTGTGCAGCTTTTCCGCTTTTGCCTCGCCAAAAGTTTATCAATTGCCAACGCTGACAACCATGACAATACTACTAAATCAACGCTGCAACAACCTAATGATCATTAATAATAGCAAGTCTTAACAGTCGCAGTACACGCGACGTCTAATCGTCGCAACTCGCGACATTATAAACCTACCTACAAGTTGATCTTCCTCTATGCCATGGCATTATACTGTACGATACTTTTAAATTATGTATAGCTCGGTCCAAACTCGCAAATCTCTCTCTCTCTCTCTCTCTCTCTCTCTCTCTCTCTAATCCTAAAGAAACGACTACGCACACTACACAATTTTATGACGATTTCTTCTCTTTATTTTCTATTAAAAAGCATTGCTCGAAATAAAATATGAAGCAATAGGATATTAACATTGCTTGTTTAATACTTTCATTATGCAGTGAAGAACGGTATCAGCTGACTTGGTTATTGAGTAGGGAATGAGAACCCCATTACGTCCAAGTACCTTCAAGATACAGCTAGAAAACAGTGTACCTGGAAAGAGTGAGGTATGAGGTATAGCAAAGAGCTACTGCGCCACGAACGGAGCATTAACCGGGCGACTAATCTTAACTTGCAGACCGGTAATTACCTTGGAATGAATCATTCTACATCTCGAGTCTGGGCAAAAGCATAACAGAGCAGGCGCAGTAGTATCTATACGGAAAAGAAAGTTAATCGTATAAATCATTCCCAACTTGTGTGGGTCCTCTTTCACCTAGACGCGAAATTAATATGGCCCAGCGACTTATAGCTCACCACACTTCGTTTGACTATCAATTAGTACGCAATCTTGTTGCATGACCATGCGCAACTCATCGCAAGATTCGAATCTCTCGAGTTACGACTATCGTCCAGTGCGCACACATGTGCGTATACGAGCGACACTATCGTTCGAGCTTTTGACTTATTGCAAATGAGCTTTTGTCTCCCCACCCCTCTACACCACTCTGTCGATACTCTTCGAGTACGTGACGCAATAAGCCTTTGGCTTCTTGTTTTCCATTAATAGCGGCCGATTGAATTACCTATTACTAAAATGAATCATTTAGTATTGTTTAGTGCGAACAAGGTAGCCGAAATAATATACGACGACAGGCTTGTGCTCTTTCCTAATCGACCAGACGGAGGAAGGGGAGGTGGAAGTGGGGAAAAATGTTCACTTCACTTCATTAAGGGAGAGCCTTTATCTCCATTATGCAGCTCTCGCTTGTGTATCGACGAGATTATGATTCGGCTGTAAATTTCACTAGAGCCTGCCGGCGCGTGTGCTCTGTATATTATCCCCAGCGACGTTTTATATATACGAATTGATATAATCATGCGCACGGTAGTTCACAATGCTTTTGATATTTTCAAAAGTTTTGTTTTATGCGCAGCGAACTGCTCGAATATACCCTATTAAATTTTAATGGCGCGACTGTTTCAAACAGGCTTGATACGTTAATTCTTTCTGCGAACGGGTTTGATAATAAAATAATCTATATAGTACTTTTTTTTTTATTGTCGAGAACTCGATGTAAATAGAAAAAATTTAATTAACGAGTGAGTCGCAAATCGTGTTTACCCATTCAAAGCTTCTAAGTAAATCATAATATTGCACAAAAATTTCAATTAGCCATATAACGGTCGGCTTACAATTTTACTGTGCTTGGATGACAAATTTTCTCAGGAAGCACTTTGTTTACGATTTCCATTAAAAGGAAAGTATATATAGCCGCGAACGTACATGTGACAAATATACGATTGCAATCAGATTGGTCGATTCGCTATCTTTTTCTCGCAAAGTCGCCGAAATTTTTTCCGTACATACATATATATTTAGAAAGTGAGAGCACAACGATATGTAGATAGTTTTAATCGATCGTAAGCGCGAGCGCACGTCGTCGTCAGTTTCAACAGTAAAGCCGGAAGAAACTTGGCAGCAGACGCGTAACGAGAGTCGCGCGCGTCAATCGCTCCTTCCTCGATATATCGCTGCATTATTTATTACCTGCGGCTCCTTCCAGTTTGCGACTCGAAGTAAATAGGTCGTGAGCTTTCTTACTACTCGATCAATTTATTAAAGTTTTAGGCGTATAGAATACGTAATTTTCCCTCTCTCTCTCTCTCTCTCTCTCTCTCTCTCTCTCTCTTAGTATGCGAACACAGTTGATTTTAGAATTTGTTGGGCTTTTGCAAAGATATATAGGTCGCCAAGGGGGGTCCAACACCACCTATGTACCTGTCGGCGTATAGCTTTTCGCTGTAAAAAAAAATTAACTGATCGCGTACCGAGTATAATTCACGCATATACACATCGCAACAACACACACATTGTGCGCGGGAGTAAATAGACGGGCTTGTATATCGTATAATACTGCAACGCACGTACTTATAAGAGTGCTGAAACGAGAGTAAAGTCGAAGTTATGACGCGACGACTTTCGCGGAAGCTGACCTAGCGCATACCTCATTAGCTGCAACGAACTTTTGATTTCGTTAACAGAAGAAAAAAAACGAGCAAAAAAATCCCTCCTACATACACGGTATAGTTTACCAATTGCAAAACTGACTCGATTATAGTAACACGATGCCGATTATATCCAGACCGGTGCTTCCTTTAGCCAAGCGACCGTAATTGTTCTCATAACACGCCGTTACTTCATTGTATACCAACAGAGAAACCGATTTATTAAGTCCATTAATTGGGCGCGACCATTGATATATTCCGTAAACGACACACACGGATTCTTAGTAAAAGAGGTAGAGAGAGAGAGAGAGAGAGAGAGAGAGAGAGGGAGAGAGAGGGAGAGATAACGATCACTGCTAGAGAACGATTCTGTAACATTGTTAGGCCGAATTACACGGGATTTACAAGAATGTATATCACACCGATGGAGTAGGCGCTTTACGAGATACTTCAACGATGACACGTGTTTAGTGGCTAATTAAACCAGGCTGTTTAATGTACCCAGTCGTCTATCATACAATAACAACTTTAAAATCTAGCAATCTTTTATGAAACTCCAACTGCTCGTTTCTTATTTTATCATCAACAAATTTGAATTTTAGAATTTTTTGCAATATTACGAATAAGACTCGTGAAGTTCCTTTGCTCAATCGTATTTTCCGGCAGACTACTGCTTTGAAAGAAAATACAGCACGGCCTTTATGTAAATCAAATCACTTAACCGTTAAAATTATATCGTTGCAAGAAAATAAAGCGTAGCAAAGTACGCGGCAACAAACAAGCATTTAAAGCTCACTTGTAGCCGGCAATGTTCGGACCGGTCGCTGTTATCACTGCAGCTCATCGCCGATATAACGCGCAACGTCCTCCTATCAAGACATCAAGCGTCCGGCTTTATTGGATTGTAATTACGCAGAACGCCTTGGTTGCGTTATTCATCAAGTTTGAGTTTCTTGCCTCAAGCGCTGGCGGCACCTGTTAATAGTTTTTCCTTTTCGTACAATAATCAACATGCGCATCTCTCCAAGATTTTTATCGTGTAATTTAATCGAGCGAGCACAAATTTAGCTCGCGGAAAATCACGTGATAATTGAGCGAAATTTAACGGCTGCTGTATGAGTTTTATTATGCGCTATTAAAGCATCAAGAGTTACCGGGTCCAAACAAGTTCGATGGGGTAAAAAATACCGGTTAACCAGCGCGCGTAACGAGTGAATAAACAACTTTCCTAAATGGAAAATAAGAGCTGTATTCTCATTAGTCTCGTACAAAATCATTTTCTCGCAAAGCCAACGGATTTTTTAGCTTTCACGTCGCCTTTAGAAGCCCTGTACTGATAAATATTGAATCGTACGTTTGAGAGTATATAACGCGACCGATAAATCTCAATCATCGTTGTAGTATGGTGCACTGTATACGTTATACTGTAGCCAGCCGGTTTCGTGGATTTTCACGACAAAGGGTCTTTTCCCATTATTTTTACGGCTATTGCTCAATTATTTGTGGTTCTCTTTTGCGTCCAGTTGAAATAATAACATAATTGTTTTAAATTTTCAGTGTTAAGATGTGAAAAATAGAAGAAAAATAAAGTGAGAGTTGATTATTGAAACAAAGAACTGCTATCGAGGACTTTGTTCTATTGTAATTAGTATGTAAAATTCAGCGACTCAATTGAACTAAAAGCTTTTCTCTCTCTCTCTCTCTCTCTCTCTCTCCCTCACAAGTAAGCGAGCGAGCGACGAAAACACGCCTGTAATCGGGTTAAAAAAAAAGAAACGTAACAACATCTATTTTTGCTCATAGCGCTTTGCCTATCGAAGCAGGTACACAAATCGAGCCCATAGCTCGAAGCGTTGTCGAGTTTTTAAAACGCGGCACATCGACATGGAATGCCTCGTGAGCGCGCCGTGACCCGGCGAACTTTCCCACCCTTCCTAACCAACTCTCACGACAGATAGCACCGACAACGACGACGACGACGACGACGACGAACGACGACGAGTCTCTCTCTCTCTCTCTCTCTCTCTCTCTCACATAGACACACACATACACAAATATATATATATATATATACACACATCTTACGCAAAAGCAAAACAACAGTCGTACGCACAATAGAAATTACGACAGAGGCAAGATCATAACGAAAAACTCATGTGAGCACAATGGTCCATTGGCCGCGCGACATTGATCGGAAGCTGCGCTATCGCTGAAAAATCAACATTCTAATTGTTAATAGATCGGCAATACAATGCTCTGGATTGGCTAATCGAGCAGTCCTAAGAACGCTCGAGAGTCAAATAATTTAGTCGTAAGGATTGAAATTTATCGGTTGACAATCAACTCGTTTATATCATGCTGCCTCTCTGTTATTAGATCTGTAATATTGTTATTAGCTTATCTACCACGGTGCCACAGCTAGGGCTTGTAAACATATTGATTCTCTTTTTTTTTATACGTGAACAAAAATTACGCTTTCAATAGAGTGTGTTGTATTAATAAGGTACATGTGGCTATTAAATCGCGAAAACGATATTACTATTGCTTTCGACATTCATATCTACCATCTAACCGACTTCTGCTTGCCAACTTGGAAAATCCATAGACATTGCAACGAGTTGTAAATTGTTCGTAAAAAATGTTGAAAAATACCAAATTTTTAGAAAATACGCATATATTTGATAATAGACGTAACTCTTAGAGAGTCTGTAAAGTACACTAAATAAAATGACAAACAAGTGGCTTACACCTATAGTCAAAGCGATAAGCATCGCGCA
Source organism: Chouioia cunea (assembly GCA_030064505.1). Classification (NCBI taxonomy): domain Eukaryota; kingdom Metazoa; phylum Arthropoda; class Insecta; order Hymenoptera; family Eulophidae; genus Chouioia; species Chouioia cunea. The sequence continues at coordinate 27,392,945 of JAOPFQ010000005.1, forward strand.
TTCCGATATGCAACAAGTGTAATATCGCGTTTGCACGCGCGCGCGCGAGCTCGTCACGTCGTATGAATCAGCCTCTCTCGGGGTAGGTAGCCTTATTACCCGAGTAGCACGGATGGAGCCCTCAATAAACTCGACTGTTTATTCGAGCACGTGCAGCCGCAAGCGTAATTGGCAGACAGTATAGAAGTCGATTGTTATTTGTTGAGGTTCTTCTTTTTTTCTTTTTTTCCTTCCTTTTTTTACTCTTTTTTTAGTAGATGCTCGGTGCTGATTTTGGTGTTTTAAGGTTTAACGGGATGCAAAGCGATTTTTGAATCGTTCGTTTTCCTCGATTGTTGTGCTTACTGTCTGATTAGACGAAATTTGTGAGTATTCGAGTTTCATATATAGGTTCTGGTTTCTTGCATTACCGAGATGACATACTTAGATCTTGCAATTTAAAGTTCAATAAAATTACATTGGCTGTAAAGGAAATGCGATATTTTAGAAAGCTACCGCTATATTCATTTGGAAGAAGCGAGATTGAATTTTTATTTTCAAAATAACGAAAAGTAGTGCTTTCTATCAAGCTTATTAGTATTTAACTCGCGTATATATGTTCCTTTCCAAGCGCTCGCAATAAAAGGACAACCGAATAAAAAATAGTATTCGCTTAGCTGTCCCTTACATCACAACTGACCGGCATATAAGCGCCGCATGAAATTTTCGCAACAGGATCGTAAACAAAAGCCGATAGAAGAGTGGAAGCCGTGAATTCCCGTGTGCGTGCGTGCTTGCTTACTTTTGCTCGATATACAATAGCCATGCACGCGAGAGAACGAAGGCGTAAGCAGGGAGATCGAGACGCAGTATGTGTCACCGGCGCGCGAGCGAGTTTCGCAAGTACCGCTGTCTAGGCTTGCTGCTACGACTGCTGCTACGACTGCTGCTGTGACTGCTGCTGCTGTGACTACCAGACGCACTATATGTCGTTTGTTGTCGCGCACCCAGATATTACACGCTTGAACTTTGCTTTCTCGGCTGGTTTACATGCTTAGCGTTAACTGCGATTCGCTTATGGATATTTCGCGTATTTATGTGTTGGCATTTACTTGTTTTTACTATAACTATTTTTCTTTGCAATTATAGTTGGAATTTTGGTTTTAACGATGCCACATTCTTGTTTTTTTTTTTCAAAACACATTTTTCAAAATGTATCTTTTAGTCCATTGGGTTGTTTTTCAAAATACAACAAAATCATAAACTATTGTACATATATTCATTCTCAAAGGTTTTTACCTATAGATAACTTCATCAACAATTTATTTAAATGAAATGTCGTACCTTTTTTATTCCAACGTTGTCGGAAAAAAAATGTGCATGTTCGATTTACTCACAATATAACGTACAAAACCGAGCAAAACAAACAACGCATAGCTTAAGGCTGTTCGTCTGGTAGATGTCTACTTGCAGCTGATGCAATTCGCGTTTTTACAAAGCTATACATGTTCTTACTTTGAACTTATTACATTACCGTTATTATTATCATGGTCTGCTGGCGTCTCTCGCCACGTGCTCGACAATGGAAAGACAAGCGCGAGCGTGCGCATATAAACTAACATTCGACACTCGCTCTCAGCTCGAAAATTTCGCTGTGTATAGACGTGTTGTCTCATTAGCATGACGAATGTGTCGCTTTACTTTTAGCGTTTTTCTTTTCTCCTTCGAAAACTGCTTACCAGGACACAATATATACCCTTGTATTTCAAAACTCCAATATAAGCGTTACGCTAATTTACAACACGTCTAAACTCTATGCCGTCTAAGTCTCGACATCGAAATTAAATTTGAATGTTTAGTTGTGATAATCAATTGAAGCCTCGCGCAGTTTGGCGATGGTATTTCTCAAGAAGACGTATTCAAAGTGTTGGTTGTTATTTTCGAGCAAAACAAACCTGTCTATCTTCTCGTTGAAACGAGATCGTTCAATTGAGATTTCATGCACCTCTTTCGTCCGCCCTTCCCCTCTTCCAAGTACATGCTCGCTACGGATATGTTTTCAGCAACCGACGTTTGAAGAGAAATAATTGAGCGCTGCTCGTACAAATTGTCTACGCGAGAGAATGGTTTCTCGTTATATGCGCGCACATGGGGCAAGCACAGCTTTCTTGAAATAATTAGGAGTGCACGCGAGGGAGGCTTCTGCATCTCGCGTGTGCATCATCGTGTCTGTGTGTCTGTGTCTACGCGCACGCGCGCGCGTGCGCGTATGTGTGTATGTGTGTGTGACGCAATGATTCGAGAGAAAGAGAGCCACCCGTGTCTTATAACAGGACTCGCGCGAGATGTGACTTACCTTATGTATGCTTTAACGGAGGATTCGCCAGTATAGCGCGTACCAGAATAATTATTACTGTTATATGAAGACTTTCGTTTGAAAATAAAAGCTCTCTATATAGCTGTAAGGCGGTGCCCGGGCAAAAACTCATGGACGCCCTAACTGTCGAGAATATAATCGGGCAACGTTTATGTGTAATACGTGTAGGTATATAACCTTTCCGCCGTCTTCCAGGAAGTGCAAGTGCAGAAAGATATAAACCCCTCCCAAAAAAAGAAAAAAAACGAACAAAAAGCGACATAATATCCCGCAGTAGCAGCTTGCGTTTCCATATCAGCTCTCATCTCGCACGATTATATATACCCGCTTGGCCAAGAGACAATGCCCAGCCATCGAATTAGATCCTCATCTCACTTTATAAAGACGTTCACAAGAGAAAGTTTTGCGATTTGGCCACGATAGGAGACTCCTTGCGGGGGGTCGCTTGTACGAGAGCGTTTTCACGAGGCACTCATTTCGCATTCCAGCAACGGTAGAAACAGCACTTCAGCAGCAACAGTAATTCAACGCTTATATCAATTACACAATCGCAATTAAAACCGATCGCGCCAGCATAACTAATTTATTCGATCTCAAGTTGCACGATCTTTCTCCACCCTCGTGTATATATTATATAGACTGTGCTGCTGGTAATAATTCCGACTAATTAACCAAGACTATATCAATTGAGTACTCGTTTTGTTATCCCAAAGGATGAATCAATTGAAAGCTGTTCGTGCGGTATAAAGTTCGTTATATTGTAGAATCAACGGACAAAACGTGTGCGCTTGTGAATAAACTTGTGTATCTATAGGCCTCGGTGAGGTCTGTGAGATAATGCAGTATTCTGGAATTTAGCATAATTCGCACTGCCTGCTGTCCACTATTGAACAAACAATTTAGATATCATTGCAGTGCACATTGTCCCTTCAGAAATCGCTACATTTTTAAACGTACAGTTTACCGAGGAATCAACCTCATCAAATAGATACACTGATTACAATGGAAAATGTGTTTCCATTTGATACCTTTCAATGAATGTATTACATGTAACGTCATTTTGCGAAGGGTACAAGATTATTACATGGAATCTATTAATGGTAAATTGGAAATTCAATCAGTTGGTACTGACAGCGACATCTGTCGCGAATACAGAATACTACGTTTACTTTCCGTTTCCGACGCTAGGTATAGTGAATAACAATTGACTTGGTTCTACGTATACCATAGCACTACCATAGCGTCATTAAATAGTTCAGTCACCTGAATTATCGGTAGCTGGCATTAAAAAATTATAAAGTACGTTTCATTTGATATTTGTATTGTCAAAATGATGGTATTCTTTTAATAAGTATGAAGGAATAGTCGTTGAGCGAAATAACGTCAAAATAAAAGTACTCCAATAATAATCTATAAAAAATAACTTTAATATCAAAAAAGGTGTAAAATAATAACACTCAAAATCGTCAAAATTTGTATAGTATTTTTATAAAAATGTCAATAAATATTCAGCGTACATTCCACGAACATGATGTACATTAAAATCTAAGTATGCAATATAAAAATTTATAAATATATGAAAATAATATAAAATCAAGCTCCGTTTATCAATCATGTATTTACAAAGTATAATTGCACGTAGTAGTTTTTTGCACTTATGGCAAGTCTTCGATCATAAACGGTCGCAATATTTTAAAATGTCTCTAAAACTATCTTATAAAATTGATAAAACTAATTATTCTGCAATAGTATAAAGCTTGCCAAATATTTTAGGAACATTATTGCACAGGGATTAACCCATTGGTCAATCAAATGTTTCACAACGGAACACGTGTTATTGTAAAATGTTTTGCGTTCAATGTTCATATTTACAGTCACAGCCTTACTGATAGTCCATTGCAATTCTCATTGAAATAAATTATTACAAAAATAAATATTATTTTCGTTGACCATTTCGAGTTGCAATTAATATCGCAGAATTGGCAAAGATACGTATTCAAATGACTCGATAGCATAGACATGCCTTTGGTATTTATCAAATTAATAAATCACAATTGCCATTTGTTTCCTTAGACTAAATAAAAATCTTTGCAAATTCAAATGTAACGCACTTACGACGTTTCTGTGATGCAATATAAACATAGACGTACGTCAATCGGTATAAAATATATTCCTACCATTATCGTTATACATTTAATATCTGTAGCATTTGTCATGGATACTTAAACTAATAATTCAACAATGTTTCTAACTATCAGCAAGCAATTGTCACTAACTAATTCTAAGTATATATCCAAAAATGTTCCCCTATGCTCAGTCTCAAGAAAATAAAGCAACGAATGAGTAAGAAAGTTTTGCACGATAAATGCGAATCGTGGTCATCGCATTGGTATTGGCGATTGACTGTTTGATCAGCATTCGAGTCGTGAAAACGTTATTTGCTATACTGTAAGAAACTTGGATAATGTGCCTAGTACAAACAAAAGTTTGACAATTTACAAAAGCGACGTGTCGTTTAAGTCTTTCACGTCGTTCAAGTCGACCGAGTCTGTAGTTCGCGAGTTTCTTTCGTTCATAGGTATGCTACAGCTGATGATAGGATCGGCCTGAGGCACATGTAGAAATGCGGTGGCAACTCCGGGCTGCATGTTGACGTACCTAGCGGCATCGTCGCTATTATTACTACCGCTATTCAAGCCGGAATCAGTGTTATCGGCCAATAAAGGTTTGCTACTCTCGACGTATTCGGAGGCTTCGCTGAAAATAGCATCGATATTTCGATCCCTCCTCGCTAATTCATTGATGTCGAGAAGAGGCGAGTCAATCGATATGTCGTTGTCGTTGTTGGCCGTAGATTGTGCTTCCCAAGGAAACGAAAACTTTCTATCGGGACTCCCGTTCAACTCCATTTCCATCTGACCGGTGTGCTCCAATTGTACGCTCGCCAAAGGTACGTCCAAACAGGGCGCTATCACTCGTTGATTCGTTGCCAAAAAGTCGACGATTTCCGGTGCCGTTGGCCTCAGTGTGTGGTCTATTGACCAGCATGAGTTTATCAGTTCCTCCCTATAAGTAACCAATCAGCAAATGTAAACAAAGTCGTTGAACGACAAGACATGAGCCATTTTTTACGTTTGTAAATATTTAAAGTGCTTAGCATCAACGGTAGCAAAGAATAAAATAGCGCTTGATTCTACTAGTACCAATTTTCGAAGTGATTACCGAGTATAATATCACTACTTACAATTGTGGTTTAACGCCTTTCGGTACAGTTAACGAATTTCCTTCCTTAACATAGGCGAGCACTTGATTGTTGCTCATGCCTTGGAAGGGAAAGCTACCGAAGGTAATAATTTCATAAAGTAGAACGCCATACGACCAAACATCAGATGCTGGACTAAAAATGCCTAGACCCAATGACTCGGGAGCCATCCATCGTACCGGCAGCATTCCTATAACAGAGTAAACCATCGATCAGCCAATCAAATCCTTGCGAATAAGCAACGCGAGACAATGAAGAAATAATCTTGTATGTTTTCGTTCTCACCCTTTCTAACGAATTTATAATAGTCATTTTCAAACATAGGCCTTGTCATACCAAAATCACCTAGCTTGCATACTCGTTGAGCATTGACGAGGCAATTCCTCGAGGCAACGTCCCTGTTAAACAATAACGTATTCTGTTGTATTTTTTTTTTTTGCATCGCGCATAAATTTCGTTGTTTTTTTTCGAGAGCTTGAATGATTTCTTCCAATTTCCGCTTACCTATGCACATACTTGAGCTCCGCTAAGTAGCTCAAAGCTCTAGCAACGTCGAGAGCCATCGCCGTAAGTCGCTTGTTCGATATTTCGTCGGAATCCTCGTAGTGTTGATCGTTGACGAGATGACGTCGAGCAAGCAGATAAGTTTTTAGATCGCCGTAGAGCATGAATTCCATAACCGTAAGCACAGGTTCGCATTTAATGCATACGGCAAGTAATTTGATGATATTTTTGTGCTCGAATCGTTTCATCACTTCGACTTCGCTAAGGAAATTGAGCTTCTCCTCGGTGGTACTACCCACTTTCAGTGTTTTCACTGCCACGGCCAACCATCCTTTTTCCGCGAAAAATGCCTCGCCACCGTAGACCGTGCCAAAAGCTCCTTCTCCTAGCTTACGATTAATCACCACTTGCTCTCTTGGAATTTCCCATTTGTCGAGGCTTTGTCCATCCGCTGAAAGCATGTCCAGGCCCAGAGATTTCATGTATTGCTCTTGCTCTCGAACTTTCTGATCGTATCTGTTGTGCAATAAAACGTTTTAAGATTATATCGTAGTTAATAAGAAAGCCGTAAGACATTGTGGTTTCTGCGGAAGCTCAATATACTCACTTTCTCTTGATAATGGTAACGACGACTACGACCGTCAATGCAAGCGACACGACCCCAATAATGTTAACTATAATTATTGCACCTTCACAGGAAACGTTTAGTAAGTCTGCGAATCCAGAAAATACACATTTCTTTGGTGGTTCCGAGCCGTCGTCTGGTTTCTTTCCACTCAGCCAGACGATGGCCGACGTATTTAAATCTAATTTTCCACCAATCACTTGACTTGAATTTCCAGATATATTTGGATGGAAACTTCCTACGATTGAAGATTTTCCATTTATGTTCTGGTAAACGTTGATCACCGGAAAACGCGATGGTCCGTCAACGAACTTAATCCTACCCGATACCTAGAACAGATGAAATTAATCAGACCGCAGATGCGCAAAAGGAAAAAAACTCATGAGGTCATCAAAATAAAACATTTATACGTGTTTCGTTGGGAATGTTATGAGTCATTCGAAGAAAAATCGGCAAAATGCATTACTTTAATCGCGAGTTTACTATTGAAGTCAAGGAAAGTGCCGTTGAATCAAAAGCCAACGAATCGTTTAATGAAAGACAAAAAGTACACTTACCCCGTAAAAATCAGTCTTTGAAATGATATCAGTAAACCTAGCTATAGTTGTCTCCGAATGAAGATGAAATAGCCGGCTAGGATTTTCCTTAAGCAATTTATCAGTAGCATAAGCATAAACCCACATGGCATCGTAAGCATAACCAGCGTAAGGCGATACTGTCTGGTTACGCGAATCGCAGTAACTTTCATAATTTTCGCGCCACTCTCGCACGGTGATACCTTCCTGCATAATACTATTGTCGGGTGCAAAGTGGGCATGGGAAATGCTAAAATGACCATTGATGGCCTTTTTCATTTCGGCAGTGGTGCAAGGAGTCGATTCACCTTGCGTTTTATTGTCGTCCATCACGTACCAGTCGTCTTTTAACCACTGCGGTAAAAACCACACGTAGCCCTGCGAGAGACAAGCATGATCAAATTATAATTCGTCACATGTTTGGTTGCTATCTGAATTAATAAGTGACATCGCGATATTTTACCTGAGCGGCAGTCATTTCCAATCTGTAGGCCTCGCACATGACGTGCCGTGCCACTGAGTCGTATACATCGGATATTATAATCCTCGCTCGCTTCTGCTTCAAGTCTTCCAAGTGCTGCAAACGATATATTCAATTATCAATAGGCTAATTCATGCAATATTGATATTTCTAGGGATAATGAATAAATTACCTTGGTTATGGTGTCGACCTTCCATTCCCGCGCAAACTTGATGTTAGCAACGAATGTTATCCCGTTCTCTCGAAGCATGTCTTGCATGTAAGAGATGTATTCGGTGTACTTGAGACCATCTTCGGAAAAGGCAGCGACTCGATGCCATTTTAGCTTCTTCAGCAATTGCGAGTAGACGTACTTATATTGCCGATTCTCACCAATCGTTCTAAACAGATAGGGGTATTTACTCCTATCACTGAAACCAGAACCTTCAGCCGCGTAACTCATAATCGCAGTGTGATAATGTTTCGACACACCGGCTAGAGGCTCGATCGTTTCGGAACACGCTGGTCCTAATATACCGATTAGCTTGTGATACTTGTACAGTAATATATAGTCAATGAATGCCTTCATTACCATGTCACTTTTACACTGACCGTCGTTGAGAATCAATTGCAAATTGTAATCCCGTAGGACTGTAGTATTCGAATTGATTGCCTTTCTTGCCATTTGCGCTGCGAGAACGATCGATTTGGCCGTATAAAAGGTACCAGTCATTGGAAAAATGCCCCCGACGTATAGAATGCTTTTGTCCTCTTGTCTTGGCATCCACTGCATCAGAGTGTTGTTTAAATTTTCTCGTAGCCATTCGCAAGCTACATCTTCCTCTATAAGTGCCAGCTTCAAATCGTTGTTGTACTGCAAGCTGATGGTATTCTCGTTGTACTTGTTAATTAGATTTTCGTACTGGTCGCTAGAGTAATGCATCAGTTTAATCGACTCGAAAGCCAACTTGGCCGCTTCTGGCAAATCTCCCCAAGTAAACTTTTCCAATGTCTTGGTGTCGTATGCACAACCCTCGTTTTTACCGCGTGTCCCGCATCTGGGGAACTGAACGTTTACGAATTCACGCTCGTTTGGTATGATATTGCTCGGGGTCCAATGCACTATCACCAGTGATCGCTCAGATGGCGATGAACCGCTCTGCTGTAAGTACTCTTTGGTTAGAGATTTGATAATCTGTCTCAAATTTGGCCCGACCCAAGCCACTTTCACGTAGAGCTTCCAATGATCTATGTGATCCTTAACGAATTTGGTCGTTTCCGAATAGTCACTCAGTACTAATGCACACGGCTTGTTCGATTTGCACTGCGCAGGAACGTACATTCCATTTTGACAAAACGCCTCTCGGCAGTAAAATCCAAACTCGTCGTTTCTCGTTGCGTTCATAACTTTTCGTAAGTTTGCATCGTTGACTGCAAAACGTGCGGCAGTGTCTTGCTTGGTAAACGTAATCCAAGTGTCGCTCTGTCTCGACAGTCTGTTTGGTATGAACCAACCAAAATGACCTGGCGACGTTATCGAGCCAACCGGTATAACGCTGTAGCTTGATTCTTCGGTATGGCTATTGAAGGATAGCGCTGAAACGTCAAATTGCGGGGGAATCCATACTTCCATGTCAATCATTGTTTGTGGCGTCCTGTCAATCAAGTCGATATTTAATTTTATAAAGATCTATTCATGTGAAAAACCTAACTGTCTCTCAATATCATCCTTTACTTACAAAACAGACCGTGAACCAGACAGTCGATTAATCGTTCGTGTTAGGTCGAATTCAACATCGCTTTCCACCATTACAATGTTTGAAAATCCCAATGCCTCTTCGAGATAAATTTTCGCGATTCTGCTGACTAACCTCTGGGTTGTTACCCTTTTTGAAATAGCAAAAGTTAAAGGCAACGATTTCTCTTGAAACCGTGCGTCTCTTTTGGGGTACACTTCTGTCGATTGAGAAAACAAACAAATCCATTGTCAATTAATTGATACTTTGAAATTAACGAAAAATTGTATGTTGCTCATTCACGCACCTTCTAACATTGTCAGACATTGATTTGAATAGGCAGCCTTCGCGAGGAAGGCTGCAATGAGCAGTATACATAGAAACCCCCGTGTCCGCCACATCTTGGTTTTCATCTGAAACATACAAGCAATGAGCATTTAAAACGTTGCTCATTCGTTAACTTTTCCATTCAAAAAGTGTACACATCAATCGCGCTCACACATAATCTGAAAGTATTAAGTTATAAGCACGTATGTCTCCCTATCTGTCACACAAGTGATTTTCCCTAAGCAAAGTGAAATCGTCAAGATACAAATGATAGCAAGATAAAGTAAGGAAAACGGATATTAACTTTTTACAACTATAGATACGTGCGCAAGCAAGCAGCTCTCGCGAAAGTCGACGCTTATCAGTGAGCGCTAGCGCGCAGTGATTGTTAAGCGCGAGAGTGTAGAAAAAAAATTGATTTCGAGCATAATTATTGGTTCAATAAAACTCGCTCGCAAAGTTTTTTGAGCGCAATCATCGCGTGTGACGCTTAGACAAACAGCGACACTCATACACGCGCGCGCGCGTCTATTTATAGACTTGTTTATCGAGCCTCATTGTCACAGGCGCGAGCGCGTGCGACTGCAAGAAAGTGTCTAATTTAACGTGTAAATCGTAAGCGAGAGCTTTTATTATTCCGAGTATCTAGCTTTAACAGAGTGATTGTTGGCTATAAATAAAAAGTCGTATTTTATGCGACATTGTATATGGCGTGCGCATGACGATGAACGTAATTTTCATTAATGTGACACGTTTTACGAGGAAACAACAAAAACTAAAAGAGAGGAGTAAGAGATACGCATGCGTGTCTAGTTCGATTTCGAGAATGCACATTAAAATAAAAAAAGACGACCTTTGCTCGGCTCATCGATATTTTCGTAGGAAACCTCCTACTTTTTTCTTTACATATTTAGCTTGTTTTTTTTCCGCGCGTATCTATACGAAATGCAAAGTGATAAACTCAACGCCCATCGTGCAATGACGTCGCAAAGCTACTTTTCTATTCTCGCGTCACATCGTCGTAGATTTTCCGTGTAGTTTGCAAAATTTCGAAGCAATCTCTGTTGCGACGACTAATCGGACTCTTGACTTGCCGTTCTTCGTACAAAAGATGAAGATTGATGGTATTGTCTATCATGTATAATGAAGTATGGGTAAAGGAAGAGAAAGTGTGCCACGCGCGTGCGAGATGCGATGATCTGTATAAATTCACGGAGAGTGTTTGTTTACGCTGCAGCCGGTGACTATTCTTGGCACACAGCATCGCGCACGACTTGCAACACAGTATCTCTTTTTGCTCTAGGTTTTCAGGGACGCTACGTCAAGCGACGTATAGTCACAAAGATGAAATTCGAGTTACTACGGTAAATCCAGTAACAAACATTAATCGTATACGTTTTTCCGTTATCATGCAATCGCAGTCTTTGTTTGCTGCGAAAGCTTCCTTTGGAATAGGTCCATTATACTTCGATTTACAATGTCAATGTAGAAAAACTTGATTAATAATCAGATTGTCTTTTCTCGCACGGATAGATTAATCATTGTTTCAGAAAAATTACGCACACGGTGTCTCGTGACATTCAATCGATGGCGTCAAAGTGAAATCCAACCCGACAACCTCCCTTATCTACGCTTAATAAAACATCGTACTAGCAAGCGCATTCAAACCATGCATGTACACTGATCACACACGCATATACATACATACACATTTTCTCAGTGAAACAAGTGAAAAAAAAAAAGGAAACCTCAACGCTATATATTAAAACGAGTTCAATTGGAACATTCAACACTTTATTCATGAATGGCGTGTTCTCCTTGCAAATTGTTTGGATCAATGTGCGTACATGCAAATTACACGCAAATGAATGCTATATCATTGGCAAATAAGAGTGAATCAACAGACCTTAAAGTTTGAATGCAAACGAGCGCGCGTCTGGTAGGAAAGTTAATAATAAATTTCGGTAGAATTAACATTAGACCGATTAGAAGTTACCTCGGCTCGTGGAGTAGTAGCGCTCGACCGACTAATTATACCGGCGACGAGTGAGAAAGAGAGATAGAGAAAACGAAATCTGCGAATAAAAAGAAAAAGACGGTAAAGAAGAAACGCAAGATATTTTCTCGCTGGTCTCTATCGAAACTGAGATTGAATGTGTGAACATTTGCAAAAATAGATTTGAGAAAAGACCTTGAGAACAAAGTTTGACTATCAACAAACGGAAAAAACAACGAGATTTCGCGCGCGCACTTGTCTTTCGTATACATCGAGTGCACGAGAAATGTAAAAGACAGAGAAAGAGAAAGAGAGAAAGAGAGAGAGTGATGAACAAAAAAAAGCGACCACTTGCCACGCGGGTTATCTTGACGTCATACTTCGGCTGTTTACTCGAACTTGTGTACACACACATTCAGACACTTTGCGCACGATAAGAGCAAACAACGGGTGAGGAATCGCACAGTGGCGCGGTATAGGCATACATTAACGTTGATCGATCGAACTTGAAAACATTTCAATAACTTCATTTGGAATTGATGATACGCCGAACCTTTGTTATTTTTCACTTTCACGAAAATATCGAAACGGTTCGATGTTTTTTATTCACTTTCTGTTTTTCATTCATACGTTTTGTATGAATTGACGTACATTATACTGGAAATTCTTACGCGTGTACAAGTCGTTAAGATACAGTTACAACTCAATTAAGTTAAACGAGCGTCAACGTCGTAGTACTTGTGTATAACATTATGCACATGTAGTGACGTCCGCCTCGGCTACGACGTATTTTTCCGGGCGCTCGTCGCATTTTAATAATAGCATAATGGGCCGAAGTAAACGCTCACAATGAAACTTGAGTCGCATCGAGAGTGCAACGACATTTCGACGATTGCGCGCGAGCTTATCCTTTGAGCAATATCCTTCCTATTACGCTTTCGCTAACTGTGGCGTTCATGCACAGGTGCACTCAAACGAGGTTACAGTCCCGCTTGGATACTCGGGAATAACTCGCTCTCTTTCTCTCGTTCTCTCTCTCTCTCTCACACACACTCTCTCGTTCTCTCTCTCTCTCTCTCTCTCTTTCTCTCCCTCTCTCTCTCGCTCTCTTCCTCCGACCCTCTAATTATAGAGAGAAGAGTACTTTGACCGACGAAGATTGCAGATCAAACGCATTCTTCAATTGGTGAAAAGCTCTTTCTTACACAGAAATCAGTTGCACCACAAAATGAAGTATAATCATATTTATTAAGTAGGATATCCAAACGAATGCAAATTATGTAGATGCGTGGACCAAAAATGATAATAAACACCTGCAATTGTCGAGGTTATGTTACAAATTTGATACTAAATGTTAATACAACTTTTACAAAATCCAAACAGGCTTGGTAAATTATATTTTTAACTATGTTTTTAATTTCGTCAACGCGAAGCAAAAGTGCAAGGCAATATAGAACTTTGCAAGTGTCAGGTTAACTTAATAAAAAAAAATCCAGTTTGACATAGCTGTCGACCGTACTTGATGTTTTTTTCCGTGCGAAAACAAAATTTTTTTCCTGTTTCTCCAAAAAAAAGCGGGTTATACCAACAGGCAAATTATTTAGCGAATAAACAAACAGGTTCTGCGGTAGAAACTTTGTATAAAAGATGTGAAGACTCTTAAGTTGATTCACGCTGCAGGAATGCTTACTAATTACGTCCCAATTACTAAATTTTCTACGCAGGGGTATCCCTTCACTAAAGCTACCGAAGCAACGCGATGACGATTAATTTACCATTTTTAAAGTTAATCCGTACATCTTCATAAAAATCATGGATAACATTCGTATACCAAATGGAGACGAGTTATTTTTACGTTATTAAGCAATCAATTTTCTTACGACCTACATGCGTTAGAATACCCAGAAAAGTTTTAGGTTGTATTATCGCGTGGGAAACCTCCGTAGACGATGATAAAAAAAAAAACAAGTTTTGTGCGACCATATAAAAATGTTTCAGTAAACACAATAAACCATGGCCGAGAAAAAAGAAGAAGAAACGAAGCCGACCAAGTACTAATCGTAGTTGACAATAAATTAACTAAGAAAAATAGCACACAAGTGGCACGCCGATAATCTTATCTCATTCGTGTCATTGAGTCGATGAAAAAAGTCGAGAGAAAAGAAAAAAATCCCCCGAAGTAAAAACCGTTATTTACATTCTGCATCTCGTCTTGCTAACAGCTGATTGTTATCACCTACAAGCACAATAACATCATAAAGCTGAACAATGCGCACCTTAGCGAATCTTTCGAGCTTTCTATAAGCGACAACGGTGAAAATCAAACGACAATCGATGGATAAACGATTGGATGCTAATTCGATTAGCGAAGCAGCGCATGAACTTCCCACTCAGAAAGAAGAAGGAAGAGGTGGAGGTTAACAATCGCGACAGAGATATTGCGAAAGCTTGTTGTATATTGCGTTTCCCAGGTCAATGTGAATTAACGGATCGAGCTCTCTATAGTATATTTTCTCGACTGCACTGAAGGTCGAGTCGCGTGATTGATGGCGCTGTACTCGCGGAAAAATAGTTTGATCACAGACACTTATTTTTAGACTATTAATAATGACTACCTCCCCGTATTCCTTATCTTCATTCTCAATTGTTATTATTGGTCTCGCGAGAAATGACGTTCCACCGAATAAAAGTAACTCTTGTTATTTGTTTTATTTTCCTCTTACCAGATTGCAAAATTAATACATGCTCAAGATTTTTTTTTACGTTTTCGCGCACAAATCGGCAATGAGCTTATTGGGTGATCCAATGACTGGCAGCGTCGTGCACATGTTACGCGCTCGCGGTTATCTAAGCGCTCGAGGGGAATAAAGACAAAGAGATTATTTTTATTACTGCGCAGTTGTTGTTGTTATTGGTGCTGTTGTTGTGCATTTATCTTACACTTTCATGTGTTCGGACCGAGAACTTTGTCGTCTGCCAAATAACTTCGAGATACGAATAATAGTAACATACTTGAGATTGTGTTATAATTGCAGAAAAATAAATTTCACCTAATTTGTTGTTTTCTTTTGTTTGAGATAGAGTTAGAATGGAAATTGAGGTAAACACGAAGCTAGTATTGATAATTTCATTAATAAACTTACAGTTGAAATTCACTAGAGTGCTAATGAGAGAAAAAAATGTTTGCTTTACTAAAGTTTAAAGTAGAACTAGAAAAAATTTATTTTCAAATTTAAAATACGTCAACAGTAATTTTTTTCAGATCGTTTGAGTAATTGTTTCGAGGATAAGATATTGTTGTTGTCATTCTTCAATTATCTTTTATAACCAATAATTCTGGTAAATTCCAATTGAACATTGTTTCAAGATTTCGAAAAACATCAGAGCTCGTAGCGTGAAAGATACGTTAACATCTTCCATATCCGTAACAGCCTATCATACAAAAATAACACAAATTCAATGTTTAAACTACGCGAAACCTCGTGTAAATAACAACCTAATTTACGAATGCTCGTAAAACCCTAACGGAGAGGTACGTCGTAGTAAATATTTGGTCGCTCGTTGTAGACTTAGTAAAGTAAAAAAGGAAAAGACAAAGTAGTAATAAAGCGTATCTAGGCCTTAGGCTCAAGCTGACCGTGACCACCCACATACTGCCGCGGCAAAAACGAACAAACAGAAAACTCGCTCTAAATTAGTATAGGGAAACGACGCAGTTTCCTCATCAAAGAATGTGCTAACTACGTGAGATCCGTAAACAATTCGTCGTTGTTACACGTTGGTTTTCTTTAAATTGCACAAGAGACTATTTGGAAAATAAAAGAGAAAACATTTTGTTTATAAACATTTATCAGTTGTAACGGAATTTGAAATTCATCTAGGGGAGATATGAATTATCAGCTTGGCGCCGCGCTCGTGTGAAAAAAGGAAAATTACGACTGAAACGAACGAGTATAATTTAGATACTTCGTGAGTTTACTCTTTAAAATTCGGTTAAAGCAACCGTTCGATAAGAAATTTAAAAGGCTTTTAAGATGGTGCATGCATCGTTATGCTCGTTTAAAAGATTAAATCATTGAATTTACGATTTTTTTTAAATTTTGTTGCCAAGGTAAGTGATAAAAATACTCAGTTATACCACAGTTGGATTGTACACTTACATATGGTATTTGAAACAGATCATATGTTAAATGCATCAATAATCAAGAATCTCATTCATGTGATTTACAACTTCAATACGTACAGTTTTAAAGAATTCAAGTTTAAAAATAAAAGAGACTTGTAAAAAATAACGGTAACTCGCGATACTTTTGGGCATGTGATCAAATTTACAAACAAGTCAGCTCTCATCCACGTACGTAATCGAAAAACAAACGACCAAGAGTCAAGAACGAAACCTAACATTTTTAATAAAGCTAATTAAACGATAAAAACTGAGCTGAAAATTAAAAAAAAAAGTAGCTATGTGAAGTAGCTCACAGATAATCATATAATGCGCGTACCGCTATTAATTTCTCTTAATCCGCTGGTAAATCATGTTTACAGTGATATAAATCTGGAACAAGCGACCGTTTGTGCTCTCGCTACCCACATTTCACTCTTTATGAATGATAACTTGCACCCAGCTTTTTATCCTGGCTTCTACTTAATTTTTTCTTTTTTTTACGAAAATAAACTTATTTTTAGTCGAGGCCTAATTGATAAGATTAGCAGGGTAATTAAAAGAGCTGGCTTGCACGTGTGTCGGAATTATTAATCGGACTACTATTTCTACAGATGGACTTTTATGTTGATATCGTAAAAAAATAAAAAAACATGTGTTTTAATTGAAATCAGAATGAAACACGATAACTGTGTTTTCAAGTTGGAATACTGGTAATTTTATGCGCAAAATTAGAATGTCGTTTTTTTCAATAACGTCACTATCGAATTGGTTTACATTTCGTAATGTGTAGTTTACTCTTTCTCATGCAGGTTTTTCAAACGACAAGTACCTCGCGTGTCAGATAGATAATTTCATTCAATACCTGATAAAATTACGTCAGGTCGAAGCTGTAAAAATTTTTATCAAAAATGCGAAACTTACACTACCAGTGATGAGAAGAAGTATTTCGAAAAGTAGTCGATAAAGAAGTCAGAGGTCAGGAAGCATTGAAGCAATAACAAGCAAGACTTTGGCGGAAAAAAGAAAGGATGTACCGATTGACTCGCAGAAGATAACGAATTATATCATTGTATCGTTTTTGATCGCTTGTACAGAGGAAGTACGTCAGGTAGTGCTTTTCATCTCCCATTCTCTTGATACGCCTCACAGTACAATCATTATTAATTGGCAGACAACGCTCGTTTCTCGATTGACAATGGGATGTTTTCATGAAATTTCACGAAAAGTCGCAAAATCGCGAATTGTTGAGTTTGCGCCAAGACGTATTTTCGTAAACTATCATCTTCCCATCTCTCTTCTTTTTTACACCGAGCTAATTAAAAAAGAAAGTATCGAACACGCCCAAGAATGCGAGATACAAGAAGTATCGTAGGGAATATACACGCACAACTGGTTCTCTCACTCTACTCTTCTCTCGAGTCTCTTCACATTTCTTCTCAAACTTTCTTCCACATTGCACTTTAAATAACCCACATTCAAGGAATTCGAAAGTATACGTAATACATTGCGTAACAACCGTATACACATTTGATAATATTTGAGAAGCACAAAGTCGGCATTGTATTGTTGTTTTCACTTGAAAACTTCAACGTTTTACTCTATTGAACGAATGTTTTCCGCTTTCTTATCGCTGGACAGTAATAAATGATCACTGTGACTGTTGTTTCCTTGCGTGTCAACATTATTAATTAATCAAAAATAGCACAAACAAGAGGTGTACAACGAGGAAAGCAAAAGTCCAAAAGACCGATCGATATCCAACGCGACACACGTGTCAGGCTAGTACGCCAGCTGAAAAGTACGATGACGAGGGAGAGGCAAACGGGGAACTTTACGACTCTGTTTGTCCGTTTGCCTACTCACAAGCTGTATAGAAAGCCTGGCGCTGACGCGCTCGATCGAACGCGATGACGAAAAGGATTGCCCCAACAGATTTCTTTATAGCCACCATAAAACCTGCGAGAAGCGACAACTAGTAGCAATGACCCCGATCAGCGTTGACGCTGCAATGCACTTATTCTATACATCGATCACAAACCTAACATTTTTTGACTATTGGCGAACAATATACGATGGGACAAGAAACCCGAACACATGTTGCCTATTTTTTACATTTAAATTTTAAATTTAGATCTGATACGATGACTCATATCGATAACATTAGATATTCTCAGATGACGTAGCTCCTAATCGGTTTAGCGTTGAAAGTGAAAATTAATCAAGCTTTCTATACGTTAAAGTACGACAAGAAAGTAAAATAGATCGTGTAGCAAGTTGTAAACTAAATTAAATTGATTTGCAATAATAGATTTGCAATTGCCAGCGTAAAACGGACGAGTAAACTAACACGATCGTTCTGAAAAGCGTGAAAAATTACAAAATTATTCTGAAAATATGTTTATTGTTAGCTCGCTTAAACGATCAGATATTTTTAAAAGTCCTGAACGAACGAAAATAAACTAATTGGCCGAGATATCTATAGGCGAGCAAGATGATCATAAATATTAACTGTTAATTTAAAAAAATTCAACGTGAAAATAAATTGTTGGCCAATCTTTTTGTATGACGTTGACGATTGATTCAAATACAATTCAGCTCTTGTCCAACTCGTGATTTATCGACAGCTCAACATTTTAAGATTCAGTATCGAATTGATTTTATCGAGGTTTGTGGATTGTTTAAATGTTTACGCGCACACAAGTATAATCATGTGCCATAAAAATCGATAAATTATGTATAAGTCACGCGGCACTTAATTAGTATAAAACCATGTACATGCATGCACGAGCATTATCGTATGTTAAATTAGATCGCACGGTCTGGAACAGCTTTATCAGTGAAACAATGTTGCTGATATGCCACCTATCTCGACAACTCGAAATGCAAAAATCAAAATGACAATAACGATAAAGTTTCACTTGCTGCTGCTTAATTACACAATGTGCGTGTACATCCGAAATTAAAACTCGTGTAATTCCAAATGTTTATGTAAAGGGAGAACACCTTTCTTCGTGAAAGGCCGACATCTTTCGAGTTTTTACATGCACGCATGTTACTTTTTAAAGTAAAAAAGAAAGGACGCGCAGAGATAAAGGCGAAGGTATTCCTCGCGACATTGTACAGTAGCTTCCCGATTCACAAAGCTGACAAACAAGTCGCCAACCTCATTTTCAAGTCTGTCAAGGCAAAATAACTTTTTATATCCACCGAAAATTAAAAAAAAAAACACATTCTTGCGAAAATACACCTCTCGATAAGATAAAACACGAGGAAAAAAATAAATAGTGAGTCAGCGTCTACACAGGTGATAGATAGTCCAATAACGTTCATTCACTCTCGCCCTGAAGAAATTCACTAAAAAAATACATACATACGAGACACTCAGTCGCCTTGTCTCTTGCATTCGCTACGTTTGAAAATCGGTCAGTATCAATCGAAGTATCTGTATATATGAATAATTGTCGAAAAAAAGAAACGAAAATCAAATCCGGTCAGACTAGTGGGATATTGCATCATCTTTATCTCGAGCTCGAGCCACAGCTGATCGTATAGCATTGTCTCAACCACGGCGTGCTTTTCATATAAGACTCCTATCAATTCTCGACTCGCAGAATCCGTTTCATTCACCGTTCAAACGCATGTTCAAGGTTATCCCGATAAACTCGCTCTGATTTTTCAGTTGTATTTACACTCGCGCATGTGTGTGTGCGTTACAGTATATTAATGCTGGGAAACTGCCTACAGACTTCCGGTCGTTCCCGACTCATATATTGCGTATATATGGGGAAAGTCGTTGGCGGTAGCTCAGCTGATTAATAACAAATAATTTTGTGGATTTAAAAAATGTGTTTTAAAAAAGAAAAAATAACGTTACTTGCACGATCCAATTTTAACGGAGGATATCTCTCGTTAATGATGTATTTGCGTCAGCTGTCGATTTCATTTTTTCTCGCGTAACAAACATCGCCGATCGACAGGGGAAAAAACAATTCTTTTTTTAAACTCTCTCGTAATTGCGTACGATGTAACAGTTCTCGGATATATTTTTCCTGGCGCGAGCGAGCACTTGTTTACCGGGAATTTTCAATAGCAGCTTGGAAACTTCCAGCGCGTCATTGCCGATTATCGTCTTACTCTATAGAACAAACAAGTGTGCGCATGTGTGTGTGTGTGTGTGTGCGCGCGCGTGTGTGTTTACGTGTGTATTAGAGAGAGAGAGAGAGAGAGAGAGTGATTCGTATATAACTCACCTGCGATGACGACATTAACGGCAAGTATGTCTTACAGCTTATTATCCAGGCAATTCACCGGAAACAAGGACATCTCTCGATCGCCGATGTATAAATTTGTAGCGCTTGCAGTTGATGTAATTCATTGCTCTATATTTGTTCACATAAAAATACACGCGGCAGAGTATTATTATAGCAAATATACACAAACACTGTATTTAGAACACAGCGACACAGTGTGACTTTCGCCGCGCTGGGGAAAACTGGCGCACGAATATGTACGGGGCCAAACGATGAGTCGAGTCTTTTCTAAACGCGTCAATTCTCACGAAACGCGCTATACGCGTCACGACTCTCCCTCCCCCGCAGTTAGGCAGGCAAGCTGGCAGGGCAGGGCAGGGCAGGGCAGGCAGGCAGGCAGGCAGGCAGGCAGGCAGGCAGGCAAGTAGACAGGAAAGAGATAACTAGCTCCTGTCGTAAAATTTCAAAGCGTGCGCAGGCGCACGTAGACGCATTGGCTACGTGAGTTATTCAAAGTTGGCGGGCTGGTAAACGCGCAGCTGCTTCTTCTCTCCCTTCTTCGTAGTACCTCGAGCTAGAACGATGCTAGAACTACTGCAGCATGCGTGATGCATGCCTTCTTTTCAGACTCAAAAATGCCGCTCGCACGTGTGTGGGGAGTCTCGTCGTCAACAGACGCTCAATCACTCGAGTACACGCACATATACACGCGCGCACAGATTTGGCCTTACAAGAGTAATCGTTCACTGCAATCTGCGAATATCTATTTTTTAACAAAGCAGATTATTTGTTTATTACTATTACTATTATTAATTTTTTTGTACTCTTCAGTAATAAGACAACGAGATAAAGAGAAAGCGCACTAGCGCACACAACGCTCTTTTTTCCCGCACGTTCACAGCGCTGAGGTTGGCGCTCAACTGAACTGAACTTAACGAACGAACAGGCGCCACAAGCTCGGAATGCCAACCGATCGCCCGTTTGTATAGCTCTCGCGGTCGCGCGGTTATACGAGGGAAAGAGAAAGAGAGAGAGAGAGAGAGAGAGAGAGAAAGAAACAGAAGATGGAGCGCGCGATCGAGACACCTTATATTGATTGTACCAATAATCATTGCAGGTAGAAATATATTTTTCTTTTTTCCCTTATTCGTCTCGTCCATTCTAACGGATCGAATATAGATATATTCTATACTGCAAGAAAGATTTTACGTAATTCTTCTCCTTTTCTCTATCTCTCTCTCTCAGCGGTTGATATACGCGCGCGATTTCCTAGAACAGCAATCGCACAGGTGTAATTATACTAACGCTAATAGTTGTTTGTACGCGACCGAGTGCCGACATGGAAATCAATAAAATGAAAAATCGTTTTGTCTTGCAGCGCAGCGAACTCTGATAGTGACAAAGTAAAAGGAAGGTTGTATAGATGCGTCATCAACGTTATATGAATGAACTTCATCGCGGTTAGATTAATCGACTGACTTTGTAGAAGATGAACTACATTTATCAATGCTCAGACTTATATCTAAGTAAATGAATTTCACTTTATCGCTGCGATAAATTGCTTTTATCTGTCGTACATTGGGAATAATGATTATATTTCTTCATATACTTCCGATGCAAACTACGAATATTACACGATGACGCATGGCAAATTAGAAATAACGAGATATATGCAGATTATTTCATACGATAATTAGAGAATCAATTTACGCGAGAAATATATGCTTATGTATTAGCTTAATGGAACCTATGGTAAATTCGAATGGCGCCTGCACATAGGCAATCGAGAACATTCCGTATACAACAAAAATTGAACGAGTGCACTGTGATTCATTTTTATTTTAACATTACTATAAGTATGTCTCGAATCAAATTCTCTTACCGACTGTCCAACTCGTATCAACCTAATCTGACCCATAATACAAAGGACCGCATGAATATTCGATGTCTAACGGTGCACTTACTCTAATTGAAGCTGCGTCATTAGTAATATTGCAAGGAAAGTAAATACTCCACAGCAACGATATTTTTCCGCAACTCATTCAGTACACAACTTTGAATAATCAGTAAAAACTTGTTGATACCGCTTTCATGGAACAATGACATATACCAAATACGCATTTGATGTATTGAAACTACTTGGTTTGGCGACAATGTCTTTGTCTCAAAGTGCCATTCAAGATCAAAAGTCAGACGTTCTTTTTATTTATTCTCGTCAAGGCATAATTTACAACATTATATCGATGTTGCTTCTAATGGTTATTGGAGTTTACAAAATATCCTATTGTGTATCGAAAACGGCCGGTCAAACGAAAATGAATCAAGCAATTGACATTTTTGGAAATTTCATTGTTTACGCGGTGTCCGTGCTTCTACTATTCACTTGTGTTGTTAGTCAAACATTAGCCATTAAAACTGGAAATGAAATTTACGCGGTTAATATTGTT
This sequence comes from Chouioia cunea, assembly GCA_030064505.1. Classification (NCBI taxonomy): domain Eukaryota; kingdom Metazoa; phylum Arthropoda; class Insecta; order Hymenoptera; family Eulophidae; genus Chouioia; species Chouioia cunea. The sequence continues at coordinate 27,415,648 of JAOPFQ010000005.1, forward strand.
TTGCAAAAAATTGAAAAAGCATATTATACAAAAAATATGAAGAAACACCTAGCATACGTTTTGTCGATTGACTTTACAATTTGGTTCATCGTTCTAGTAGTTGGATCCTTTTGTGATCACACTATATTGGAAGCCATTTCAACTTATTTGCCTAATTTGATAATAAACTGCTTAATAATGCAATATGTTATTACTGTGATTTTTATACACAGTATGATAAAAACAATAAATAATTACTTCAGAAAATACGTTTCTGTAACACGTTCTATAATAATACTTCAAAAGAGTCGATTATCGCCACATTACTTATCCGACGTTGACGTTTTAATCACTTTACGTGAATCGTGTTTAAAAATGTACGATATTTCAGGCAATGTGTCCAAGTTTTACTCTTTTCCTATATTAATTTGCACATCAAAACTTTTCTTCTCCATCGTCCTTAATACCTACTTTTTCATCAAACCATACGTGTATGGTAAACACGTCATAACTACCGTAAACGACGCTTGGTCAATATGTTGGCTATGCCTTGATATATTTTCTCTTTTTACTCTGACACAATGCATCACAATGACGATTAACGAGGTACCCGATTTATTGCCACTATTTTCTGGACATAGGAATTCTTATTAATCACGATATTTTCAGGCCAATAAAACCGGCGATATCATACATCATATGTTGCAACACTCTCAAAGCTATGAAGTAATTAAACAGGTATCGGTTTAGCATTATATTTAGATAATATATCTAACGTGTAACAACAGATCGTTCCAAAATGTTATAGCTACAGGATTTCTCCTTGCACTTACTTCATAAAAATATTCATTTTTCGGCAATGAATATGTTTTCATTAGATTCTACCCTTTTGCACACGGTAAGCAAATTGTTTGCAATCCAACGATATTCATTCACTTAGAAAATGGCTTTGTTATGATATTTATTCTCGTAGACCAATATCTTTAATAGTTATATTTTGATAGATCATAGGTTCGATGACAACTTATTTGGTTATTCTTATTCAATTTCAAGAAAATGATTCTCACGACAGAAATCTATCCAATCACTCCAAAGCAAATTAATCCAAGTAGTTAATTTGTACAAGAAAATTGTATCAATATTAAAAGATACGTGAATATTCCTTTGGACATCTGAAAGAAAAGAATTGAGATTTATGGAAAAATAGCCTCCGGATGAATATTTGTAATATTTAGGCAAAATTATTCGAATGTCAGTTCATACGAATATTAACAGTAACCTAGTTGACGAAAACTTACCGCGGTAAGAAGTGATGCATCCAATTGCACACCTTTTGCAACGAAAACAGTGTTTGTGTGCAATATCTGCAATGAAAAGAGATGAACCTAAAAAGACCATTGATTGTTAATGTCACGCGTTTCAAATGAATATCTACAACGTAACCTTACTTCTTCTTTAAAAAGTTTGTCATCGGTGTTTATGATAATTTCATTGATTATTGTACAAGTTTTGCAGTTTTCATCGTTGACATACTGGCACGTCAACGTTAGTAGTAATAATTTAGAAGAAAAGTAAATTAACACAGCGTAATAATAAGCGTACCAGCACTCTTGATCCAGTGTTCTTTGTTTGTTATGTCGCAAATCGTAAATATAGAAATACAAACCAAATGTTAACTCACTGAACGTAATAATTATTGAAGGAACAATTTGTAAACTAAAAGTAGAATTCATTTTTCTAATAATATTGTTAAGCTCGTAATGCCATTGTTTTAAATAACGCAATTTTACAAATAATATAGGATTGAACTGATTATGGTAAACTCTTCTCAGTAGATGAGATTGTTCCGTAAGAACATTTTCTTTCAAGCTAATTAATTCTTCATTGATATACTCAAAGCAGCTGGCTAAAATATAGACGTAGTTGATATATTGAAAATCCAAAAAAAATACCGATTGCACCAAATAAGTAAGATGTATTTTTAAAAGCATTATCGAAATAGATCCAGAGAATATTTTTGGAGTATGAATTATTAATAGAGCGAGCATTGTCAGATCTTTGAAACAAGTTCTTCTTGCAATTTTTTGTAACTTATCTTTTGGCAACTTAGCTGCGGTTGAAGAGAGATATTTCATAATTTTTATAATAGAGGATCCGAAGACATAGTTTGATAGTAATAGTAAATTAGCAAGCGTGTAAAAGAAGTTTCCCTGCAACGTCCACGTACTGATTCTCCTCATGAATCTTGAAACGTTTGTCGCGTATAAAAAAAATAACGAGCCAGTCGTTGAAATGAAAATGACAACCGAACAATACATTCGCCATGATTTGGATTCTTTGATTTCTCCATCTTTAAATTCACAGGAGAGTAGTCCAAACACTCGACACATAAAAAATGTTGTTTTTATTAAATTTATGAAATTTGTCGAAGCCTTGAACCTTTCTAACATTGAAATAACTTCAACCATTTAATCGGGATGTTGCAAAAGTTCAAACGATACTGAAAATTAAATTGAAGAAAAGGTTATCTATTTTAACGTTTCAATTGTATGTACTTATCCTTTTAAATTATAGTAGACGAAGCAAAACACTTATCGTACTACTTATTAATCAGCAGTAACTTTATATTGATCGTATACGAAGAGTACATTAGGTGGATTCATCAACTTTTAAAAGTATTTGATAGGATTAAATAATGTAACTGATCTACTTATAAAAGAATAATTATTTTCTATATTGGGTACAAAATATATGCAAAATAAAAATAATAAAATGTCAGATGATAATATAATAATTGTTGCTTGCAATGCTCTTATTGTTCAATGATAACGTAGAACGTTAGAAATAAAATATAATACAATCCTACGCATAGGCAACCGGATATACGCGCGAGCTTGATCCTATTATACGTAATATACAATAAGGGTTCACTGAATATTGTTATCTATTGACACATTTTTCCTGGTTTTAAGAAATTGTATAAGAATAAGCAAATAAGTAGCGATCCCGCTAACAATCTGAAAAACGTAATTAATACAATTTTTTATGTAAAATGAAAGAATATCAATAAGATTTCGTAACATACAGCGGTAAGAAGTTTTGCATCCATAGTGATACATTTGGAGGTAAATTCATTTTTGCATTGTAGTAGTTGTAGCGAAAATAGATTAAGCTACGATAAAAAGAATGACGAATTCATTACTTGTGAACAATGATTTAAATATCAGTGAATAGAAATATATTTTACCTCTGCAATAAATTGATCGTTATCGTTGTTTAGAATAACATCATGCACAATGATTCCGGTTTTCGCAGATTCATTTGTAGCCTTTTGGCATACCCATACTATTATCACAATTTTGAGCGAGTAGTAAGTTACAGACGTTATAAAATAATTGTACCATATTTGCTTTTCCAAATCAATACCTTTTCTACCTTGACTGTGCAATATAAAAAAATATAGACCAAATGTCACCTCCACAAATGTCATAAGAACTGTAGCTATGACATGTAAAGCAAACACTTTGTTTAACTGTTTGACTGCGTTGCTTACGTTATGATGTCTAAGTTGTAATTTTCGCAATTTTACGAACTGTAGTTTGACGCTATTTCCCAAACAACTTACGTTTTCATCAGTATGAACTGATTTCTGGTCGTTGATCATTTTCAGTTTCAGTAAATAGTTATTGATATTTTTGAAACAAATTTTCAATATCATAACGTAAGTCATATATTGCATGTCGACTAGAAACACAACTATCGTTATGTACATCGCGTACATTTTAGATATAAATAATACCAAATTATTCGAATATATATGAGGAAATTGAGCTAGTAAAAAAATATACCCTAGAGCAACTGTGTAGTAAATAACCCATGCTAGATTTCGCAAATCCTTGCTCGATAGTATAACTGAAACTTCAATAATTTTTTGCAGAAAAATCAATCTATTTTTATAGGAAACACAAGTATATATCGCGATAAACGTACCTAATATAAAATAACAATTGTATTGCAAAAGCCCTTCAACTGTATCAAATTCCGCTTCTTTTGATATAAGAGACTGGTACATAGCAACGAATAAATAAATTGTACAAAAAATAGCTATGAATATAGAAAAACCAAATTCCAATTTAGACAATATAATATTATTATTCTTCTTATTATTTTTCACGTATGGAAAAAGACCACACGTTTTGTATAAAAAGAAACAAGGCCTCAGTAAATCGTAGGTATTTGTAATTTTCAATTTAAAAAATTGAAATGTATTCACAACTTCGTACAATTTTAAAGCCATGAAGTACTATGATGTATGTTTGAAACAAATATGTTATAATTATTTAGTGTTTACGTCTTCGTACCAGTGAATGATTATGATGACAACATTTTGTATAAAAACGTACAAAGTAACTATTTCAAATGCTACTGAAATATAAAGTACTAATGTATTATTGTATTATTTCTATTTATAATCACTTAGTTACTTTATGAATTACTTACAGAGTACTTTAGGAGATGAATCCACTTTTACAATTCAATACTCATCACGATCGATAAAATATACGTGACAAACAGTTAAAAAATCAAATTTAATTTTTTCTCCTTTAAAACAGCAAACGAATTTCTTAGAATAATTCATTGGGTATTTATAAATAATACAATGATAATAAAACCATAAATTGACTGTTTTTTAAATTGTTGAAAATATTGGTTATAGAGATATTATGTCAACAATTGAGTAAGCATTTGTTTCTGATTAAATGAATTATTCAGTTTCCATCTACAGTGTCTTGACACCTGTACTAACAATAGTATTACCAAAGCACCCTTGTAATAAAACATACACAATTAAGTTAGTACCAATGACTTTTTATTACATTAACCATTTTTATGTCCTAATCTATACACGCACTTATTTATGTACATCGATACAAGATGATGACAAAAATGTCATTCTCGTACCGCTTTTGACTACACAAAGCACAATGACTACTTTGTTTTTAAATAATATTATGCTTCTTCAAAATTAAAAAATAAACAATCATAAGACTGTTTTTTAAAGACAACTTCCTATACAAGGGAACAAAAAAATGCGTGGGTATAAAAAAATAAATAAATTTTTCCATAATTATGTTCTATTCGTATAATCAAACATAACATAAAATTCAACTTCCAACGGACAATGTTCTCGTTCCCTAATCACAACCAATTATTAATACTAATATTCTCACCATTATACAAATCTATCAGGTTTAATATCGAACATATTCTCATGTAATTTTTTCTATAAGTACCAATTTAGTGAAAATGAGATTTCTCTGCCCATACTCGTCTTATTGATTACGGTAACTTTTTACTACTTTCACTCTTATTTTGGTTTTCAACATATGGTACAAAAATTTTACAACATATTTTCACTTTTATAGGAAATTACTGAAATTATTAATAATATGTGTGTATAAGTTGTCAATTATTTAATACATAAAATAATTGTTTTCTTCATAGTGCCTAGATTGATCGTACAACGTTGATTTAATATTAATAAAATTTATTTTAGAGTACATCGCTTTTAGTAATTTTGGTCGTTATTAAATTTTGATAAAAAGCCATGCAACTAAATTTTTTTCCAAAACATCTTGTCAGAATTTAATTAATATCTTTTTTTATTGAAAAAGCACATTCAATCACAAACTTAACAAATATACGAGTATATTTTGCTGATGATCTTTGTGAGTATTTTATTGCAAATAATGCTAATGATTATTATTGTTATAGCGAAATTCATTCATAAGTCAAGAATAATCTTCAAAGGAAGCACTGATGTGGGGTTTATTTGGCATTCTGCATCGCAATCGAATCATTCTCTGTACAAGTTATAACAATAAAATCCTTACAATTAAACATTGCTCTCTTTAAATAAATATTACTAATGGGCACTAAATATTTAAATTACTAAGTAATTAATCATACTAAATTCAATTTTTAAATAAAAATGCAGTGCTACTATGAAATGCAGTAATAATAAAAACTTGTTCAAATTTTTTTTCTGAAAATTTTTTTACAACAAATTTATAAATAAATCTATATACTTTAATGTTATTAAAATGTGCGTTCCAATATGAAATAGATTGCAAATTATTTAATATTGATATTGATTTGTATGAAAAACGACTACCATCTAATATAATTTCATTGAATGGTACGTGCTCTCAATTACGAGTAAATAGACTAAACATAACGGCCTTTTTTACATGACATTTAGTAACACCTGATGCTAATACTCATAAGTAATGGTATATCCATGATTAAATTTTTGTAAGACTTTCTTCAAAGACACATTTTGTAAATTTGTGTAGGTACTTTCCTGAATGCGTACAAATAAATTCTTTAAATTTATCAAAAATTGAATTGCATTGGAATTTTCAAATAAAAACCAACTGACAAACTTTGACAATCACTTTGACAAACGAGACAACGTATTGTTTCTCAAAATGGGACTGAAAATAATGCACAGATATAAAATTTTAATACAAATGGTAAAGAAGTTGTATGATTTTTATCTATCTCATAGCATATGTATAAATCTTTCCCCATTCGTCCCAAACTAACAAATCTATGCCTCGCTCTAACTTGAGTTTATATAAAATCTCAGAAGTCTTCAGAGATCATTCGAAGAGTGCCATTCATTTCATCGGTAAAATTGATACATTTGATTTAGTTTTATTTAAATTTTAATTGTTTCTGTGATTTCGATGATAAAAATTAGACGGAAGTTTCGGCGGAAGTAGTACCATTAGCCTTGAAAGGACTAGTATCTTTTGATCGTATCAAGTCAACCTGGAAGAAAAATATGTTAATACCTATGTACCTAGTAATCATTTGCAATTTTTTAACACTGAATATCATTACAATCAAGCCAAAAATGTTTTTTACGTATGTATGATAAAGTATTCATTTGTGATACGTTGAGTGACACTTTTTCAAATACCAATGAGGATTAGTAGCAAAACAAAAACAGCGAGGCAATGTAAGGCATCATAGATAGAGAAAAAAATTAAAATGTAATCATGTCCCAAATGTACTTAAAATTAGTGAAACAAATCTAATGTACGATATACTTGTTATTATTTTATGATAATACTGCAACTGTCGTGTATTAACATCTGTACATTTATCATAGCAGCTACACACAAAAGCGAAGCAAATTACATACAATGCGCAAACAAATAGCACAGTGACATAGCGCTACAACTTACATAAAATTTGCTTGAAGATATTAGAAGTAACAAACGTATTTCGTATTTGTTATACGTATCTGTAAATATTGACGTATTTCATATACATTTTATACTTTTGCCATCACTTCAATATGTCATTGTTTACAATGATCGCTATTGAATTCAGAGAAAAAATCTTAAAGGAAGCAACAATGTAAAAGTCAAACGAACATCATTATTTCAGACAACTGACAATGGCGATCAAACGAAAGGACCAAGTTGCCATTATCAATTGTGATGAAAAAAGAATGGAAATTAACGTTGTTAAAAACATAGGATATCATTATTGTAGCCTAAAATATCATTCGGGATGTTCATTTCCATTGAATTTGATTTAACAAATGTTCATGATTCCCCAATGCAAAACAAAATTGAATGGTGGGTGTTTAGTCACGTTTCATATGCAAAAATTGTAAAATTGAAGATGCTGGCAATTAAGCTACATCCATCTAAGGCGACTGTTTCGTGTCAGCTTCAGCTCACATTCGCGTGAATGTTACTCACAGCCGTGTTACATAGGGTTATGTCGCATGCCGTTAAATCGTGCTCTTTCCATGTGTTTATATTCTTGGTAGTTGTTGTATTAGTAGCAGTAGTTGTATTGATGGTAGTAGTGGTGATTAAAATTTAGAGTTGTTTACATTTTTCACCTTGATCGATATTCCACCGTCATCTTCCTCTTCTTCAGTCATCGTAGTTAGCCTTGTTGTCTCATCCGTAGATAGGACAGCGTCTTTTTTGGAATGCTTTTTTTGCTTACCTACACTACAATTTTTCATTGTTAGCTAATTCCACGCCTTTTGTCGTCCATTTTTTCTACACTCACTTAATCATTTTGGATTGTTTAGATTTGTCATTTCCTTCGTTAACTTGTTGCCAAATTCCAGTTTTGTTGACTTCCTCGGTGATGTTTATGCTTGTTAGAGGTATTTTCATGATATTTCCGTTCGCCAAGGGTATCTGAAGGTTTCCGGACGATTCGAAACCAATGGGTTCGTTGTGCTCCTACAAAAGTAGTCAGACGAACTTTAGTGACTAACTGCATTTAGATTTTGTATAAAAATCATTAGAAAAATTGAAGCCCATGCATTATGATAAGATAATAAGGATGAGATGCGAAATTCGATGCCAGTACAGATGTACTACAGGTAAAGGTAGGTGCATGTATGATATAACGTACCGATGATGGACGATAAGAGGGTTGATCGACTATTGCATTGTATTTCGTCTTGTGATGATCAGAGCTTAACTTCTCACGATTTAAAATAAACAGCGACAGAAGTGCACGTATTACTTGCACGTACGTGCCATGAAAAATGTGTAATTTCGATGATTGCCACTCATTGACTATTTTTATGGTTAATATAATAAAAGCGGTACCAAAGCAATTACTAGTCTATCCATCCGTTTCAAAGTTCAAACAAATTTTTTTTTCGTAAACCAATGTTTCATACCTCAAAACGAGATCCAACGACAGGAGAAATTGGTAGAAGCAAGTACTTCTCGAAATTTGAAAAGCTTAAAAATATGTCTTTCAATAAAAGGATAAAGTTTTTTTTCATTGCATATTCATTACATGGTTGTTGTGTCATTAAAACTAAATGAACAATGGTATTCAAGTAACAAAATTAACTTTATACTTTCACTGAGCATGACGCCAGGAAAATGGTGCTATGAAATTGAAAGGAACTGACATCGAAAAATTTGTTGAGTGATTAGCTTTTCAGTGTATTTACACGAATAAAATAAAAGAATGTACGAAATTTTTGTATATAAGGTGTATAAATTTGTGAATGATACATCAATGTGCAATTAATAAATTCATTCCTATACCCAAAGACAGTAACTTTTTGGTGTGCCATTTTTCTTTTTCTTTTTTTTTATGTATAAATGTGTTTATTTTATGTGTTATGTTTATCTTTAGCGCCAGTCGATTACAAATTTGTTCGAACTACCACAAATTAGTATGACTATAGGGGAAAATAAGATGTACATTGGTCGACTGAGTAGACAATTGTAAAAGCGATTTTACAAAAAATTATGCTTTCTTCGCTCTGTTTTCTAAATAAATATTATTTTTACTCAAAAAATCTCTAATTTTTTATTTTCAATACCTTACACATGTTTCAGAATTGGTTAAATATTCAAACGTAAAAAAAAATTATTATTTGCGTATTCATCATTTCTTGTTATGCATAAAAATCTGTATCTTATGTTTCGTCATTTAAATATTTAATTGAGTCATTCTATCGACTGTATATGCATTGTATATTTTATTAGATTCGAGAAAAATGATGTTGAATTGAAATCAATTGAGTAAAAAAGTTGTTCAATCATTTTGTTCAATATTTGATGATACAAAATATTCTGTCAATCAGAATTCTTTCGTTTCTGACGCTATCAGTTGTAAATCTTTTTCTACGTATTAGAGATAGTAACAGGACTGGGACAACATTTTTGTACCGATAAGTCAGATAGAACATATTTAGTACTATTTGTTAAAATGTATAAATTAAGTGTTTAAATATCAGGAAAAAAATATATATATTTTTAGTTTTTTATCATTTTTGAGACAAAAATGTGTATTGTATGTATCGTTACAAATACAAAAATTTCGCCGAGCACTTCATTGTGCTCAAGCTTGTGCGCAGGTGTCCTGTTAGCAACTTTGCTGCTTACAGGAAATAATATTTTCAATTTGGACGTAATGTTACCATGATATAAAATTTTATTAAATAAATAAATCCCCCTCCTTGACAAATTTTAATGATTTATCAAGGGAGTACTTCACCAAATCAGTTGGCTGCGTTTTTTTATAATGAAATAAAGTATAATTTGAAAATTATTAATTTACTAAAAAATACTAAATTAAGCTAATAAACTAAAATTAAGTGTTCCCCTCGTAAAGTGTTGCTTTCTCGTAATCGCAGAGAGCAACAGTGACCACAGGACAGGGGGACCTGGAGTCACCGTTCCTGTGTTATTTACAAGTAATCGCTCTCAATATTCGAGTCGCAGTGCTAACCTCGCCATTCTCCAATTGGCGAAGGTCGTCGGCATGTTTCTTGTGGTGTTCTGGCATCACGTCATCCAAGATTTTCAGTTCACGCTGGGTGAACATGAAGTCCAGAGATTTCCTTATCCCGATCATGACTACTAACTGCAACACACGCACACATTCCAAAATTAGTAAGCTTTATACGTTATACTTTATACACATGAAAAAATATAGCTCGGAATGGGTGGTGCTTACCATCAAAGGGAACAGTATTGATGTGGAACTAAACGATTTAATGGTCCACAAGCAGGCAAGACAAGCGAGTTGTATAAAAGTAAACATGTGGACTCGCTTTATCGGAACCTATTGGGCAGATTGCTTTTTAAAACAGTACTCACTAACGACTGAGCCAAGTAGATAGTTTGAAACTTACCTGCCGGAGGAACATGTAATCTGGTTGGTACTTTTGAGGCATCAACATAATGAGTATTCTATCGAAGAACTGCAATCCTTTGAGAGACGCAGCACCCATGTACAGAAACACTCCAAAAAGTACTGGCATCGGTATGTGTTTCAACATAGGAGTCAACAGAACCGAGCACCCAATCATCAAAAAGATCAATATGTGTGTGACTCGCTGTTCTCGGACTCCTAAGAACTGAGGTTTTTCACCGGGCGCAGCACATTCAGACTCTAATTTCAAGGAGTTGACGTGATTGATCGACAACACTGTCGCGGCCACGAACCAGGGCAGTCCCATTAATGAACATATTTGTATTAAGATAGCTAATACAAATAAGTCCAAGTGATAACCACATCCTTTCTGTAATATAAATATACATTTAGTATATACATTTTCAACGTAAAATTTTTCACGTTTTTTGCTTTTCAGAAAGGACCTTTAATTTGTTTTCTTTTCTGTTGACAATGACTGCGGTAATCTGTTGATCCATGAAAATCAAGATGGTACCTAAAAGTGCAGGGGCAATAGCCACAATCGCACTCCACCATGGATTTTCATTGAATGGCCATATCAGCCATCCACGTCCTTCTAACGTTGGTTTGAATTCAACTGGTACTTCCAGTTTGGGAGTTCTTATGCCAACAAAATGATCGAGTAAAGTCATTGTAAGAATGGCTATTATTACTGCGAAATCACTAACGACTTGTCTGATCTAAAATGAATGAAATGCGTATTTAAATTATGTGAATTGTAGAAAAACGTGTAAAAGATCAGCTTGTGATACCTTTGAAGGGAAAAATAGAGCATTCTTGAAGTCTTTCAGTTGAACTGAAAGTAAGAAAGTACCCATAAAAAGAATAATTGACATCAGGAACACATCGGGTACAGGTTGGCGTGTGAAACATCCATCTCCAGCCAATGTTCCGTTGTAACTCTTCAAGAGATATAATAGAAACGAAGTTGCTCGTATTTCCATTTGACAATAAATATGTAAAACTTACCTGACATGTTGCTTTATCCAAGGCAGACCAATTGACTTTATCGTTACCCAAAGAATATGAATTGTACGTATTGTGGGTACTGTTTGGAGGAGTGCACCAGCAATTCAAAATATCGTTAGCGTGGGTGTCAATTGGATACTTTTTACCTATCGCGAACACGTTTTCAACGGCCTGAAATTATACAAGACAATTGTAAAAAAATATTACTTTTATACTTGTTCCATAAACTGTATAATCCAACTCACTTTATAAATAAAGATGAAGGCAATCAGCGTGGCGAAATTTTCTTCCGTAAATCTCGTTATATAACAAACTAATGCACTTGCATCGATTGCCACAAGAATAATTAAAATAACAGTTATCCACGTGCCAATCCAAAATCTAAACGACATATAATTCCAAGTATACTTCCTAAAAAAATAGAGAGAACATTGGCAATAATTATCTTGTTTGATATTTCTTGTAATATGCAGAATAAACTTTAGACATACTTGCAAAATTCATAAACGATTGTCTCAAATACTAGCACCGGGCCTGTAGAGCCTAAAATAGTAAGTGGTTGGCCGGAAAAGAAACCGTACCCTACACCGCATACGAATCCAGAAACAAGGGATTCCATAGCAGCCATGTGTTTACCAGTTGCTTCACTTAGAAGACCGCCAAATGTAATAATGGGTGACAAACAGGCGAAGTAAAGGAAGATAAATGAAGCAACGCATTGGAGAGCTAAGGCATCTTTGAAATCAGACAGGTAAAACGGTGCTTTTCGTTTGAAATCATTGATGAGTCCTCCGAAAAGCTTTCCTGTTCGCGACAGACCTGATTCCTCTCGTTGTTTTTGTTCGTCGGCTTCTTCGTCTATTTCTTCTTTCATTTTTTCTTCCTTTGGTCTTTTTCTCGTGTCCTACATCAAAATCGCGTTGTCCTCAAATTTTGCACTAAGCTATCAAGATTATATAAATAAAAATAATTTAACATTTCTACCTGCGAAGGAATTGCAGCGGGCGGCTCTATTCTTATAGTCGGATCCCATTCACCGGGTGGTAAAACGGTAACAGCGTCGAGAAACTCATCGATTCCAGCTAACAAATGATTTCTATTTTTCGCTTTATACGCTACGTCATGGAAGACCTCATCTGACATCAAAGTTGCCATAGCACGGCCGATTTCGTGGAAACTTGTGGGCCCTCCCTATAATTTTATACGTTATGTATTCGTGATTCGTTAAATAATTGAGAAAATGCAGTCTATTGACGTATACGTACCTTTGGACCAAGTAGAATGAAGACAAATCGTGAGGGTACCGGCACTTCCGTTAAATCCCCCATGATGCTCGGTTGGCTCAGGCGAATGAAAGCAGACAGAGTTTTGTCCAGAAAATCCACTTCTCCAACGAGGATATTACTGGCTTCAGCCCCATGAGGTATTTTACGCATGAAATGCGTATTACACTAGAAACGATACGTTAAAAAAAGCATAAGTAACGTATAAAGACTAAATTTGTTGTTGTAATTATTTCTGTCAACTCAAAACATGCTACTAACTCTGTGATTGGCATCCCCATTCTCCAGAGCATTCGCGCTGTGATTTCTGCTGATGGACATTGAGCTGGGACTGCGATCCATACCCATACCTCCCGGTTCTTGGCCTGCAATTCAACTAGCTTACTGCCTACTGCTTTGTCATGTGCGAAACAATATCTAAGTTGCAAAATTATCGATATCGAATTGTCTGCTTTTGCTAGAGAAAGTCCCGTGGGCTTTCGAACCTATCACCTTTGATATAACATGCAATATAGCCAATGTTTCAGTGGACTGTACCTAGGCACAGTCAAGCTTTGTATGTACATGCTTCGTGCTTTCGCGAATAACCAATTATTTTAGCCAATGAATATGGAAATGTTTTGTATTTCAGTCCCGGTAATCTACGCTAAGTTGAGCTAATTGAAGCACGACAAAAATTTTAGTTTCAATTAGAATGAAACTACTATGAACAAACATTTATCTCGGTGTTATGCCAAATGAAAAAAAAATATTTTAATCACTACTGATAAACGTTCAATTCATAATAGTTGGATATAAATTATACGTATTTGATAAGCAATCGATCACGTAATGATCTAAATATTGAACAATAAAATATCTCAGTTTTGACTATGTTGGAGAATTAGCTAGTGCAATCTACGTGTCAATTTGTGATCGATGATTTCCTTAACAAAAAGCACAAATCTTTTATTCGTCATTCCAAGGCTGTCAAATTAATGACACATAAACGTATGAGTTGAAAAGCAAAGGAGATAATCGATTTCAAACATGATCAGTCTAATAGTAAGTTAAGCCGGCGTAGTCGCACGGGGTTATCAAAGACGGATAGTTTGGATTTGTTCATTCTATCGTAATAGTTTTCTGTCGTACTTCAAGATAAACAGGCACAGTAGATATACAGATACAAAAGAGCATATATAAGTTACTTTGGCATCATAATATACATAGTTTTAATTATGCGTTAATTTGGAGGAAATAGAGAACTAATGAATTTTATCTAGCGGGGATATTTAAGGTATGCATGGAGTGCGCATTTAACATGATATATCTAGAAGTTCAAGCCTTATATAATCGAAGTTACCAGGATGACCGGGTATCGCTAGAAAGCGTCCGCTCGAAGGATTCAGTCCTGCACCGCCGCCCTGACCCAATGTGGCGGCGATAGCCGGTGCTGAATTCGATTCTTCCACTACAAAGCACCAAATACATATCGGCTAATGGTTTTTTACGTTTATTTGTATTTGGGGGAATCGCTTGACACGTGCGAAATTGTACGAATTTTATTCAATTTTTTTTGTTTATTGTGATGGTTTGTGTATATAATATCTGTTATACTATTGTCGTATGTGGTTTTAATGACTTGCTTACACATTATATTGTTCATGTAAAATATCGTGCAAAGATATTTAGATACATATCAAAGAAGTATAATACTACTATTGGATTGTTGTTTTGTATAGATCGTCAAATGCGTTTTCAATGAAAAGTAGGTTAATGAGCTGAGTGTATATACCATATACGAAGATAGAAAGTAATGCAAACATTTGTATAGATCGATCGCGAATGTTTATATATATATATATATAGAAATTAAAACATTACCCACATAGCGGACAAACACGACGCTTACTGGTAAACATCATGCTAGATTACATAAAATTTGATTATCGTTTAATGTGCAAACACAAGTCATTCGTCAAAAGAGAAGTATAGAAAAATATATCGAAATGACCTTTGGATTTGATGTCGGCAAATGATAGCTTGTAACATTTTTCCAGAACATTTTTCGTAAAATAATGCAACTATTTCAAATGTTATGAAAGTTGATGAGAAGATATAGAAAAAGCGATTGAGTAAGAATACTTGATGCGTCAACTGATCGAGAGATAAGATACTAATGTTGTTGGAGATAGAAGAGAATGATGATGAATCGTGGGTTGTTCGAAAATTGCATAGGCTAAACATGGAAAAGTACTCCCAAATTTGTCGAAGATAACGTCAGAAGCTTGTGAATGTAAATTAAAGAAATTGATAAAGGGCAACGGTGATAAAAAGTACATCAAAGTAGAACAAGATAAAAAGAATTTGCGTGAACAATAAATTACGAAAAGATGACACAAACTGTCAACAGCGTTGTAGCATGGATCCTAACCTTTCAAGGGACACATTGCGAACCAGGTGGTAAAGCCCACGACGTCGGGCATTCCAAAATCATCTATCAAAAACAAGCATAAATGCATCACTCGTACATATGTGTCTGTATGCGTGTCGTTGGAAAAAAAAACATCGATATCTGTGTGAAAGATTTTTATACGTTAAATTGCGTGGGGGTCAAACGAGAAACGTTTAATAAATTCAGAACCCCACTTATTCCTAGGTGATTTCCGAATTAATAGCCGTGTGGCACGCAAAGACTTTGCCTCGCACCGGTTATATAGTCACATCAAAACGCGCCTTACTATTCAATTTATCTGCTATTACTCTATTTAAGCTTCTCGCTGTAATCCTCGTAACTGGATAGCTGTTTAAAAGCTTCTGTTTAGTCGCCTAGCCATTAACTTGTTGATAATCACAAGCTCAGCATAGATTAATTTTGTCGCAGCAAAGCGTTATAATTATGATACAACACCTATACTCGTACCATGTTAACCGTCATCCATATCGTGAGCATGCACTTGTGATGATTGATTTTACTGGAGTAATGGCTACGTTTAGATAATACTCATGCTTGCGATATGGATTTAAAATTACAATGCAAGAGAGAGAGAGAGAGAGAGAGAGTGAGATTATGTAATATTGATTCTTGGATCAAGCAGTTGGATCATACTTGTCGATCGAGGAGGCACCAATGATCTTTTGTCTTTTTTAGCAACTGGCCTAAACTATACCTGGAACCAATAGATATGGGCCCTTGAGGTCTTTGGCCTCTTTGGAGAGTAAAGCCGTATTCGGATTCGGGCAGCTTGTACTCCTGGCCACGGAGGCCGGCACGTAAGCGTCGCTGTGACGCTCCTGCAAATCTGGCGTCAACAAGGCATGCATACCACAGAAACATCCACAATCTGTAAAATTTGGCCGGGAGAATCGCATGTGTTCTGGTAAGTTGTGTCGGTCAACAAAATCATTAATCATAACAAAATCATACGTAACAAAACGAAATCATAAATAATCATAATTGCAATGTAAAAGTCAACTGTAAACCATAATTGTAAAGAAAAAAATGTAAATAAAACCAAATAACCAAATAAAGTTTCAACGAAAAAAAAAGAAATTAAAAGTTGAACAAATCCTTGTGAAGTGTCTCTTGAGAGTGTTGGGCCTGGTTCGAAGGAGAAAGTTCATCCAGTTTGCGAGTATCGCTTGATAAAGTCGTGAGAGGCATATAATTTGTTTTGTTACAATAAAATTCTTTTGTCGTTTTCTCAAAGGATAGTAATTATCATATGTACATTGGTCAAGATGTATCTAATTACATGAGAACTTACTCTTGGACGAGGAGTGATTGCGTCCAATCTCGGCGAGTGATCTGATAATCGGTAATCTCGACATGTTGTTGTCCTTGCGTCTCTCGAATTGATGTCGATGTCTGACGAGCAACGCCTCGCGCACCTGTTCAATCGAGTGCAAAGCATTTAGCATGTCTGACAATCTCCGATGTCCGGTGTATCGCCCTCTCTTTCCGCGTACTCACTTTGTCGCGTATGTCGAGTGATAGAGCACCTTTGTTGATCATATTGTCGAGTACGAGGTCGGTAATTTGTTCAAGACAGCTAGCTTCCATGTCCAACATTACCGTCCCATTTAGTAACAAACTGCGCAACTCGAATAACGAGTGTAGAGATAGTGTCGCCACGTGAGGCTTGCTCCACCGATTACCACCTTCCTCAACATCCTCCTCGAACTTGATCCATCTTGAATGAAAAAAAAACATAGAATAATCGACGAGCCTCGTATAACGAAGTTTGAACGTTCGCTGGAAACGATAATTGCCTGGCAGTCTCCTTCCACTCCATTTCGTCGCCGTCTCTGACCAGCTCCTCCATCTCGGAAAATAGGGGATGTGATTCGTGGGTGTCATCCCCGACATCTTCGCCCAGAATAAATTGCACGCGTTGAGCGGGTGGTGTTACTACGAAAATACATTAGACACATCATTAATGTTATTATATTACGATATTTCACCTGTCTATCGGCATTCTATCGTATCAAACGTGTTTACTTTGTCGAGTACGCTACACAGGTGTAGATATTACATTCATAAACGCCGAATAATTGTCATTCCAAAGATAAAACATACGAAATACAAACTTTCATAGTCGATAAATGCTGATAGTCGAGAATGCTAATATTCCTTTTTTTCAAATATTGACTATCGATATCTATTTGTATGATATCTAGAGAATTGACGCTTCGCTACTTGCTTTGTTAATTACGAAAGAACGCGTTTAATGTATTCTCTGAAATAATCTCCATTATGCTCTAACAACGATTAATTCTTTCAGCGCTTTACATGCATATCGTTTAATTGTTGACATACGTGTAACAAGAATCTAACAAATTGAAAATGATAAATCGTCGAACTGTCTTTCTTTCAGTGTCATTGCCAGCGAGGAAAAAACCCATCAATATACAAAATAAACATAAGCGTATGGTAGTAAATCAATACGACCGAGTGGCTCATCGTAACGTATATAAATATAGCGTAAAGTTAGAGGAAGCAAACCCGTCATGCAGAGCATCAAAGTGAATGTATTCGTATGTTTAACATATTATGGCAAGGTTGCATAATCGCTGTATGAGCGTTCTTGGTAAATATGATGACGAGGTCGGGATTGACTCTGATAATCAATGCAGCATTTATAAAAATTGCGTAATTTAACGTTATATAAATTCATCGTAGCTGTTGCACGGATAAGGTTGTCGTCATTGCATGCTCCGTTGAAAAAAAAGTATTTTGCATGCACTCGGTTGTTACATATGGTGGTACTTGAGGTTCTACAGGATTGCATCGTAGCTTCGATTCGTTTGAGAGAAAAAAAAGAAACGTAATCGTACGTTCAAAAGTAAACAACAGCACATGCACATCTGATTCATGCATCGTGATAATGTGTACATGACGGAATAAAAAAAACAACAATAAAGGAAAATAAGAGATAGAAATAATAACAAGTTCGTGCGACGTTCCACTAAATTAGTATGCGGCTTACATATGAACTCGCCGTCGGGGTCGCAGATACTCGCGAGTCGACCCCTTCGAGCCATCAGCAATTGCTGCCCTGTAAACGAGGAGGAGTTGAGATAAAAGCTGCAGGTACAACTGTGTGTGTGTTCCATGTAGCAACGGCGCCGCGCGAAATTTGCCTGCTCTCGTGACTAAAAACTCACTCTCTGCTCCACATGTGACTTGTACACACATCGAGCTCAATTGCTAAATTGCTGCGATTTTCTCGCACTGCAACTACCACCACCGCCGGAGCTATGTTTTGTTACTCGAATAATATACGACGTGCCAAGCATTAGGCGTATCCGGGGTAATTAATCGCGAGTTTTCTGCGAAATATTTCACAACGGGACTTGCTGTATGTACTCTATTATTTTCCAACAATTCATCCGACACATATGTTTTGAATTAAAATTGTAACCTTCTCTTCTGGACAAGATTTTTCTACTCCAGTCCGAGTAAAATATCTTTTTTGGTTACAAGAAACATTCGAAGGCTAATTTAACCAAAGAATTAAAAATAAAAATGCAAAAATGAAGCTTTTAAATGAATGACAATTGATTACGAACTAGTTTAAACCGCTGTATAATCAGCTTGATAAATGTTCCATGTAAATAGCAATGAGTTATTTTTTAATTTTATCATACCAACATTGAGATTATTAATTCAGTAATCTAATCATCGAAAAAATTATTGAAGCTGAGTACTTTGTTTTTATGCAATTGCAGTACAAATAAGAGAGAAACGTCTTTCAAATAAAAAGGAAAATTAAGTGTCCTATTGAACTAGATGAAACAATGAAGCAAGCATTGAGAAGCTTTTAATATAAAAGACATAAAAGTGCTCATCGAACGGTAGTTATTTGCTGAGAAAAATAAGAGAAATCCCTTGATGGAAGTGTAGCTCATTGAATTTTTCATTAATCGAACAGTACGATTATTTCCTATATGCCGTGAACTTCGTATACGCGCGTTTTACTTTGATTTTTTATTTCTCATCCTTGGCTTCTTCGTACATGTTCAGGTGCAACAACCTTACTTCTTGACAAGTGGTTGGCTCGTTGCCACCAATCATAGATTGCATACTTGTGCTTTCAAGCTATATTACTTAGTGACCAATGATAAATCGATACAAAACGGTGTAAATATCCAATCTGAATAAATCATTATTCATTGTTCTCGAATGTTCAGGAAATTTCAGGATTTCCTATCATTCGATTTGATGGATGGTTATGTTAAAATTGATTAAGCCGTTATAAGGGTCTTCGTACAAATAACACTATAACTTCCTCAGCAAAGTTGCTCGGTACTCTTCAATAATGAAACTCGTTAATAAGGATACATTCTAATTAGACTGACATTACTGTAATCGCTTTGTTCATAATAGTACAACTTTCACTCCGATGCTTTACTGTCTCCTATGTTTTACGCTTATTTACAAATCAAGAGATCTCAACATTGATCTTGCTATCGAGACTTTGTCCTTGACTTACTGTCTATTCTATTAAAATTCCCAACATTAATCGACTCGTTATTCGAGCAATAATTAAAGCCCCCCGGCAGTTTGTTTTCATAAAAAAAATGCTGCATCGTCAAAAAGATTTACGAACGAAAAATCACATTTTCTACATTGACCTAAAAATAAAGTTTGCTGTGTGACGCAAGTAACACGCACTCGGTGAAAGATTCATAAATTAATGTTTCTCTTGTCAGAAAGTATAAAATTTACAAATTACGTCAGCGTAAACTTGGCTAGTTTGTGCAAAAACACTCCGTAAAAAACATTATACACGTGAAGTCTGTACTGTACTCACTGGGTCGGTCGGGTTCTGATTCGTCTTTGCCGTTGCCATTGCCACCCTTGGAATGGTGATGCTTGTGACGACGATGATGTCTGCGCTCGCCTGGCAAATGGACTCCCACGTAGACTGTATGCGCTCGGTGACCTAAAACGAAACAATCCCCATCGTACATCGTCAATAGTAGTTAGCTTTTCATTCTTTTTTTTCGTTTTTTCTTTTTGTAGCTGCACGATGTTGTCTCTCAATTGAGTTTGTATGCGCGACATGTAGAAGCGTCACCGTCGCCGGCATTTGAAATTCAAATTGGCTATGCAAATGTACGCTAGCGGCGCTTGCAACAATGGCACGCTCAAATCTCGAGTATTAGTGCGGTCGCGTGCGGCGGCAAAGTCAAGGGCTACTAACGATTTTCGAAGCACCGCTATGTATGCACACACGATGAAGCCAGATTCGTATAAGGCTGTGACCTATATAGGCAATCATCTTCGAGGTTTATGTACCAGTGTGTATGTGTGTTTGTGTATACTCGTATAGAGAGCCAATAAGCGAGAGGATTGTCGTTGCCCTCCCTCTGTTTCACTCTTTCGCGTGCACGGATTCCATGATTGAGCTTCCACGCGGGAGATCGACTTTTATTTTCGGAGCCCTTTACTCGATAACCCCGATTTGACGCCGTACTGAGGATTAAGCGAGGATGATTTTTATATGGCTCTCCTGTGATTCATCCGACTTTCATACAGTTCAGATTATCGAAGATGCGACGAGACTGCGAAATCACTTCTTTTCGAGATTACTCCATTCGCTAACCAGACAATCGCGACATGTCGATGAGTTCTTCTTTTAAATGAAAATGTCATTTTCGTTGACGAGTTTATAATCGTTGGATTGTCTAGCCGAAAGAAATTGTCGTAAAAAAAAGTGCAGTATTTGATTGAAAAAAGAGGATAAGTTATACAAAAAGGCTATTATAAAACATTAATTTTTTCTTTTTGTACGAAGCGGCCAACGTCAAACAATATACGGAGCTTTTTCATCAAAGCACTCTGGAGAATACTTCATTCCATAAATAATATTAACGATATTGCTATATTATAATTTACCTTCAAAGTCTTTTTCCGTATAGGACGCATGAGTGATACGTGCACCCGGATCTTTGGGCGCTTCATCGTCGCCAGTACCACCGGTCTGTCCAGTCGGCGCTGGGTGGCTCCCGCCACCAACGTTTCCGGCTCCTGGATGCATCCACGGTCTGTTTTTACGAAACAAAGAAAAGACGAGTGAAAAAATTAATATTAATGGAGTAATCGAATTGTACATTTCATAACTTTAACGTAAGAAAAACATCGTTCGAAACAGTCGTGTTCGTTTATTTTGCTAGTGGAAATGCTTAAAACTCCTAATTAGATTAAACAGGTGTTCTTAACACTAATCGTACACGCAAATTCGTGGGCACTAATAGAACAAAATCATCTGTTTCTTTAACATTTTTAACATTACTAATTTTCTAAGAAAAAAGAAAAATAATGAACACGAGGTATTGAACAAGCTGTACTACTGAACCTTGACATTTTTAACGAGCACTATTGACGCGAAAGTATTCGATAAGTACGAGTTGAGCTGAACAATCATCGAGAGTGCTGGATAAAAGCTCACTCGTCGGAAAAGCCATGGTTCCGAGGACAAATTTTAGAAAAACGTGTTTTTGCAATGCTGGTGTTTGCGACTACCCCGCTCCCCTGTCCTCTACCCTACCGTCCTCACAATTTCTGCACGTGTGGGTGGATAAAGTGGCAGCTAGCATCTTGATCTCAAATTTCGACGCCTTACCACGACCAGGAAGCGTTTAAAGAATTGCACTCGGCGATTAGACGGCCTCGTAGAAACTATTCTTCTGGCCTCGCTGATAATTGTCAAGGGACTTATTGATGTGGCAATTGCCACATCAGATGTGTCAGATGCCAGGTGAAAAGTTTCCTTCGCCTTATAGCATGACATTTATCAGCTTGCTACGGTACTGAATTATAGAACATTTGATCTAATGTTCACGCTAATTTATTGCTTGTTGATACAAAAAAAAATGTCATATTTGAACATGTCAAAACGTATATAAGCTCTGAATTGATATTTTATCGCAAGAATTGATTTTGAAGCTGTGAACTTATTTATTTCCCGTTTAAAAAAGAACATTTATCTAAGGACGTTGATATAAAAATGAATGTTTATCTAATTAAAATAAGTATCGTCTCGAGTAATATTATTAAAAAATACATTTGCTGCCAAAGAATTATTGTTATTTCGTTTTCTTTTCCGTTTTGCAACATATTTTAAAACTCTCATAATACCTCGAACAGCCGATGCTCCATTTTCCTCGTACACTATGTACGTAGCGATAAAACAGGAAAAATGACAATTCCAAAACGGTATACATTTTTTTTTCTATTCATGTACTGCAATAGTCAGAAATTATAATTTCTAATAATAACAAACTAACAAAATAGCAATGGTATTTTCAACAATTTTGTAATTCAAACGTCGGTGTTATTTTTTATCGCAATACCAGCAATGAGCATTATAATAAATGCGTTCAACCGCAAGATACTTAATTCGCACGTATTTTCTCAAGCTGTTATAGTATACAACATCAGTTATGCTAATTTCGAGCCGCAGGTATATCCCCCAAGCGTGCAAAGTCAATAACGTCATACTGGAAATAATTGCAACAGGACAAAAAATGGTGACAATGTACTTTATTAAATCATTTGATATACTGAATTAACGCGATTAAAAATGTACGGAAAGCTGGCGGAACGTATAATATTTGTAATTCGAAAAAAGAAGTGCGCTGACGTCTCGTTTTCATCTCTATCGCGCGAATTACCAAGGCCATGTTCGACACTTCATTAGCATCGGCAATTTTTCTGAGAGAGCATCGAAAAAGGCGACGGTCAAAACACTTAGCTTACATTACATGAACATGACTCAGGTTGTCTCGTATACGGGAAACGGAGAGAGAAGAAAAAGAAACGTGTATCACCTATTAAAATACGTATATAATGTATACGCTAAACTAGGTCAAGAATCCGAGCACGTGACTCTTCGAAAAAATCGTCACATCTGGTTTACACCGGTAGCATTAAGAACTTATCGAACTTTACGACTGTACATGTGTGAAGATATTTAAATGCACAAGACTTTATAGCACGATGTTCCAACGATTGCGTTATTTTTTTCACAAGTGAGGCCAGTGCTGTAAAATGTCGCGCTCCACTGTAAACAATTACATTAAAGTTTGAAGATTCGTAGTGAATTAATGGCTTCCTATTTAACGTTGAAAGTGCCTTACGCAACAACCTTGTCAAAATGTTGATTTTTCACAAACGATATACACTCAATTTGCAAGCGGAGCACTTTTAGATGTCAGTCATCTTTCAAGTTTGAATTTAATGTCGTTATAGAGTTATATCATCCAACTATAAACACGATAGTAGTATATCGTAGCCAAGCAGAAACCTTTCGATCGAAAAAAATCAGGCTGCACTTAAAGCCTTTATAGCAAACGGTTCATTCAATATTGATACGTCGCGAGACATATATTTAGCTGCAATCCATCGATTACGCGAATGTGTGGCTTTCCAAACCCCACATTATTAACAAAGAATGCTAATGACTTTCAATTTCTTTTTCTGGAAATGTTTAAAATCACTTTTAAATTATTATGAACAAAGAATAGTAACGTTCGTTAAAAGCTTCAGACAAACCACAAACCACCATGGACACGTCGTACTCGTAAAAGACCGATTTTGATTTACGCACGGCAATATTAGTTAGCATTAGCCTTCAAAAAAAAAACAGTAAAACGACGTTTTATAGAGTATAAAAGAAAAATGATTGAGCACGCATTTCCCTTGAAGCGCTGAAAGTTAATATCATTACTGTAACGCTGTTATGTCAGCCAATACGTTGCACACTGAAAATATCGATTTTCATATGCCCTAAATCTCCGAACAATATACAAATTACTCAACACTTATGCGCATATATGAAGTTTTTCGACCGACGAAGCTACAATTCGAAGTACGAATGTCAAGATCACCGTCGATTACGTGTCCGTCAAGTGGATAATTACCCCCGTGGCGATTATCTATAGTCTACAGTGCAGCTTTTCATACGCCGAGTGAGTGAAAGAGAGAGAGAAAGAGAGAGACAGAGAGAGAGAATCACATGCACATTGTACGCGATCACGAGCACTGTTTGTATTTAACATATCGTAGGTTAGTACGGCCACATGCGCTTCATAACCCCACCAGTGAGAACTCGTAATCAAGCCGAGTAGGCGCTCGCAATTTCGATTTTAATTACTACAAAAGTACGTACACATCGTCGATAAACTGCATTCTAATTGAAATCGCAATTGACGTATCGCGTGACAACCGATACTTTTCGCATTATATTCACTCGCACGAAATTCTAAAAATTATATCAAGCTTCCATGTGATCGAAAATAAGCGTATAATGAATGAAAATGTCCTTGTCGCATTTCTGTCCTCTTCGAAGAGAGACAGACAGAGAACGTCGATGAATAACAACAATAAGAAGAACAGCCGTTCTAGTAATTGACACGTAAAAGCTTGGGCGCTGGTAGAGATGATTGCGCGCACTTGCCAAAGATAAAGAGCTTTACAGTGCGCGCTCTCTCTCTCTCTCTCTCTCTCTCTCTCTATCTGCATTATAATAAGCTTTCGTTAGTCGTATCTTGGAAATCAAGGAATTTCACGAAAAGCCCACTTGTTGAATTGGCCTAATTGCACGAGCTTTCGAAAGTATCTGTACGGAATTGTACTCTTCGAAAAGAAAGAAGAGAGCGAGAAAAAAGTAAACGCTAGTGTAAATGGACGCGTTGATATAGCTTGTCGAGTATGTATACAAAGTAGCCGGCACGTAAGAAACGCGAGACTGAGCGCACTTGCCGTTTAAAGGTGCAACTTGTTACTTGATACTGATATACACTTGGCTGCTTTCACGATCGTTTACATACTTTATCTCTATGTTCGTTAATGCGAACAGTAGTGGTTTTTAAGATTGAAAGTTTCGACTTTTTATTTCAACAAATTTACAAAAATACAAAACTTTAATTTGTAAATTCGAAATATTTTTAACAAATAACCCGACAACGCTATAACTTTTATCTTATGTTCGGAGCCACGAGATACTTTAAAAGTAGGTCCACACGATATAGACTTATAGTCCGCGCAGATATCTGTAAAGACTAAAAGTCCGAGTAAAAAAATGTGCGCAAACGTGTAAATATAACGTTTGCGCAGACTTTTCATTAGCTCAGACTTCAATTTATCGGAATGTACAGTAAAGTTGCACAGACTAGATCCAACAGAAATCTAGAAGTCTGTACCTAAGTCTGTATCGCGTGGACTAATGAAATAAAAACAAAAAAAATCGATAACATTGATAAATTAGTATAAAACACAACAAGCAGCTCGTTTGTATTTAAGCGATGAGCGAATGAAATTCAATTTGCTCTCAATTTTTTAATTCAAGCGTAAGAAACATACGAATCAAATAGTTGATGCATCAAGAATAAAACAGCAATTACTTTGGTTGTAATAAAAAAAAAGCCGGCTAAATGTGTGTCATTGAATGATTCTAAATACGTAGGTGTTTTTATTTATAGGTAATGCACGTATTCGCTTTGGCAACATTGCAAAACTGTATGGGCAAACAATTTTCACACGAGTGAAAGAAGATGGAGAAAAAGAAAATAGAAATAAACGAGTCGTGATTTCCTTTTTCATTGCCTCACTCACACTCGGGTCGCTGCTCACTCAAAGTGTACATCTCGCTCTCTAGCTGCACACGCCGACTTTGCTAACTAGTACCGACATTCGCGAAATCGCATGTGATAACACTACTCTATTCGGAACTCCGGACTCTCGTTAACGCAATGCAATTCATTCAACTATTTATCGCGACATGTCCGTTTTCAATGCACGCGACAGTATGAAACAGCAAGTGCATACTACAAACGCATACTTCGCGAATTATAGCAATGTGATTTTGACATCGAGCCAAAAATATCAGACCGATTCAATAAGCAATTAGAATTTACGCACGATAAAATTATAACATTGAAAAAAAAAATTTTTGTAATTGAAATCGTTATCAGAGTTAGATTAGCTAGTTCCGTTATCGTTGACGTACTTGAGTGTCGGGAAACTCATGAAGACTTGTAATTCCGTACTTAGTCTTCTCTAGGAGCTTTCTTTTTTTCTTTCTTCTTTTTATACACACTCTTGTTCGATCAACTATGAGAAATGCCGTGATCGTCCGTTTGTCAGCACGAATATCTTCAAACTGTGTAGCTGCAGCTCGCGGGGGATTAAATATCGAAAAGAGCTCTTTCTCTCTCTCACTCACCCCCCCTCTACCCCCCGAGAACTCGCGTGCGCACGTGTTGTGTTTGCGCTTCGGCCGCGCAGCGCCGACTGGCTTTTTCAGTGTGTTTACTCATTAGAGAACGTCCGTTCGTTGCCGCTCACAGTGACTGTTCGCTGATAAGAAGACTGCGTTTACTCCTCCCTATATGTCATATAGTTAATACTTGCATTGTTGTTGATGATTACTCTCTTTTCCTCTCTCTCTCTCTCTCTCTCTCTCTCTCTCTCTCTCTCTCTCTCCCCCCCCCCTCTCTTCCTCTGCCGCTCTTTTCAAGCATAGATGTGACATTTTCGTTATTTTTAGACAGCGAGCGTACGCATACGGTGCAGGGTTACAGTTTTCAAGGTGCGCCAGAAGCGCATGCACGCACGATATTTGTAGATGATGCGACTAGTACGGCGACGGGTTAATTGCCCAGACTCGCCATGTAATTACCGTAATATACGCTGCCTGCTTTGTAATGGAGTAGCCGCGACTTAGTTTCTCTTCTTCGCAACATTCTTCTTCATCTTTTTTTCTTTCTTGGATATAGCAAATGTAGTTACGTAAATCGGAACGAATTGAAAATTCAACACAATTCGAAAACAAATTTTTACCGGCTCGATGATGGAATACTTATCGCCAAGGCTTTTTAACTTTCCCCAAATCAAATGAAAAGATAAAGTAACTCACATTAGGCATATGATTTGTCGATTATCGGCCGAATCTTTACTTAAAAATTTCATTTATTTAATGACACCTAATCCGTCGGCAGAAAATTGTCACACACGTGTACCAACTGGACTACTTAGAATTAAAGGCCAATGCGATTTAAGTACGTACAAAAAGCAACAATGAGCTTTATAGCATCGACATTATACTTTCGATTGTTTCATTTTTTTTGCTTTGCACTCATTGAAACGCATCGATTTCCAATATGAATAACGATGCAGATAGAGAAGAGGCGAATGTTTCTCATTTCCATCGTTAATCCAAAATGACTAATCTCGATTAGGATCCGGATCGAACGAGATTTTGAATATTTAGCATGTCATCGGATAAAACTCACCTGACCAGCTATACACATAACATTCTCTTGCGAACCCAACATGTACAATTTCCAAAGCTGCTCGAGCCTGACGCACCTTGTCGTAATCCGAGGGCAGCGGCCGCTGTAGCCGGTGCTGCCGTCGCTACGAAAAGCATAGCGTTCGAGAATACATTTCTTGAATAGTCAGTTGCAACCGCCTTAAACCAGAGATAGCTGGTTAATACCCACCTGCAGAGAGTCTCTCTTAGCTTCTCTCTGTCTCTCAAGATCTTGCGTATATGCACAAGACGCTTGAGCTCACGCTCGAATAAAAAAAATGCGATAAGCCGCTGATTAAAACACTCGCAATAGCGCCCCAGAGCTTTTCGACGCTACTTCGTCGTCAAGCTGTCTATTGACCCGCAGAGTTCCAATGAGCTTCACCGCGGTTATTGACTTATTTTCAATGGGGACGTAAACATTTTGTCATTTCCATTGTATTTGCGCAGGCATAATTAAGGTAATCGATGTACAACAAATAATAAAGACACAAAAAAAGAGTCATAAATCGCGTTATCTTACGAACATGATATCGAAAAAGCTCGTGACTCCTGTAGGTAAAGGTTAACATAAGTGAAAATAAAAAAAGGAAAAAACCTGTTCTATCTGGATTGCTGATCTTTTTTTCTTGCCGTCGTTTGTTTTTTCAGCTGTATGTCAAAATCATTGCCACATTTGTCAAATAAAGAAGGAAAATAATGTAAAGAAGCATTTCTCATCCGAATTTCTCGGTTCGATATTCTATGTTTGCCAATTACCGTCTATTCATTTTTTTCTCTAACGGGTCCACGAATACTAATTAGAGCTCTAATTGCCACTCGATGGAGCACTGATGGAAAAGAGAAACCAAAAAAAAGTAAAATATATTTATCTGATTATACTACAGACCATTTCCATAATTGCCAAAGCGCGTAACGCCGAATGGGCCTCTAAATTCGCTCGAGGTCCTGTTTTTATTCTTTTCACACGGGTTTTCAAGCAGAAACTTTTCAGAAAGCAAATGCACGAGTTGTGGCGTAACTTAATTTGTAGTCATCCCGTGCGCATTCTTCGAACTTTAAAAACTTTACTCAGGGAATAACAAAGAGCGAGGTCGAGTTTTATACACAAGCTGACTATTTTTCAAGAGAACTTGTGCGAAATTCACTTATTTCGTTAATTTTCTATTCGAATGCAAATAACGCAAGATCAAAATGAATCGAAGTTTTCTTTGTGAAGAATTTCATATGGTTACAGTTACGTTTACTATAAAGCATGTACTCCCTACATTTTTGTTCTCTTCCTTGAGAATTTACATGCCAAACCGTATAGAAGGGATGAGTATCAATGATTTATTTTGAAAAAACGGCTGCTCTAACTGTTAAAAATGAGAAATAATATAAACGCTCGTAAAAACTTGCATTCCTGTTTGTTTTCAAACTGTTGGGTTATTTATTGTGAAACGCACTTTTATTGAGTAACGTTCAAGGAGATGCCATGATTTATGGCCAGAACAGCAAGTAATCGAAGTAAACCTTGCGTACGTTTCAATAAAAGATATTGATAAGTGGTAAAATAAATGTTCTATATATAAAGTGATTCACGCGTTAAGCTAATATATCATTTTCGTAAATAGATGATTTTTATCAGAATCTTCATTTAAAAATGTGTATGAAACTTTTAGATCAATGTTTGATTAAGAACGGTGGATACGAGAAAACCCATAGCAGCTCACAGATAGAACTATCTGAGCAATCAAACTTTATTACTGAAAAGTGTCTAACCTTTCTTCTCGTTATCCAATAAAAGACTCATCTTTCAGGTAAACGAGTCACTACAAAATCACGCTAACAGACCCCTTCGAATGAAAAATTCGCGTGTAACACGCCACGTGTACAGCTAGAAATTTACCTGATGTTGAAAGAAGCAATAGTTGTGCAGCGCCAATAAGCTCACCTTGAGCCGCGCATTTTGCTAACAATGAAGGTTCCTTTATAAAAATGTCTCACGACAAAGAAAGATATAAGACTTGTTCGATCGTGGAAATTCTAGTAAAAGCTTTTCAATTTTTCATGTCATTGACGCTTCCTGATTGCTCGCTCGTTCAACTTTCTCATAGACGTTTCTATAAATTTTTATAAACCAAGGCTTCGAAATCGATAAAGCTCGCACAGGACGGAGTATCTCTTTCTCGACCAAAAAGAAAAGGTACGATTATAATACGACAAGACACATCAATCACAGTACAGGGCTAGACGGCGCTGCGAGCGTAAAGAGAGAGGGACTCACCCTTCGAAAGCTGCTGCTGCTGCTACTGCTGCTACTGCTGGTGGTACTTCTTGTGGTACTGCTGGTGGTACTGTTGCTGTTACTGCTGACTGGAGAATAGTCTACGTGCCTAGAGGGATGCTCGTTGAAGGCTCGTGTCAATGCATCGACAGAGAAACAGAACGGAACTGAAGAAGACAAATGACGGCGAAGAGGAAGAAGATGAAGAAGAAGAAGTAGAAGAGATAGAGAAAGAAAGCTTCTAAAGAAATTTCTCCGGGTCCTCGTTCTCCTCGCTGAGCATCAGCAGCATCCTCCCTGTTAAATACATATATCACACGCGTCCATCACTCTCAGACTACGTACAATTGTCGATTTCACGCGACCTCACGTGTGCCCCTCTCGCTCGATAATCGTCGAGCTTTTCCTCTTTTCCCTTCGAAGAAAAAGTGCACCCTCGACCCGTCTGTATCTCTTTTTACCCTCTGGGCTATGTACGTGTGCAAAGAGCCGGTCGTTTTTCTTTTACATTCGTCAGAAAAAAAGCAAAGACGACCTACCAACGCTTTTCTTCGATTTCTATGCCGCGCGACCTTCTTCACGCACGAGCTTATAGACTCGTTCTTGCTCTACACGTCGGTTTCTCTTTTTTATTTTCTGCGCCTCCTCTACAAAAAAATTTTCCGATATGCTAATACATCGATATATAAATTCATATAATTGAGTAATTCAACGTATTAAAAGCACGCGAATCGTAACGAGAGAGACACACATGATCAAATATGAAAAAAAAAATTGTAAAGCTATGGACACGAGAATTTTCACGCACCGGCAACTTCAAGGGTTAGTCAACAGAAGGAGAAGCAGCAACCGCACACATGACACGCGAAAGAAGACTACTGCCGTCGATGAGGCGGCGACGGAGGCAGCAAGAGGGTGAGTATTGATCTTTTACTGAGGTACAAGAGCGCGCGCGCACAAATAACAACTACCCTCGGTTACGGAAAAAGAGGGAGAGCTTGCAAACTTTCGCGCGCGCAAGCTGAAAATTCATACTACGGCCTTGATTGTTGTCGAGCGAGCTGTTTTTGCCGGTAAATAAAGATTCAGATTTAATCAAAAAATCATTAGATGCTGGCAGCAACGCTAGCTAAGATTCTTCGAAGGATTGTTTTTTTTATTGCAATTGATTGCTTTTACTTGTTCTCTCTCAATACGCCATAGCCTTCGTTCATGGATGCGAAGACATCTTGTCTGAATACAAAATGAATAATTGTTGACTCAATTAAATAGCTTTCGGTCAGACTATTATGAACAATTTTCGAAAATTACGAGATTTACTTTGAACGGATAACCGATGTCATTTTTTATCCTTTGATGTAATTGAATTCTGACAAAAAGACTGTCTGAATCGATGTAGACTCAATTTATTTCTTGAAATCACTTTAGTCGGCATAAACTTCCAAATGTCTTACCTAATTTTGAAAATTTAACACTAGCGTATGGTCCATTTACGTCAAGCTTTTCGAATCAAGCTGCAGGTGCAACGATAAATTCCTCAATGTTACACACTATATACGTGCAGAGGCAGGGAAAATGCTGATACTGTAAATTGTATCGATCACAATTAACCCCTAAAACTAGCGTATTCAGACTATCTTAAGAGGTCAACTCAATTGAATACC
The DNA here is from genome assembly GCA_030064505.1 of Chouioia cunea. Classification (NCBI taxonomy): domain Eukaryota; kingdom Metazoa; phylum Arthropoda; class Insecta; order Hymenoptera; family Eulophidae; genus Chouioia; species Chouioia cunea. The sequence goes on from JAOPFQ010000005.1 coordinate 27,447,383, forward strand.
AAATCTTTATCGTGTTTCACGGTCTATATCTGCAGGCATATTGAAGATTTGAAAGATTGCTCGTACATTTTTCCAGACTCTGTGTGATCATAATTCACGCATCGAATAAGCAATCTCTTTGTCTAAACAGCGCATACGGAGGCATTGCACTCGAGTACAAGTCTCAGCAATATATGGAATAAAGGTCGCCAAGTCCAGACACGCCAGTAGTGGGAGTTTCACATACATCAAGGACGAAGAAACAGCTTGATCGAAAGGGCAACGTCCAGGCTGCTGAGAGGGCTGCTGCGGTAAGATCCAAAAAAAAAAGGCACGTGCGTGCGCGTCGGATCAATGCGAATCGTACACGTCGCAACCATCATCTCCTACCGAGGGAGAAACTGCTCGTTTGTCTATTTTCAGGGCGACACTCCCGATTATTATGCCGTAGTTGTTACTTTCTACTGTAGTGGACACACGCCTGTATTCACGGAGGCTGCGAGTGTTGGCTCTGTTATTAATTTTTTTTCTTTCGATGGAGACGAGATGTCTTGTGATTTTTTACTAGAGAAGCTGCCTGATAACGGTATTGAATCAACAAATTGACAGAATTCGTTGTAATTTTTGAACACATATTCGAAGCTCTCATTCAGAGTTTGTCGTTTGATTTTTATTGAAGCTGTTGTTACTATGTGGGAAATAAGACAATCGACTTTATCGTTGAAAATAATTACAATGTTACATAAAGCAAATTTACGTGTTTAACGTCAATAAATAAAATAAATTACAGTGTAGATATAACGAATCAACCGTGGATCAATATTTGTGTATCGTATTTCCAAATATATCTTGTATAAAGCCCGATGCGGTTAATCAATCATACAATATGTCGCAGCGTATCATTGTTACCACGGTTATTCCATTTAATAATTACGCTGTTGTACACCATTAACAAGTATATGTTTCTTTCAAAGTCTCTAAAAGTAGTTGATTTATACCGACAGCTATTATTGATAAATAGTGTCTTTCAAACTGTCCGTGTCTAAATTTTGAGATAAATCGACTTTTTACAGTGTTTCTAGAGTAGTGATCGGTTGGCAAGTATGACAATCGCATCGGGTGCCGAAAAAGTGAATTTCTTTTTGAGTCACTAGATATACGACTTTCAACTTTCTACAACTATATGCAGCTTCGAATAGTTTACTCCAATACCTACAAACGGAATAAACGTTTACTTGGTAGGGGAAATACGCTCAGTTAACGGTCGATAAAGTTGGTACCTACTTGATGTTCAAAAGATCAAATTGATAAAGTTAGACAGATGTCATCACGGTCTACTAAAATGAAATGTTTGTCCTGCGAGTTAAGTCTGTTGAGCTAGTTATGCAAATTAGTTTAGAAACACAACTCACTGTACCGAACGTACATAATGCATCAATCATATCAGATTGTTTGTTTATTTAGCAAGTATTGATTTGATTTTCCTACTTTGTGTAATCTTAATCGTAACGAAAATAAACAATATTGATTATACATCCATCAATCAGCGTAATAATTAGTCTGTCAAAGATAATGATGGTACTCGTGCTATAACGACGTTCTATTAATTCCCTTAATTTCAGACGTGGCCAATAACTAAGTGATTACGATGACGATTCAAATACTGTTGGATCACACAGTCAATAAGGTTGGAATTCAAATGGAAATGGAAATAATTATTATAATCGCTTATAATAGTTACATTGAAATCCAACCAACGTGAACAGCGAATAGTAGTAATTACGTAAAAAAACGACAACACTCGAAGGAAAATTGCACTACGACGAAAAGAATCCATTGTTTTGTCTCTCCCATGAAATATCTCAAAGACACAATTGTAATCGGGAGATCTTGGACAAAAAATAACAACAATAAAAGATATAATTAGCGTGGATAGGTGGGAAGTGTCTGTATAGGTATAAGAGCGTAAGACAGAGTAGGATTAAAAAGAAATAAGAAGTGCAGCATCATTGCGAGCACGCGTTCGCGTGAGGCACAGTCGCCCAGACAATAAAAGGCCAAAGACAAGGTATATAGAGAAGAGCCCCAATTTGGTCGCCTGCTCTAGAGAGATGGCTTATCTTCTTGTGGAGAGTTAAAAAGTTCCCTCGTGCCTTCAAAGCTGTCAGAATCGTCAGCTCGTGACTGAATCTTGAGAAAACAGAAGAGCTAGTGTGTCTCGAGCAGTCCAATAATGAGTTGAGCGCTCTCTTTCTCGTCCCTCTTCCTTTTGTGTCCCACGAAAAAAAAAAAAAATAAAATAACACGCGGAAGCGACCACAGAGAAGTGAGACGACAGGACGCGAAATATCAAGATAAGCTCTATGTGGCGGCTCTCGCTCTCGATAATTCGGGGCTTTCTTCACCCGAGAATTAAGATAAGCCCGTAGTGTTTGAGCTTAGCAAATGTGACGCTCCTCTGTGCTCTCCCTCTCTTTCTTCGTCAGTCTCTGTCAGTCAGTCAGTTTCCGCACACCGGTAATAGGTAATTAAACGACGAGTGTACTTTAAATATTCAGAGACGCGGATTCGACACGTGTTATGTGGCCTTTTTTTCTCTCCGTCTCATGAAAGATAAGCTCTTATCGTTGCGTACGTCCACGCATACTTGCAAGATTTTCTCTCTCTCTCTCTCTCACTCTCTCTCTCTCTCTCTCTCTCTCTCTCTCCTGGCATTTCCGCTTCCCAGAAAATTTCGAGCTGACGAGGTCTATATTTGCAGTGCACTTGCGCGCGACTCCTGTCGTCCTCCAAATATTGACAACGAACGAAGCAACCTCTCATCTTCCTCGTCCTCTTCAAATTTTTTTTGCCTCTTTCGCGGCAGTTTTTCCGGCGTTTGTGCAGGATGCACGATCTCTGTATCTAACAGTACAGTGTTAATTGTTTATTTATGACAGGACTACAGCGTTAAAGCGCGACGTTCCCACGACAGAAACCGTAGCAGCAACAGCAGCATTGGTAGAATAAGTAGTAGCGAGACAAAGATTGAGAAATCCGATGACATTTTGATAGCGATGCTAATGCGCGCGAGAGCGCTGCTCAGTCGGCTATTAAACGCTAATTTTCGACCGCAAAAGAAAAAGGTGGCAACATCGAACCAGCAGATGAATAAAAGATGAACGAGAGAGCCACTGACAGACAGAGAGACAGAGAACACAAACGCCTTCTGCTGCTGTTGCTGCTGCTGCTATGCGCTGTTTGGAAACGTGCTCCGACAAGTGTTTACTCTTTCATTTAGATTCGTCCCTCTCGTGTGTTTGCTATGTGTTACCAGATTAGCTATTGTTGAAATGTTTCGGTGAATCAGGCAAATTATTCCACTGCATCAACACTTATCACGTTTTAACTTTAAATTAAAACACCAGAATTCCAATGTCAAAGAAACGCTGTTATTACATAAATGAATTTCCAGAACATCATTATAGCGATTGGAAGTGTCGATGTAATCGTTGAATGTTTCTCCAAAAAATACGATTCTAGGCATAAGGGTGTCTATATTATTGGGGATAGCATATAATTACTAGGAGATTCCTAGTACGCCAGAGCAAAACATGTTGATAGTTACCTATAATTCAATACGATAACATTGATAAACTTTATAAGCTTGAAAATTGGAGGAACAAAAAATCCCATGTGATCATCAGCCAGTAAAGCACGCAATGAGAAAAAAAAGCTAGAAAAGGATAATCCGTGGCATGGGAGTTTTTTGGGATGCGTTGCAAATGAACCGATCAGCGAGTTGATCGTTGCGTCAAGTGAATTTGGCATGATCGAGAAAAAAAAGAGAGCGAGAGAAAGATATCAGGTATCACAGTCAAAAAGCAAGGAAGAGGGAGTGTGTGTGTGTGGATCGTTTTTGAGGGCGCCATGCAGGCACGCTCGCACGCGATTCTAATGGAGAAGAGAGGGAGGGAGAGAGAGAGAGAGAGAGAACGGCGAAAAAAATTCCTGTGTCACAACACAGAAACGGCTAACGCGAGTGGACCGCGCATCCGAGCGGATAATCCGTATCGCGGGAATATTCTCCTCCTCCTCCTCCTCCTCCTGAGAGAGAGAGAGAGAGAGAGAATCTGCTTGGCTAATCCGATCTTTCTTTGGTAGCGATTCAAGTTTCGCTAATGGACTCAACGAGAGATGACGACGCCGAGTAGGAGGACGAAGACGTGGAACGTTTCAATAATCACGATGATGATGATGATCGACTCAACTGAATTTCTCTCAGCATGCGTTTTGAAGATGGAGTGGGTGAGCCCTGGCGCTATAGGTGAACAATAGAGCCCACTCAGCTGAAGATTGGCAGGCTTTACTGGTGCAGTTCGATCTCTGCCTCGTCATCCAATTACGGGATGACGGAAAAGCCGATTGTAATCTGTGCGCAGCTCGTGCGTGCGTGTGCGCGCATTAACGATATCATGTCGCGGGTTCTCATGGCATCTCGAACACTTCACCTTCATCCAAGCTTACCTTCTTATTTCCGATGTATACCTATACGTATTCTCGCGATGCACCACATGCGCGCAGCTGCGTGCGCCTATATACGGTTCGGGGCCCCGAAAAACTGGCCCTCGAGTGTGCTTAAGCGCTTGTACAAATAGGCCGTACCGATTCGTTCAAACAACGCGCTAAAAGGTTTGAGCTGTAGTCGACTAACATATACGCGTACGCATGAACGCACCCGCGTAGACTATAAGAATCTCTCGATATGTCGATGGCGATCGAGCGTGAAAAAGCGGGCACGCGAATCTATATACTCCGAGACAGCTCGTAGCAGTAATAACAGCAGCAGCAGGAGGAGCCATATAGCAGCTTCCCGGAAAGAAACTTAAATCTTAACCGACCGTGCATCCTCACCTGGACTATGACCAATTTGAAAATATTTGTGGGCCCGCCAGCCAACGATGTCTTTCTTACTAGGCTTTTCCGGCCCACGACATTATGTCTCTTTTTGTCTCGTAGGACAGTTTTTTTCCTTTCATCGCGTGCCTCACCTCACGGGATCTCGCGCAAAATAGATTGGTTTTTCAGAAGAAAATAACCGAGTCAGTCGATACACGTGCGAGTTTTTAAACGATGGTCAATTCGATAGAGAGGGGGGGGGAGGGGGCATCGACGCTGCTTGTTAACGTTGCGACGAGCTACACCATAGGTATTTGTTATGTGTTTCTCTCCTATTTTTTACACGCTTTTGATGGATCAACTGTGAATAATTCTTTGTGACGTGCACACTGCTATTTTTCCCTTTTTTTGCGTATACGCCTCTTTTTAAACCTCTCTCCGGGGAACTAGTCGAAGCTTTTGTCCTGGACTTTTTGAAACGAGAAATTAGCGTTTGTTGTTAGCAAACTAAACAACAATGTGCTTCATTCTTTTCGATGTTATTGATTATTTCGTGGGTTAGAGTATGACAATCCAACATTGACTTTTCAACTATGACATTGCGTGGCGTGAGTAGCAGTAAGCAGCACAGTTTGCCAAAGATCAATTCTACTCGTGTCAAAAGTCTAGCTTTTCTGAAGAAATCGTCGCCTCAGTGGTAGGTAAATGGAGTGGTAAGTACCCGAGTATACCTGCCACGAGCACAGATATATCAGGAACAGATCAATTATCGCTGACTGTGAGGTTTTGAAGACTTGTCGTTCGTCGTCACCCCAGGTAATTTAGTCATCGACGGAACCAAAAGATCTTTGTCTTTTCCTTTTTTTTCTCCTTTTGTCAGGGGCGGGTTAACCTTTCGTTGCAGCCGTACTAAATTGCTAATAATTTAGCACACGCGTACGCGCGCGCGCGCACTCGAAGTTTTCCGGCGAAAGTGACGACGGCAGTTTGTTTAAAGGCAAAACAACAAACGAGATAAATGAACCGCGTACCTAACGATAATTGCGAGCTGCTGGCGATGATTTATGCCGTGCGCGCGAGCAAGCACGTCTATGTACTATACATATATATACGTATAGCGCCTCTCGCGGGTGGCCAAGCTCTCTTATGCACACCTACGGGGCATTTCTGATTTTTCACGGCCCTTATTATTATACCAAGCTAGCCAGATGCTCCGCACTAACACACCTTTTTCGACGCTTTTTGGCGAAGCTAAGAAGCTAACAAACAGCAGACTTCACAGAAACAGACACGTTTCGCTGTTAGATCGACTTTACGACTACTCATCTTCCGCTCAGATATTGGCCCTGCCAGTGCGCTCATCTTATTCCTGCCAAATCATGACAGCTTGAGAAATCATTCGACCACACTACCAGACGATGTCTCTCTCTCTCTTTCCTTTTTGTCCGCTCGCATCGAACCGCAATAATGAATTATTATATCCTTGAATGAAGATGCAGACAAATTGAAGTGCAATGGCAAAAAAAGAACTACGACGACCAAGCGAAAGTTGCAACTTCAAGTTGAAAGTAAAGGTAAAATAAATGAAAAAAAACATAAAAAGATAATAATAACATGGTTTTAATTTTCAAGACACAGAAAATCACTTTCTACAATGATTTCCCCTTTCCCCTGACGAAACACACTGTCAAATAAATGTTAATCGCCTCGCATTAAAAGTCGCTCGGATTGCGAATAAAAAGATGAGTTACGAGAGATATCTCGCAATTATGCCAGAGATTTATCCTGCCTCTCCATCCCATCTCAAGACTTATTAAAAGACAATAAACGTGCGATTGCCGTTACATATACCAAGGCACAAAACTTTCACATGCGTGTTAATTGTGTCTCGTGATGTCTGCGCGCATACACTTGATCCAAATCGAATCTCGAGATAGAGAGAGAGAGAGAGAGAGAGAGAGAGAACGAGAGAGATCAGCCTATCATCCTTTATTTTTTTTCCTCCACAAGCGTATATACCACCCACGATCGATTCATTAGTGCGCAGTGGGGGATGCGCCACCATCAATATCGCCACGGGCGCTCATAACGAGAGAACAACACGTAAACTCTTGTACTTTGTACGTCTCTTTGTCTCTAGGAATTTTCGTATATCAATACACCCCATCGACCAACAACTCCTTACTAATTAACCATTAGTTGAGATGCGACCCGGTTTTTCAAATGCTTCAAGCTGATTAAGTGTCGCTGTGCCATTATAAATCTGTGTTGTTATTTTATCGACATCGACTTTATTTTCGAAAAAAATTATCTATTTCGATGATTTCTTTGTATATCTACGTTTAATTTACGTCAAATGCCACTCGGCAGTTAGACACTCAAGCTCGCTTATCAAAACGCGTCTTCTTTGACTCTCGGTAAATTTCCTTGCCACTCATCACCGCACGTCTCTCTCTCTCTCTCTCTCTCTCTTCTCTTTCTCTTGGGAGTATTAAATCGCTTAACGTGCTATTCATAGCCCAACGCGAAAATCGCGCTAAAGCGTACGCTATATAGACGCGAGAAATGAGTCAAGTCGAGTATTAGGGCTTTTCTTGGCGTATAGTCGCGTGGGAATGACAGCCGGAAACGAGCTCGAAAGCCATCAAATATGTGTTTTACGAGGTGAGGCAGGAATTGATTCATTCTCTGCTTTTTTGGCAGGTGAGCTGTTTTCTTCTTTTTTTTCTCTTTAGTTGTTTCTGCGGGCGTGTAATTACGGATGTATGCCGTAACCGGTTGTAGACGATTTAACGCTCTCTCACCAGAGTGACGGATGATAAATTGCGCGTAGAAGATAAAAAATAAAAATAAAAAAAGCCTCCGAGTATAATCAAAATTCTTGAGGTATCAATGCTTTCTGTTGTAGAGGTGCTAAACGCCCAGTCATCTCATGCTCTCTTTCTCTCTCACTTTCAGTGTGTATCGCGTTAAATAAAACGTATATACGTATAAATGTGTGAGTGAGCGGACTTGAGTGCGATCGTAAAAAATCCGTGTGTAATCGAAAGTTTCCTCTGTTTAACATACTCATTAGGTGTCCGTTGGAGAGAGAATGCACGCGGGAGCAATAATTAAAACGCAAAAAGCAAAAAATATATATATATATATATATGTAATAAGGGAGAAATGAAGACGTAATTCACGTAAGAGGTGATCGTGATCGATAAAGGTGGGGCGCATTATTAAAGCTAAACGCGAGAAACGTATGGGCCCATTAGGCGGACGTGCGCGCTAATTAATCGGGGCAATTACAAGGAACGCTATATAATAGGGACAGAAGGGATGATCTACGCTTTTTGCCTCAAGCCTTCTCGTGTAGCTCTTGACGATTTATAATATCTAATTCTATCCAAGCTGGTCTTATTCCTTTTTTTACACACACACATACATTTGTGTATGTATATGTAAGCGCGCGATTTCACGAGATACACTATATGCTAACTTTTAATTAGCTGGAATTGATTCGTCGCTCGTACGCGATTTTTCGAGCCTAACGAGCGAGCGTTCACTCGTGCTCTCTCTTTTTTTTTTTTATTTCGCGATCGCTCTCGATTAATCAATTTGCACTGCCCCGGGAATTCCGATGTTGTACAAAAGACATATAGCAGATGCTCGATATATACCCGCAGATTATTAAATTCGCATTAGTAGCAGAGTCCGACGAAAAGAGAGAGAGAGAGAGAGAGAGAGAGAGAGAGAGAGAGAGAGAGTGAGTGTTATTAATGGATGAACAGGTGTCGCTCGGAACTCGTCAAGCTTAAATATAGGCATGCCTCTGCTCCGTTGTATCAATTAATATTAGTAACACACGGAGGACGAGACCACGAGTTATTAATCGGTTCCGTGCTTAACGCCATTCGTCTTATTCGTCGTACCTAATGAAAACATAAAGCTTTTCACTTTCAGAACAAATACAATACAACCACTGTTTTCTTAATAAAAATAAAAAGAAAGAAGTAATTTATATAATAGCCTTTGGGCGAGTGTATGAATCATTTCACACTGCTAAAAATCATACGTGTCAGTCGTTCTTTATCTTGTTGTGTACTATTAAGGAATCAACCGCATAATTTCCATAATACATCTGTCAATCAAGCTTTATAAAAATTCAATCTGTAAAACGTTTCTTTTTCTTTTACCGATAGACTGTGTCGAAATTTATCGTTTAGCGCTTCGCCAACGCTATAAAACACAATTGACCAAAAAGCCGTTGCACGATTTTTTTTTATTTCAGGAATGCGTCTTTTCTTCGCGTTCGATCCTGTTACGTAAAATCGGCCTTGGATAATATTCGGTATGCAAATCTCCGTAGCCTCCCCGGAATTCCGGGCTACTTCTTTTTTTCTCCTTCGGTGTTCCCATGAATGAAAGTGGCGTTGAAGTGTTACCTGCGACTAATCCATGAGAGGCGCCAGTAAGGGCGAGAGAAACAATGATCGTACCGCCCCTTATACCAACGTTGGTGTCCGCGTGCTAAAGGAAAAACTTTGTTGCGTCGAAAAGAGAAAGAGACGAGCTCTTCTTGATTTCACGGCGCGAGCCAACGAAAAAGTTGATTTGTAGCGCGCAGACACTTTTCTCTCTCCCTCTCCTTCTCGTATTCTTAAATGCAAGGCTCGAAGAAAGGGAGGATTTTGTACGTGTGGTTTTTTTCCTTTAGTGGGTGAAGAGATTTATCGATTTCTTTTAGGCGCTGAGTTTTACTTTCTTTATTTTATTGTCGACGCCCGCGATGTTTCTCTCAATGGAGATGCATTCTACATTAATGATCGTGTTATTTTTTTCTTCATTTTTTCTCCATTGAGTGAAAGTTCGTGGAAAATACAACCAAAAAAGACATTTTATATACTTTCCATTTGTGGTCGAGTGCCCGTACGAATGTGCTTGTCACTGAACATTTCATGAGACGAAGAAAATCTGTTTTACATAATGAAAAAGTAATTTGTCCGATGTACGCTGGAGAGAGCACGAAAGAAAAATTTCTCCTTCTTACTGGACCTGTTGAAAAACTATCCCGAGTAGTATTCAGATTTGTATTATAAGGGTACGAGGACACATTCTCCGTAGAAAATGGTTTTACTCTCATAGGGCATCTATTAAATAATCCTTGAGAGCTTTGTATCGCATGACAAAATGAAAATAAGCTCTCTCGCTCTCCATCTCTCTCTCTCTTTCTCTCTCCCTCTCTCGTGTCGTTTGACAGCTCTCGAGACTGTCAACAACAAGAAGACGAAGTATAGAGGAAGAAAAAAATATAAAGAAGAAGAGAGAAGTTTGCTACCCCAGTAGGCATTATGCAAAAGCATCGATGTGCTGCTGAGCAAATCCCCGTAAAATCTGGCTCATGCTCATAATTTCGGCATAATGCCCTCATTGTCCGGCTCAACTCTTTGTGCGGGCTTCGTAGCCAACACAGGGATGAGCGTAATCCTTCTCGGAACTCGCGCAAAAAACTAAACGAGGCGGAGATTTTTGGCGCCTATACCACACACGTATATACAGACGGATGATAATTAAGTCGATAGCATAATTTTTTTCTTTCCTATTCTCTTCTCTTGTTTTATTTTTGTATTTATTTATTTATTTTCTTTTTGCAAGAACGTTTGCCGCGTCGAAGGTGGTCTTTTTCACACGTACACGTATCATAGGTGTGTATATATATAATTATGATGGCGCGCAACGATGGCGTTTTGATATAGAGACTTGAGCCTGGATGCGTGGGAAGTCGCCATTTTGGTATCGAGGGGCTGCTGCTGCTGCTGCTACTAGCATACAGCTGTGGATGGGGGATTACGTGGAAGGATGGCTGCTGCTGCTGCTGCTGCTGCTACTCTGCTGTCATCAAGGTGGTCGGTCGTTCGTGAAATTCGTCACGGTATCCACGGGGCTCCCCGTATCGCCACTGTTTTCCAACAATCGGCCCGTGCCTCGCCACCTTGGAGTTTTCTATATATCTATGTCTCTGTCTCTCTCTCTCTCTCTCTCTCTCTCTCTCTCTTTCTCTCCCTGTATTCATATGGGAGGTTTTCGTCACTATGGTTATTTATCGACTTTTTTTCTCCAACCGCTGCTGCTGTTGGCCGTCGCCGTGCCTCCCATTTTTCTCCATTCTTTACGATGACAACGAATTCCTTTAACCCAGATAAGCGAAATTTTATGCGTTCGTTCCTGCGCTCTTGCGCCGTATTGGGAAATTGGTTCTTTCTTCTTTCTTCAAAATCGAGGGGTATGGACCCTTGATTTTCGAGGGGGCTGAATTTTGATAGCTATCTTCATTCGTTCAACTGAAAAATTAAGATGGAATTCGACGAAAATAGGGGAATCAGTGGCGAGTATATTCAGAATTATTACCGAGAGCTTTCTTTCTTCCATGACAGGTAATAGGGAAAGAATTTCGAGATGGCTAATCTTCAAAACACTTAAGATTCGTTTAATTGATTCAAACATTTATTTGTCATACGTTAAACCTCATATTGTCGAGAAAAATTTCAATTGCACGACGACAGGAATAACAATGAATTTTAAGTATCAAACACGCGTGCTCGATCTTTCGAGAAAAATCTTCGCTTGAAAAAAAACTGGATTTTTCCCTTGTCCATCAAAGTCGATCATCGTGTTTTTATACCCTCGCGCATAAAAGCCTTGCTGCACGCTCGTTTTTCCGCAGCGAAAAAAAAAGAAGGAAGAAGAGAAGAAGGCATCGCGTTCCCGCAGCTTACATACACAGACACACACGCACACATACATGCACATACACACGCACCAGAAAAACAAACCTGTAATACTTGGCTCTACAGGCCAACAAGAGCATTCGCGTTAGCTCACAAAAGTACATCCATTTATCTTGTCTGCCGGCGATAAAGCGCTCGCTCTCGCGCGCTTGGCCTGAAAGAGTTTTGATTTCTACTCGACGTTGGCAAATTGATGATCGTAAATACACATTCAAAGGAGGGCCCATACCCCGTATCTTGGCTTTTAGTCGTCGCAACGACGACGTTCCGAGAAGAGTATATAGGAAGCTCAACTCGACGGAAGCAGCTGCCGCCAGATGTGCCACGTGCCCTCTCTCGATCTCGATATTGTTTCATCGCTCGATAACGTTATAAACGAGACTACGAGTTATATACATGCAACCTATAAAAAAATTTATAGCCACTGACTTTATTTTTTCTTTACTTATTACAAACGACGCCTACGCCGGCTGTCGACTATTGTTCCATTCTTTATACGCGCTTGATTATGATAATGGGCATCTGTTTGAAATTGAATTACGCGCTGATTGTAGACCATTACGCAAATCAATTCATATATGTATATATAAACTTATTACCGCTGATTTATTTCGCGGCTACAATCATTCGGTGATCTTATCAATCATGCCTACACTAATGTACATAGTCATTATCTTTGATAAATTGGGAGAACAAATATAATAGCAGCAGCAGCAGTAGAAGTAGTAGTGAGAAAATATATGCGCGTTTCGAAGAAAACTATTACCTGTAAAAAGAGGGTAGCGCGTTATAAAAAAAAAGCGTCAACTTGCGGAGATGGCAAGTGTGATAGTTGGCAAAAAGCATACACACAGACACGCACGCGTACACACGCACACCTCGAAGGAATAAATAACACATTCTGTCTCTGAGATCTTTGGTTTTTTGCGTGTTGGTAATTTTTTCGGATTCGCGCTGTTGCTCTCGCCTCGCTTTCTTTCTCTTTTGTGCGTGAATTATTGAATCTCTGACGCAACTGCTAAAGAATCGTCGCATTTTCGCAAGCTGCCACTCTCGCGGAAAAAGCTGCTGCTGCATACCTGTGGCGACTCGCGTTCCCACACATTCTTTCTCGCTCTTCTTGTTGCTGCTGTTGGTGCTGCTGCCGTTGCTGGCTCGAACGCGCGCGAGCAAGGTAAAAAAAAAGGAGGCTTCGAATCACGAGTGGGGAGAAGGCCAAGGTAGGCGTGGCTTCTATGAGGATCCTCCCACGCAGAAGTTTTCTCCCTCTTTAAAGCTTCGTATAGCCACGTGCGAGCAACACACGCCGAGCTAAGATGATCGATCGACTCTCGTTATGAACTTACCACCAAAGACTCCAAGACGATGCATTTTTCGACGATGCACTTTAACCGTACATATGTATACATGCACAAACACACACACGCGCGCGCGCTCGCGCACACACACACACACACACACACGTAGGTATATATATTTACCACAAGCATAAAGCTGTACTACCTCAATACTGGTGGCAAAGCAAATGGCGCTCATACGATATTGAGATGAGATTGGTGCGTAGTCTTTTCCTGCGGCGGATATGGCTTTTGACGGAATAAGTGCGTTTCTGATGATTCAAATGACCTGTTATTGGCGCTAAATTACAAGTCATTACTTTCAAACTTGTAATTTTGATGAGAGTAATGCCAATCATTTTCGAAATTATTCTCGTAATGAAATCGAGTGAACGCCGTGATTTATAGTTGTTATTTACTAATACACTACTTACAAAATAGAAAATCGTATAAATAAATACAAAATAACGACGATTTTTAAATTAATCGTTTCAACACGTGATCAATCACTATTAGTTTAAAAAGTACTTGTAATAATTTCTGAATCAAGTCGAATTTATTATCATTTTCGTTTATTAAATATTGTTTATAATTTTTGAAAATTTAATGGCTCGCTTCATTTCATTATCAATTTAGCATAATCAAACATTCAACAGTTTTTTGTTCATCGCCGAAAATAATACCCCATTGTTCTTAAAAAATGCGTGGTCTTTTAAAAATTACATTTATTTTTTACAAATTTCGCGACCAAAGGACACGACTATAAATCGGAGCTAATAAATATTGATCCGCCATAAATTTACGTGGAATGCGTCAATCGTATGGGAGCATCGTGCGTGCAAATAAAACTACAGGTCTTTTAAAAACTTGAGCATTCCTCGATGATCGCATAGCGCCTGCAAGCAAGATAAATAAAACAATAAAGAAGATAAAAAAAAAATAAGCGTGATGGTTCGCCTCCATCGTCGAATGCATCATTGATGTGAATGCTGTACGGATCGTTTTACTCTCTATCTCTCTCTCTCTCTCTCTCTCTCTCTCTTTCTGTCTTTCTTACTCTTCGTCTTGTAGCCTCGAGGCGGGGCATAGAGAGATGAAATCATCGTCCTCGCGGCGAAGGGGGGTCCAAAGAGCCGTAAGCACTCACAGTTCTGTCTCTCTCTCTCTCTCTCGCTCTCTCACTCGCGAGAAAGAGTGGGGAGGGGGGATGAGGGGCCCCCGCACGCACGGCGGCTCTTGGTTCATTCAGCAGCTGGACGTCGGCTACGCTACGCTTTTAGCCCATCGACGGCGGCTGCTTTCTTTCGACTTTCTCTCCCACCACCAAACCAAAACGGTGCGCGAGAGAAAGAGAGGGCGACACCCCCAACTTGGTCGCGAGGGTGGCGGCTTTCAGTGAGCGGGCCACCGGACTATCGGATGGATGGATCGGCCGCTTAATGTGTTACGAACCTGCTAATAGTGCTACCATGTTGCTGCCGAAAATCGGATTTACGTGAAACAAAAACAAATAAAACAAAAGAAAAAACAAGTGTTTTGTGCTTACGTTTTGCTACGACATACAGTTATACTGTGCGCAATTTCGTTATTATATTGTTTGTCCTGTTTATTTTTTTATTATACTGTGATCGAACGACGATAATGAGGTGGTTGTGGCTGATTAGCGGTATTCTGGCAGTACTTGCAGTGCCAGCTTTACCCGCCGAAGTCAGAAACAACAAGAACCGAGGTCGTGGATCTATGTGGTGGTGAGTACATTGAAATATTTACTCTCGTATTGTTCATCTCGTACTCGAAAAAGTGAACTCGCGAAAGAGAGAAGAGACCAGATGAATTATAGCGACCGGTCTCGCCAGTTTGTTGATGGACATCGCTCTTTCGCGATGCGCGCGGAATTTTTTTCGCTTTTTGTGAATTTACTGACTGTAGATTTAGCTTGCATGTGCATATTGGCGTGTTGTGTGACGCTTGATGCGTGCGTGAGGGACTGTTTTACAATAAGATAAATGAGCAAAAACTCTTGACACCCCCGCTAGCAACTGATGTTTGAAAACACACGCGTGTGCGCATCTGTTCGAGTGCTATACGCTCGATTTCGAGTGGCTGCAGTTGGCGTTCATTTCTGTGTGACGATTTTTTCTTTTCCTACGTGAATTGTTAAAAATACAGTGAACCGGTAATGTGCGGCTATTTCTGTAGAGGAAAATTGAGTTTTTTTAATACTGTTGCACTCCGGTTTCAAGCTCTTGACTTTCCCAAAACTATCTAGCTCTCTATAATTATGGAATAACACGGATAAATAAAAAAATCATTAGACGTTTTAAACGAATGAGTAATCAGTCAAGCGTGTCGTCGCAATGTAAATGAAAAGTAATGTGTGAATCCAGTTGGAAGGCTTATTTGCATAGAGTATAGGTCGTTGAGCTGATGCAGACCGGCGGGCGGGTGGGCGCGCGTGCTTGCGTTCAAGCGACAGATGCGCGACGGAGATTAACAGGATCATTGGGTGTATGTGCTTACAGCAACCCTTTTCTATGCGTCGACTAATGAAAATGTAACACGAGAAAAAAAAAACCGATGATTGCAGGGGCATCGCAAAAGCAGGCGAGCCAAATAACCTTCTGCCAATGTCGCCAGCCTCTTTACAAATGGGCCAGTCAGTTTATGGGACATTACGCCGGAAACAACGTCGTTTGGCACGCGAGAATCCAGGCGTGTTGATGGCTGTGGCAAGGGGCGCCAACATGGCTATCAGCGAATGCCAGCATCAATTCCGTAACCGCAGGTGGAACTGTTCGACCAAAACCAACTATCTACGAGGCAAAAATCTCTTTGGCAAAATCGTCGATCGAGGTAAGTTTCGTTGCGGTGTATATAATATGTATATGCATATATATATACGTATATATATACATGTATACGCATACACACGAACACGCGCGCGCACACACACATACACACCCACATATATACTCTGCGGCTGATTATATTACCTGCCGTGCACAGCACCAACGAAGCGAGTCGACGAGCTCTGTAATCATGCTGCAAAAGCCGCCACCTACCGCAACGCAAGCACCACAACGCGCGCACAAAACGCATCAACCGTGAACCGGCGATTCCTTATTTTCTCTCTCTTTCTCTCTTTTCGGCTATATGTACACGAGCTAAAGTGTTGGGCTTGAGAGAGCTCTATTACTTGCCAACCGATACACCTTCGTTCTTCCTTTCCGTCGTTTCTTTCCTCTTTCTCTCGACGTGTGTGTGCTCTTCCACTTCTGTATACGCGTGCGCGCTCTTTCTCTTTCTCTCTCTCTCTCTCCCTCTCTCTGTTGCTATTTGTTTCTGCGGCAATTTTCGACCAACCATGTTTGCACTTTGCAAACGCACGACCGATGACATTTGTTTGGCTATGGAAATATGTTTGCGAATGCAACAAGTTCCTATTGTTGACTTATCTCAACTCAATTGTTCAAAATCAATAAACTTCGAAATCCATGTTACGAGGTTTGCTTTCCTTTTTCATTTGAATATTCTGGTCACGGATTGTTACATTTTTAGACTTATCATAAGAATAACGAATCTATTTATAACTTACAAGAATAAACAAAAAAAAAAGACATAACGAGTCTGATAAGAAAAAATATGTAAGTAGCGAATAAGATGGGAGAGAAAAAGACGAATTTTCCGCTAATAACTAAATTCGCCGCAACGACAAAACAGAGAATTAATTGCGTTGGTACGTGTTCACGGCAAAAATTAGCCGTCGAGTCCTTTCACGTATAGGTAGGCGACATAATCGGTCCATTTACAGCTCAAATCCAATCAACACAGAGAGTCTTTTAACGTGTTCTAGAAATAGGTATGTAAGCGTGCACGCGCGCGCGCGTTCGTCGTCTTTATATGGGGAGGTAAGAGATACCACGCGATATATACTCGGTATATAGGAGCAAAGCCACGGCGTTGAGTTTTTTGCTTGTGTGCGAGCTGCACATAAATCCAGTGCTATGATGGGCTACATGTGTCGGGACGAACGTGAGCCGCGAGCTTAAACGAGAGAGCACGAGAGAACCGTGCGCGCGTTTACTGCAGCTTCCCAAATCAAAAGGCATCGCGCACGTTTTGGTAGCAAATATCTGCGAGCGGCTGTTGTCGATCTTATCGTTTTGTTTGAGAGCTCAAGCAAATACACCTGTTGAACGTGCCCTATCTCCGAGCGATTCGTTCGTTGTTATTAAATCATAAAAAATTTCGCTTGGAATTTTTCATTTTTCCGTTTCGTCGTTATTTTATTATTTTGTTTTGTTTTTCCTTTTGAGAGGGGATCTCTTTTTCTTTTACTTCGTTCGACCTGATGACGAGTATATCCAAAGCGATTTATACACCCCCTGTGGATACACACGAGCGAACGTGTGAGTGAGCGAGTGATATATATATATATATACATATATATATATAAACTAGCGGAACGGTGTAAATCTCTGCACAGCCCGTTTTTGACTTCTTCCTCTTTGCTCTCACTCTCGTGCTGTCGCGCCACTTATTCAGGGGATTAGAGAAAAACGGCCACGACTGTGTAGGTAGAGACGTCGTCGCGCGCATCGTTATTGCCTTGGCCCATCTCTTGTTCTTTCCTTTTTCTTGAATGAAGAGACCTATACCTTTTTGGCCACCGTCGCGTCCGTGACGAATTTCATTCGGTGCGCTCGATCATCGACTGAACTTCTCTGACGTCTTGATCTTTTGGGTACACGCGTGCACGCACCACACAATTGCACATCCGCCGTCGTTTAATGATCGTCGTTCACAAAAATGTACACTCCAAAAAAAAAACTTAAACAAAATTGAGTCCACTGCAACTATTACAAAATGGACAAAACTTTCACGGTGGTCTTTCTATCTCTCTCTCTCTCTCTCTCTCTCTTTCTCTCCGAGGCATAGGTCACGTGGAAGAACGACGTCTCAATTCCGTCTACCTGTGGGTGCTGCTGCTGCTGCTGCTGCTGCTGCCGCTTATCTGCATAAAGCGCGTGCAGGTGTCTAGCGGCGCACCTTTGTCAGGGAACAGCCGCACGCGACGAAAGCGTTCCTTTCGAAAGAAAGAAAGAGAGAGAGAGAGAGAGAGAGAGAGAGAGAGAGAGAGAGAGAATCGAGCTCTCCTCGCACAAACCCGTTTTGGCGCGTGCGCGTCATACTCGTCATACGGGAATGCGAGCGAACGAAAGAGATCTCTTGCATACGCGCATACAAATGTATAAACTTTAAATTCCAATGTTGCAGGTTGCAGGGAAACAGCCTTCATTTACGCGATAACCAGTGCTGCTGTGACCCATAGTATCGCTCGAGCTTGTAGCGAAGGAACAATACAATCGTGCTCCTGCGATTATACCCATCAAACTCGAGCCCCTGCAGGTATTATCAGAGATTGGGAATGGGGTGGCTGTAGCGATAACATTGGCTATGGCTTTAGATTTTCACGTGAATTTGTCGATACCGGGGAGAAAGGACGTAATCTTAGGGAAAAGATGAACCTGCACAACAACGAAGCTGGCAGAACGGTAAGCGAATTATACGTGGATATTTATATTCTCGCTGATTATTCACTCGAGTCAAATAAGTTTCTTTGTTTTCGCAAGTTTATTTTTAAACTCGAGTCAACCAAGTAAAGAAAATGTTTGTTTGCTTTGAATGTTACAGCAAGTGTCGACGGAAATGCGACAAGAGTGCAAATGCCATGGTATGTCAGGCTCGTGTACGGTAAAGACGTGCTGGATGAGGTTACCGACGTTTCGGCAAGTAGGTGACAATCTCAAAGACCGATTCGACGGCGCTTCGCGAGTGATGGTCAGTAATTCGGATCGTGCGCGAGTGAACAACGCAATTACGAGCAACTCGGCAAGTAACTCGGTGCATGCCAAACGAGAAGGATTGTCCAGGAAGCATCGATACAACTTCCAGTTAAAACCATACAATCCGGAGCACAAACCACCCGGAGTGAAGGATTTGGTTTACCTCGAGCCATCGCCACCGTTCTGCGAGAAAAATCCAAAGCTTGGTATCATGGGGACTCACGGCAGGCAGTGTAACGATACAAGTATAGGTGTCGACGGATGCGACTTAATGTGCTGCGGCAGGGGGTACAGAACCCAAGAAATCGTCGTGGTTGAGCGATGCAATTGTACTTTCCACTGGTGTTGCGAGGTCAAGTGCCAGCTGTGCCACACGAAGAAGACCATACATACGTGTCTGTGAATTGTCCGTCTCTCCATGTCTCTGTGTATATATGAGTGACCTTCTTTTCTCTCTCTCTCTCTCTCTCTCTCACTTATTCTCGCTTTCACTGCTTCTTTCATACGCGCGCACGCGCGTACACGCGACGCCGCTAGGTCTACCAAATAAAATTGAGGAGCTTAGAAAGTAGGCAATTGATGAAATTCTTTATTTATTTATTATACTCGCGTAGATTCATTGTAAATATCTTTCACTCACATTATTTATTCGGAAGTATCATCTCAGTATTAGGCGGAGAGAAAAGAAAAATGTTATTTCTTTTTTTTTTATTTTTGGGACCACCGGCGTCGCGTATGGCGAGAGCGCGATCGAGTGAATAAAACAACCAAGACCAAATACAAAAATCTTGGTAAAAAAGATATACGTACGTGTAAGAATATAGACGTGTGCCTCAGCAAGATGAGTACCCGCCCCTTCCTGGCGAAGAGGTTCAGCGGTGCTTACCTGTATACCCGCATTTAACTGAAATCATGTTTTATCTCTCTGTCTCTCTGTCTCTCTCTCTCTCTCTCTCTCTCTCTCTTTCTCGTTTTCTTTCTATGTGCCCAGTATTATCCAGTAAAGAATAAATAGAGGGATACGCATTCAATAAACACATACAGTTATACATGCGCAATCCAGCGAATGAAATATGATAAAAAAAAGAAGAGCGAGAGAAAACAACTCTACTCGAGGTTTTGACACGTACCTATTAAAGACTGAAATGACTTTTCCGTTATATTTTTAGGATTCTACAATCGGCGGTTAGTTGCGTAAGATGATAAAAAACACTATGTAAATAAATGATAAATATACGTCACTATGTGTCCTATTCTCACCTGTGCTAGTGTACCGGTTTCGCGTGCGATGACTTCTTTTATAAGATGTATCTACTTAAAATGTATTGATTGATATACGCTAAAAACTACTAAGCGAACGAATGAATGATAATATGAGTCTGAGGTATTGATTAAAATCGTGTGACTCTTGCGATGAGTAAATAATTTATTTTTTCCTTTTTTTTTTGTCTCGATCGTCGATCTTTGTACATATATACATACAACGATACATATATATATAAATATATATTTTTTTTATTTTGGCTAGTATAGTATTTAATTGAAGTGCGCTCGCCATTGGAAGATAAAGTCAAGAATCGACAACTTCGACGATGGGCGATAGCTTTGTACATATAATGTTCCAACTGTAGATTACACTATAGGAATTTTTTTAAGCTGCCAAATCCAATTGACCAATTGCTTGTTTTTTATTTGTATATATTATACGAAACGTTCTATTAGCGAGAATGTTTCGACAAACTTTCGTACTATTTGACTTGTAAAAAATGTCCACATTAACGATGGCAAAAAAGAGTCTGAGCTTATTACCAGTGGGTTTTCAATAATCTCGTGCATATAAAGTCGTGTATATATGTATATGTATGATGTTATTACAGCAAAATTATAAATATATAAATAAAGGAAAATGGGCCTCTGAGAGTTGGCCTGGAGATGCAAACATGAAAAAACACGTGTACCTTTACTTTCTCACGCACAAATATGTATCCCTGCTCCTCCTCGTCCTCTCGATCCTCTCTAATTATCTCTCATTCGAAAAGGAAAAATAATTGGCCGTGCAGAAAGAGCGAGAGAGAGAGAGAGAGAGAGAGAGAGCGCGCACAAGCACACGCACATTCTCTTCGCGAAATCATACAAATCGATTAACATTTCTCAGCCATTAACGCCCGCAACGCGCTAGATAACGCGCCACGCGTGGAATTCCGCTAATGGCTTGGCAACACCTATCTTCGAGGACCACCTACGTGCACTTATATACATATATGTCATCAGCTAATTAGTTTGAGATCATTTTAAAATATCTAACGTGCTCGACGCGACAAGAAAGTCAAAACCAGACTTGAGATAAAAGAGTTATCCCAACTACGAATCTACGAGTTTGCAGTTTTTGACTCGTCACGGCACGCGCGCAATAATAGTTAAAATCAGGGGTGGCAAGTTGGGATCAAAAGAACTTGCCGCTTGCCAACAGTCAAAGAGATCATCTACGTCTCATTGCACTAGATTGCTACTCGAATGCACAAAAGACAGGGGTTGTTATCTCAAAAACAACCTTTCTGGAAAATTCTTCTATTTCGTGCTGTTGCTTTCGAATTGGGAGACGCGTGAAACGAAAAATTCCAGTTTTTTACCCTCCACTAATAAGTAATTGAGGGAACGTATTCGAGAAATTAGTAAAACAATTTAATTTTAATGTGAAAATTACTGAAATCCTTCCGGTCTATCAGGTATTTCAATGTTCTCTAATTTTAAACGAAGAATTCCAATAAAATTCTGTTGGGATATCTCCATAATTTAAAACTTCATGAATGTCTCTGAGATAAAAATGCGCGTAAACGGGTTGAACAAAAAAAATTCCTTGACAAAATTAAAGCAGCTCTCTCGCTCTTTCTCTCTTGGAGAGCTCACAGGTTGGGTTGACAAAAAAAAAAGAAAAAAAGAAAAAAAAGAGAAATAAAAAAAAGAGTTGAGACGAGGTAGATCTAAGGGGCGCCTCTTTCTCTCGTCATCCGAGATGCCAGGCGCGTGCGATCGACGCGGCTCGCGCGCTGATTTCTATCGGCGCGGCAGCGTCGGCGGCGGCAGTGGCGGCTGCCTCATGATCTCTCTCCAAATGTTTTCGTCGCCTCTATCAGATTACGCGCCTCCTTTATGCTCGCCACCTTTTTTTACTCCCTCGAGAGACTGAAGAAACGAAAGGGACATTTCGCGCCACGTTTTGCACGTCTCCTCGTCTCGAAAAGTAATAACAGTTTACTTGCGAGAGCTGCACTGGATTTATCTTTTTCTTTTTTTTTCACGGCCAATCCGTGCTTTATATGACTTTAGAAGTTGTGCTTTGTCAACGGTATCATTTTCAAGTGAACGTCGTTCCGCTTCAAAGATGAAAGTCAAATAACCATTTGAACTTGTGATTATTTTAAATGTATTTCATCAAATCAAACAATGATAAATGTATATTACACCTGAATACATATTCAGCGTGTGGGTAGGAAGAACAAGAAATATAAAAAATGCAGCCAATTTTACGCTCGTAATAACGAGGAGCCAGAATTCCTTAAGATTGTGCTTTTTTCTAGAGACCCTCCGGAATGCCATCCTTGAAAAAAAAATTTGACTCATTACCTTTTCTCCTGGCCCCGAAAACATTCATTTGAGAAGACAATCGAGAAATCGTGCGATCATTAAATGATATCGATAAAACATCTATTCGACTTTATAATAAAGTCGAATAGACGTTTCATAATTCATAGCTTTTCACGATGCTCATCGAAAAATAATCAATAGCAACAGTACGTCTGTCTTTCGAAAAATGTTGACAATATTCTCTTGCACACAACACACATACACACAAACTGTTCTCGAACCGAATTCTCTTGGGGTCCCTCTCGCGGCTAAAGGAAGGAAAAAGAAGAAAAAAACGAGATCGAGTGGAAGCTTGCGCGAAATGCAGCAGCAGTAGCAACTGTCGCCACCGTAAATCAACTAATTCATCGTTTTTATGCTCGCGGCCGAAAAGTCGAGCGATCGAGTGGAATGACAGGAATCCCCGAGGCAGCGATCCCTTGTCGATTTCTCGCCGTGGGAACAGTTACTGGTGGGGGGATGGAAGAGGACAGACAGACACCGATATTTGCCGCCGCGTCGCACTGGACCACACCGTCGAATTATCGCTGTTTTGCCGCTGTAAAACGCCATGACCCAAGAATTCGCTGTGGGAACCAGTAGGCTTTTTGCGCGAATCCTACGATCCCACGCAACGCACTTTTGTTCTCTCACATCCCCCGCCCTTCTCTCTCTCTCTCTCTCTCTCTCTCTTGTGCTCTTTCTCTGCTACCACCATTATTTATAACTCAATTAGAACACGCGAAGAACAGAGTGTCTTTTTGTTCGCGATTCGCGCTCAATCTTACATCTACGTTATAAGCGTTTCCGCGAGTTCGATGATTATATTTATGGAGAGCTTGCCCTCTCTCTTTCTCTTTTTCTGTCTTTTTCTGGTATCAAAAAGCTTTTACAACAGAAGGAAACAGACTCGACGAAATTATTATACCAAAGTGCTTTACGCGGAGATTAGCCAAGAAAAAATATGACGTAAGGTAAAGAATTCCGTGCGATAAACTGATAGCTTGTGCAAACTTTGGTGACTTCAGCAATGAGGTGTACTTACAAGATCTTAACAATCACGTATAATGTTATTCGCGTTTGCAAGATAATTGTTGCAGATGGTAGGTTATTTTCTATCGAGAATGAGAGGGATTTCTATGCAAATTGTCAAGTATCCGTAAAAAAAGGCTATAATCTACTCGAAAATTGAGATCAATGGTAGCAAACGTTGCGTAACAAATGACCTGAATAATAGGAGAATAAGAATTTTAAAAAACACATACATACGCAATTCGTGTGACTCACAAAATGGGTTAACAGTGGTGTAGAAAAGCAAAAGAAAACGGATTACGCGTTGGGTGGGATTAGTCTAATCCGAACTCGACTGTGGTAGAAAACTAGGCCACACAGACAATGTAAACGTTGCGCGATCGTTATCGCATCTTTTATATTTATTTGTGTTTTTATTGTCCCTCGTATATTTTATAGCATTTAAACATGGATAATCCTCTCTGTCTTTTGCGCTTCGCAACTTATGGTATTTGTTTATCGAGAGCGGAAATCGATGAGCACGCAGGGAGAGAGGCGCATTGAATAATTAGGATGGTTCGATCGTTAATATGTAAATGGAAGAAAAATGTTAACTGGTAGACTGCGTGCCGCTTATATAGTATGGGCATTGCGTCACACACGGCCACCGAAGTAGAAAAGTATCTTCAGATAGTAATTAATGCTCTTTTCGACGAGGTTTATACAAGCTCGACGACGTGCCAATGACTCTCTTTTGCTGCGCGAGCGTTCGTTCAGTGTGTTGCTGTCTGCGTGTGAGCGGCGTAAAAACTGGCGACGAGTCAATCGCCATACATCATGAGCCGCGGGAGGTCGAGCCCCGAAAAACGTGTCACGCGCACGCCGCGGTAGCCCCACAGACCCGCAGAACGAGACTCTCTCTCTCTCTGTCGCTCCATGGAAGAACAGCAGCAAGAGGAGGAAGAGGATGAGGAGGATCATCTTAGAATTCAATATACGAAGGTCGAGAGTCCAAAGCCGACGAGTACATTAAATGCTGACACGATTTGCATGAAAATGCCACACGCGCAACATTAATCATCGGCTGATGTATAATATAGTCATCGAGCGTGTTTCTCGCTTAATAACTTCTACAGATCGAGATCCAAAAAAAAAACACACACACACACACAACTTGAACCGTGAGCAGTTATTCTTCTTCTTCATCTTTTTCTTTTTCTGCTGCTTCTTTTCTTGGAGACCTATTTTATTGAAAACTAAATCTTTGTACCGTTAAAACAGAGCAGAAACTTCTGTTTGGATTATACGAAAAAAAAAAATACAATTTGAAACCTTTATACTTATATCCCACTATTCACGAACGATTTGTTTGTAATTATATATAATGAACCGAAACTGTCAAAAATCGTTGGATTGAAAATTAAATAGAACACGTATGAAAGGTCCACGTCGAGTAAAAAAGGAAGAGTCGTCGAGTCGCGCCTGAAAAGTCGAGAGACTTCAAGTTTAACAAAAGTGCGGCTAGTACGTTTATATAGTTGAGCGACAGGGCTTGTCTGGCGAGACTTTTGTCACACGCATACGCATACGTAGACAGACAGGGATATACACGACGTCGGGACAAAATGCTCATGGAACAAAAGAAGAGGGTGATCGTAGAGGGGGCATGCAGTGGTCGTCGAGGTTGGAGAATTAATAGCGAAAAGCGGCGAAACGCGGTGGACCACCTGGGCCCTCGTTTCATTCTGCTGTCGGCATGCGCGGAAGAGCGATTTAGCATACGTGAACAAAGAGAGAGAGAGAGAGAGAGAGACGAGCTTCAAGCGCGCACGTGCTCGCTAATTGTCGGATGCGCTGACACACTTTTCTCTCTTTACACCGCGCACTCACGTATTACACACATATGCATATCTGTGTATATATATACATATAATATGTGTGTGTGTGTGTACAGCCACTCTAATTGGCCGTCGATTATAACGGCCGGAACACCCATATCGCTCGCCCCAACACACGGATAGCTACTCTCTTTCTCTCTCTCTCTCTCTCTCTCTCTCTCTCTCTCTCTCTCTCTCTGTCTCTGTCTCTGTGCCTCTCTTCCTGCTAATTAATGCACAAGATTCCGACAAAAAGACATCCATTCGTGGGAATCACGAAGACTCACTCGTTAATCAATCCCTCGACAAATCCCTTTTATTCCTAAGTCTAATTGGCCTAGATATATATAGTTACGTGTATAATACGTAAATATGCATTTTAATCAACAGTTTTCAGAAAAAGAGAGAAAAACTCTGACAAAGAAATTAACCTAACATGGATGTACGCGTATATGTGTGGATACGTATATATGTGGCACGGCTGATGCCTGCACGCCAAGGTAATTACTCGAGACACGACCGAGGCGTCAAAAATCGCGCCACGCACCCATTATCGAAATTGATATTTCATATGGCCAGCAAACACCTATGAATCACGAAAATGTGCCCAGGCCCTTCATTAGCCAACTCAAAATATCGTCCTTTTCTCTCTCTCTCTCTCTCTCTCTCTTTCTTTTCCTCGCTTGCCGATTTCTGAAACATTTCGAAACTGAAGCTTCAAATTATAGCTTTTAAAGGTTGCGATCAATGACGCAACTTATTTCTTTTCTTTACTCACTTTTAAATATGTACTTGCGAACCTTTTGTTTGTTAATTGAAATTCATTTAGTTGAATTCATCGTGATAATTCTTTTTTTCAAAGCAATACCAATTTACGAAATAAAAAAAGAAGAGAAAGAAAGAAAAGAAGCGCTCTACGTAAAAGCGTCATCACCTTTCTCATTGACGCACGCATGAGCGTTTAATATCGAGAGACACTATACACAAAAACCGATGATTCACGAGGAGCGGAAGACCAAAAAGCGTTTTCGGACGCGTAAATCGGCGAGTTTACTTCTAAAGGTGTAAAAAAGAATGTTGCGCTATAAAATTCAAATGGATGTTATATACAAAGTTTCGCCTCGTTTCAGGTGCTAATTCCATCAAAACTCTCTCGTCATCCGGTTTCTCAATATTCATAATTCTTGCGTTCCTTTTTTTTCTTATTTCAAAATGCATCTTATCCTCTAGTAGCTGCCGCGAAAGCGATGCTAATTGCCAGAGCTGACTAACGGCTCACTTAGCGTGGATGCTTCGTTAATTGTTCTTGTGCTGCTGCTGCTGCTGCTGCTGATGCTGCTGCTGCTACGTTGCAAACCGTTAGGAATCCTCATAAATAAGCTTGGCGATTTATGAAAAGACGCACGCGGGTTTATCTGGTGGATAGATCGGTGATCGGTGATCGCGTTTTACTCGGCGTACATAAAATTGAGACGCGTACTTGCTTGCGGAGAAATATCGTGGCTATATAGAGATATCGAGAGAGATCGAGAGATTCGAGAGAGATTCGAGAGAGAGAGAGAGAGAGAGAGAAAGAGAACCATAACTTGAGCGCGCGGCTGTGTTTATGTAGTTTTAATAATGCCTGATATCTGGCGACGCCCCGCTGGGCTCGTGGTAGGTCGTATTCCCTCTCCACACTGTATCTCTTTCGTTGCTCCGTATCTTTTTTTCTCCCCCACCTCCTCCCCCTCACCTTGCCAAGCGATCGTCCTCTCGCTCTCGCTCTCTCTCTATTAGTGTAGCTTCATGAATCAGCGCCTTCTCTCTCGCTCTCTTGGCTTCGATCAATTACACGTATTTACGTCGGACAATGCGCTCCTCGCTTATTTAATCTCATGCGAGACAATCGCACGCAGCGCCATAACTCAGCTCGGAATTTACAAGCCAGTAATACCGTGTCAGCGGGCGCATTTACAAGCTGCGAGAAGAAAGCTAAAAAAAGGATGCGACCACCACTCGTGTGTAATATCCCTTTCGTTCTCTCTCCCTCAGCTCAGCACACTTTTATTAATAAGGATAAATCAGGCGCCCCGCCGATGAAGTTGTTATACCAAAGCTGCTGCCGTTGCTTCATGAATACGCCATATACTCATCCTTCCATATAATAGCTATAAATATACATATCGCTTTTAAAAAAAGTGCAATTTACTAATTGACGACTTTGCGCGAGAATACTCGCGCTCTCTCTCTCTCTCTCTCTCTCGCTGTGGAATGTCATTCTCACACAACCGCAAATTATAAAGAGAAGCCTGCTAGAGAGAAAGAGCGAGATTCGGAAATTAGGAGGGAGAGAAAGAGCAAATTATACCGGAATTCACGCGCTCGCAAGCTGCCGTGAGCAAGAGAGAGGGCCACACTCGTCGACACTCTATCTCTTTCTTCCTCTCTCGTCCGACGTGGCTTATTATTTAGATGTGCAATTTATTTTATCGACGGATATATACCCCACCTGAGGATTTTTCGCTAAATTAGCGCTAAATGATAGGATCTTTGAGGGAATTTCGCAGATTATTTTAATATTTCGCTCTCAAGCCTGTCACGACTCTGTTTCTCTCTCTCTCTCACTCTCTTTAATCCCTGATTTTGATCTGCGCTTGATTGTATACTGCGTTTTATTTTTCGTTATCCGTTGAAAAAAAAATGAAATGAAAAGGAAACTTGTAATCGCGCTGAATTAAGAAACTTTTAAAAAGTTTATGCCCGCCTCGACAGAGCGATTAATTATAATTTCCAAGTTAAGAGTCAGTCGTATATCTTGTCGCGATGTAAGATTGTTCTCTCCTAATAGCTATACATTATACTCGTTCGCGTAAATATTAGAAGTTAAACGTTGGCATGGTTGTCTTGCAAATATGAGCATAGATTCTTACGACAGTAGCACTTGCGGAACGCGGAAGGTCGGAATCCTACTAGATACATAATACATATATACTATCGCGTATACGCACTAAGTGTCTCTAAATACTTGGCTAACGAGAGTTTCAATTGCTGTTCGCTACTCTGGGAGAAAAAGCGCGCGCGATAAACGTCGTTAAAGCTGCTTCGCGAGACATTTTTTCGTCGACACAGTGATGGGATAATTGTTATTTCGCAAGAAGCTATGCGTGCACGAAGAAGAAAATAAAAGGACAACGGCATAACAAAAAATACAAGCACCTTTGCCGACCGCTTGCGCGAATCAGAGATTTCTTCGAATTTATATTATTAAACAGTGTAGAGCAAACAGATGCTGCTATCTTTATGGCAATGCTCGCTCGCAGATAACCGGCGAGGAGCCAAACACAATTATGCAGCCTGTAAACACCTACCTAATTAAGATCGGGACATCTTAACGCGCGAGGCTTCAATTAATATCGACCACCTCGAATTTGCACATTTATATAATACCGGTTTCTTTCCACTCATAGAAAATCACACGTGTAACGTTTCTTTGCAAAAATTCCATCGTCGCGTAGGCGGCAGTGCGAATACAAGGCGTTATATCGTATAACGAAAAAAAAAAATAAAACACAGAAAAAAAGGTAGGAGAAGAAGGGCTCTCTGCAATTTTCGGTTCCTCCTTCCGAAATTGCCAAAAAGGGACCACCCAAATGTTTTAGAGGCATTGGTGGGGCAAGCTAATTGAGGTGTGCGCGAAAGAGATCGCTCTATTAAGGAGCGGCCCCTTTTACGCGCTCGTGCGTATCTTTCCTTTTCTTTCCCCCGCTTCTCACAAAATAATCGTATTTTTCGTTAATCGTCGAAAATATTTCACTTCCTCGGCAGCCGCGAAAAAGCTTGCCAATCTCGCAACGCGCGACTTGTCCGACAAATTACGTGTACAAACTTACCCTTGTAATTACGCTAATTTGGCCTAGCTAATAAAGACTATTTTTCGAACTTTACGATCCTCTCTCTCTCTCTCTCTCTCTCTCTCATTCCCTCTACACGTGCGTTTATTAATAATATATGTCTCGGGAAGTAAGTATATAAAAATCACGAAATTTTAATGATTGTTTCGTTTCTAACGAATATTAGGCTTACTCAGAGGCGCACTAAGTGGTACAATAAATTCTCTAACCGCCATATGTGTATTTTTTAGTTCTTTATATCGTTTCAATCAAAATCGTGCAAGATATTATATACACGTATATATGTATGTATACGTGTGTGTGTCCCCCGCTTGCGTTTTATAGGCACGCGAAATTCCAAGCTCGCCAGTAAAACTATTTTATAGGAATACGCGCGTGCAGCTCTCCTTCTCCTTTCTTTTCTTTTCTTTTCTTTTCTTTTCTTTTCTTTTTTTTGTTGTTGCTTGCTCTCGCTCTTTCTCGTCCGATTTCTTTACTCTTCATTCGTTTTATTGCGCACTTGGGGGCGCTCACGCGTCCTCGTACGTATAAACTTAAATTACAGCTAAAAGCTGTGTTCTACACGCCCCATAAACCTCTAATTTTCGACGTTTTATTTGTACTTACCAAGCCCCCTTCTTGCCTGATGACCGACCATGTTTCTTTATGCCCTCGCACATTTTTCGCGCACGGTGAAGATGTTTTATTTAATGGATTACGCTTTCATTTTCCACTGGTGTATAGTATATCGGTCATTATTCGATTGGGGATCGGGTATAAGTAATCAATGGTCTTTCTCTTTAAATAAAAAAAAAATTTATTATTATCTCAATTCAATTGAAACAACATTTTTACAAATATTTTCTTAAAACGCTAGACAAGATATACAAGATGGCACGAGGTACTGGATTAAGGCAACTGTATATAGTGTAAAAAGTACAAAGAGTAAGCGTGGAGTAGGGAGAAGCAAAATTCTACGTGATATAAAATAATCAACGTCTACTAATTCGTAAAACTTGAAATGAAACTATCGTTAAAAAGTCTGCTGTAATTTTCTTTTTTTCATCTATGTATAATTTTAAGTAGTCGTGATTATTACATAAGTTGTTGAACGAAAAAATACATAGCCAGTAATCCCATAAAAGCTATCGAAAAAGCTTGCATTACGTGAACTGCTGGTGAAGATTTGTTGAAAATTGAAAATACTTGTATACATTTACGCGATAAAAAAAGAACAAGTAATTACGCTAGTTAAGTACACATTAATCGCTCGTATACTAGCATTTAAAATAATTTAATTTCTTTCGATGCTTAAAATCTGGATTTAGAGGCCACAATCGCCATAACAAGATACTTTGAAATAAATCACCACGTTCGAGATCATAAAAGCTTTACGACGCATGATAGCAATCAATAATATTTATTATAAGCTATAAAAAAAAGAGGCAATTCCGCGATAAATTATAGATTTCGACATTGCATGATTCCGAAAAGTTAAAACTCGATAAAATCACAGATACGTTTTAGTTCAGCGACGTATTTTATCGACTGCTTATACTAAAATAAAAGGTATACAATATCTAGGACTGACACGTCAATTCACATCCCTTGTCAATTGCAATCGCGTATTAGTCTTGTAATTACCAACATAGTACGATCACGAAAGATAACAGAAAAGTAATTTGATTGTTTGGCAACTAAGGCATCAGCGGTACAAAAAAAAAGCAAATCAATCAACAATTTGAAGGAATTTGTTTGCTAAATTTGCAGACGCACGTATATCGATGATAAGAAATTAATAAAGCATATAAAGTGCACAATAGAAGATTAACGACAGGTATTGAGGGTCTTTTTGACGACGCACTTATTACAGGTGACTTCGCAACACCACCTGAACCTGCATTCACAATTGACCTTCTCTTTGATGATCTTGGTATCGTAACCACGGCCACAGCACAATATCTCACAGCCGTCAACCCCCTGAGAGGTAGCATTACATTCCCTACCTTGGGTACCCAATGCTCCAGTTTTCCGGTTGGCTCGGCAAAAATCTGGCGAGTCTTCGCTGTAAATAAGGTCAAAGCGTCCCGGTGGTTTTATGGTTAAACCCTCGGTAATGAAACTGTGGCCATCGTTGCCTGGGATGACCTTGGCCGCGCCATCAAATGAGTCTTTCAAGCGATTGCCCACCTCGCGGAACGGTGGCATCTTGCGCCAGCAGGTTCGTACTGTGCACGAGCCCGACAAACCATGGCATTTGCACTCGGTTCTCATGAAATTTCTCACCGCCTGCATTTTTTGCCAAACAATAAGTTAACGTTTTTTTACTCACTCTCTCTCTCTCTCTCTCTCCCTCTCCCCTTTCTCTGTCTGTCTCTCAAATATTATCTGTTGAAAAACAAACATCAAATTGTTTAATATAAGGAAAACTCACCAGTCGACCAGCATCATTGTTATGTCGTTTGAGTAGAGTCTTGATATCACTGCGCTTTCGAAAAGGCGCATCCATGAATTCTCTGGACTTTTTGAATCCAAAATTGACATTGTCACCACAACCGCCCCATTCCCAGTCACCATCCATGGGTAAATGCCTACTCTTACTTGCAAGTCTTCCAAGTTTGGCAAAACGACTACCTGAAGGTGAGCCAACAAACAAACAAACGGTGCAATCGAGCGAGAAATTTACTAATTGAAAAGGCAGGTTTTTGCTCGAAGAGATTTATAGCCAACGTGTATATATATCACAATCGGCATTCGTAACGTATCTTGCCGCGTGAGCACATATACATACACACGCTCGCGTACGCGCATGCATATATGTATATATATTTACTGCCTGAGAGAGCGGGAGAGAGAGAGAGAGAGAGAGAGAGAGAGAAAGAGCGATTAAGTGAAAACGGATAAATCTCACGAATAGGTCTTTCTCTTTCTCTCTTTTCTCGTGAGTCTAATTGATAATCTGTGCTGCATTAAAGCCGCGATCCGATAAGCTGTCATTCCTTGGACAGCCTCTTGTCAGGCGAAAAAAGGGCCTTTAATGTTTTTCCGCGGGCGCTATCGATATACATACTCGGCGGACACACGTCGCGTAAGTTGCGCAAGCAAATTACAGGTGTAATTGACGCGCGGCAAGCAGATAATTATATCGAAGCTATAAAGGAGAAATCGCAAAACGACCGAACGACCGAGTGCATCGGCTACGAGCTCTAATTGCCGAGAGAAAGAGAAGAGGTCTATTCAATAGATAAGGATTATTAAGGAAAAACGTTTAAACTCACTCTTAGGGTTCATTTTTTCGCAGGAACACTCGACGAGGTCGCCCATGGTGCAGGCTCGCGTCACCGCGTAAGTCACGCCAGCGGCGGTAATAGCATTGACGAAGCCGGTCTCCCTCGTATCTGTAAAAATAAAGAAACAAACATGGATGAGCCCCAAACGTTTAATTTCTTTCATCATTAGCGTCCGATAAATCTTAAAATATTTAACTATTAGCCAGCCAAACCGTCCAAGAAACAAGGTGAAAAAGGTATCTCGTTGCGAATAAGGCTTATCTGCGCATTGTACGATGATCGGATTTCTCCCGGTGAATCTCTCGATTTATTCGAGGCACTAAATAATTAGTGCACTGTGGTACAGAGTACCACTGTGCCACAATAAAGATAGTGTTAGAGTATCAAAATTATATTGAAAGCTTTTGGCCGTATAATTAATATTGAAATCGTACGTTTTTCTTACTTAAATTTATTATTAATCTGTCATAATCTTGCTCGAGGCTGCTTGAAAGGAAAGCATTCATACGATATATAAAGATATACATCAATTGATTTTTTTAATTCATGAAGGCAATAGGAAGACAAATGGAAGAAGTAAAAAAAAAAAGAAATTTACATCTGAAAAGCAAAAACTAAAAACGTTTGACAGCAAAGCATTGTGAAAGTGTGCTGGTGAACAAAGTGGATTTCATTCATACTCCATTCTCTGAATGAAATATCATCCCGTAACCCAGGCAAAAATCATATAATGGATCGCACGAAAATAAAAGTGTAATAATGGCAAAGACAGAAAGGTTTTGCGCGCAAGTGGGCGTACTTCCGCTTTCCTCCAAATAAAACCAAACAAAACCAAAAAATAAAAAAGAAAGGGAGTGAGAGAGGGAGAGACAAGCGAGTGGAGAGCCCAAAGAAGTCTTGTGGCCGGCCATTACGCGCGTTGGCACGCGTCCCGCCCTTATGAATATTGAAAGGCCAGTGGGTGGTGTCGAGAGTCTCTCGTGCTGCAGCAGCCGTAGTAGTAGCAGCAGCAGCAGCAGCAGCAGCGTGAAAAGAGAAGGTCTTGGGAGAAGTGATCGTTCAGTGGGTCCCACCGGGCGGACAAACTTGCGAGTGTATTGGATTTCACCTGTCACACATCCACTCCATCATTAGCTTGCTCCTGCCATATATATTCACACGCACTTATGTACTATTCAGTGCTAAAAATCCACTTTTGTCTCGTTTTCGGTTAGATGTCGCATCGTACAAAATCTTTTCTCGCGTGGATTTTCCCGAAATCAGATGGCGACTCGTCAGGAATTAACTCATAACGTGGAATGCTACTCCAATTACGGAGAGACCAAGGTGTTATCGCTCGAGCAAGCAAGCAAGTCGGGAATTCTCCTCTTTTTCGAAAGATCCGTCATTCCTGCGTTACCCGATCGGATCGCAGTCGCACAGCACTGAGATTGTCGTTACGCCGAAAGTCTCTCTCTTGCGCGCGCGCGCGCATACACAAGAGAGAGAGAGAGAGAGAGAGAGAGAGAGAGAGAGAGAAGAAAGAGAGAAAGGATGGCGACTGAGAGAGCTGCTATAACGATTTCAGGGCAATTATGCTGAGTGGAAATGTCAAGTGCACCGACTGATTTATGGGCCGGACCTTGAGAATCGTAACAGAATGATTACGCACACACCGCACTATTCTTCGTTTTACAAATGTACACTCGCTTCTCTTTCTTTTTCTCTCTCGTTGCCACCTTCAATGGTTTCGCTCGCGTGGGCCTTCCCCCTCCCTTGTGTCTTATGGAAATTTTTACGCTTTACGAGCATTGAATGGGCGTTAGAAGACGATTACTACATGATATACACCATGTATAACGGTTAAAGACTACATAATGCTTCTGACATTTATCATCTTTTACCGTAATTTCATCTGTTATTGCGCGAATGAACGTCTTTTGTACAAACTGGTGACAGAAGTGGGGATAGCATCGATATTCTCTTCCCTTCTTCTGTATATACAAGCGTTGAGTTTCATTAAACCGACACAACCGTCGAAGATTGAATCTTTAGCAGACTCGGAATAAAAGCTCGATAAGCTTAGAGACACAGTTACTCGCAGGAACCTTTCTTGCAGCAATATCTCAGAGCAAAACGAAGAAGAAAGATAGAAAGATGAAGAAAAAAAGAAGAAGAAGAAGTAGAAGCGAGGAAGAAGCTTTAGCTACACGGTCTCCTAATTGAGAGGCAGTGGTGATATCTCGCGTGTGTGCGTTGGCGATGGCTCGAGCGCTTAGACACCATAGGCAATAGTCGGATCTGACAGTAGCGATCTTTCTCTCTCTTTCTCTCTCGTTGGTCTTTCTCTCTGTTTCTCTGTCCGGTTGCGCGCATTAAGAAGAGAAGCAAGCGAAGGGGGCCGATTGATCGTGTGTGAGTGGAGGTCCTTCGAAGCTGACTACGTGTGGACTGTACTGTGGAGAGTCGAGTGAAGAAAAAGAAGGGGTTATGCGTTATAGCGTATATCCCTCTCTCTTTCTCTCTTGGCAAGAGAGCGCCAAAGGTTCCCATGGATTCCACTGGCGGCTATATCTTCAGCGCGGATCGACGGCCCGAGAGCAGCTTCTCCCTCTCTCTCTCTCTCTCTCGCTCGCTTGCTTACTTGCTCGCTTGTTGTGTATCTCCTGATGCATCGCCTCACCTTTCAGTGCGTATTTAAACGATACGATACACGTTTTATACGCATGACGGAAGCTTGCAAGAGAGAGAAAGAGAAAAAAAGCTTCTTATTTGTTTTTTTCTTTATTTTCGTCTGTTTGTTTATTTATTAATTTGTTATATTTTTTCTCTCTATTGCTAATTGAATTATCCACGGTTCTCTATATGAGTTGTGACGGCGCGTTCGAATGGTCGCGCGTGCGCTCACGTACAACTTTGCAGCGCGCTTATGCGGCAATTGCCATCAGAGTATGTCGCTCGACTATTATTTGTCACGTACGCTGCGTGGCTCAAACGACGACGTGACTCGGCTCACACAAAGTACAGAATTGAAAGGTTGTCGCGTGTCGTCGCTTATGTTTACGCTTAATACACACACGCACATACATACATATACATAAAAATGCTGGCATACAAGGCGCGCACTGCTATATGGAGGCTGCATGATGATTCTGCGAGCGAGAGTATTCGCACACGTGGGAAAGCTCGTGCTACGCAAATTTTCGTATTTGTCCTTAAAGGAGCGAGAGAGAAAAAGAAAGAGAGAGAGAGAGAGAGAGAGAGAGAGAGAGAGAGAGACGGAGAGAGATCATTGAATGGAGCCTTTGAATTGAAATGAGCAGCCCCGAGCAGATCTTTCTCTGTGTGTTCAGCAGTCGAAATTGGACAATGCCAAGTAATGACAGAGAGAGAGAAACACTTCGATATAAATCGAGACGAGGGCCCGTAAATAAGCACCGCGCGTAAGGAATATTCAATGAGCTCTCTCTCTCTCTCTCTCGCGCGCGCGCGCGCGCGCTCCCAATAAATACCGCGTTTCCAATAAATACCGCGGACGCATGAATGCGCCCCGATATAGAGGCACTTTATCTCTCGCTCTCTGGCCTACTGCTTCTCGAGCATTCCGCGTACTTTTGAATATCTCTCGCGCCGAGAGAGGCGAGATTTAATTACGACGAGCTCGTAAATAAGACAACGACGTTTATCGCGATTTCCGTTCATGCATGCCAGATTATCTATTGTTAATTAAAAGTATACGCGAGCTTTCGACTCCTTCCCACTTAGTCATCGCTTTTACGATCTTCAAAAATAACTCGAAAAACTTTTATTTTTAATCGTGATCAAGTTTTTGTTTCCGAAGAACGGATACGTCAGACAACGGCAAAAAAAATATAATGCGTTACGCTTCAAACTACTTGAGGAATGTTACGGAAGTCAAAAAAGGAACAAAAAACACACACACGCAACATTCAAAGCTTCCTTTTTTCGACTGCCAAGCATTCTAGAGCGCTGAAAAGACAATTCTGAAATACTCAAGCTGAAGATAATTCTCGAAAAAAAAATATAAAATACGCAACAGAGTCCGAAGCCCTTGGAAGAGAGAGGGAGAAAGAGAGGGGAAAAAAGCAAGCAAGTATTTTCCCGTCGGAGCATTCAGACGTCAGCTCGCAAGTCTAACAAAGTAACAGATCTGGTGGTGCTGGTGCTTCTGCTTGTGGCTACAATAAACGCACGGGACACTAAACTGTTTGCTGCTGTCAATCGTTCGCGCGTAAAAATGTATTGCGAGCTACGCGATTTTTCTCGTTCTAGCGGCATTCCATCGCTTCTCTCTTTCTCTCAGCAGAGATCACGCAGCCGAATGCTGAGACTCGCGCGCGCGCGCGCGCGCTCTGATCAATATGTATCGTAGCAATTAGCCATTATCTCGAAATCCTTTTACGCTCTTCGCGAACGAGGGATACGATCCTGTTGCCTCTGCTATAGCTCAAGCCAAATGGACGCGCGTATTTGTTGTCAACATCAGCTCGTAAAATACTGGCACGAAGGATATAGTAAAAAACAAAGGGAAGGGGAGCTGATAGAAAACAACGGCTAAGCTATAACTCGATTGAAAACTAAGCCGAAGTATGTTGAAGCACGCGTGCCGTGAGATCTTGACGTCTCAGTTTTTCGTCTTGGAAATCTCATCACCTTCATCCCGACGAACAATGCGCGCCTTGGACGTTAATATTGCCAACAAAAAGCGCTGATCCGTTAGGCTTCGCTTTGCTACCGGTGCACCACCGCATGCGCTCCATTCGAAAAAGCCACGGGGGTTAGACGAGCTAACTGACAGGTAGCATAGCGGGTGGGCCTTGCGCAAAATATTGTGTGCTCTGCATCTCTTTCTCTACCTCTGCATTTGCATGATTTATATATGACACGTAGACGCCGCGTGCCCCGTAGGGCGCGATCATGATTTTTCCCCGCAGGTGTCACTCACGAGTCCATCATCGCCTGCACGCGACGACACTCAGCCTCGTAAATTATGACACATCGCGCTCTCACTCCTGCTACACCGCGATCGCCTTCCTTTTTCTGTTATTGCCAATTTAATCTTTATAGTCGTGTCGTAAAGTGATCGCGTGTTGATTTTTCGCGATGTATATCTATATTAATTCGACTTGAAAAAAAAAAGGAAAAAAACAGAAGAAGGAGAAGGAGAAACATTGCTGTGTTCATGACGATACGTATAGGTGTATATCACACCACGTGACTGAACGGGTTTTACTCGAGATTTGCAATAAGTTATCGAGTTTATTATATAGATCTGTGTCGAGTTTACGAGCCGACGAGTTCGCCGCCTTGGCGGTTTACTGCCGAATAATTAGCTCCGATTTAGTAGCCAAGTCTATTCCCAATGACGCGTGCTTGCTTGCTCGCTCGCTCGATCGCTCGCTTGCTTGCTTTGCTTGCGAGAGTGAGACCACACACTCCGGCGGAGGCCTCCTTTTTTTTATTACGCGTAAACCGTTGACTTTATTCCGAGAGCGAGAGCGAGCCAACAGGTGCTGAGAGGAAACAGCCTAATCAAGTCACGGATACACGCGCCAGCGACGAATCCATTAAGCCTCAGAGCTTATCGTCCCTCCACTCTCTCTCTCTCTCTCACTCTCTTCTTTCCCGTAATTCCTTGACTAATTTTCAACTTTTTTCTCTCTCTCTCTCTCTCTCTCTCTCTCTCTCTCTCTCTCTCTCTTTCCATTTCGTACGAGGTAGAGAAAAGGAGACAGAAATCTGTTAATGAAATTGACATTTTTTTCGAGGCCTATAAAGTACAATGTTGCGAGCGTTAATTAACACGCTTTTCGTCAATCGTAAACTATGCACGAACACACACGTATATACTCATTCATGCATTCCGTAAATTTACGCTAATGAAGACAGCGATAATCTTTCTCTCTCGCGGAAAACACGACGAGCAAACGCTCTCTTCTATAGACTCATGAACGCGGCGACGACTTCGATCGACAATTTTGCTGTCGAAAAGCGCTGCAGTATGTACGTCGAGATGGGGTTTTCCAGTAGCCAACCGGGTGGCCGGACTTCCCACGGCGTGTGAGCTGTCATCGATCCTCACACGACTTGCCCGTTATTTATGTACCCCCAGTTCGATGTCTCTCTATCTCTTTCTTTTTCTCATCCTTTTTATTTCATTTCCCATTAGCCGCATTTGCATATGCCGGTGTTATTGGCCGTATATTGTCATTATTACGTGAGGAAGTATTTCGATGAATCTTTTTTCTTTTTTGGTGGGTGAGGAGCAGCAAAAGCAGCAACAGCAGGTATAAACGCTTTACGTAACGACCTAACGACGAGGCTTTATCTACAAAACGCTCGATGTTTATCACTTTCACCTGGGCTGCTGCTGGCTGCTGTCGTCCTTGAAAAATCCGGTAAGTCATTGAGACAAAGGTGCTCGGGCGCGTGCGCCAAGCTGAATAGAAAGAAGTCTCTCACTGCGGGCAGCTTTTCCGGTGCTGACAGGTGGCTTTGTCACAATTTGCAGGGAGCCAGACCATAAGATGTGGTAGGTATCTCTCTCTCTCTCTCTCACTCTCACAGGAACTCCTCGCCGAAGTAAGATAGCGATCAGATCTTTCTCTCTCTCTCTCTCTCTCTATCTCGTCGACGAGACCAAGAGAGGCGATCAAGGAATTAAGAGAACATATCGCCGCTAATACAGTGTCAATCTGTCAGGCTACCAAAAGCCAAAGAATAAAAAAACAAAGAGAAAGAGAGAGAACGATTTAGTTGTCGTGCTCGATCGGTTGGAATTAATACTGCGGGACGAGAGGCGCCGAGAGAATTTTCGAGTACATTAAAATTTATTCCCGCTACCTTCGACAACAACCACGACGACGACGAAGACGACGACGAGTCCAACGGTTACCGAACCCGATCGCGCCCCCGATATCTCTCTGATTTTTTGTTTTTTTTTTAATCCTGAGTTATGGATCTTCATTCTTGCGAGATAAACGCAAAAGAGACGCGCGCACGTGGGTGGCTCGGACGTGCTCGATTTAAATTTAATATACTTGTACGCGCTGCATTAAAAGAAAGGCTTATCTCGCTCATTTTCGAGACTCCCAGAGACCTATTGATGACTTCTTCTTTTTCTTTTCCTATATCTTTCCATTTCTTTATTCCTTCATTCTTTCTCTTTTTCCTCGACTAATTCTTATTTACGGCGCGATTTTTAAGTATCTCCCACGGTAAGATTTTTCAGCGCACACACGCGAAGCTAGAAATTCAAAGCCAGTATCTTTTTTTACAATCTGCCTTCTCTCGGTCATTGATTATTAAATTAACATTCGTTCGCTTGTCGTTTATCAAAAAGTTTATTAGGCCCCAAGCTTGAGTGTGTTAATAAACTTATCTAAGCAAAAATTTCGGCCAAGAACTAAAGGAAAGAGAGAGAGACAGAGAGAGAGAGAGAGGGAGAAGCCGGGACAAATGAAGCGATCATACGGTAGTAATGAATGGCGCGCCGCCTTGGTTGCCCTGTAATCTCGGCTGGCATTGTGTTGAGAGAGTGTGCGAGAGTAGCCCCGCGGCGTGAGCGCTCGAAGAAGAAGAAGAAGAAGAAGAAGACGAAGAAGAGAGAGGGAGCAAGAAAGAAAAAAATCCCCCCTCCCTCCTCCCGCGTGAAACAGAGCTCTCTCTCTCTCTATCTAAAGCTGTGTGGAGCGAAAACCTTTCGTTCATGGGAACAATTCTGGTGAGAGAGCTACTCACCGCGGAGGACGATCTTCTTAAGGGATCGACGGAAAGTGGTGCAGTTCCAACGCCGATTGCGAAACTGGTACTGGCACTCTCGCGTGCCCACTTGTATACCCTTTGTGATTTGTTTTAGTAGAGCTGGCTCCTTGTGACAAATTTCTGCCAACTTTCCACGTAGACGACGTGTCTTTTTGCACACATGCACCGGGTCCATCACCAGTTGACTGCCTACCGTCCTATATACGTACAAAGATAATCAATCATCAATAATTGTTTAATCTTTTCGTGTTTTACGATTATTCGAAAATACTTATTATCACTGTATACCTGTATACGATTACAAGTTTTATTTTCTTTATATTCTCGTTGACGACACGATTAAAGCTCGTAATTTAGGCGGATATCATAAATAAGGAGCTAAGCTAGGCGCAGTGAGGCACTTGCCCGCATATTTGTGGAGGGTGCGAATTACAATTAAAGTAGGCAGATTAGTCTCGTGTTGTGTCTCGAGATTTCCGAGTGTAGCATGTCGCTACGATTTATATCGGGTCATTTTGATTCCAAATTTATATTTCACTTGGCAGCCTGTCAGCACCCTTCTCTCTCTCTCTCTCTCTCTCTCTCTCTTCCTCTTTCTTCGTAGTAGAGCTTATTTTAGTCATATACGTTTTCCTCATTTCATATCTGGCCAGCAAAAGAGATTATCAAACTAATACAGCATCGGAATACCCGTTTTATTTCGAAAAAAAATGAAAAAAACACGCTGTATGGAAAAACAACAAAGTGCTTTCCATTCCAGAACTCGCCATCGAGCACAAGTCAAAAGGAAATTCCAGTCTCACATTCCTCTTAATTTACGCCGTAAAGCACTTATACCGATATAATTAGCAAGCAAAAAAACGTGTATTTGAGGCAGCGGGGAAAAATTCGAAAAGCCACGCAAACAGAAATTCACGTAGCGAAAACTTTAATTAAGATCGATTAGCCGCGAGAGCGCAGAGAATGCGGCGACGTCCCTTCCTTTCATTTGGCTTTTCACCATCAACGTGAACACGAGCACGTTCGACTTTAAGTTCTATTTTTTTTTCACTTGTCCGAAACAGCAAAAAGGACGTGAAAAGAAACAATGGAAGCAAATTGATTTACGAGCTTAGGTGAACTACAAAGGTGTGTGACAATTACCTGATTTGTTCTTTTTTTGTTTTCGGAGGGAAAAAAAGATATGTGAGCCGGATGACAACGATTCAACCTCGCGTGAATCTCGCGCGAATGCGCAATTAGAATCAAGAGAATGCGAGGAAGTTCTAATTAGCATGCGCCAATTTCAATTTCTCGGAAGATTGAAAATCCCGGTTGATTGAGTTAATGTCCCCGCCGTGCGAGAAATCGTTTTTGTGCCTTCTCTACTTGTGTTCTCCTCGTGTGATTGACACTTTGTATGTTGAAATTGGGGAAAAATGGCGAGCGTGTCATGATTGTCGAAGTGTAATTGCCGAAAAATGTTAGTTTGGTTGCATTGGCCTACTTAAATTCCCACGAGACAAGGAGAAGCAGCAGCAGCGTCGCGTCAATCACAGTTGGAGGATTCGAGATAAAGGCCTGAAGGAGGAGCTGAGAGGAGAAGAATGGGGGCATTATAAGGATTCGAGGAGACGGACACATTATCGTGCGGAGTTGGACTTATTTATTGCCTCATTAGACGCGCTCCACGCTGTCTGCTCGCGATAGACAGTGACGAGAGAGCAAACCAGCGAGCGAGAGAGAGAGAGAGTGAGAGAGAGAAGGGGGGCAATGAGAAAAAACGAGCGCAAGCACTCACGCACCAAGCAGCGGCAGCCCCGAATTCCACGGATATCTTCGGTAGCCAACAAGGACACAAGAAGGCCGCAGCACTTTTTCCATGTGCAGTTATGCGCTTATTATTCCATATGCGATAGCTTTACACGCGCTTTGTTTTGTTGTTTTCTTTTTATTTTACATCGCAGACACGTGCAGATGCGCGCGACGATTATGGGTTCATTCGGTGTGATGATGATGTACTCAAAATTTTTACCCTCGATTTGCCGCTGACGACTGACAGCCAGAAAAAACTGACAAGCCTATATAACACAATCGTTTTTGTAACTTTCGCTATGCCTGCACCTTACATCGACACTCTTGTTGGCTTATTTCCGTGCCTTTATCACAAACCGTTAGAAACATTTTGATAAAGTGGAGTCGATTTGAAAGAAAAGCTTTTAAAAAAGCATTATCTACTTAATAAAAGTAATGGTTATGAATTTTAATTAGAGGACGTTTCAATCTAATCCCCGTCAATTCTCAGCTCATTTAAAAACCAATACTTTCCATTATCAATCCTTGACGATAAATCACTCTCTTTCTTTCTCTCTCTCTCTCTCTCTCTCTCTCGCTCTCTCTCGCTCTCTCTCTCTCTCTTTCTCTTGGGCTGAAGAAACAAATCGACGCACATGTAGCGCGTCTCATGCAGCTTAAAAGCATTAAAGATAAGACGAATGTTCATCTAATTGATCTTCATTGTAAGTTGCTTGCAGATCCATCTTTCGCGTCCCCCTCCCTGCCCTCCCGCCAACCGCAGCCATCCTTCCATTCAATTCACCCAGAAGCGCAGCAGTTGAATGGAGCTGCAAAGAGGTGAAGAAAGAAAAAAAAGCTCGCGGGCGCGCGCACAGGTTATCGAGAGCAACACGGGCAAAGAATGCCGCGTACAAATTAGCGGTGCAAGGGTCACCGTGCGAACGGGCAGCCCTTTGGAATGTCTCCCTCTTTCTCCCTCTCTCTCTCTCTCTCTCTCTCTCTCTCTCTCTCTCTCACTCTCCGTAGCTTCGAGCTTCGTGCGTGCGCACATTCCTCAATGCACTCTCTTCTCTCGACTGCAACAAGCAGCAGCAGCAGAATTATTCAAAAAAGCTATACACGTGCATTAAAGCCACAGGATTCCAGTTGCGCGAGCGCGCGCGCTTGCAAAATCGATTTGTACGCCCTGGAGAATTTATGCCGCGACGCTAAAATTTCGCGAGACAGAGACGTTTCTACCAGTCGGCTCGTAAATCTGCATAGGCGTTTACGATCAACACCGCCATTTTGTCAGAGAGCGGCATATAATAACGTAGCAGATTCTGTGCTGCGGCAAGTGTTGGACTATATATGCTTGCCGTGGCAGAATTAACGGACGATAAAAGAAAAACAAAAAAATCATCGTCGTTGCGTTACAGATTTAAAAAGGAAATAAAGGGACCGAGTGCACGTGTTAATTGGCGAAAATTTTGCATCGCAATGATAAGTGGGCGTTTAACGTACCAAACAAAGACGGATATTCCAGCTTTACTAATATGTTTATCAAACATCACTGAGAACAGTTCGCTTGCTTGCGGACGCGCGCGTATACTCGTCGGTCAAGATGTATGCGCAGTCCTTTTTAAATCGGTTGGGCAAACATTTGCGCGAAGAGGCCAAGAGAGTGAAAGAGAAAGAAAAAGAGAGAGAGAGAGGGCAATTGTTACCGAGAGCGTGTCATTTCTTTCTGTCTGTCTCTCTCTCTCTCTTTCTCTTTCTACATTCTCTGCCTTTCGCCAGCTGTCACTTGTG
The DNA here is from genome assembly GCA_030064505.1 of Chouioia cunea. Classification (NCBI taxonomy): domain Eukaryota; kingdom Metazoa; phylum Arthropoda; class Insecta; order Hymenoptera; family Eulophidae; genus Chouioia; species Chouioia cunea. Next base: position 27,491,201 of record JAOPFQ010000005.1, read on the forward strand.
AAAACATCATTTTTATACGAATACACGCAGCAGCCTCACGTTGAGTGTGTTTGTACACGCGCGACCATGTCCATTCATGAATAATGTCTTTCTCTCTCTTTCACTCTTATAGCACATCATCTAAAGAGGAAAGCGGCGCAGGTATTTAAAGGACAGAGAAAAAAATCAACGCGTAGCGCGCTTACGTTCCCGTCAATGGGCTTTAACGTCTAATCTTTTTCAAATAAACATCCGCAGCAAAACGTTGAGTGTGCTTCGTCAAAAGTTATTTTATTTTTCATTTTATTGTTTTCTTTTTTGACATCGAACGCCTAAATACAATTTAACAAGGTGATGACATAACTTGAAGTATTTGATAAAGTCTCAATAGAGCTATTTCAATCAAAGTCAACGATGTATCAAATACTTAGTCTTTGATTGCATATCACTGATGACCCATCATCGAATACTTGAAATTTCTTAGTGCGCTTCGTCACGTCGCGCGTATATATATATACGTAGACTCAAGTATAAGTAAATAGCGACTGACGAACAATATCCCATAAAAGAGACTCGTTGTTTCACACCTCGGTTATTTGCCGAACTGTCAGTTGCGCGATACAAAAGATACAAATAATATTCAGGATATACGTAAGGAATTTGAAGTTTAGAAGAAAAAAAAAGGCAAAAAAACACACACACATACACACGCACGCACACACACAAGAACTCTGCAACGCGTGTATAGTGGCCTAGTGAAGAGTTGGTGCTTGGCAGGCGATAAGGACTATATCAGACTCGTGCTTCGCGCACGCGCACGCGCGCGGCAAACATTTACGTGCTAAGCAGCGTATGCATGCATGCATGCAAGCGGCTTCGAGGTCGATGTTTTGCCTCTCGGCGCGCTACCGACTAATTTACAGCTTCTCAAGATAAGACGACCTCGCGACGTATTCAATTAGCCCTTATCAACGTGGAGAGACTCTTGTCTATACGCGTAATATGGGTATAGTACAAAATTAAAAAAAATAATAAAAACGGAAAGAAACGAAAGGTAAAAAGGGAGGATGTATGTATGAGTGTGTACATGTGTGTATATGTGTCGAGTGCGATCGAACTTACCAGAACGAGGAGGTGACGGGGGTGACGAGTATGAGGCAGAGGGCAAGTAACACGGGCCGCATATCTTGTCGTCCCCACCTTGCCGCTCTAGCAGCAATGTTGGTAGCACCGCCACCACTCGCGGCGGCTACTGCTTCCAAGGTGGTGGTGCTCTAGTACTCGTCGCTTCATCTCGTTGCGCTCTCGCAAAATCTTTCTTTCTCTCTCTCTCTCTCTCTCTTTCTCTTTCTCTCTCTCTCTCTCTCTCTCTCTCTCTCTGTATATCTTTCTCGCTCTCTGTCTCTCCCTTTCTTGCTAAAGCCACAAGCACAAGAAACTCCACCGTGAGTAGCAATAGCAACAGCAACAGCAGCAATCAGAAAAAACGAGAGAGAGAGAAAAAGACAGAGACAGAGCAAACCTTTCCTTCCTATCGGGGCAAAGTCGCCGCGCGCTTTGAGCTCGGCTCTACCCCCACCCGCCACCGCACCAGCAGCAGCCACCCGACCAACTACTCTCCCACTCTCACGCATCAAGGCACTGCCGCCGTTGCCGCCGTCGCCGCAGACTCAAACGCACACACACTCTCGCACACTTTTGGTCCAACTACCTATCTGCGCTCCCCCGAATTTTCATAAAAATGAGAAGAACGCGCCCTTTTTTTCTTCCTCTTCGTCTTTCCTTTTTTTTGCTTCCTCCCTCCCTCCCTCCATCCCTCAAACGCATTCCTACTATGCATATATATATATATACCAGGAGGGGAAAACTCGTATACGAATTGGCTTCCAATTGATCGCACTAATCCCAAGCAATCACGCGTGAAATTAATTTTGCACGCTAAATATCAATGGAGAGAACTAAATATTCGAATGAAGTAGAAGATTATAATATACGGTTATGAATTTTGAGGCTAAATCAAGTTTTGAGTGACGGTTCTGACACTTTATAACAGCCGATACGATTCGATGAGGATCGTTGATGTATCGTTTATTTGAATGATTTTATAAACTAGCGTATACGAGTATACAAATTTGGCCACTCTCACGGCTATATAATAGCAATGCTGCATATATATAATCTCGCGATGATGCACGGGACAAAAATAGACGAGATTAGTGCTAAAACTGCAGGCTATCTTGCCTTGCGTGCACGTGCAAGCGGCTAATTACCGAGGAATTTACTCACGCGTCTCTCTTTCTCTCTGATGCGTTTTTGAAAATCATTAATTAGCTGCCTAATTTGAATGAGCTTTTTATTTTTCTTCGCAAAGGTTCCTAATGATGAATTATTCTTAATCGATCTCACACCACGATGGCGATGGCGGTGTCGTCAATTAGCCAGGTGAAAAGTTTGAAAAATCATTCTAGCTCGAGACAGAAAGCGACTTATAGCACGCGACAGGTGTAAAGTAATTTCTGCGCGGGCGCGAGCACGAGCGCGAGCAACAGGTGTGTGTATTCGTGTGATGCATGCGTGAGTGGGGTAATTACGCATTCGAGATTTGTGTTCCCACGAGGCGCTAGAAACAATGCGTCAACGGTCATTTCGACATTAGGCTAACCTTCAATTTCGAGGGCCTCTACCGCCGTCGTTCTCGCTCTTTCTCTCTCTTGCTCCCTTTCTCAAATGCCATTATACCTCGTCTTCTCTCACTCGGTTGCTCGCTTCGGGACTACCACTCCATGGAGGCGACGTATCCTCGGGACACGCGCGCAGCCGATTGTGAATTCCTGAGAACCTGCTTCTGTATGCGTTTATACGTGTTGTTAAGCTTCAAAACTAGAAGAGGGTTTTTATTGTACGATGGTTTTTCACTTGATGCCCAAAAGCAAGTTAACGACGCTATCTTACCAAAACGATCGCGAAGGTGTGAAAATTCTTTTCTTCTTCCTTCGAAGGGGATATACACGCTCGCTTTATTACTTCAAGTAGGTTGTAATCTCGTTATAGACGAAACATTTTCGTTGCCAACACTTTGGAAAACGTAAGCAATCCAGAGTTGGCCCTGTTGTTGTTTTTTATTGCCGCCAACCGTGGTAATCACATAAAACATGGGAGATTCCGCAGCTTTAACAAAGCTCGTCAATTTGGAATTCAGTTGATTCCGGTGTACAATGTTAAAATGATGGGCTAAGACGGCACAACTTTGTCATTCGTTCATGGGGCCATGAAAGTTTTTGCTTTGTACACGAGAGTAAAGAGTATGCCAGATTAAAACAGCACACAGAAGCCAACAATTCATTAAACGCTCGCTTTTTCTCTCGATATTCGCAAGTTTATTGTCATTCTCGCGAATGACTTCGCGACTTTTTGAGTATAAAGTTGGCTCTAATAAGTGGACGATGGTTTTTTGTCAGATCTCTCTCTCTCGTATTCGAACGTTTTCTCTCTTCCTCTCTCTCTCTCTCTCTCTCTCTCTCTCTCTTACTCTCTGCACATCAACGAAAAACTGGTATTTTTCGGTGGGCGCCCACTGCTGTCGTCGTCGCCGCCGCTGCCTCGTTATTCGGGCCCATCGCATTCGATGCAACGCGCAAAAACAATGCGACGGATCGCTTGCTGGTTGCTACCTCCTCTTTCTTTGTCTTATTCTCTCTGTCTCTCTCGCCCTCTCTCTCTCTCTTTCTCTCTCTCTCTCTCTCTCTCTCTCATGTTGAGGAACTAAGGAAGAAGAGGGGGACTCGTATGTTTTTCGTGCGTCTGCGCGACTCCTCTTGGAGCGACAGGCAAAAAGTGCTGGACGATGGACGCGAACGAGCTACCTAGGAGACAGGGTCAAGGCTATCTAAGCGAGAGATTTCGATGGAGAAAAAAAAAATCAGAGCGAGAAATATGTGTGCGTGTTTTTCTGTTTCTTTTTCAGTGACTACTTTGTTGCCGACTTGTTCCAACCTGAATTTTTTTGGGTTTCTCAGTTTTGACGTTCTTAATGTTATGGTAATAATAGAGATACATCACTATGCAGAGAGATTCATCGTAAATGTTATTCAGTTTGTCTTTTACTCGTCGGATGGACAATAAAAGATGTTGGTGACATTGATGATCAATTTTAAATATTATAATGTTGTGGATTATTTTTTGTTAGACAAAATGCACGATCGATTATCGGCAACATCTATGCAGCGGATTATAATATCATCGAACTGATATAGAATGTTACTTAGTGAAACGAGCGTGTAATTATCGATAAAGTTGTTGTATATTATTTTAACAGTTTGATACTACGTTAGACGTAGATTATTAATTGCTATATGATAACCAACTAATTGACGAATAATGTATATTGCTACTAAATCACGTTTATCGATAATTGCACGCTCGTTCCAATATACAAACTAATCGCTGTATTAACAGACAGCCGTTGATTAGACGATGACAATAATCATTAATGTATCTTGTCCGTATCGAAAATCATATCGGTATTTAAATTAGAATTACACGAAGCGATAGATTGTGTAATCGCGACAGCCGACATAGAATCAACAAACATACTCGTGCATTGGCAATTACACATTTACCAAAGAGCTCTCTCTCTCTCTCTCTCTCTCTCTCTCTCTCTCTCTCCCTCTCGGCTTATCTGCCGACATAACTCGCCTCGATATATCCACTTACTCACGTCCTAAATCTATGCGAGCAATAATTCAACGTAGAAAGAGAGAGAGAGAGAGAGAGAGAGAGGGTTCTGGAAAGAATCTGCTTACTTGCGCTCGGTTGCAGCCAAAGTAGGTAAATCGATGCCGTAACGCAAAGCAATTACGCGCCACTTATTGACCATATCGGCCTTCAAGCACACACATACAATGGTATAATTAGCCGAGACGATCATAAATTTTTCGGTACGCACATGCAGCACGTGCATGAATACTATACGCTCTTTGCTCTTTCTCTCTCCTCCCCCCCCCCCTCTCTCTCTCTCTCTCTCTCTCTCTACGCTATAGCCATCAAATGCCGCAAATAGTAAAATGCGCAACTGCTTATTCAATTCTGGATCAACAAGTTGTGCGACTTTTGTTTTTGTAAAATTAACGAACTAAAGCGTTTCCCACATAAACACACACACACACATACGTGTACGTACGTGTATATATATGGACAGAGGCCCAATAGAGAGATTACAAGAGCGCAAGCCTCGTGAGTATATTACACGCATGACCCTCGACAAAGAGAGAGACACAAAGACGGAGAATCACGATTTATATTTATATACGCGCGAGCAGCCTGTCGCGAGTTTCTTTCCGCTTTTTTTTTTCTTCTTCTTCGTTATTCCGCTCTGTACACGATCACGAGAGCCTCTAAACACGCTGGATTGCGCTCGCTTTTTTTACCCAAAGAGAGGAAGAGCGAGAGCGAGAGAGGAATATGTACGAGTGTAAAGGAGGAGGGGGGGGGGTGTATATACGCGATGAGCCGTGAGAGCGAGTCCGAGTATCTCTGGCTATTTAAATTTTCGAGATGATTGAAATGGTACTTCTTCTTCTTCTTCTTCTTCTTACTTCTTGTGCGCGCTGGAGAAGGACGTTCGTAAATATGCGCGTTCAAGCAACTCTTACTCTATTCTTTGTGCGCTCTATATAGTTGAGTAAACATTTACTTTTTACAGTGTTTGCCCGTAGCGATACAACGATACACGAGTCAATGTGATTTTTATGAATGGCAAAAAATGAAAAACAACAATTGCAAGTTCAAAATACTCAACGATAAGAACATCTCACGTTTATGAGGATTCTTATAAAGCTTACTTAAGTATCAAATAGTCATCGGTAGAAAGCTTGAGATTTTCCAATAATCTTTGGTTGGTAGTAAAATTAACCATCGCCGATTATTGTTCGATTATCAAGACAATCGCTATAAATATAAGCTAGCTGTAAATGCTTGGTATACTGTGTCACAAATCTTGAATTGTTTGAAAGTAACTATAGCAAGCTAAGCTCTTTCGAGTAGTCATTTAAGGAATAAAAAATTGAAAAGTCTTTTTCGATGCTTATCAGATTTATAAGAGGTCTCGACTGGTCGAGCAACCATTAAACTCTCATTCTATTAAGTATTAAGCCTTATAACATGCAGGCATATATAAATTCTACGGATGCGCGCGCGCGCGTTCACTCGCGCAAAAAGAAAGAAGATAACAAAAAATTTAATTAAATTAGCCGGGGCAAAAGTTGATAATCTCGGATCAATATAAAACAATGTTGTTAAACGGGTATAGAGCGTGCTCTCACTCACACTCTTTCAGTCGGCTAATATTGGCCGGTTTCTTTCTCTTTCTCTCTCTCTTTCTCTTTTTCTCTCTTCGTTCTTCGTCTGTAGTGTCGGTGTGCCTCGGGGGCCCGATCATAATTTGAGGCGGTTTCAGGGAGGTCCTACCTGGGGCTCTCTCACTGGCAAGAAGGCGCGAGTTCAATGAAGTCATCAGCCTTACCGCGAGCCTGTTATTATGGCCCCGTACCGCGCCACCACCACGCAAGCTAAAAGCTAATCACACGCGAGTATTGCGCAACGAGAGAGGGAGAATCCCCGACACAACATGGAATTTCGAATTTTACTGTGCACATCTCTGTACCCGCTGAACAACTGATTAGCCCCCCTTCTTCCTCTCTCTCTCTCTCTCTCTCTCTCTCTCTCTCTCTCTGTTTATTTATACCTGCAGAGTTTTTCCGGGGCGTTTTATCATCTTTCATGGACATGCACATACACACTTATACACATACACAAAAAATATATACCCAAGCGAGCAAGCGAAAGACCTGTTGTGAAATTTTCCACGGACGACCGAGGAGAATCGGTCTGGCCGCGCGCATTGTGTGGTTTTCACGGCGTGGGCGGCGACTTGGCTAATTTATTTGTCTGGCGTGCAACCAAAGATGCCAACACTAAATTATAGATTTAATTAGTTAATTATACACGTACAAAAGAAATGCTTACACACCATTAGATTAGCCGATTGATGGAGTTGTTTGGATGGAGCTTATAACATACATAACATATACACAAGTACTATTACATATTATAAGCGATTCATCTACGCCCGTCAACAACGTCTAATTTCCATGATTCATCTAATCATCCTTTCAAACGAATCTCTGCGCGTTTCACCTCCTTTTTCCTCCTATCAAATACTTGTATACTTAAGAAACTGATACGAGAGCAGGCTATCTTTAAAAAGCGCCACGAGCCGTAAGTTGCATGATTACAACGATAGACATCGCGAGATAATTGGACAATTCATGAAATTCCAAAGTTCAAATAACTGTCGTAATCACATTCCAAAGCATGCACGTACGTATATGTGAGTGTGAGTGTACACCTTTACATAAGACACATTCCAGATTGACATTGGCAATTGAAGCGATTACGCGATCGAACAAAGGGAGCGTGAATGTCCAATGAATAAATAAAAGAGTAGCATGAAACTGATGATAGGAATCCATCACAATTAAAAAAGAGGGGAGAAAACTCAAAGAAGAAGAAGAAGAAGCGTGTGGCTAAAGTTCTTGACACTGGTTTGATCAATTGTTTCAAAATAAACGGGAATATGGCTTTCGGTCCAATCCGTAACGAAAGGGCTTCGGGAGGGATTATTAGAGCGATCGTCGGCTGTCCAATTCGGCACGGTTTTGAGATGTAACTCTCTATCTCTCTCTCACCCTCTCACACTTGAAGAGGAGCAAGGCTATTGTGCTGATGCGTTCTCGCGCGTTGGATTTTCATTTTTTCGCCAACAAATTAATGCGGGATAATCAGGCCTCGCAATAAAAATCGCTGCTTAAGCTCACCGGAGGTCTCTCTCACCCTCTCTCTCTCTCTCTCACTCTTGCGGCATCGTGTGAAGTCCAAGCTTGCTCGCGCGCTCCATTATGTTCGCCTGCCTCCGAGGTATATACCAACTCTCTCTCTCTCTCTCTCTCTCTCTCACCTCGCGTTATAATCTCGCGTGCGAGGTGTCGGGGCCCGTATTAAGGGGGCGGGCACAACTCGCGCGCCAGAGCCCCGAATTATGACGTCACGACCGCACACGTCGACAACCAAAGGGAGAAAAAGAGAGAGAAGGAGAGAAAGAAAGGCCCGACGTACAAAATGGATTGTTAATTACACCACAACCCGGTGGTGGTCTCACCTGGCTGGCTGGCACCTTCCCGAATTTTCGGATGCCCGACTCTCCTCCTCATTCTCCTTGTAGTCGTCGTCGTTGTCGTCGACGACTTCCATTGGACAATACAACAAGAAAGTAGAAGGCGTAGGCTGAGAATTTTTTACGAGCCCAATGATTTGACTGCTTTTCACCCTTTATTTACACCTACAACCACCGGACAGAACGGCTTTATTATTTAATTTACTTCTCCAACACCTACTAATCTTTATACGAATTTCGATAGATATCTGTCGGACGTGTTTATACTCACAGCCAAGATAGCTGACTGAGACCAACTCTCAACTGACTATTATTTTTATTTTTTTTTACGCGATCTATTTGAGTCTCCCTATAGCTGTTGCATGTGAATAACTAGAATACCTAAACCCATTATTTCCTTTACGAAATTAATAAATCAATTCATAATTTCAAGGAAAACATTCAATGCTGTCCAAAGGACTTCATACAACATTTTTCCACGTCATAATTTACGATATCTTCCCGTATGTTTATCCTCGATCCTTCATTTTTATCACAGCCATCAAACAAATTTTACGTCTTCCTAGTAAACTATTTCCTGCATCAGCTTTTACACGGACAGCTCAACAACAATGAGCTTCTCTTTTATATATTTTTTAAGAGCAAATTTTCTCAAAATATAATTCATCTTCGTGCTAAAGCAACCTGGCCGCACGTTTAATCTCTCGACAAACAAGCAATCGTCACTGTTTACGCGCTTATCTTCATGCACCTGTGTCCGAGGCAGTCTTTCTTCAACGGAGAGTCCTAAAGATAGTCCTCTCGTAAAACCATCGATGTACAAACCGCAGAAATAGCTACGAACTTCCGAGAATATTTGCCCTTGCTGCCTCTACATTTTAGAACAATTGGATTTTTTTACTACTTTTTTTTTATTTGAACAGGTTTTTTTTGTAATACGATTGTTTAGCGGTTCTAGCTGATGCAACTAGACGTTAATAAGAAATATTGGTGATGTTGGTATTTGGTACTGTTAGTCATATTATATCGGTGATTCATTCGTCGGATTGTAAATTTTACTTTTTATACGACGTATTTTATTTAATATAAATATCAACAATTCAAAATACCGGCTAAAACAATTTCATTTTCAAATAACAAGTGACTAATTAAAATTAACGATTGTTTATATATGTATACGTTAGTTTTCTATTTTCAATTCGCATAAAATTGTACGAAATGCAGAGATTTATTTATTTAATAAGACCATAAAATCTGGAAAAGATGAAGCATCGAAAAAACTAGATTATGGAAAAAGAACATCCCAGCATTTTCCCAGTTCAACAGGTATTCTCGGTGGAAGAATAGAGAAAAAACTCTATTAGCTCGAATGATGAGATCGAACGTTGGCAAACTCTCACTCTCTAGGTCTCCAAGCAAACATATCGATTTCCCTCTCTTTCTCGACTACAGAGAGAGAGAGAGAGAGAGAGAGAGAGAGAGAGCACGCAAAAAAGAAAAAGAAGTATAAGTATAAGCAGACGTAACAGCAGCAAATAATAGAGTGCTCAATCGGTGAAGTGCGATAGCTCGACCCTTTCGAGTGCGAAAGCGGAAGGGGGCGTCTCTTTCGGGCGGAAGAAAAGAAAAGAGAGAGAGAGAGAGAGGGAAAAAAAGAAACTTTCATTCACGAAATCCTTTGAGAGCGGAAATTGGTTCCCACAGCGATTCTCTTCTGGCTTGCGCAAAATTTCCCTACATTACGGCTGAGAGAGATAAAGAGACAGAGAGAGAGAGAGAGAGGTGGCAATGAGGAGCTCCGCCCTCAGTATCGACACACCCACCCACGCGATTTCCCCTAAACCGACGTCAAAGGGCGTGAGAGAGGGTTATATGGTACCCGCATGCACAACGTAATTGGGAAAATCCTCTTAGTTGAAAGGAAACGTCGTAGATCCTCTTAGAGACTTGGCAAGATTCCCGAAAGCAGATTAATCACTCGGACGCACACAGACGGGCGTATCCGTTACGTCGATCGACAGCCGTTTAACGATATGGCACCTATTGTGTAACTGAGATTTTTTTTCTTCTTTCCTTTTCGGTGCAGCTTTTCCTTTCACATACGACTATAATCTCTCGCGATGTCTATGTGTATGATGCCCTTTCTCTCTCTCTCTCTCTCTCTTTCTCGTAAAATGCTTGGGCAATGTTTTTGTTTTGACGCTGAATCGTATCGACTTTGATCGCTTTTAATTGTGATGATACGGATACACGCTGATTTTAAGCTTTTGTCAGCGGATCAACCGTCCGATCTTCGGCTATTCAATAAAGTGGATTTGACAAATAGATACGACGCGATAGATGTGAAATTACACGCTTGTAACACGAGATTTTATTAGCTTGCCTCGTGTGATCGATTCATCACGTTCAAATACGTAGCGATTCCAAGTAAAAAAAAATTATTCCGAGTAATCGCCGTTTTCAACACATTCGTGTATATATATATATTATTGTTTATATTTTTTTTTTTCGATCTATCGCAAGTGTAAATGTGATGTAATTACTATATTTTACAAGTTTTATGTTCAAAGTTCTACTTAATTACCATGAAACTTTGACGAATTATTTTTTTAAAAGAATTTCAAATGTTACGCAACGATGAGTAAAATAGAGAAATCAGCGTAGCGTGCAGACGTGGTTAGACACGAAGAATAGGCATCTTCACAAAGAGCGCAACCAAAGAAAGATGTATCGCAGACAGGGCTGTTCGTAGCGTGTTCAGCTTGAAGTAAAGTCATCATTGTGCGCGCAACTTGAGAGAAAGAGAAGAGAGAAAGAGAAAACAAATCTCGGATCAATCGAATAATTGAATAAACTTCCTTCCTGTATACGAACGAGTAAGCAAGCGGTTTCCTCGAGTGAGAGAGAGAGAGAGAGAGAGAGAGAGAAGAGGTTACATACATTGAAATAGACCATGAAAAGGAAAGGAAGGCGTTCCCGTGACATCTGTATTTTCGGCTGCATAATGGCTAATGATAGGGTTAGTTTAGAAGAGCGATTAAAAAACATGCATCGCGCATAGGGCGTGGTACGATTAGGCGTCTTTCACGTCCTGCTCGCGAGCTCATTACTCCTTTTTTTACGACGACGACGACCACGATGACAAGAGCTACTACTTTGCTTTATACTGCATTGACCCCCACGGAAATCCCGTATATTCTATGACAAATGGATCTCCTTTTTTTGTTTATGCTTTTGCGTATAATGCCAAATGCTATTCTGCGGCTTGCCTCACTTTTACCCCATAGTCTACATTGTACGAATTCTTTTCTGCTAAAATAACTTGCACTATCCCCCGTGTATTATTCGACAATTGTTATTGTTGAAGTCATCTATAGTTCGTGTCTTTGATTTATTCACAATTCAATGAAAATAAGATAAAACTAATGCATATTGCACGTGACTACTTGGCCGAATGTGTTTTTACTAGTTACTTGAAAATGTTTAATAGAGTAAACGAGATTTAAAATTTTAACACCTTTGCACGGATCGTCTCGATATCACGTAAACACGCGAGACGATAGAAAATGAAACGTGTTGGCGGTTTACGTCATCTCATCGCGCCAACCTCTGTCATCTTGCTTAGTTCGCCGTATAGCCTCTCTCGAAATCTCGCGCGACTGACAAATAACACATTCTCGCGTTGGCGCGCGAATCGATTGGTCATACGATTGCCCCTCCCACGAGAAGCAACAGCAGCATCATATGCAAATTACTGCTGTGCGCTACTCGACCACTCTTTTTTTCGATTTTACTTTCTTTTTTTTTCGAACGCCTGCGGTGTGACCGCCTTGCTCGCTTTGGCTGTTTATACTAGGAATTTTCGAATGCGCAGACTGGTTTTTAGCAATCTCGCATCGTGGGTGGGCATGTAGATTTCGATTTCCAAAAAAGAGAGAGAGAGAGAAAGAAAGGCAGAGAGAGACAGAGAGAGCTTTATAGAAGTTTCATGCGCAAGCTCACTAATTCTCTCTCTCTCTCTCTCTCTCTCTCTGTCAAAAGCTCTCTAAGAATCTCAGCGATTCTCTCTGCGGGGAAGAGAGAAACAGGATCCCGACGGTCCATACCCACAGGGAGTCTGGGCTACGCATGGAATGTTTTAATAAATGCATTCCTGATGAATGAACGAAATTCACCGTTATATACCTGAGCGCGTTGCAGACCAGTGCTTGATTAAAATTTTCGGTTTTCGCTGCGCGAACGCACGATCGATATTAAACCGCGCTACGGCTGTTCAATCTTACTGGAATTTTGAGATATTCAATTCATATATGTATGTATATATTTGTACGTATTATATTGATATTTATTGTAATTATCTAAATAAATAACATAGCATTATTTTGATAAACCAACGTTTATTTATTTGTTTTTTTTTCTGGTGTGCAGAATGAAAATTTCCCGATGAATCCGTTAAAAAGGCGACTAGTTTATGGATATTTATAGGTGACTGATAATGTAATGACGTGTTTGAGCATAAATATTTCCATTCAGGTTCTGTTAATGACCTAGTCCTCCTGAATTCGTCGATCAATTAGTAATCCATATTTCATCCGACGATTATTAAAATTTATGCTCTGAAATTTTACATTCTTGTTCTTTTTTTCCTTATCCTCGACGCCGGAGGTCACTGATTTCACTTTCTTTAAATATATATATTATTTGCACTTATCAACGTGTGGTTCTTTGAAAAATCAAAATCCTCGACTCGTTTCTTCTTATTTCACTCCTCTGATGATTAATGTTTCGCCGTGTTTCTCTTTTATTTTTCAATAATCTATTTCTTTTTTTTCAATCGATCATTTTAAAAAATCTCTGCACGATCGTTTACGTAAGCATCTAATCGATGATGAGATTGTTATTTGAACACTTGTCTGGCACCTCTGTATCGCCATCAATATCTTATAAATATTTGATAGTCGGTCGCAGCCCAACGGCGAGATAGATTAGAAGCGCGCGCACGTCCGTCTAAATACACTCGCACGCAAGCAATCATCGACGTCTGAGAAAATGTAAACTTCCGCGCACATAAGCGTGTACCACGATCCTCGTTGGCCGCGTGCAAGCTGCAAAGCCTCCCACGATCTCTTGAGCTGACCTCGCCGACACCGACATTGCCAAGTATGTTTATATACGTACTTACCTCCGCGTTCAAAGCATGTTAACTCGTAACGACTCGTAGTGTAATAATTTCGTGTAATTAGAATATTTCAGTTTTCTGCTTTTAACTCATTTTATATTTTAAATTATTCCTCTAACTAGTGTTTTATGTTCTCCTTTTTTCGAAATAATACATTTTTGAAATGTTTTTCTTGTACAATCAAGCGTATCACCAGAAAAAAACAGCCGATCGGTCGCGACAAAATGATATCGCTCAATCGAAATGAAGAGAAAAAAAGAATCTCCGTCACGCGCTCGATTTACTTTGACAAGGGTACACGTATGCAGGGGGTACCGTGCTTGGTTGTCTCTCAGCTGAAGACGCAGTGAAAGAACAAAATAAAAAAACAAACAAGAAAACGACGAGAGAAAGAGAGAGAGCATCGTGACCGAGGTATAATTCAATCGAGTCTCATGCCTAAAACAATTGATAAAAGTGGCACGTGTACACGTAAGAGAGAGAGAGAGAGAGAGAGAGAGAGAGAGAGTGAAAGAGAGAAAGAAAGGTTCCTGCTCTCGAGAGCAATTAAACAGATAGGATGATCGAGTGGGCGCGATCGTATCTCCGAGACGCGTGCCACTCGATGACAGACAGACACGCTGCACATACGCCAGAAGCCCCCCCAAAATAGACATTTACTTTACGAATATGAATTTCAACCAATTTTGTCTCCCCCCCCCCTCCCTCGCCGTTATCTCATCGAGTTTATCGCTATCTGATATATACATGCATAATATAACTGCAATGAGAGAGAAAGAGCGCGTGCACTACAGACTAACGGGTTTTGATGTCGCTCGATAATCATGCGCAGAACAGTTCTCTCTCTCTCTCTCTCTCTCTCTCTCTCTCGACAGGGGAGAAGCAAATGTAATGCTCAGTCAGTCGTAGCTTTGAACTTTGTCTTACGATTAATTTCACGCAAGGCTTATGATTTTGGATGACTCGTTGAGATTTCAAAATGACGTTTAATATTATTTTACATAATATCGAATATACGAGTACATTCGTGTTCATCGCGTAATAATATTTAACAAATCTAAGTAGATAGCTTGTAAAAGAACTCCCAAAATATCCAAGAGTTACTTGACGAAAAATGAATAAAATTGGCGTTCGTTGCAGAGCACAATAGATGACAACAGCGTGTATATATATATACATATAGGCAAAAATATGAAGGGTTAAGAGGCGAAAGAGGCTCTCGATTATCAGAGTCGCGCGTATGATGTATATTCAGGAGCAAGTGGGCTTTGTGCGGATCGTTTGATCTCTCTACGCGTGGCTCTTCACGTGTGTCCCGCTGCCGTTATGCTGCTGTTGAAGCGTGAGCCGACGCCGAGGGGCTAATTGCGACGCGCGAGTCTCTCTCGTCGGCTCTGTCGACTGGAAACTTTTACTCCCTCGACTTTTACATGTACGTATAAAACTCACCCTGAGCATATGCAATATCGTATATACGATTGCTATCATCTCGTGACTGTTATCTAACGACTCTGCTATTATTGAAATCGAGCTACAGGCTTTGTTTATCTACGACGTTTATGGATTCGTTATGCTTGCTTATGGCCATTTAGTATAATAATTGGGCAATTTTGTCGATGCCTGGCTACGCGAGAAAGCAAATCGTTGGTTTTAGTTTGGGTAAGTTAAACAATATCATTTGAAATGAATTGAATTCTTTCTGAAATAAAAAATTACTTCAAACGTTTGAAATAATTAACATTTGCAATATCAATATTTTTCATCTCGACGCGAAGATCCGTGAAAACATTCAAACCTGTAAGCTGTACAATTTTTGTTAAGCAAAGTCATGTTTCGTTATAAATAATTTTTATTCATAAGAAATAATTTTTTATTGTTCATTTGCATTATTCATCTCACGTACGTCAAACGCCTAACTATACAGAAATATTACATGTTCGTCGTGTCATTGACTCGTACTACTTATTTTCTAAAAACGCAAAGTTTTCACATTTTTAACCGATAAACTATCCACCAATTTAATAAATATTCCGAGAAAAGCAATTATAACGAGTTTTTCACAAAATACCACATCTTCCCGTCGTAGTCATCCCAATTTTCCTTTTTTTGGTTTATTTCTTAGAAATCTCGTAGATCTCGTTCAAAACCAAGCGTTGTCATCGTTATCACATCGATCAAATTCCAAAGTAAAGCCTCGCGGCAAAACTGCGAGTGCGCGACGAAGAGACAAAGGAGGGAGAGAGAGAGAGAAAGAGCGCGCCAGAGAATTATACATATATATATATATATATATATATATATAAAGAGAGAGAGAGAGAAGGAGAAATAGAGAGAGAGAGAGAGCGCGCAAGGGATCTAGAATCGATCTCACGTCCGTCGCTTGCGCATCTATCGCTAGGAATGTGCACACGATGAGGTCTACGCGTTGTGTCGAGACAAGTCAACAGTAGTGGTAGTAGTAGTAGTGGTAGTAGGAGAGAGGGTGAGGGGAGGGGAGAGAACCTTAAAGAAAGTAGGGGCAAAGGAGCATGATAAAGCTCAATTAGACCGTTGTGTGAGTGAGTGTATACGGGGAGGGAAAGGTACGCTCCTCCCACAGGCAACGCCCTCTTCTCCTCGGTATCTTACTCGAGGGTAGCTCTCTCCCCTAATTAATCGCGGACCAGCAGCAGCAGCGCTCGAGAGAAAGAGAGCAAGTCAAATGTCCCCTCTCTCTCTCTCTCTCTCTCTCTCTCGCTCTATCTCTCTCTTTCTCTCTTTCTCTCTGGCGTTGGCTAGCTCGCTTGCCGTTGTAGGATAGTGGGGGTAGTTGGCGCCTGAGTTTCTCCGTCTCACTCACCTACGCTACGTGGGCTACATATCTCTCTACCCTGCTCTCCGAGAGCCAAGCCAACAGCGAAGGCGGGTACGACGACGTAGGCTGCTGCTGCCTACTTCGGGCGCGGGCTCAGTTAACGCTCAGGACGATGACGCCGCGGAAGCGGCGTTGCTTCTGCTGCTGTTGCTGCTGCTGCCGTTGTCGCTACTGCTGCTTCTACTTCAATATTGCTACGAGCTTGCAAGCCTGACGGAGCTTTCTTGTCCGATCGTCGATCATGTGTTTGAAAAGCAGGCGGACGTTCATTTATTTGTTGTGCTTTTGGTGTGCTGCTGCTGCCGCCACCACCGCCGCCGCCGCCGCCGCTTTTGCTGCTGCTGCTGCTGCTACTACTGATAACCGTACAATCAGTGATCAGCAGCGCTGAGATTACAATTTTGGCGAGAGGCAATGAAAGGATGCATCCGCCTAAGCCGCCTATTCTACACAACATCGCGGCGCCGACAACCACCAATATATCCAGGATCACCGTTGCTCAGCTGCTACTCGCTATACTTCTTGCGCTGCTATTCCTCGATCAACGACGGTAAGGAAGATCGATGGATCTCTCTGTCTCTCTCTCTCTCTCTCTTGCGCGCTAAGCTCACACGCGTACTTAATTATGTTAAATCATCGTAAATGCAATCGAGCGTACACGATTATATATTCATTCGATATGACAGCGAATTTGTCGCCTCGATTATTAATCGATGTACTCTCGAGTTACCATGATAGATCCGATTTCCATGCCGTGTGACACGCTCGATTTGAGCCTCTTTTTGTTGTGCAATTTTACGGGACGATCTTTCTCTCTCTCTCTCTCTCTCTCTCTTTACTTCGAGACTGACTGATGTCTTTGTGGTTAACGTTCTTGAACCTGTTGACGACAAGGTACCTTTTTCTCGGTAAAAAGGAAGTGTCTTATCTGGCCGATTGCCTTTGGGGAATATGTATGCGCTCAAATATTGACGTAAGCAATAAAATTTTTGTTTCACATCGGTATCTTGCTTACCTTTCTTCTTCTTTTTAAGACGACAATGTACTGCGATTTTTTAATAAACAATCGTTTGCTTTGAATTATTGCATCCACGAAAATTAGAATAGAGAATATTTTCATAAGAGTGAGTAATGGGTTGTTTAATTAGCCTAAACGACGATAAATTGTACTTTCGCAAGCAATTTTACTAGACACTCAAATAGATTTCCAAACGGGTACAATGATTAATAAACGTAAAAGAGACCAGAATTGCGTGCGCGTTTTGCAACAAAAATAACATAAAAAAGAGAGTTTGCGCAGAAATTAACGCGGTGCTCTTTTTATTTTCGTTCTCTTAATTTAGTCAGCACGAGATATTTGTAAACATTGCGAAATAAAAGCAACGCGTGTTAAACGGTCAAGCCGTAAATAATTAGAGGTGTGCGTGTTTCCGCTTATCGTGTAAAAGCCATTGCGAAATTAAAATAATCAGTTATTAATGAATATTATTAACGCGCGTCAAGGAGTGAAAATTTACAACGATCAGTAGGCGATTAATTATCGTCGCGCATTAAGCGACGTTTAAATGAAATAAGTAACAAAGGATATTTACTCACGGCAGCCAACAAATTAAATTTTTTTAAAATAAATAAATAAAATTAAAGGCCTTTGAACATAAATAGGTACGATGAGTCACGCGAATTAGGGTGCATATATTCGTCGAAAGGTGCATAATACAGACGTCAAAACGTCAGTAGTAGAGTATAGACAGCAGTTCTCTCACTCTCCGAGCCCGTGTCTAATCTGCGCGAAGGAAAAATTTACAGGTTCGAACGGGAGAGCGTCTCTCCTCTTTCCTTTCCCATGCAGTCCTGTTTCGCTCGAAATCCATCAATGAGCTTCAAGCGTGGTGGGTCGCTCAAGAAAAACACGACGAGACCACGCCAAATAGACCTTTTTTCACCTTTGACTACCAACGAAGAATACTATACACGGTTTCTGACCAGAGACCAGAGAATCACGCTCTCATTCTCACTCTCTCTCTCTCTCTCTCTCTTTCGGAAGGTTGCCAAACCCATCGTAAAAAAATTAATGCCTACGATTTTCGCGCGACTTTTAACGTGACGACCCTCGTGATTGCTTTTCGGCTTCCTTCTTTCTTGTTTTTTTTTGTCTTTTTTTCGTCAACGGCACCACTGTAAACATGAATAATCTCGTTCTTTGTGATAATCAACTCGATGATACCTATCGCTCTTTAACTGCGCTCCACAGGAAATGTATATTTTGAGTTTTTTATTTGTAAAGGGGACATGAGGAACGTAATTAATTAAAGAGGCTCCTTTAATCTGATCTTTGTAGCTTAATGAATTTATCTCGCTATCGATTGAAATTATTTGAATAAGATAATATTATAGGCATGAATTATCTCATTTCTACGAGAGGATTTTTTTTTGTGTAGACGATTATTATAACCACATTTAATGACGCATCTCAATATCATTAATTAGTATTCACCTGGAAATGTAAATATTACAAAAGCGATTAAGTTGACAAGTCGTTACGTTAAACATGTATAAATATACGAAATATTTTGTTGGTTGATTTTGTTAATTATTTAATAAATATAGTACCATCCATGACCATTTTATGAAAACGTCTTTTGGTCTTAACCTGAAAAGAGAGAGAGAGAAAGAAGGATGGGGGAGGGGGATCTGCATGCCAAGCAAAAAAATGAGAAGTCAAGTTTTCAGCTAATCCGATTGAACAAAGCGGCTCGTCAGTGCACTTGATACTATAGCTGCGTGGCTTTCATCTGTTTCGGCAGTGCACCCTCATATCGGTGGTACCTATATAGGCACTCGAGCGTCAGTGGCAACAAGCTCGTTAATTCAAGTGTTCGTCATCGTTCGTTAGCCAAGCGATTTGTCGGCGCGAAAAGTCAGCTCAATTAAAGCTCGCGCGCCAAGCTCGATCGTGGGTCTCTGTTGCTGTGTGATACGATATGTATCAAGCATCCCCCTCGTTTTTCTTATCTGCTTCGTACCTCCTTTTGCCCATTAACCCAAGAATTCAGCACTTGAAAAATGCGTGACACGCGCCTGCGATAATCGCAATTGCACGATCGGCAGCTCAGCAGAAGTAGCAAGCAAGAGTAGCAGGTGATGTCATCGCTTTTGCCATGCGATTTATCCTTGGCGGCATTCCTATATCCACTGCAGTGCACGATGCGCCTCATCAACATCGCGCAAAAGATAGCCCAGCTTGTTGCGGTAATGGGAGCTCTCAATAACCATACCAACTCAAACTCTCTTTTTCCCACAACGAGTGAGAGAGAGAGAGAGAGAGAGTCTTGCAGGCCGCACAACACAACTTTTACTTTAGAGGGCGACTCCACAGCTAATTTGTACCGCAGATAACTCTACACGCCGCACTGCTACGCCAACAGAGGATTCACGAGCTGCCGCCCGTGCGAACGAATCGCCCTTTCTCGTTTTCGTTTTCGCACTCACTACCTCCTCTGTATACCATCGAGCCATCCTCTTTTATTCTCTCTCTCTCCCTCTCTCTCTCTCTCTTACTCTCTCTTACTCTCTCTTACTCTCTCATTATGGTTTTCTTTGTCAAGATATGTATTTCCGGACACTCCACACCGCACCTCGGATAAGCTTTTACGAGTTTTTCCAATCGAGAAGAGTATTCCGACGTCTATGTAGTTGAATGCTTGAAATTTGTAACTGCATTTCTTCCAAACACTCGGTCGATTTTCAATAATGTCAGCAATTTATGGCATTTGTCTACAATGAAATACTCGTTCAAACGAGTAAGCAAAGTAAAATAGAAGCACAAAAATATCAAGCAATGTTTCAAAACTAAATTGTTGCATCGTCAAATATAATAGCTACGAGATACTATCGCAGTTTATCGACGTTATTTATGAATACTTGGTTAATTGAAAGTTGCGAGTCAAATAATTAATGCTGTTGAAATGTTTGATTTACCGACAATAGTAGAATCGAGCGTTAATGAAAATGAATAAATCATTTGACCCAATACACGTATATAAGATTACGACAAACGAACAATTTTCTTTCCCAAAATGTAAATATACGTATACGTATGAAGAAAAGAAACTTCTTTCCAAAGCACCAATAAAATTAGAGCCTCGCCTTCAATCAACATTTACGACAGAGAGAGAGAACTCGCACAGAAAGTCACATCCTTATCAAAACACTCGGCGCGTCTGCTTTCTTTCAAAAAACGTATACGCTCGAGGTCAAAAGGTGCGAAGCATATAGAACTCTTCTTGCTCCCGTCTTATCTGCACGCCTTTTCACTTTACGAGCGTTTGGTGCGTTTTCTAAAATTAAACGTTCGAGAAAGAGCGAAGAGAGAGAGAGAGAGAGAGAGAGAAGGAAAGAATGAAAATAAAAAAAAAATCAAATGGCTAATGAGCGTGTTATCAGGTATAAATTGGGGATCGCTAAAGGTATTTCTAAAAAGATCGGATAGCAAAGATAAGCGAATGATCGTACATGTGTGTGTGTGCGTATGTGCGTGTGTTGTAGGGTAAGCTGCTTGATGAGCAATTCGGTGGAAGACTGGGTGAGTGGATCGGCAGTCGTATGCAACGGCATTCCCGGCTTGACGAAGGAACAGAGAGAGTTGTGCCAGCGTAGTCCCGACGTCACGGCCGCCGCGATCAAGGGCATACAGATGGCTATTGCCGAGTGCCAACATCAGTTTCAGTGGCACAGGTGGAACTGCTCATCCCTCACGCCCAGCAGCGTCACACAACACAGCAGCGTCATCCTTCAGAGAGGTATATATCATATATTTGTATACATTTATGCGCGTGGCTATTAATCTCGTGACTTCACGGAAAATATTACATATACGTATACACCTACTTATGCATTTTACCTTTCCTTTTCATCTCAATTCGACTAACTGCATTATATCGCTGTAATGACTTCATTTCCATCGACTCTACGTATATATACATATACACATACGTACAGAGATATAGATCTCGCTATACGCTGTAGTCAACGAACGATGAAATTCATCGAAAAACCGCCAATCGTCTGTTATAAATCTGTCAATCGTGGAGGAGGTCTTCGTGCTGGCAATGAGTTTTCACCGCTGTGATTGCCACGCTCTATTATTTACAATATTACGAGTGTTGAGATGCTTACACCTTCCGAGAAACGAGACTCATTGTCTGTAGATATATCGAGTAGCACTTTAAACTGAGTCATTAGTATGATTGAACTTGTTGACATTGAGATTTCCCACGCGAAACGTTGAGATATATATGCAATCATTTTCAAAGAATTTCTTTCTCTCGTTCACGTCGTATTGCTCTTTGCGTCTTCTCTTACGATACAACGTTTATGCGTAAATTACGAAACAACTTACAACGAATTGCCAGGCGAATATAACAAGTTTTTCGAATAGTGAATTTATCTCGAAAATTAACTAATTTCGAGAATATATTATCCAGCGCGAGAACGAGTACATTATTTCTAGAACTTATTAGCCATTTTTCAATAAAATGGTAATGCACGCATTCCACTCTCTCTCTCTCTCTCTCTCTCTCTCTCTCTCTCTCTCGCACTCTCTCACCGTGTTGTCGAGGAAAGGTCCAGTTCTCTTTCAACGGCTGGCAATAACTTTTGTGAAACTGAAAGTACGACTCCCATACATCGTGGACTTGTAATCTCAAGAATCTTCTTTCTCGCTCTTGGAGAGCATCCGTTTGAAAAATTCGACCTACTTCCTAAAAAAGAATAAGAAGAAGGAGAAGGAAAAAAAAAAGAGTAGCAGCAAAGTGTCGTATAAATTCGTGGCTCGTACGTGCGTCGAATAGCTGCAGGAATAAAGTGCGTGTGTGCATGTCGAGCTTACGATCGTACCTGACTCGAAAACTTGAAATATCCCTTATCTCGCGCTTATACTCGCGCGAATACGAGTGCTCTTCAGCCGCGTACTCTCTCTCTCTCTCTCTCTCTCTCTCTCTCTCTTTCTCTCTCTTTGACAAATTGTAACGACGTTATTATACGAATAGTGCTCGCGGTTAAGTCGTAAACTGATGTCGTCCGGAAGTGAATCATCACGGTATATTAGCTGAGAGAAAGAAAAAGAGAGAGAGAGAGAGAGTGAGAGACAGAATCGAAGAATTTTTGGGACAGCTGCATGAATGGGTCTATGGAAAATCCCGTAAAAATTACCTTTGCTATTGGGTTTGGAAATTAAGGAAAAAAAATAAAAACGTTTTTAACGCTTCCAAGAATCGCTTATGGACATATGGGCAACATATATATACTCTTTGTGCTGACATTGCGCGCTTAACACGTGTTTCGATTTTAATAATTATCATAATCGTAAAAAAATAACAGAATCGTCTCGTTCGTTATAAAACCAAAGTCGAATCATTAGCATAGACTTGACTAGTTGCGAGAGAGAGAGAGAGAGAGAGAGAGAGAAAAAGTGAGCGAAAAAGAGATGAGAGACCACACAAGTAATTTCACGGACGAATAAGAGATTATGATCGATTGGCCTACAAGCAATAAACACCTTTGATACATCACCGCGAAAACTATATGCTAGTTGTTTGAAAATTCCCAGGTGTGAAACTTGGCGTGATGCTATTGACTATTGACCACGATGATTAACCGCTGTCCTCTCATACTTATGATTTTTCCGGGAAGTATTTCAATTGTTGTCCTCTCGTTTACTCCCTTGTGAGCGCGACGAATGTTCATTGTACGTATGTATTTATGTATGTCACACAAAACACGACATCTGCTGCCGTGAGATCTACGGGCTATTGGAAGAAAATAAAAAAAAAAAGGCTTGCATAATCCTCTTATAGAGCTTCGATATATACACGCACTCTTTGGCGGCCTTCGTCCCCATGTACGGCGCGATGCAATTTGCTATGAGCTGACGAGTCCGCACTCGCTCCTTTATCTTCGTTCCCCACAGCAACAGCAACAGCAGCGCACTCGCTGATGCTTCTTCTCTTTTTTACCGCCGCTAAGAGAGAAAGATGCGTACACTACAGCAACTCTTCGCTTTGTTCCAACATTTTTCCTCGTGTTCATCCCGTCGCTTCGTCGTCCACTATACGACTCTACTTCAATTAAAACGAGCGCGAGCTTGCCTCCACCCCTCCCTCCCCCCCCCTCCAATTGATATACTACTGTCTTGTTTTCTTTTCTTTTCGTTTTAGCGAGAGGAAAAATTACTGCCGTGGAATTTTCATTCTTTGCGGCTATTTAAACCCGCTGTGCTTTATATCTTTAGGCTTTTTGCTCCGACTTGGGAAATCTAATTGAGGCCAAGTCATTGTTTTTGGACATGCTTGATTGATGGACAATGGGATTACCTGTCGTTTTTTTTCTTTCTCAATGATTCTCTTTTACGAAACACTTAATGAAACATTAACTCGACGTTATTTGTCTGATCTTTTCGTAAATCTATCTATCTCATATTAAATGTGAATAATATCATGACGTAATTTTGACGAATTTCAGGTTACAGAGAAACAGGTTTCGTGTACGCAATCTCATCGGCAGGGGTAGCACACAGCGTATCTCGAGCGTGCAGTATGGGGAGATTGATCTCGTGCGGTTGCGATCCATCGAGTTATACGTCAAGAACGACGGGTAGCGTTGGTGGTAGCGCTAGTGTTAAATCAACCCAATTGTCGAATAGAGATGGTGGCAGTACCACCCAATGGAAATGGGGCGGTTGTTCGCACAATCTCGAGTTTGGCGTGGAGTTCTCCAAACAGTTCCTAGACGGCCGTGAGGTCGCCGGCGATATCCAATCCACCGTCAACTTGCACAACAATCAAGCCGGACGTAATGTAAGCGAACTACTCGACGACCACCCACTCACTCTCTCTCTCTCTCTCTTACTCTCTCACGACCCATATCTCATTAACTGTTTTGTAAGACACGACACCTTTTGTTCGCTACCTACCTGTTTGTACAGAACTTCTCGAGACCTACAGGCTCCTCCTTTCCTCCCTCCCTTTCTCCACCTTTCTTTTTCTTTTATTTTTTTTTTGTTTCCACCTTTACGAGGCTAATTTTCTGATGAATCTATCGAGAAGCCACCCCGTCGAGCTTCCTCTTCTTCTTCTTGGGCTTCCTCTTCTTCTCTTCTTCTTTAAGCAGCGTGTGGAGTCTCGGAGCAGCACGGCGGATGAGGGCAAAAAATTCCTATTAACGCCGACACTCCGAGCCGCCTCTTCTGTTTGTATTCTTTGACGCGCCGGATTCTTTAACGACATCATCTCCAATGTTTGAGCCTTAGCTTGTAACCTCATTATTCCTCACTGAATCTTAATTTTTACGCTTCCCTTCTTCACCATTTGGCTTTTTGCCCTCGAACGCATCAAATTATTATTGCTGTTGTTTCCTTTTCTTTCCACACTAAACTTGGATCCTCTGAACATCAACTAAAATGGGATTTCAAAACAATAACCTCGTGTTATTGATTTTTTTGTCCATAGTCACATTTATGACTCGGTTACCTTTTTAAACACGTTTCAAAATCCGACGGAAACGTTTCTTTTTCTATTATCGTGAATTTTGTTTCTTTTGCAGGCAGTGGGCAACAACATGCAGATCCGTTGCAAATGCCATGGCATGTCAGGCTCGTGCGAATTGAAAACGTGTTGGAAAGTAGTGCCGGACTTTCGAATCGTAGGTCGTACATTGAAGAATCGTTTCCGCAACGCCGTAGCCGTAACACAGAGTAATTTCGGCAACGTAACACCGTTGAATCGATTACGTGGTGGTTCGCGTCGACGCAATGGCCGCCAAGAGCGCAAACAACGCAAACATCGAAATAATAATTCAGCTGGAAATAGTAGCGGTGGTGGGAATTCCCATCGCAATCGTAATGGCCACGGGAAGAAAGGAAGAAAAGGCAAAAATTTGGCGTCACAACTGTTTTTCTTCCAAAAATCACCAAACTTTTGCGAGCGTGATCCACATTCGGACATTGCCGGTACCTCCGGTCGTCGATGTAATCGACCAAGTGCCGGTGGCGATGGATGCGCCTCATTGTGTTGCGGACGCGGATATAATGTGATTAGGCAGAGGAGATTGGAACGTTGTGGATGCAAATTTCACTGGTGTTGCTTCGTACAGTGCCAGAATTGCACCGTTGAAGAATGGATCACCGTGTGCAAGTGAACTCTTTCAAGACTGTGCAATCTTATTTTTTTTTATTACTGCTCTTCTCGCCCTCGTTTTTTTTCCACACTCACGAGTTTACCAACGGGAATGGACACTCAGTGCACCGTTTGTGTATTAAATCGTCGTCTTTATTATTCTTCTCTATTAATACTCTATCTCTCTTGATGTTCCCTTCTTGGACGTTATTTATTGTGTGGGCGCGTTAAGTTTTGTTCGCAACTATGTGCGCGCAAGAGCTAGTGAACATTATAAATAAAGAAAAAATTCATAGCCGCAAATTTATTCCACACGAACGAAACACAGTCACGAACGTATACATACACTCACACACACACACACACACACACACACACATACACACGCTTACATCATACGATGCGTAGCGCTATAAACGGGCTTGTAATTTATTTGTATAACTGTTAATTAACGCCTTATCTTAATTTCTATTTAACGACTTTTATCTCTGTCCTCTTTTTATTCTTTTTATCATTTTAATTCAAATTGTATAACGCCTCTATCGCAGTATTACTAGGAATGGACGCAGCAAGAGAATTTCATAATTCTGTGATTCAGCTGCGCAATGAATCTGTATTATAATGCGTACAATAAAGACAGTTCCTTTAATTGATTGACAATTGTCTGTCTGTCCATCTCTCTCTCTCTCTCTCTCTCTCTCTCTCTCTCTCTCTCTCTCTCTCTATCTTTCGAAATCCTTACATGTCCTTTTTTACATTTTTATTTGTTAGATGAATAATGTCAAGAGTGTTAGGCTAATTAGTCGGGAATCAAGGAGGACCAAGCGGAAAAAAACAAGTGACGGACTAATTTAAAGGAAGAATCGATTTGTTAATCTTACAGTTCTTTTTACCGTGGATCACATTAGTATTCCACAGTTTTTTCTCGTGCAAAGTTCGACTTGGCGACACTTCGACAGCTCACCAAAGTTTTTTTTTAATTAAGCGCTCTTGAATTTCATTGAGAGAGCTCGTTCGCGAAGAAAAGATTGATGGGAATACTCGATATGGTTGCAACAGTTTTTTGCCTCCCGATACATTTTTTAAACGCTACGTATTTGGTCTTATACTT
The DNA here is from genome assembly GCA_030064505.1 of Chouioia cunea. Taxonomy (NCBI): domain Eukaryota; kingdom Metazoa; phylum Arthropoda; class Insecta; order Hymenoptera; family Eulophidae; genus Chouioia; species Chouioia cunea. The sequence goes on from JAOPFQ010000005.1 coordinate 27,517,724, forward strand.
TCCATTATTGAATCGTGGCAATCGATAAACTTTTCAGCAAATTTGTTTATACGTTCAACAGTCTTGTTGAAATATTATAATTGAATTTTTGAAAAAATGTTTGATCAGAATAACGAATTGTGAATGAAATGTTGAATTTATTGTCATTGCCATCACTCGTGCAGCCAGATAAGATACATCTCTACGAATATTTTTCACATTGCCAAAAATCCGTGAACAAGGATAAGCAATATCATAGTGACACACAAGGCAATTTGTCTGTCTACCTATTGTCGGTAAATGTAGTCTCGACACAACTGAACTACACGAAAAATGGGAACAAGCAGATTATCAATGTTAAGGCGGATCAAACGTCGCCGACGACGTCATTGTAGCGAAACTAGAGCGCGTGCATTGCAGGTCACACACATTTCTCTATACAGTAGCTTCGAGCTCGAGCATCGATGTAGCCCAATTTTCTACAAAGCCAGCACAACTTGTAAAAAAGAAACAAGAAGGCCGCGTACATGGCGAGAAAGAGAGAAAGAAACACACGTAAGTTGTTTTATATGTATAGAGAATATAGACTATAGAGGAAATCAATGAGCTAACAGGCTTGCGAGTTGGCAGTTAGTTAATTAAGTCGGCCTTATTGGATCATGGAAGCCTGGAGAGTCTGGTAGCAGCAGTAGCAGTAGCAGTAGCAGTAGCAGTAGCAGTAGCAGCCCTTCTGCGAGTGGCATGCGCCAGTCTCGAGGCGGCAGCCCCCGGCGGTAGACGTCTTAATTAGACAGATACACACATACACACACGCACACGCGCACACACTCACACATAAACACACGTATACAAGCTTTTCGCAAGCTTCAAGCAAAGCAAGACAACAACAACAACAAGAAGGTAAGTTTACTTCAAACGCTTCGCACCGACACCCGCAAGTACTTAATTCCACCTTCTGAATATGCACCCTCTCTCCCCCATTCTTGTCGTCGTCTAAGGGCTTCTCTTCTTTGCTTTAACCGAGAAAGAGAACGAACAAGAGAAAGAGAGAGAAAGAGAGTGAGAGAGAGAGAGAGAGAGAGAGAGAGAGTGGCATTCCAATCGTCAAGAAAAGAAAATAAATATATAAATAAATAAACAAACAAACAAACAAACAAAAAATCTCAAGCGCCCCGAATTGATCGAATTTATACGCGAGCGAAACGCGACACGTGTACCGAGAACCTGTCTTTTTCTCCTCCGCCTTCGGCCTATACGCCTCCTCGTGATTTTGATTAAAGCTTTTTTGCCCAGCATGTGTTCCTCTCTCGCCGCACGCGGGAATCCAACCTTCTTACTTTTTTTTCCTTCTTTTTATAGTTTGTTTTTGTTTATTTGTATCTGCTCGAATGCCTTTGAACTTTTGTGTAGATCTGTGCACATTAACATTATCGTTGAGAAAGGATTGTGCTGTTTCGACGAAATTAGCGAACGTTTAATCTTCTTCGAACACAATTGATATTCGTTTGAAACGCGATCGTAGTTTTGTAAGCGATCTCGTTAGAAAATTCGGCACGCTCAAAAGTCTTTGTACTTTGAAAAGCAACAAGCGTATATATTCGATCATGGAAATCCCATTCACAATGACTTGCGTGCCAAAGAGAAAATCACAACTAATCATCGTAGATAACGAGCACGAATTCTCTAACTTGAAAGCCAATTAAACTCTTCGTGACTTTCAATAGTCCCGAAAACGCGTGTCGTATGCTTTTGCTTGCTGCCTCTTAGATAAGGAAACGCTCAAGATCGTCCTCAACGAGGATTAGTAATCCAATTAAACGTAATCGAACCGTCAAACCTTTTTCCTCCCCTTTCCAAGTATAATAATAAGTCGATCTCAAGGAAGAGTATATAAGTAGTACAACATTGTCGTTGTCTAACGCGCGTCCTCGTACGACACATTATTGTACATATATTTATGTTCTTGACTTACGCAATTGTAGACGATCCGATAATACGTACACGTGTAGCGCGAGTCCAAAAAGCCCTACAAGTTCCTCTTGTTCGAGTTGCGGTTCTATGCCCATCTACTCTATACATTGCCCTTCTATCCGCGTCTATAGATATACTTTGCTGATTTGGCTTTTTTCACGGCGTAGCTTGTGCGAACGTGTGCTTGCATTGGCCAACTTACAATGGAAATCTACTGCGTAAATAGAACGATTTGCAATTAAGAAAATGCACGTGCTATTTAATAAAAAACAAACACGCGGACATTAGATGCTGAGAGCATGACAAATGTTAAAAAGCCACGTGGTTTAATTAAATTAAAAATCAATAACACCATGCACAAGGCTTGCAAGGAGACGAGAGCGTAATAAATTCGGTACAAGACAGCAAACACACGCTCGGCACACGTAGGCAGCTGGCATCTATAATTCATGATCGGCACTCGAGCTGCCAGCTAATTAGCCATTAATGCAACAGCTAATTAGCACTCAGCTTTGAAGCGCTGCATCGCGAGCGGAAAGGATACGAGTACGTGTGTGTGCGTGTGTATGCGTGTGTAGCTCTTCAGTTTTTGCGAAAGACACGAAACCCTCGACCTCAAACGCATATAGTAACCAAAGCCTTCGAAAAAGAGAGATCTAATTATGTCGTTCTTCGTTGAAAGTCGAGCTCGGCATAAGGATATACTTAACAAATTATCAATCTCGAGAGACGTTCATCGGTTGCCTATCCTTATTTTTTCATATGTTTTTCGTTGCTGGAATTCTTCGATTACCAGTCGACTGGAATACTTCATATTTAATTCGCATTTCTATACGAAACAAAAGTTATCAAAATTCAAGTTATTTTTGCGCTTGCTGCGCAAACAATGACAAATGAAAAAAAAACTCCATCCTCGTTAGCGTAACTAGGCGTAAAAACTAAATTATTTGCAGAGTAGCGTGAAGGCGCGTGGAGGACGCGCGATGAGCGATTACGGACGCGGTGGTGGCGGCCGACGAGGAGGCCACGACGACGAGGACGAGGATGAGGATTACGAGTATGAAAGGCGTTACCGAGGTGGAGGTGGTGGAGGTGGTGGTGGTGGTGGTGGTGGTGGTAACGGTGGTGGACGTGATCGCGAGCGTGGAGGTGATCGAGAACGCGGTGGTGGTCGGGATCGAGGTGGTGGCCAGGAGAAGCTACAACGCCTCGATAGTATTCAAGATCCCGGCAAGAGATACGTCCTTAGAGATCGCATCGGTAATGGCGTTTGTGGCGACGTCTACGAAGCCGTTGACGAGGAAGCCAGTAAGTTCTCCTTGTCGTTTTATTTCTTTTGTGTCTTTTCTTTTATCCAACGACAACTCGTAAACGTTTAAACGTTGGAAAGTATAAGCCGTTCGTTTCGACACCACTGTTCCTTTTCTTTTGTATTAAATTAAACGAAATCATTGATTTTTTTCAAACGTGCTCTTACAGGTAGAAAAGTAGCTGTAAAGATTCAAAAACTGACACCGGAGACTCAGCCACTGATAGTGGAAGAATACCGCGTGTTACGTGACTTTTCGGAACACCCAAATCTACCAACGTTTTACGGGGTATACCGTAAGCGTTCCGGCAAGAAAACGGAGTACGATCAAATCTGGTTCGTAATGGAGGTAAGAAAGTTCACATAGAGCGCAAGAGAGTCTTATTTCTCTTGTTGTCGTTATCGACAACAAAAGCCTGCTCGTACGAGAGCGCGCGAGAGACGTCAAAACTCTTGTCGTAACTCAGCTGCAATCCGCCCACACCCCTGCTTGTATATATGATGCGGGGAGGCAATTTTGAAAAGAGAAACAGAAGAGAGAACGAAAAGAGAAAGAGTGAAAGAACGAGAGAGAGAGAGAGAGAGAGAGAGAGAGAGGATAATTTACGACACGCGCACCCATTAAACAATCATTAAACTCGTTCAGCCCAGCAACAGCAGGTGGAATGAAGGCCCACGTCGCAAACACTTATTTACGGCTCGCGCCAACCAAAGAGACCTCCGAAGAGAGAGAGAGAGAGAGAGAGAGATTCGCTCCATCCAAATCCCATTATGCCAGCAGAACCTAACAGCTATCGATTATTAATAGCCTCAGGCTTATCAATTGCTATAGCTATGACTTTACCTTCCGATCAGATTCACTTTAAAATACTACTCGATAAAGGTGCATTGAAAAGCTCGCTTAATTCAATTATAGACCAATTACTATTGTTGTTGTTGTTGTTGGGATCCAGTTGAGTTGTACAATTAAGATATTGCGCTAAAATGGTTGATTTCGAAAAAACTCTCGTCATTTAGCTTCGATAAACAATTATCGTATTGGTAAAAGATGTCAAAAATGTCATTTTTAAGCTTTCGCATCCTCCAAACGATGTATAATCCTTTGAAATCTGTAAAAAAGAAAAACAGCGAACAAAATAAAGATGCGACTAATTATAAAAGAGAACAATAGCAAGTGTATAGTTAACGGATGAATCGCAGCAGAGCAGCAAATACAAATCTCAAAGGCATAAATAAGGGAAGTCAAAGCAAACACAGAAAGAGAGAAAGAGAGCGAAAGGCCGGCGCGTCGCTCAATCTCAATAAAACATGCGTATATACATACGTATGTGTGTGTGAATGTGTGTGTATGCGTGCGTGTGCGACTTAGTGCGGACCCGCTGTATTCGAACGATTAATCACCGAAGCGCATAATGGTTGCGCGCACATCTCATCGTAAACGTTCGATATGAAATACCACCGACGATAAATCTTAGCTCGGCATTGCATTGTCGATTAAGCTACCGCTAGCACACATGAGAATGAGAGAATGACCAAGAGAGAGAGAGAGAGAGAGAGAGAGAGAGAGAGGACTCTTGATTGATTGATTAGCGCGATGATAGTATAGTCCTCATTATTGCCCACTTTTTAAATTTATTACTCGGTTAATTGCAACCGAGCGAGCCAAGATATTGCAAGGCTTTTTATTTAATTATGGAGATAAGCCGTCTGTCTTTTTCTTTTTTTTTCTTCTCGTAATTATACGAATGATACCAAGTACTCTCTATCCATCGTTATAGAGACATGCGACTTCTTTCGCTATACATTATCGGTGGCTGTAATTTGCTACTGATTTCCGAAACAAATTTATCGTATCGCGTCGCTTAATGTACGCTCGCGTGAGCGCACCGACCGTAGCAATACCAATGAAAAATGCATGAACGTCAATTTGTTGGAGGATAAAGATGCACGACTCGTAATTCAATTGAAATATGTAAGAAAAGAGACCACCTTGGCGTCTCACAAGCCAACTGCATCATGCAACAATCTCGGTGTAGCGAGAGAGAAAGAGAGATGCCAGATTCAATTCTAAGCTCATCGTTTCACACTGATTACTTCCGTGTGCACTATAATTACACGACAGCCGAGAACACGGGACAAATTCAATTCTCGAGATTCTCCAAGGTGATGATGCTCTATTTTCGCCTCGAGAGCACTGAATTAACGTCGACGATGCATTGTCTAGTTCTTCAACTGTATTCTCACGGGTCCACAATGCCACGGGCATTCTTGCGCTCAAATGACATTCTTCGGTTGTACCATTTATTTCATACGAACAATTACGTAGAAAAACGATTAAGCTTAAATTACATTGTTTTCTATGGGCGATCGATTAATTCGATGTAAAATCTTTGGACGGCAATTTATTCGAGTCTTCGTAGAAGACTAATCGAACCAAGTTTAACGAAGTTGAAGTGTAATGACCTAGTATAGTGTAAATTACCTTATGGTACACGAAGGTCGTTGTCAAAGATTCGAATGAAAATGTAACGGCGTGTATTGCCGTATAGAAACGAACGAGACAAAATGAAAATTTAATTTGAGAGTACAGGAAGCAGATTGAATAATGTACTCAACATCGTTTTGTTATTTGCAGTTGTGCGATGGAGGCCCCGTCATCGATCTCGTCAAGGGCTTACAGATGACCGACAAGAGAATGCGAGAGGAGCACATCGCTTATATACTCAGGGAAACCATTAAGGTACCGGCTAACCGCATTTCATTGCGCTCTTTTTCCATCTCTCTTTTTTTCTTGTTCGTTCTCCCTCGTACCTCCCGACACAGTGAGCCAATCTACTCTGACGTCAGATGTAATCCAGTCAGATTGTTTTTTTTTCTTTTAGCGAATTTCGTATGTAAACCATCAACAACGCCAGCTAACCAGATAATTTTGTAATATTTTTTTCTAATTTTTTAATTTAATTAGCTTAATCGAATTGACGAAGGTATACTAATCGTATTTTCTTGTCGACTTTTCAAACGTACACAAAGCTGCCTGGCGTTGCTGCTACTATACTCTCTCGGGAAGTGCATGCACGAAGAATATGAAGTGCAGCAGCTATCGTAAATAACGAATGAGACAGGCCCGCTAATTAAGCTTGCCTCCTCTCATTTTCAAGACCTCGCGTAAGAGTAATCAAGCACTTAATGCCCGTGCACACCGAGTCCGGAATCATTTTCTCTCTCCCTCCCACGGGAAAAGCAAAGAATTCTTTTTTTTTCGTTTTCTTTTAACGTCGTTTCGGAGAATGTGAAAGCTCCCTCTCTTGCGTACGCTTACCGTTACGACGGTAAATCAACGCGACGATAACGTAATGAAACGTTGCCAGTTACTTCTTGACAAATCAACGAGACGCGTAAATCAACCAAGCATTCTTCGCGCTTCACCGGTAAATCAGGTCGAGTCGAAACATTTCTTGTTTTTTTTCTTCGCTTTTTCTTTTTTAGCGAACGCACCGATCGTTCAATTAGCAGTAAATCTAGGAAAGTGATTTCTCTCTCACCCCCGCGACGAATTCGCGTAACGATACCGCACGCAACACGAGAAACGAGGCCGAGCCAGTTTTAGCGCTGGAGTTTAGCGACTTTTATGATTATCGAGGGGATGGATTTATCGGATTCCGAGTTGCCAACGATCGTTTCACACTGAGTTATTGTAAGGAGCGCCACAACTTGCTATTTTACGAAAACTCCTCGTGTTTAAAAGCATTCACTTTGGTTCTTCCGATCAAACGTTCATATTTTTTCTTCTTACGTAACTTATCGTTGCTACAATAATGCTGACTGGATTCCTCGATCGTCGCGATCGATTGGAAATACACTAAAACTATCGATGTATTTACCATATAATATCATAGGCTTTGATACATCTGCACGAGAACAACGTGTTACATCGCGACGTTCGCGCATCAAACATCATGCTAACCAAAGAAGGCGAAGTCAAACTGGTAGATTTTGGTTTGGCACGAATGATCAAGGGCGAAATGGGTAAACGACACACATGCATAGGCTCTCCAAATTGGATGGCACCCGAAGTCGTTTTAAGCAAAGCCGAACATGGACCTGGTTACGGTAGTCGATCCGACGTTTGGGCAGTCGGTATCACTGCTATCGAACTAGGAGATGGCTATCCACCTTTTCAGGATATGCATCCTACGAGAGCGCTCTTTCAAATTCTTAGAAATCCACCGCCTACGTTGTACAGACCTTCTAATTGGACGCAGAATTTCAATGATTTCATTGCTGAGTTGAGCGTTACTTTGTTGCCTTTTACAATGTTACTATCGTCATGAAGCACTATTACGTTTACAATATCGAATTACTTATAGATGCTTGGAAAAAAATCCCGACAATCGACCTTTCATCGCCGAGATTATCGAGCATCCGTTCCTCTCCGAGCTTCCAGAGAACGATTTCCCGGTAAGCGTGACAAATCATAGGACCAATTCCGAACTCATGACGTTTACGGGAATATCAAACGTTTCAGTTGACGCAAGAGATAAAAGCTCTGATGATGAACGTTGGCGAAAAGGGCAAAAAGAATCGAAGACCCGAGTCGATAGTACGCAAGGGCTACCTCAAAACTCATCAAACTCAACTACCCGAGCGCATGTTCCAAGAGGATTTGGCTGCACTAGAGAACATTACGGAGGATCGCGTGCTCGATGAGTTGCAAGAACGACAAAAATTGGGATTGTTTCATACGTTCATTGGTGACATTCTGCTGATCTTAAATCCCAACGAAGAACAGGATATTTATAACATGACCGTGAGTAAATATCATTGCCATTTCAAATATGTCCTTGCTAATTCGAGTAAACTTTTGAACAGTACCACACCAAATATCAAAACAAGTCGCGTTCGGACAATGCAGCTCACATTTATTCTGTAGCCGACAGCGCGTACCAAGATGTTCTCCACCACGAGGAGCCACAGCATATCTTGTTCGCCGGCGAGAGTAATTCTGGCAAAACGACCAACATGCTCCACTGTATCACTCATCTCATGTATCTTGGAAAGGTAAATTATGAGAATTGTGAACATTCATCCTTGGAACTTAATAAATCATCTCGATAGGGATTGAAAGATACCGGTGCAAGGTTGATCAAAGCGGTAAGCTTGATTCAAGCCTTCACAAATGCCGCAACCCCATTGAATACAAACTCCACGAGGTGTGTATTCCAAGTGCAAACCACTTACGGCTCGACGGGCAAGGCATCGGGTGGTTTGTTTTGGATTTACCAGCTGGAAAAGTTTCGAGTCTCTACACGAGATAGGCAAGTTGATTTTCCAAATGTATTAACTTTCAAGCAAACGCAAGACTCTCATTTTCCCGTTATCATTCGTAGAAATCAATCGAATTTCCACATGTTCTACTACATGTACGACGGTCTAGAAGCTTCGGGGAATTTGCGTCAGTACCTTTTGCCAACCGGTCGGCGAATGCGTTACCTTCGTGTTTTCGATTCCGATTCGATTGGTGGTCGACGTCGTTCCTTCAAAGTTCGCAACGATCCACACGGTAACGCTAAAAAATTCGAACACATCAAGGAATGCTTGAAAGCCCTCGAGATGGAAGAACACTGCGAGACTATTTGGCGGACTATGTCGGCGATATTAATGCTCGGCGACGTACGTTTCATCGAAGGTAACGGTGGTGAAGCCGAAGTCCACAATATCGAAACGGCAAGATCTGTTGCTGAACTACTTCAAATCGACCAAAAGAAATTCATCTGGTCGTTGGGTAATTATTGCGTGATTAAGAAGGGTGCTGCAGTGAGGAGAAGATTGACTTGCGACGAAGCTAAAGAATCGAGAGACGTTTTGGCGAATACTCTTTATCAACGATTAGTTGACTGGATCGTCAACAATGTCAATTGGAAGCTCAGCATTTCGCGTACATTGTTGTGAGTGCACTTTGAAAACGTCTAATGAGATGACATTTTTTCGCCGGCACTAACGACATCCTTATTTCGCGCGCTTCTAGCGGTGACAAGTTTCTCATCAGTTTATTGGATTTGTATGGTTTCGAGTGCTTCACGAAGAATCGTCTGGAACAACTCGCCATCAATACTATGAACGAGCAACTTCAATGCCACTACAATCAACGAATTTTCGTTTGGGAAATGGTAAGTACACGCGTTTCAAGCTGCAAACAGAAAGAAATAATCGTGAAGCTAATATACAATTTGAATGAATAGCAAGAACAAGAAGAAGAAGAAATTCCCATCGAGAAATTCCATTATTACGACAACAAGTACTGTATCGATCAATTAATGACAAAGGACGATGGCCTGTTTTACGTGCTTGACGAGGCATCTCGTCAACTCAAAGATATCTCTCACGTATTTGAACGTATCGGTAATCGTCGAATCGGTGCTAACCAGCAGCAACATATCAAAATTCAAGGTGATCACGAGTTTACCGTCGCTCACTACACCGGCAAGTTGCTCTACGATGCGACGGAAATAACGGAGAAGAATCGCGACTTTGTACCGCCCGAGATGATAGAGACGCTAAGGCAATCCGAGCACGCAACCGTCAAGGAATTTTTCAGCAACAAATTAACAAAAGGCGGTGCTTTAACGATTCACATACCTGAGCCTTCGGATAAGGAAAAGGAGAAACCGAAAAAAACGACCGCGAGAAGCAAATGGGGTGCAGCTTTGCTTCAGTCGGAACAGACGAATCTCCGAGTAAGTCCTATACGCAATGAGATCTAACTCTTCCTTGAAAATTCTTAAATTATGTAAAAATTGCCATCAATTGTAGAAATACAACACCGACTCGCGCGGACAATACTCGCAAACGCGCAAGATGCGCACGTATGCAGCGACATTCCGTGCGTCTAGTCTCGAGATTCTTAAAAGTCTAGCAGTTGGAGCGATAAGTGGTGGTACGCACTTCGTTAGGTGCATCCGAGCAGATCTTGAGGGTCAACCGCGAGGCTTTTATCGTGAAATTGTTAAGCAACAAATTCGTGCTCTTGCCGTTGTTGACACTGCTAGGGCTAGGCAAAGAGGGTATCCCTACAGAATACCGTTCCAAGAATTTTTGAGAAGGTACAATTGATAACGATATTTTTGCAAAGTATTGTTAACAAAATAGCATTCTTTTATTTGTGTATATTTTATAGATACAAATTCTTGGCTTTTGATTTCGACGAGAACGTCGAAATGACACAGGATAACTGTCGATTGCTACTTGTCAGATTGAAGATGGAAGGCTGGTTGATTGGTAAAACAAAGATTTTCTTAAAGTATTACAACGAGGAGTACATGTCACGATTGTACGAGACGCAAGTGAAAAAAATTGTTAAAGTGCAATGTATGATGCGCTCGTTCTTAGCTCGTAAGACCATCAAGACAGCGATCAAATCCGGTGCCAAGAAGCAAGAAGCTGGTAGGTATATACTTCATAGCGCATAACGCATTTACACCTACTCGCACATCAAACACGCAGACAGAAAATAATAAAAGTGAAGGATAGAGAGAGAGAGAGAGAGAGAGAGAGAGAGAGAGAGATACAAAAAACACGGAGAGGAGAACAAACAACTAGTTTCTTTTTTTTTATGGCTCGTATGATTTTTTTTATTTTGGACGAACCGAGGTTAACCGGAAATGTTTCAGCGAAGAAAGCACCGACGAAGGTAGAACCACCGCCGACCACGAAAGAACCAATGAAATCTCTGACATCTCAAGCCAGTCACGAAATGTCTCAAGACGAAGCAGCATTAGTACTACAGAAAGGTATTTTTTTGTTTTTGTTTTTGTTTTTTTTTTTTTTGTTCTCCGAGCTCAATTAGTTTCCTCCATATCAATCGATATACCATATCGTAAATCATCGCATTACAGATGCGTATCGCGTGCGTGATTTTGACGGTCGTGATTTTTGGTTTTGGCGAATTGTTACAGCTTACCGAGGACGCCAAGTGCGAAAGGAAACGGGACACCTTCTGAGCAAGGATATGAATCTGGATCCGGACACGATGGAAATGATGAGATTTTACAGCAGCAAATGGAGGTCGAAGAGCATATTCCAAGTCCTCCTACATTACCGTGCAGCCCGCTATCAAGACCTCGTGCAGTTTTGTCAGCAAGTTAGTTATAAACACGAAAAAATAAATAAATCGTTACTTTGATCATTAATAATTTTTTTAAGCAAATCAATATTATCGATCAAATATATACTCGTATAGGTGCATCTGTACAATCAAGCGGTAGTGGGGGCACTGCAAACGAGTAACGAGCGTGTGCCCCTTGAAAGAATCGACCCACATTCGAATCCACTAGCCTTCCTCGGCCCCCAGCGACCGCCAGAAGTTCATAAGCTACCATTTGATTTACGCAGCGAACTGCCATTCTATGACACATCACGCATGACTGATCCGTCCATACCACGCGTCAGGAGGCAAGGGTGAGCTTCGTTACATCTCTTTCTAGATGTTTTATCTAGATTTTATAGAAAATTTCATTGACGATAGGTATGTCGGTATCAATTATTATCTTAAATTTGTTCGATTTTTTACGACAAGTAAGTATCAGTTTCTTTGTTTTTGTTCAAATTTACCCTGTTGTTCGTTAAAACTTGCAATTTCAAAAGTACGAGTGGATACGCGTCAAGCGCGTAAGAGTTATAAAAAATAAAAATACTATCACTCATTAAAAAATCAATGCTCATCAAACTTGTTTTATTAGATTTGTTATGTTTTCATTAAATTATTCGTAATCGGGAAGAAAATAAAAGAAAATATATTAAAGAAAGGTAAGTGATGAGGAACAGTATTATCCAGAAAATGCGTTCTACAGATCCGCTTCGTCCTCGATGTCGGACGACGAGCAGAATTGGGACGAACCATTAAGGAGGCAAACAAATTGGGGCAACATCCGGCGCAATAAGAGAGGTGCATATCACTTTATCGAACGAACGACGTAACGAAGATACAACCAGTTCATTATTCTATCATCTCTCATGAGTTTTGTTTTCACTATATACTTTCTTTCTAATCTGCCCTCTTGCACTCTACATAGGTATACTTACTTCTCAACTAGCTCTATTTTGTCAGCTTGAATCTCTTTATAAGCGTCTATTCTCTGTAATGTTCGAGTTTTTCGTCAATAACTCTCCGATAGATATCTATATTCTCAGCCTTTAAACCCCATTATCACTTGTATTCTCTATGTAACAAAAATATCTCTTAGCGACTATCCACTCCGCTTGCCCTGCTCCGTGTACTTTTATAAACGCAGCATCGGACTTGGTAATTGATAAATAATAAAAATAACATCGAGTCAATGAGACGCGAATCGTACGGGGTGGTTAAAGAGAGTCTCTTTTTCTCCAGAGTGTGAACTCTTTCAATTGCAGATGTACAATGCCAAACGACCAACTCGCCGCATCGCGTTGTAAACCCCGCGACGAGCGCTGGACAGAGTCTGATCAACACTCCATTTTCCAGGGACCCCAGTGTCCCAGTGCGCCTGCCACCAGCCGAAACTCACCATACCCGAGTCACCAACTCCGCCCAGTCCAACGACGACCGCAACCCCGTTAGACCGTTCAACGCTCGTACGTCTCGCTCAGTAAGTCTCCTTTCTAGTCTTCTACCGTTTCTATCCGCGTCTGACTATACTCGTGGATATCTACTGAATATGGGTTTTCGTGTTTTAGAACGACCATGATAATACCGGATCTATCCGCTCTAGGAAGAAGGTGCCACCACCTCCCATCCCAAGCAGCCAAATGCCGATTCAACCTGTTAAACCGCGAAATTACAATAATTATAACGCCGAGGCTCGCAATAAAAACGCAAATGATTGGTCCGCTGACGACCGCATGAACAAAAATACATTTAACAACGATCGGTACGTTGAATCGAAAGAGCAGTCTGTCTTACGAGAAACTCCGTTGATTACCGTATACCTTTTTTATAGCGTTAACCCGATAGCAGAGCTGCAAGCAATTGGTCGAAAAACCAACAACAACGACGACGACGATCCACCCTTCAATTTTCAGGTATCATCGCGACTTTTGTTTGTTAATATTTCTCAAAGACTTTCATCGATAATTCGACGAAAATAAACGAATGTGTTCTCCAAAAGGCAATGCTGCGAAAAACAGGCCACCAACGCAACTCGATGAAACGTAATCCAGTTTACGAGAGCTACGGTGTTGCCGTCAGCGACAGTAGCCATTCAGGTTTTCGTTCGGAATCCAATGTAGTTTATCGCAGTAGTGGTGGAGGCGGTGGAGCGAGAAATCGATCGCCATCACCCGAATGGAGCCCCAACGAAATGGTGCGCATGTCGGAGAAATATGGACGTGACGAGACTTGGAGCGGTGCTCGTCAAAGTAAAGCCAATAATAGTGAAAGCGTGACTGCTGAACTAGCGCCCGGTATCGTCGTCGAGGGCTATGTGGCCGATTTGTAACAACCGACAACTGTTACTTCTGTTCTATTCGTATCGCGACGTATATTATTATAGCTGGTAGTGACTTTTGAGCGCTTCGCTTATATCCTTTTTCTCTGTTCATTTTTTTTATCATTCGTTCGAGCAAGCAAGTTCCTAATGGATCATATATTAATCGTGCGTTACAATTTAATTCTTGTACACTGATAAAGAGACAAGTTGTTTGATAAAAATGATATATATATATATATCATTTTATACACACACACATGTGTATATATATATATATACATATATATACTGTTGCTTACTTCAACGTTAACTTTATTGTAATCTCTCACGAGAATAAACGTGTGCATGATCGTTCCGGGCTAAACGAGTTTGGAATGATTTCAGATTGTAAAAATCAACGAACAAGGGTTGTTAAAATAACAATTAGTTTTATTTCATTGTTTAGTCTCGATGAAAGATCGTCATTTAATCGAAACTCTCGTTTTTTTTTGTCTGCAACTTAATAATACTTATTGCATAATCCTTGAGAATGATACAATATTCTTCATTTGAGCGCTAACTTAATTAACGGTTGTTTATTTACAAAATTGATTAATGATGATAAAAACATATAGTCGTCGTCGTTCTCTAGTAATCTGAAGCACAGTGTAAACACACGAGGATACAAAAGAAATCATTGGATCTCTGAGTTTTCACAATTGTTCGTTCGACTGCCATTAACGAGAAAGCCAACGAGGCTGGCTGTCTTTTTTTCTTTTCGAAAAATACATATACGTTATATACCACTACGATGCTTTAATTCTTTTTCTTTTGCTGCACATTACCCAGAGACTCTTGGTACCTCGCAATTAGCTGCTCCTGAACTTCGGGAGTACAAGGGCTATACCTAGCGTACTCCATCGTGAATTCTCCTTTACCTTGCGTTGACGATCGCAGCTCGCCCGAGTAGCCGAACATCTCGTTCAATGGTACCTCTGCGTAAACGGTGAACCATCCGTCACTACCAGAGACACCTTGAATTAATCCTTTCCTACGAGTTAACTGGCTCATTACCGTACCCTGTGTACAAAACATAAAAAACCATTTTTACTTCACTCTGAATATAAGTAAGAGCAAACAAATTCGACACTTTAATTACCTGGAATTCCTCAGGTCCCGTGATTTCAACCAACATAACGGGCTCGAGAATCTGCCAGGTTCCATTGTCAAAACACTGTCTAATAGCTCCTTGAGCAGATAAGAAGAACGCATGCTCCGACGAGTCGACAATATGATGTGCACCATCTATCAATCTAAATCTCAAACCTGCCAGTTTGTTTCCCGATAAGAGACCTTTCTCAGACATATATAAGAATCCTCTCTTTATGCCGGGTACAAATGGCTTTGGTACGTTTGTTCCAATCGTTTCGTCAACGAATTCCAAACTTGTATTTTTTTGAGGTGGAAGAGGCTGTTCAAAGAAATCAATTTTTAAGAAACACGTTAACGTTGAATAATCGATTGGTAAAAAACAATTGATCTTTACCTCCAAGACTCCTATGACACGACCGAATTGACCAGCACCACCGGTCTGTTTTTTGTGAAGATAATCGAACTCACAAGGGGCTGAAAGTGTTTCTCTGAAGGCAACCTTGGGCTTACCAAGTATGACTGGACAGTCGTATTCACGCTCCATACGCTGAGCGTAGATATCCAAGTGCAATTCACCCATTCCAGAAACTATACTTTCCTTTAAGTAGATACAATAATGAAACAAGCTATTATTTTAATAACCCAATTGAATGTTATACAACTCACTTTATTGTCGGGATCGTATTCAAAGCGGAATGTTGGATCTTCCTTGGTAAACCTAGCGATGGCTTTTGCAAAGTTATCGCGGTCTTTGGAATTTTTAGGAACAATGGACATGGAAACAACAGGTTCTGGTACAAATATCGACTCCATAGCAAGTGGCGCATCGATCTTCGTTGTAAACGTGTCACCAGAAGCGCAATCAACACCAAACAATGCGAATATGTCTCCCGCGTAGACTTCATTTACGTCTTCCATTGTATTTGAATGAAGTCGTACTAATCGCGCTACTCGAACCTACGAATAAAATATCATGTAAATAAATATTCAGTTTTATCTCTATCAGGTTTTCGAATTTATACCTTCTTTCTTGTTCTCGTATTCCAAATGTTATCCGTTTTTTTCAACATTCCTTGATAGCATCGAAAGTACGTCAGCTGACCAAATTTCCCAGCTTCCAATTTGAATGCTAATCCAACAAATGGATGTTTATCAGAACGTTCAGGATTTAAAATTATTTTCTGTGGCTCTTCTTCATCGCTAAACAATAAGACAAGCTCTTAGAAAAATATTCTTGTGTCTAATATTTTCTTGATACTCACTTTTTCATATTTTGCAAAAATGCAGTGTTTTCTACTTCCCCAGGATTTGGTAAGTAATCTATAATTGCATCGAGCAAAGGCTGTACACCCTTATTTTTCAAAGCTGTTCCAACTAAAACAGGAGTAAATGTTCTTTTTAAGCACGTTCTCCTAACAGCATCAGCTATATCTTGTTCTGTAATCTTTGACTCGTTCAAAAACAATTCTCCAAGGGTTTCATCTGCGTTACTCAAATGTTCAATAAGCTCCTGTCTTCGTGCTTCAACCACTGTACAAAAAACATTTAATATGTTTAACAAATCATTCATAAAAATAATCGTTGTCAATTAATAAAATAATATTACCTGAAGCCATGTCCTTTGGTATTTCATCAGGTCTAACAATCTCTCCACAACTGCCTTCGAAATACAATGCCTTCATTCGAATCAGATCGATCACTCCCTTTGTATCGCTTTCTTTACCAATTGGTAGTTGCAGAAAAGCAGCATTATGTTTTAATTTGTCTTTCATCTGTTGTAAAACTCTGCTTGGATTTGCACCCATTCTGTCCAATTTATTAATAAACGCCACACAAGGTACATTATATCTGTTCATTTGCCTATTTACAGTTAAGGTTTGCGATTGTACTCCTCCAACTGCACAGAGAACCAAAACTGCACCATCCAAAACACGTAAAGATCTTTCAACTTCTACAGTAAAATCCACATGACCAGGTGTATCAATAATGTTAATGTTGTAGTCTTTCCATAAAGTATAAGTTGCAGCTGATTGGATAGTAATTCCTCGTTGTCTTTCCAATTCCATACTGTCCATAACAGCACCAACATTATCTTTACCTCTTACCTGTAAAAAATATAAAATTAAAAAAAGAATGTCTCAATGTCTAATTTACTACAAAGAATGATCAATCACCTCGTGCATTTCTGCTATTCGTCCAGTGTAAAATAAAATACGTTCTGTCAACGTAGTTTTACCAGAATCAATATGAGCTGATATTCCTATGTTTCTAAGTTTTTCAATGGTTTTATGCTCTGCATATTTTGTATACGAAGCCATACATCGTCCTTTGATCTAAATAATTAAAAATCAAATAATGACATTTTTCACCAAATATCTTAATTTAATACTACTTTAAATGATTTAAATTAAATTAGTTTAACCTCTACAAAGATATAAAATATAATCACCTCTAAAACAGCTGATGGCAATCTTGACAACATTGAAAGATTTGATTTACACCTCAACACAGATATTATCGTCATTTTGAAAGCTTAATATTTGTTATTCTTTTACTATGTTCAATAGTAAATAAAAAATTATTCCAATACACACTTGCGGTATTGCTGTACCCCGTGCTGTACACCACACCAGAGTACAGAAAGCAGCATGGAGCTCTACCTACACATGCATATTCGACGCTATCTGTATGTTGTAAACCACGTGAATGCCCCCCACCAGTAAGTACTACATTCGAGAAAATTGTGTGAGTGCCTTACGTGAAACTGACACAAGATATAATAATTTATGCAATGTGCATGAATTTGTTGCAACAAATAATAGGTATAATGGAACATTTAGGTTACGTATATGTGGTCTTATGAAATCTTTACTTATTTTGATTAATAATCTTTTCCAGTGCACAATACAGACACATGTTCTAATCATTACATGTACGAAAAATAATTTTGACAAATAGAAACATATTACTTAGTGTCAAATTACAGCGATTGACAGATATGAGAATGCTGATAAAAGTACTTCAGCCTAAATGGAAATTATTCAAATTACCATTGAATTTTGTTCAATCATGCAGCACAAGTGTCAATGGTGTATCAATTAAAGATAAAAATGATGAAGAGTTTAAAGATTGGAAAGAAAAACTGCATTCTACAATGACTATATATGAAGATTTTATTACAAAAGACGAAGAAAAATGTTTACTCAATGAAGTAGAACCATACCTGAATCGAATGAGATATGAATATTCTCATTGGGACAATATGATTCATGGGTATAGAGAAACTGAATTCCCTAAATGGAATGAAGAAAACTCAAAAATAATCACAAAAATTAGAAAAAAAGCTTTTCCACTAGATATGCCACAGCTTGGACTTGTACATGTACTAGATCTTGCAGAAGAAGGTTGGATAAAACCTCATGTTGACAGCAGTAGGTTTTGTGGTGAAATAATTGCCACAGTAAGTTTGTTGAGTGACAGTATTATGAGGCTTACACATGTTGGACATGAAAAAGAATATTGGGATGATTTTTTTATACCAAGAAGATCCTTGTATATCATGAAAGGAGTTGCTCGACATAAATATAATCATGAAATTCTAAGTAAACAAGATTCAAATTATCAAGGAAAGCTTATAAATAAGTTAAGACGTGTCTCGATTATTTGTAGAAGTGAACCAAATAAATAATATTTTCTTGATTAAAAACTATCTTTCCCAATGTAAATATGTAAAATAATTGTTCTCACAAAAATCGTCAGAAAAATCGAAAGATGAATAAACACTAAATATTTATTTAAATATAGTCGACTTTTTACAATTAAATTTTTTTATTATAAAACCTATTGTAAGAAATATGATTCGTTAAAAATATAAAAATCGTATTTGGCGGACTTGCCAGAAGACTTCTGCTAGATGTTTTTCTAATATGGCGAATACGCTCATCATGTGGAGTATATAGAATACGTTTATTGATAAAGGTTTTGTAAAAAAAGCATGTGACATAAAAGTTTGTTTACCGTTATTTTATATTAAGTTTGAAAAAAGCAAAAAAAATGTAAGTTTTCATAATTTTATGTATAAATCGACACTTAATTTATAATTCACCGGGCAAAATCATTTTGAGGTTAAGAATAGATTAGAAACTAAATTTGACGGTAGCTTTATTAAAAAACCATTTCTATATTTATATTCGTAGATATTCGTAATGTCCAGCCTTACAAGTTTTATGTGTGCTGCTCTGAAAACATGGGTGCCTCAAGTTACAGCAGTTCGATTTCGATATTGGAAAGACAAACCAAGAACAATTAAAAGATATGGATACAAAGATCCAATCGATCAAAAGGGCACTTTAGCTCATACTGGTGGAGATGCAATCATACAGGAATTACCAATATATCGTCCAAAAAATGCTTGGTCTGAGAAAAAAGCATTATTTGGTCAAAATGATTACATTGACATTCTCGGTGATGAACCAATCAAGCTCACAAAAATTATGTACAATGTTCCCAATTGGCTTAGGGGAGTGAAAGGAAATGAATTTCAGGTTTTGTTGAGGAAAAAGAAAATGTTGAAACGAGGTGTATATCCCATTGCTAGACCTACAAAGTGGAAGGAGCTAGACAAACGTATTCTACAGCTTTATAGATATTTGAACAGAAAAACTAAAACTTTTTATAGTAACCACTAAAATGTATCATAAAATATTTAAATAAAATTGTTTAAGTTGAAAAAAATAATCTGATTTATTTTAAAGAATTCATAATCATGTTTTAGATTTTAATAATAAAAAAAACAACACAATTCATAAAATATTAGGTTTATTGATTATAAATCATACTTTAACCAACCACGTTAGATATCTGTCAATCACAAAAATTGCAACAAATGTTTGCCTTTTCCAAATAAAAAAAAATACTTTGATTATGAATGATCATTGTCATAAAAAATAGCAATTACATATACTCAGTTTAACAAAAAAATATTATAAATCGTTAAATCGCACGCACATATGTTTACACGAAAATTGAAAATAAGTACAAACTTGAAAAGACATTAAAAAAAGTCCATGATTCTAATGATATATTATATGTATAAATGTATTGTACAAATAGTTTGCGAGTATTGTCCATTGTCATTTTAAAAACCAACGGGCTCATTTATACAATTTTCAAGGCTAACATATTTTATTTAGAGCCTATCATCATTTCAGGCAATTTACAATTAATAAAATTAGAATTTCAACCACCACACATAAGAAACATTGACGAGAAAACCCTTGACGTTGTTACAAACAAAAATTCTCAGTGGCTTGCAGCCAAAAGTCTGGTTAAAATTATCAGTAGCAACTGAATGCTGCGAAAAAAAAAAACAATTTGTAAGTCTGCATTGCTGTAAGATTTGCATTAAAAGGTTTTTATATTATGTAAGTAATACTGTTAAGTCTTTTAAAAAGAAATCTCGTCTTGGATTAGAATCTACCAATGGTCCGTTTCACGGCATTAGCAACGCTGTCAGAAAAAAAAAAAATTAAAATTGAATATTTTAATATCCAAATTCTATGTACATTGATTGCCGACAGTCACTTTCATAGCTTAGCACAACAATGTTGCTCATTCTCTCTCATTCATCAGAAATATTACAAATTTGAACGAGGGGATTGACTCTACGTATAAGGTAATGCTATTGGAAATTTACAAATGATTTTGTAAAAATGAGAGAAGAGTTGTCTCGTAATGTTTGCTAGCGTCTAAACTTCGAAGACTATGCCTTTCGTTAGGGTAGACTTGCAGTTGATATGGCTTGCCAGTCTTTACAAGAGCATTTATCAATTGACTGGTGTGAAAGAAGTGAACATTCTCGTCTATCAATCCGTGAATAATTAGTAAACGATTTTCTTCGTCGGGAAACTTATTAACGTAGGTTAAAACGGAGCCGCTTACATAACCGTGAACATTGTTTTGAGGTAGATCCATGTAGCGTTCCGTATAACCCGTGTCATAAAAGTACCAGGACGTTACTGGTGCGCCGGCAATGGACACCTACGTAGAATTCATCCGATTAAAAATCAATTGATTCGTATTATTAGTAATGAAACAAGAAGCATTTAACAATGTATAGTAATAATACCTTGAACACATCAGGGTATTGAATTAAACCCATCAAACTCAAATAGCCCCCGTAAGACCAGCCATGAATGGCGACACGACTCGAATCTATGTAACCTGTCGTCTCAGCCAGCCAGCGAAGCACTTCAACTTGATCATCTAGCTCGACAGTCCCCATTTTTCTCTGTAAGTGACTTTCGAATGCAATTCCTCGGTGATGAGAGCCTCGCGAATCAATAGAAACTACGCAATAACCCTGTGCGGCAAGCATATGCATTCTGAGATGCCTCATTCCCTGAAAAGGCAACAACGGAATTGTAATCGATTGAACAATAGAATCACAGTCAATTTTGACTTAGCAAGTTAAAAACAGATATACTTTGAAAGTGTTCGAGACTAATTGAACCTCGGGTCCACCGTACACGTTTAGAATAGTCGGATACTTCACTCCAGGCTTGAAATTATGCGGTTTGAATATCATTGAGTATATCATATCTCCCGAAGAGATTTTATGCGAAAAAATCTCTGGAGCAAAGAGGTCCGACTCTGGTGTCGAGGGCTCGAGTAAAAATCCAACGGGCGTCAGAGATATATTTTCCACTGTCCAATCGGATTGTGATATTCGGAATACCTGAAACAAAACAATGTGATTATTATTTCAAATTTCCAACACTAAGTTAAATTCAGTATCATGTATCACGTACTTGACATGCAGGAAGGGTCTTTATCGAACTGTAAATAGCCACCATCATCGAACATTCTTTGTTAAAATATACGTTATTGTAGCTGTAACCAGGTCTTGTGAGTAGTCGAGTTTCTAACGGACGGTGAAGGGATACGGCATAAACATGTTGTTCTAATGGGCCTTCTCTTAGACCGACAAAATACACAATCGAATTGACCTCGTCTACCCATATTTCTCGTCCTAGTACTTCCCAGTCGCCCTGAGTTAGAGCCACTTTCGATACAATACGTGGCTGCATAAATGCGCTGTCCAATCGATCCAAAGTTTCCTCAACTTCGTTCCCAGAGCCTAAGCGTCAGGACAAAGCCTCAACGGATATTGATCGTTTACAAGAAGTAATAAAGCGTGAAAGTCGCTGACTTACCAGCTATGCTGGCTGTAATAAGATACAAGTGTCTAAAATCAGTCTCCTCGCTGCCCCAAATGAACTTTACTTCTGTTGGATCATCCGATGGAAGGAAGTGGAGCAAGTCGTTAACATTTATCCAGTGCTGACTGGTTTCTGAGTAGATCACCTGTACAGATGCCGAGGATGGAGTAAAATGGTTCTCTGAGTTATAAACATTTGGCGGAGGCTCGCAAAAATTATCAACTGACAATAGAACTAACTCCAGCCTTTGCTGTTTTCTATCCAACAATTGAAGCCAAATGCTAAAATTGATAATTAAAGTGTTAATAAAATTGCTCAATGATTATCACAAGAAATTAATGGTAATTCCTATAACTTACTGTCGACCGTCTCGCATCCAACCAACTCTAACCAGATACTCCATCCACGGGAACATATGTTGCAATGGATACTGAAGTTCAAGTGTCTCTACATCGATGATTTGCGACGACTCTGTCACCTTGAATTGCACCAGTTTCAAATTGCTTTTGGCGTTTTGCGTGCCTGCCCGTGGAAATCGGAATTCGTCAACTTCGTGTGAGCCTTCTGACGACGGAAAGCAGAATATTTTTACGTCACTTTCGTCCACCTCCTCGTAAACTATCCTGTAGATACCATCAGGAGACTTGGGTTGCCACCAATAGCCAATGTATCTAAAAATGACAACGTAAAATACCATTGCGTGTGCATCCGTTTACTTAGGTTTACTGTAAAAATTTCGTATTTACCTCGTAAATTCTTCTTGCATAACGTACGATGGCGTTCCTGCGCTCAGAGGGTCGTCCGCTAAACTTTTGCCACCTTTTCTGGCATGCGTCAATCTTACCGAAGAACCTGTAATGCTGTGAGATAGATGTATATCTCCAGCGCATGTGTGAGCAACTAAGGCATTGTTCCAAGGACATATTTGAGGGCATAATTTAGCACCAGAAGTAGACATACGAAGCTCTGATGGAAAAAGAGGTCCTGACTGCGGAAAAGTTACAAGTTGTTATAAAATACTGTTGGTATTTCTCATTGACCAATTGAAATTCAAGTATCATTTACCACAAAACCACTGTCTACACATTGATACAGACTACTTGCTGCAGGAAAAACTAATTTTCCACTTTCTGGATGAATCTCATAACTTGTAATGCCCCATGTCACCAGTCTTTTTCTCTCTGAAAGTAACTGCTCTTCCTTGGATAATTGATTGACACTTGAGATACTGAAAAATCATTATGAATAAATTTATCCGTGAAGTTTCTTGGATTTTATACAAGTAGCATAAATGCATACCTCTGAAAGTTGGCTTCTATAACAGGTTGCCACTGTAGGCGGTAGCCATTGGCGTGATCCGAATGAGCCACATCTACATATAGAAGTGTTGTCTCCCAACCGTTACTTGGTGTACTCAAGAAATATATTCTTATCCTGCAAGAATAAAGCGACATTATCATGCATTGCAATAACCTTTAACGGCCCATAAATCCTCGTAACTAGCAATGTTTTTAAATTGTAGGTCAACAGATGGTTTTTAAACGTAACGGTTGGCGAGTAAATTTGCAAGTAAATTTGGCCAAACATCGAAAATGAATGATATTCGACAGTTCGGTAGCGCGCGAAAAATCAGGTGGGTGGTGTAAAATTACCTTCCGTCGGGCAAGGATCTGAAGGTGATGGAACCAGGTACCGAGCCTGCAGACATCCCGGACATACGCCTGCGGAGGTCGCTGACGACACCCCTCAGTTCGTTCCAACTTTTGGGTTTACCGTTGAAATCATGGCTAGTATCGTCACTACTGTCCCCGCTGCTTTGCTCCGAGTCATTGTGGCTAGCGCTCTTTAATTCTTGTTGCTGTTGATGTTGTTGCTCATCGACCCAATGGGTACTTAACGGTAACGAGCTAACCTTGATTAATGACTCAGCCATCGTCGTTGTAGACGTTGAATAATATTGCCGATTATGTCATGCCCGGGTGTCGTCGCGACATCGTCCTCTGTCTGCAACCCCCGTAAGAGCTTTATTTTTAGGTTAGTTGCGAGCAACGAAGATAGACGCTATATCTAAGCGCCTATCTTCGTTGGTGCGAGACAGTACGACAGAGAACCAGAGCCAGTCGACTTTCACTTTCTCTCAATTGCGGCTCGCGAAGCAGCTGCATTACTCTTTCGAGAGAGTGCTCCTCTGTTCCGTACTGTGGCACCTCAAAATGGAATTCGGCAAAAGGTGCGCGCGCCGACTGATAGCATGACAACACGCTTTTACCGTGCAAGCTTTTGCGCCTAGGTGTGTTGCGACACAGAAATCCCCCAGATCAGTAGCTTTTTCTTCGCTACCTACGCTACTACCGCCAATAAATAATACACGCACGAAACTTATTTCGACGAGATAATGTTACATTGCTTTGCTTGACTTTGATAACAGTACAAGCTTTTCACGTGACTTCATTATGCAACGTGTTTTTTCCATTCCTCGTTTATTTCGCAGAGGCGACAAAACTAAACCATCACGCAAAATTGGAATTTCACGTTTTTCGAAAGCGTTACTGAATTTTGATCGCGTGCATTGACGTCGAACATTCAAATTGAAACGAAATCGCGAAAGAGAGCTACACGCGCGCTTGTCGTTTACCTCGTACGATGATTTCTACCATTTGATTGCCACGTATTTCGCTACCTTGACCAGTGGCTCTCAAATGAATCGACGCTTGAGCGACGAATAACCATTTATTTTTTGTTCCGACGACGAAAAAATACGCTTGAACAATTGCAAGCGATTTATACGTGTATATCTGTCGCGTGTGCACGTACGTACGACAGCTGTCATCCTCGATCGTAAGAAGACGATAAAAATTATTTATACGAAAATCATTGCAATGAATTCGAAGCCGCACTGTTTGAAACACGAGAAATTTCATTTCTGGGACTACTTCAAATGGGGAATCTTCTCGAAAAGACGACTTTTCAAGCTTAACTACGAGGTTAGTCGCATATGTATCGGAAAATGGATTATTCAAATTGCCCGCCTTTAAGTTATCATTTTAAATTATTCTAAAGTCTCTTCGTTCACGGTATCCCGTAGGAACGGAACGATTTAAATGTTTTAAAGCCTTAAAAAGCGTTCGTTGTCCTTTGTTTTTCCGTCTTTCAGCGAATATAAATAGCTCTTCGTTGTCGCTCGACTAAAAATTGATGCTTTATATTTTTCATGCGCTTCAGGAAGCTTAACGCTTTTATGTACTTTAACTTGCAAAATAGTCGAAGGGACAACGGCACGACAGTTTCCAATTCACGTGAATTGTAACGAGCACGACGAATTTATTTCAAGTTTCAAGCAGTCGCGAATCGAGTTTCTACCAGAGACCTTTCGAGGCATTCACGAGGATGACCTACTTTGGCTAAGAGTCTAAAAACAAAAAAAAAACGGAGGGAGAGTGAGAGAGAGAGAGAGAGAGAGAGAGAGAGAGAGAGAGAAAGAGAACAAGTTTTGTTAAACTCAGACTATAGGTTGGTTCGTAGAACGCTATAAGGGGAGGATGTTAACAATTGATGAAACTTATTTGTCATACGAGTTTATTTGCTAGTCGTGAAATAGCTTGAAGAAGTATATAAACATCGATCTACGTCTATAGCAAATTTCCGTAATTAATTTACCATGTTTCAGTGGTTATGGATACTAACGATGTGCTCGTTTCGATTCTATGTTAATCGAGCTACTGACAAATTTGAAATAAACTAATTTCCAAAAACAAGAGTGCTGTTTTTGTTGCGTTACATCACATTAATCCGACGTCTAAAGATCAATATTTAAACACAGAAAAACTTGAAATACTTTCGGAATCAACGAAGGGGAGTAATCCTAAATAATATAATATCACGGAATGACGTTACGTACCTTGTCGATGTAAGTTGCCGATGAAACTGCCAGCCGTCTAGTGCTCCTCATCGAGACGTGTTAGTCGATAAAATAATAGACTAAATCGTGCAAAGTTTATGTTTTTCAATAAAATTTATTACTTATACAAATATAATTCTTAATCAAAAGGACTCTCGTATCAAGTAATACAACAATAATTAAAATGACGTTAGAATAAATAAAACTGGCTAAAACTGTTATGTATATATATATATATATGTGTGTATCTATATATATATATGTAAGTTTTGTACTACTGAAAAATATTTGCAATTATCTGCTCTAGTTCAATGATTATAATCTTCATCTAATTTTTATTATACTTTTACTTTTACTATTAGAAAATGTATTCTTACAACTATAAGTTAATACACTTTTTAATGCTAATTTCTAGAATTAAACAATTAGGATCAAGTGGAATGTAGGGGTAAGGTGGACAATAAGTCAAACATTATAATACAATTTTAATGGGTGAATAGTGTTATCGGATAATCAATATCACATTTTCATGAGTGGTTAATCCAATGAAAGAAACGTAAAAATTCAAATACGAGTAATACTCTCGAGTAGTCGTAACTACGAGGTTTTCTAAATGGTCTCAAGGTGGTCTAGTGTATACATGATTTTATTTATATTTATATATATATATACGTCTGATTATTGATCCATCAGTGTTTTATTTATTCATTCTCTCTCTTATCATTTTTTTCTTTTTTTTTTCTTTTTTTTTAAGTAATGTTAGAGATTCATAACCAATAAACTTGCAGAGTTAAATTTGTAATTTTATATTTTCAGTTGTTATTTTGTTTCTTTTCATTTCTTGTTCATCTTACATATCATAAGGCGCTCGTTGTATGACACTAACGATATGGTTATCCAAATGAAAATGAAAAATCTCGCTACATAAAAGTCGCATACAAGTTGTCAAGACTACTCAACATCTAAAGTAATGTCACTTTATAAAGGCTGAGATCTCTTAGCTCTTCCACTACCATGTAATTGATCGTCTTCATCACTTATATATTATTGACAATTACAATTGCAACAGTTGGTTGTTCTTTTCGAATTATTGACATTTTTTTAATTATCCGTCAATAAATATTTGCCATCGTACATATAGATAAGAGTCTATTACAAAGAAAATAAATTAAATAAATAAGACTTATAAATAAAACTTATATCGTACGAATAGGTACCATGATTTGCGAAAACATGTCAAAATAAAAAAAAGGACACGAGTGGAATAAATCGTCGATCTCCTATAGCTATATATGTCAAGAGCCTAAACTCGTCGTCTAAGATTAACTTTTTTATTTTTCATTAAAACGCCCTTATATCGCTTAGTCGTCCTTAAAATCATCCTCTTGCATCTTCGTCAGCCAACTGCAGACTTCTTATATTGATATGTCATTATAATACATCGTTTTGATACGATTCACGCATATCACTGATCGCGAATCTAGAGCTCTCTAAGTATGTATGTTAATTGCCTATTGCGATTTTTTTCCTTCTCGTAATTGTTTTGTTTTGTTATTTTTTTTGTTATTTTTTTTTTATTTATCGTTCATGCATGACGCGCCACACGTTTTGTACAAAAAAAGTCAATCACAAAACTCATCCAATTTGTCGTGTGGCTGCACCAAAAAAAGTTTCTCATCGCGTCCTTCTCGCAACTCCTTTTTCTTTCTCCATCTTTTTTACATATATATGTAATACACACACACACATATATATATATATATATATATATATACATATATATTACATATATATGTATAATAATTAATCAACCTCGCGAACGCGCGATCAAAACAGTCGTCACTGGAATGAGATTGAAAAAATATACGCATACGAGTACGTATTGTTCTTAAAAATTACGATATGCATACGCATATGATATATTTATATAATATAATTGCAATCATATGTATATTATATAATATTTACAGAGGATGATTCGAGTGGTCGCCTTGATATTCTTATATCGTTATTTAATTTTTGTTTGCATTTTTTTTTATTAGCGCGTACGCAAAACAAGTACGCTCAATTTTTATTTTTGCTCGTTTTCTTTTTTTTTCCTTTTTTTCTACTCACAGCCTGAATAGCTGTTCACTCGCGCGAACTGGAAGAAAAAGAGAGATAGAGAGAGAGAGAGAGAGAGAGAAGAGCGAACGAGCGAGCGAGAAGGGTAGCTTTTGCGTTCATCATGACACGCACGTATATAGGAAGATATAACGGCGATTCGCGCGAGTTATCCGCCAAGACTAGACACACCCTCGCCCTGCACGAATTCCATATTTACAATAGGGCGAGGGCTGAGAGAATAGGAGAGGGTAGGAAAAGAGAGAGAGAGAGTGAGAGCACACATTGAACGACCATCGGCGTCGATTCTTTCATCAAATTAATTAAATGTAACTTATACATCTTGTAATAAAAGTATCGATCAAGAGTTTGACTGTTTTTCAAAAAGCATTGACCAAAGATTTTTCCAAGCTTATAAACTAACATTTTTGACTTATATTTGAGGCAATAAACTCCCGTGAGCTAACACGACTAAATGCACGCTAAGAATTTTAACGACGCGTGGCGTCCGACTAGATTAAAAGCTTTGCACTGGGTATAAACGTGCTAGCAGCATTGCATTTTTCATCTCTGTTTTGTCCCACGCGTACCATTTTGATTCAGGATTAAGTACAGCATGCTTCTTCCCCCAGCCCTCTCTCTTTCTCTCTCTCTCTCTCTCTTCCATTCACTAGGGGAGTTTTCTTTCTCTTTACCGTAAAATGAGGCGAAGGGGGGCAGGGAGGACTAGACTTGTTTCTAATGGAATTCTTCATCGTAATAGAGTTATTGCTAAGTCGAGAAAGGGCGTTCGCTTTTCGCGTACAATGCGCATTGTCGTTGTTGTTGTCGTTGTCGTCGCCGTCGTAGTCGTAGTCGTAGTCGTAGTCGTCGTATAGAAAGCACTCTATGTCACTTCTTTTTTGTTTTCAGCTTCTTCTTTTAACCCTCTCGCACAAGACATTCTCACGCACACGCTCCTTTGTTAATTTATTGTCATAATCGAAGGCGCGTACTATGTACAAATAGTCGCATCAAGAGAGAGATATTATATATATGTATATATATAATTGATCCGGGGATTAAACATCGTTTGCGTAATCAGCAATCGAACGAACACACTATTTTATTTTTCCTTCACAACACTCTCGTCGCACGTATTACAACGAAGACTTCAAAGTATCGATATTTTGTTGACCTGCACAAAGGAAAATGAAAAATCAAGTGTATGCACTCCAATCAAGTCTAGCGCGAAAGCTTGAACACCCTTTCTCGCGTGCTCATCGTGCGGGATACTTTGTTAAAACCAACTGTATACGCTGCCGCTGCCAACGCGAGCGCGAACCTCGTTATAGTTAATGCCGCATAATATAATCAACGTTATTGCTTATCTCGTATCTTAATAATGTATACAATAAGAATAATCGGTCGGCGTCACAGACCAACCTCGTTCTGCTTATTTTGTTCGCTATTTTTAATTAAGTATCATCATTTGTTATATTCACGATTAAGAAAGTGCAATCGTGATAATGCATTTTGTTCCATTATTTATTTAATGTATTCTTCTTGTAATTACTTCGACGTACAATACGTCTGTACGTGTATATCGTTAGCTACGTTTGCTTGGAAGAACACGATGCCGTTTTCAATCATTTCACACACTGAAATGTTTGTAACTTTGAAAAATTGTACGGTACGCGTGGGTCCCTTAATAACGATATACATTGATAAAACATGCACACGATCAATTCCAACCCTCCCTCCCACCCCCGTAGTTGTTATTAATTTCTTTGTCTGTTTCTTCTACGTTTATACGTTTACGAGTAAAAACCCTTTGCGACGCGTCGGTATATTTTTTTCTATTTTTCCTTTTTTTTCCTGTTTTTTTTTTTTTTTTCTGTAACAATTTTACACGCACGCAAGTAGAAAAGGGTCCTGTTTAGTTAGACACGCTTACGCGAGAAAAGGCATCTCTTTTATCGAGCAACATGTGAATTTTTTGAGTTTGTTGGTTATCTTTGACAAATGTGCTTGATTAGAAAAGTTAAGCTTCATTTTTGCCCCTTCGTTATCTTCACTGTTGGTTATAGATCTTCGAAAAAACAATCACGCGAGAAAGAAAAGAACAAATGAGATTACAAAAGCGTGCGACAATTTTTATTTTTCTTATCTTGGGCGCGTATTGATTATGAAAAAACCAGAGGTAGTAAGAGAGTAATTTAAATATAAAACAAAATATAGACTAGATTAGTGACATTTACAAAAGATATATGTATATAGCTAATGATTTGAAAAATATGTCAAGTAAAACGAGTATACAAGCAAGCAAGCAAGCGAGTACACAAGCAAAAAAACAGTTGGTTTAATCAAGCTACCGTTCCGGCTCACCCATCGTCTTTTCTTTCCAAATCAATAAAATTCAGTCAGTCTGTCTTGTGTATTCGTGAAAACTGGCTTCGTCGTGGCACAGATTAGTCTAATACTCTAAAATGACGAGCTCCAGCTCTCAAGAACGACAAGAAGATTGGGAGTGAACGAGTCACACAAGTGACAAAAATAATGGCAGTAACTCTTCTAAATCCATCTGTTATAATCTCACAGCCCGCCTATGAATGTATGTATATTCAATTGTTTTCTTCGCAGATTGCGACGTTCTCTGTTGCGATGCTCTCGGTGGGTCGGTCAGTGTGTCACACTTGCAAAGTTGTCTAAAACCACTTCCAATATTGCAGGAAATATACACACATAATATACAATGTTGTCTAATTAAAAAACT
This sequence comes from Chouioia cunea, assembly GCA_030064505.1. Lineage (NCBI taxonomy): Eukaryota > Metazoa > Arthropoda > Insecta > Hymenoptera > Eulophidae > Chouioia > Chouioia cunea. Next base: position 27,548,550 of record JAOPFQ010000005.1, read on the forward strand.
CTCGTGTCCTTTGATTAATAACAAGCGCGAAGTATATAATGCAGATACGTATATAACTAACAGACTAAACGACTTGTACTATGATAAAAAATCTCAACAGTTCTAGCCAAAAAAATATCTACTGGTCGTTACTTTCTTTCCTCTCAAAGTGTCCTTACCTGACTGCTCATTCGCGTTCAACTTCCAAGGCTGTGTACGTGTGTCGATGCTCATTCCAAGTGAGTGCGCTATATCCAAGAGAGATGCTAGTAATTAACGAAAAGGATTGAGAAAAATAATAAAATGGATTATAAAAAAATAGAGAGAGAGAGAGAGAGAGAGAGAGAGAGAGAAAGAGAGAGAGAAAAACGAAGGATAGTGTTCTTAATAGGAGGAACGATATGTATAGAAAAAAAAAGATAATATGTAAATATCGCAAACACACAGACCAACACAATAATTATTACTTTGGCAAATGTCAATTAGAGGAGGAGCGAGGAAGGAAGATAGGCTGGATTCAAAAATTATTTTGAAAAAAGATAATGAGAGGTAATATAAGTGACAGATACGAGGAAAATACACAAACATGTTAGCTACAAGTTTTTAAACTACTTTATTGGCAATTTTTCTAGGCATGTCGACTAAACTAAATTACGTTTATCATTTTAATCGGTATCGGTGTTAGTGAGTGATTGCTTTGACTTGACGTTTTTTTTTTTGGACTTGCTTTTTTTTCTTTAATTTGTAAGTGAGTGAGTCAATAATACAGATCTCCATCTATACGTAACACAGGAGGCTACATACATGCGCGCAACTCGACAACATCCTTTCCTTTATTTTCTACGAAAAAAATTATTTTCTCTCAAACTCTTTCGTCCAATAGCAGCCATTAGTCACTTTTGCCGTATACGTTCCAAAAAACTTCAGCGTGATCAGTGTATACAACCAAATAGCGGCCATAAGTAATTACAGCCTTGCTCTCCAACTTGAATTCTCTCAATCGTATCACTAAGTATTATCTACTAATTATTACTACTATTGATTATTGCTTTCGGAAGCTATAGATTACGGAAGATTCGAAAATATACAGAAAAAATGCATGCACTTTTAAAAGTATGTATATGTATATTATAATAGCTTGATCGGCGGCTCTCCACAAAAAAAAAAAAAAAAGAAAAAAAAAGAAGCTCCGAGAGTCGCCGTTAAAAAAATAAAGAAAACAGACACATCCCAATATTATTGTTGTTATTCAACGATCTCGAGCTCCACTCTAAAAAGTTGAATCTTTCTCTCAGCTCTCTTGCTTTCTTTCACCTCTCATACACGCTTGCACACACACGCACGTCACAGCTTCAATCGACAACACGCTCGATCCACCGTGCGCGTGTGTCACCATTAATCTGGGCGCATTCCATAATTATTATTGTTATCGTTAATTATCGGTATAGTAATTATTATTATTATTATTATTATTATTAATATCATTATTATTAATATCATTATTATTATTTCTCATTTTATTGTTATTCATTAATTATTAGGTAATGTTCTCTTTCTCCCTTTCTCACACCCAAGCCTCTGCTTATCTAAACGTCAATTCTCACACAACCGTCTCTACACGCTAATGATGATGTATATGATGATGATGTGGTGATAGAAATGGCGATGTTGGTAGACGTGACTATAATCAATGACAATGATATGATGATAGTAAAAAGATGAAGTCTTTACAACATTTACTACAACAATAATGGCAGCAGTAGCAGTATAGTGGTTAGCGAGAACAATAGTACATGGCATTAATTACAAAATAGTGAGGAACGCCCATTAAAGTAGTGCTCCTGCTAACCCATCACTACTGCTTGGCTTCATTTGTTTATTCATTTTTTTTTTGGTTCAATAATCTCATTTATTGTTCTCGTTTTGTTGCTCAGTTTGCTCTTTTTCTCTTACGTCTCTAATACGGTTCTCGCATCTCTACGGTTATACAATCTCCGTTAATTACAGCGAACGATTCGTTCGAAAGTTCAAATTTCTTAGAAACTCGTTATTACTAGCTTTGTTTAGTTTTTTCTCGTAATCTCATGTGTAAGAAAGGTGAGAGTCCAGAGAAATCATGTTCATATGAGTATTGACAATCGTAACAACAATAGTAATAATAGGCGTTTATATATATAATATATATATATATACATATATATGTATATATGTGTGTATATATATGTATAGAGAGAGAGAGAGAGAGAGAGAAAGAAAGAGAGATAGAAAAACAAAAAAAATATTTATGACTAATGATAGTGATAATGATGTTAAAGTAATGAATGTACAATTCATTTGTTTAATAAACCGACATGCTTCTCGCAACTAAGATCCGAAGATCCTACTAATACTATGATGGTTAGATCTCAAAAACTACACAATGCTATGAAACATAGACAAACAAAAGGAGAAAAAACAATTATTAATTCAATTAGTGAGTCTGTTTTTAGGTGTCAAAAATAAAAAAGAGAAAAAAATCTTCATTACAAAAATCTCTCCAGATACTTGTTATACAAAATAAAGGTTCGTGTGTAAAAAAGACACAACAAATCCAAAGAGTGGTGTGAATAATAGAGGTTGTACAGAACAGAAAGAAGTAAAAGTGGTTTCGGACGCTCGAAAGTGTGACGGCATTTATTAAAACGTCCACGTGTCTAAGTACTCGTAATAACTAGTTGAACGTTCTACATCTAGTCGATAACTGCCTAAGAGCTATTTAAACTCGAACAAGCGCACGTGTAATGTTACGCGGATGGAAGAAAAGCCTCGAAAGAAAACGCAATAAAAAATAACTCGTTTTTTTGTTGCGACAAATTGATTTACGGCGGCGGCGCGAGAGGGGAAGCTTTATTTAAGTAGCGATGCACTTTTATTTTAACGCGTCATTGACAGAGAAAAGAAAGAAAGACTTTATCACGTGCTCGAAAGAAACGAACAAGTACTCCTGCCGATAATGGCATGTATGCATACTTCTGCTCTCGCGGCGCCAATCGTATTAAACAGCGGAAGAGAACGAAGGGGGAGGGGAGTAGCTAAAGTATAATAAGTATACGTACGTGTTCAGCCCGATAATACGTAAAATAATACTACTAATAATACTTATGCATAAGATCGATAATATCGGTACTAATATCAGAGAGCATCGGTAGCAGTAGTGATAATAAATAAAAAAAATCAAAAATTTCTTTTTATCCAGGGCGTAAGGTGTAAGGAGTGTAAGTAGGGAGAGGGGGGGGGAGTAGAGAATCATCGTTGGAGATTACATGAAAGAATTATAGGAACCCTAACGCGTTGTTTGCACTACTCGACAAAACGGTGTGTGTAATGTATGTTCGGTGTCGATCGCTGGCGCAGTCTTTCGCCGGCACGCCGCGTCGCCGCGCTGCATCGTGGCACGCGAGTTAAGTACGACGAGAGGAGTAGACTTTAACGGGAGAAGAAGAAGAAGAAGAAGAAGAAGAAGAAGAAGTAGAAGAAGAAGAAGACAGTCTTGCCGCGCGTTGCCACGTATATGCTCGAGCGCGAACGATCGCGCGCGTGCGTAAAGAACAAGTTGAGAGTGTGAGAGAGAAAACAAAGGTTATATTCTCTCTCCGTAAGAACGCTCGGCTTGGTCCTGCTTGGTAATGATGTACTTACTGATGAAAGGGGGGTTGGGGGCATTTTGTTCTGTCGTCTATGTCTTAGACGTACATGCCCATACCATACATGGAGCCCCAGTCGACGCCCTGGAAGCTCGACATGTCGACATTGGTGAGCGAGTAGCCTTGGTAAGGGTTGGGCGGTGCGACACCCGCCGTTGCCGGTGAATTCGCCTGTGGCTGACCGGGAGCTTGAGGCGCCGCCGCTGGATTCGTTGGTAGAGCTTGCGCTCCGGGTGTCGCTGCCGCCGCTGCCGCCACCGCCGCTGCTGCTGCGGCCGCGGACGCGGGTATCGGATAGGGTGCGTAACGATAGGCTGACAGCGGTGAGCCTGGATAACCCTGAGCGGCGAACAATTTACCGTAACCTGCAACGGCGTTCTGTACCTGAGCCGCGGCTGCGGCTGCCGCTGCTGCTTGAACCTGAGCTTGTGCTTGCGCTTGAGCAACGAGCTGCGAGGCTACCGCTGCACCTGCCACTGGTAACGTTGGCTGTGGGGCCAAACGAACGGCTCCTAGAGCGCCAAGTACCACGCGTTTACCCAAAGCTAAAGCTCCTGGCTGTACCGCTTCTTTTGGCTGAGCTTTTTTACACTCGACCTTCTTGTTCTTGATGGTGTGGAAGTGTATCTCGCACACTCGGTCGACCACGTCTTCGTTTTCAAAGGTGACGAAACCAAAGCCTCGGTGTCGTTTCGTTTGCTGATCCATCAACATCACCGTCTCCTCGACTTTGCCGAATTGATTGAAGTAGGCTTTGACCTCTTCGCTCGAGGTGTCTTGACTCACGCCACCGACAAAAATTTTCTTCGTGCGGTTGGCCTGTTTGGCACGATTTTTTGGTGTGGCGTGCTTCGGGTCGATCTTCTTGCCGTCGAGCGTGTGGATTGGACACTTGAGCACCTTGTCTACGCTGCCTGGCTCTGCGAACGTGATGAAGCCGAAGCCACGGCTGCGCTGTAATTCGAAGCCAGAAATTTTTATTTGAAGGCGGAATGAGAGAAAGAGAGAAAGAAAAGGATAGATGGGAGGGTAATTGCCGTTCGTTGCGTCAGTAGAGAGAGAGAGAGAGAGAGAGAGCAACTTCTCTCTTTCTCTGCTCGGTGACTCTGTGTATGTGCGTGTGTGCTCGTTCGTTCGTTCGTGCTTGCCAGAGGAAATTATTTTCCCAACGAGGGGATGCTTAATTACGGATTTCCACGAGCCGCCGGTCATTCTCTATACTTTTGTTTGAGAACAAACGACGCCCCGGTCCCTTTTGTCATGAAGAGAGACGAGGAGAACCAACTAGCGGATCCTGTCCCGCGATTACCCTCTCCCCGACAAGTTGCTTTCTCGCTCAACTTTTCAAAGGGAATACGAATAACAATTATGCGAAATCGCTTCTGCAAAAGACATGTTTTCGTCCAATTCAAACCATTGCCAAATTGAATATAGCTCGATAAGTCAACAAAATGCTCGAATTATTGAGGTTGAAAGAAACGATTCGTTTGCACAGTATCCCATTTTCATCTGACACAAATAATTTATTTGATTAACGGGAGCATTTCATAGATGTACTACTGCACGTACTTGTCATTTGTTCCAATCTCAAATGAATTTCTCAAAGAAAAACCCAGGCCGAAAGCCAAGTTAAACGCACAAAAAAATTCATCTCGACGTACCAACGAAACACGTTAAATTTGGAATAAATTTCACATTTTTACTTTTGTTATTTCAAACAAAAAGAAAAATAGTACAGCCGGCTGCATTCGGCAAAATTTTCAATCCAATTTCTCTCTTGAAATTTAAAACAAACATTTCCTTGAGCCCACCCATCTCGACATTCAATAATATTCAGTAGCTATTCAAATTAACTTTGTCGATATTCCAATAACGAACCACAAATATTCGTCATGATTACAAATAAAACGAAAAATAGAATAGAAGAGGGTGTATGGAAAATGAACAAACCTGTGTGACAGGATCCTTCATGATAAGTACATCAGTGACGGTACCAAACATGCCAAAGTACTCTCGAAGTTTCTCACTGCTTGTTTGCCATGAGAGTCCACCAACGAAAAGTTTACCCGGCGCTGGATCACTACTGTTTGGCGTACTACGACCTGAACTGCTCGAATGACTACCGTTCAACGGCACCAGGTTGTTGTGAAACTCGTGCTCGATACTCGCTGTGCCGTTTGCTGCTGCGGCTGCGGCTGCTGCTGCTGCTGCTGCTGCTGCCGCCTCCATACCCGCGCTAAAACATTTATCCAGTCGTTGTATATATATACATATATATTTTTTTTCATGTGCAATTTTAAGTCAAAAACTACATTTCTGTTCTGTTTCTATCGTTATTACAAGTACATCAACAATTTGTAATTTTTTCAGATATTGCCACTTGGGTTTATCACTATCGCTGTAGTATCCATGTTGCCTTTCGTAGCGTGGCATAGAACTTTCGTCACTACGATAGACGTTCGGTAAGACTTGTTTATTCTATTCTAATGTTACTTTTTACCCTACCGAGTTTTCACTGCAATTAAAAATTCAAAAGTTTCAAGACGGAGTAAAAAGAGAGAGAGTGTGTAAAAAAAATTGAAAAGGAAGCTTGAATAAATTTTTCCTTCCTCCCTTCAAAGAAATAACAAGGCCTTAAACTTATAATTGGTTTAAAGTCGCCAAGCTGACGCATACGGGCAAAGATTATCATAACCCAAAGACAAACGTTTATCTACACGTCAACCTTGCGTATTTCCAACTTTCCATGTTTATCTTGTATACTTTGTTCGATGAATTTCATCAAGCTAATTATTTTGTAATCAAACTTTTATCAAATTAAAATGCATACCCCCAGAGCGCAAAGCATAGAAAATAAAAGAAAAAACAAGAATAACGATAAAAAAAACCAAAGGAATGAAAGTAAAAAAAAAGAATGCGACAAATGCTCGTATATATATATATACATCTACTCCCCTGGATATATATAAAATCAAAGTGAAAAGCATCATGTGAAGCGTAAGGGTATAGGTAATGCGACTGCATACCAGTCGTACGTGAAGTTACTCTAGTCTGAAAATATTAGCATAACGTTGGGTGGTGGAAAAATGCCATTGTGCTATACACAGTTTATCCTTCGGCATACATATCCCCCCGAAAAGTCCTCATCACGTCGTCGATGGTGCGTTGCGTGTGTTAGGAGAAAGAGAGAGAGAGAGAACCCCTCTCATCCCCCAAAATCGATACTTTTCTCTCCCTTTCTCGTGTGCCCCTCGTGTACGTAACCCCCAAAGGAAAGCGCTTTTGGTGTATATAGGCAGTCAGAAACGAGAGCGAGAGAAAAAAAAACGTTAGGTCTCTCTCTCTTTCTCTTTCTCTCTCAATCAATGATGTGTATGTGTATATATGTATATAGAATGGTTTGGTTGCAGGTTTGGCGGCAGTCTACCACGCTGGGAGATACCCTCGAAGCCTCAGTTCTTCGACCTACGAAATCCGCGCAACCTCAAGGTGAGAGAGAGAGAGAGAGAGAGAGAGAGAGAGAGTCAGAGGCACGCGCAGCCTACACTTGCAAAGCTTGACTACGTTTTCTCTTCCCCTCTTGATTACGATATAGAAGAGGAAGAGGGTAAAGGAAGAGGGGGGTTGAGAAACAATGGGGGGTAGAGAGAGAGAGAGAAAGCCCTACCCATATGCGAAGCTCGCGTTTGGTAGGTATATAAAGTAGGCGAAGAATTGCTAGCGTTGTGCCTTTCCACCCCCATTTCAGAGGAGGTAGTAGAGGCAAGCAAGCAGGCAGGCAGGACGAGGGTGGCGCTGAAGCGCGCAGTCGCGCGATCAATATGCGGGGCCTAGGGGGTTGCTCTCTGGCTTTGCGCGCCGCCGCACTACCTCGCCAGCCACTCGTCGCTAGTCCTTGCGCGAACGTCCGACCGGACGCATCTCATCCATATCATCCGGCTCTTCGATATCTCTCTCTCTCTCTCTCTCTCTCTCTCTCTTGCTCTATCGTTTTAAGTCGGGTTTTCCTATTCTTTTTTTACCTATTTTTTTCTGCTCTACTTTATTCCAACCCTCTTCTTCTACAAGTTGTCTTTTTTTTCTTCGTTATTTTCTTGTTGTTCTGTCTCGCGAGTGACTTTATCAACAGCTTGACCAGTCAACGTTCGCAATTGTTCAAGTGCGATGTCGAGAATATTGTCCTGTCACAGCAGTACGTCTTTAGCTAAAGTTACTGGTGTGACGGGACATTGTCCTCGGCTCGTGCTCATTCAACGATACCATACCTACGCAGCAGTACAGCATACAGCAAACGGGTAAGCAACGAACGAGCAAGAAGCAATCGCAGGAGAGACAGAAGATAAACACGCAAAGTCGATAAAGGCGCGGCACATAGCCAGCCCCAGCCTCCTCCTCCTCCTCCTCTGCCTCCTCCTCCTCCCTTTTTGCGCGCTGTGGGGCGGAGGCTGACGAGAGCTACCTAGCTGGCAAGAGAGACCGTACGAGAGAGAGAGAGAGAGAGAGAGAGAGAGAGAGAGAGAGAAAGAGATAGAGAGAGAGAGAGAGATAGACAGAAAGAGAGAGAGGAGGAGGTTAGAATTGCAGTCGTCGACGTCGCGCGCGCGAGAGAGAGAGAGAGAGAAGCGGTCTGTGTGAGAACGCGAAGCTTTCCCGATCGATCGCGAAGCACATAGCCGACCGACACCGTCTACTAGTATCGATTAGCTTCCGCGAGTGATAAACAACGCGCCGCCACCATCGTCGTCGTCGTCATCGTCGTTGTCATCGTCATCGTCGTCATCGTCATCATCATAAGGGTTCACATCTCTCGGTCTTTTTTTTTTACCCGTTACCTATATAAATATGTATGTATACATATATATATTTATCAGGCGCCGTGTAAAATAACTAATCGACCGAGTCAAACATTCGCGATGAATTGCGTTAAAATAATCTTCTGACGTAAACTCATAGCGGAGGCTGCTGCTACAGCTACTGTTACTGCCGCCGGTAATTTAACAAGCGAAAAAAGGGGGATGAGCGCGTGCGCGCGGGGGTGGCCACGGAAAAGCACACACTCACACATACATAGACACACGCGCGCGTCAGCCGTCGTCGTCGTGCAGGTCATCGCGGTCAGATGTCGACAGCGTCCCTCTTTCTAACTCCCCCACAAAGCTTACGATGGCAGTGGCAATGACACCGACCGTGCTACTGATGATGCTGCTGCTGCTGTTGCTGCTGTTACTACTGTTACTACTTCTGATGCAAGTGTGCAAACTTGGTGGATTTGTGTGTGTATGACAGGATCATCTAACCAAGGGTACACACTGCAGGGTAACGTGCAGATGATGTATTGACAATCGTAGAAATCGTTTAGTTACTTTTCCTTGTAATTGTTGTGTGTGTTTGTGTGTATATATATATTTACACACACATATATATATTGATTACTCCTCACCAATGTGCTTATGAGTATTATCTTCACCGTAGATATTTCTGTACCTCATTTTTATACATATATATGCTTATTTTATAGGTATACATAGACATATAACTCTGTGTCTATACTGACATAACCGGATATATAGAGTATGTCATAGATTGTGTAGGCAAAGCTTTCATAATAGATTCACACGTTCTCTTCTTTCGATATTGAATACACACACACACACACACACACACACACACACACACACTCTCTCACAATTATGATGCTACCTTTTCTTCTTCGATTATCATTAGTAGCCTAGATTCTAGACAGACCAATCGATGTGCAGCATGTACACGCTCAGAGTGTCCTAGAGATACTATTTGTCTCGCCAAAAAATCTGACGAGATCGGATAGATAAACTATGCTTATCTCATCACGATGAAATATAAAATTTGTATAAAATCACTTTTATACGAATTTTTCGTGTATAAATATAAAACTTCGTAAAGGGAGCTTTTTGTCATTTACTTGATAAGCCACCATGTACAACACAATATGATTCAATTCCGTTCCATTCCAAACCGTCAAATATCCCAATCTTGATATTTACGTGTTTAGAGCATGATCGAATACTTGATAGAATATTGGTTATTTCGAATGACTGGCAGAAATAGAGAAAAGAAAAAAAAAAGAAAAGTTTATTGGTCGATATTTGATTAGTTTAGATTGAAAACAGTGTACTATTATTGTCCGGTCTCTTTCAAAGTATCCGCTTGTATCGTCAAACGGTCGTACTATAGAACAGTAGTTGTTTAGACTAATTTTAAAAACATATTTTAATCACATTTGAAACGATTAACGTGTGACACATGAATATTTTAGAGATGGATAAAGCTAAGTTTCTACGCTTTGAATGGAATGCTAACAGGTAGAAAATGATCGTCTACAACTAGAATGTAACAACTCGTGGACATTTTGATCGTTAGCTAGAGGGAAGATGATATGGTAGTGGTGTTGAGGTTGACTTGAAAATCATTTATGGGAAGGCAACGCTAACGCGCCGTTGTCTGCAGTCGATAAAGTAGAGTCGAGAGGGCTCGTTGACGGTTTGCCTTTTACCGACTGTAGATACCAACGGCTGATAATAAAACGTCCTAGTTAGAAAAGCGTGGAACACGAGCAAAATATAATATTGATCTATCAAAAGTAATCGTACGTCTGCCAATCCAACAATCTCGCTAAATAGTACGTTGCGACGGTAAATCACGTTAACTACCGAAGTTGATGCATTCTCGTGGAGTCCCGAAGAACGACGATAAAACGTTAATTAAAGATAAATAAAGGAAGCTCAAGCCAGCGGATTATGCATTAGCGTTCGATCGATTTCCTAAATTAAATAGTCCGGAATAGCCTCGACTGCTGCTCCTCTATCGTAAGAGAAGAGTAGCAGAAATGGCTTAAACGAAGATAATGTCGGGTGCAAACATGTGAACGATGGATTCTCGCGAGTGCGCACGTGCGTTAAAATTCGCTACACAAAGCCCGAAAACTGCCAGTCAATAACGGCAGAATTCCTATACGGAATACCTATACGTATGTTTATATATAGCAAACGTAGCAAATGATATTGCAGCGCTAACGACTAGTCCGTGTGTGGGAATAATCCAGTACCGGGTGTGCAATGTGCAACTCAAGTTCTCTTTCTCTTAGCGCGTTGTTACGAAACCCCACCGTATCAATTCGATATACTAATAGAAATTTGATTACCAAGCTGGGGGAGGAGAAATTAAGCCGACCATGGGTCGAAATGAAACCTTTAACGCGACACCAACGATTGTGTCTTGAAGCGAAAGATCCTCGTATAAATCACGTTGTTTCTTCGAATCCAATTCTCTAGTGCTTCGAGGCCACAATATTCCAGATTACACTCCAGTTCTGGCTATTCTTTCCCGCTCCCTTTTATCTCGCTAGCTTTTTGCGTGTCATTTCAGTTACGCGAAACTGACTATAAGGGATATTATTGCCAAGAGCCGATATTAAGTGGTGCACATCGAAATTGTTGAGAACCAAGAGATTGTTCGGCTAGTCTAACTGGGTGGTATCCAAAACTCAGAATAGTTCGGATGCATCGCATTCGATTCGTTTGATAGATGGATCTGCATTCTGAGCTTCCTCCTCGTGCTACACGTCTTCTAAATCTCTCTGGTCTATCGCGTTAATAAAACTAACGGGAAAACAAAACTCAAAGACAAACGACTCGGGCTAGTGTATACGGGAGCATACAAAAAGCAGTACTAAAATAGAGATATAATAAAGACAAGTGGCGAAGGAACAAAAAACAACAGAAACTTTATTTGATTCTAAATATTGATCGGTTATCATTGGAATGTTGGTGAGTGTTGATTAAGAGACAGAGAGAAAGAGAAAGAGAGAGAGAGAGAGAGAGAGAGAGATGGCAAACATTACCTGGGCATTAGCTCTCGTAGGATGTGCTTTCGTTCGTTCGGCCTCTAATAACGGACGTCATAGAGATTTGGCCGACGCTCTATGCCTGTGTGCTAACGAGACGACACTCTCGCACATTCTCTCTCTCGGACTTTCCGAATGAGAGACAGAGAATGAGCTTATCGCCATGATACTGCCGGGGACGACGAGCTTTGTTTGCATGTTCTTTATTTTGTTTCTTTTTTTTTTTTTAACCCCCATCGTCCCCGGGGCCGCAGATGTGTTCCCTTCCTAACAAATAGGACCAAGCTACTCGACATTGGCCCTTCCGGCTCCTGCGCCCTCTCGAGATCCTACGGAACACCATTAGAAGGAGCACAACAAAAAATAATTTTTTTTTTTTACGTTTCATTTTGTTACGTTACTTTACTTTTTTTATCATGGTGGAATGAAGTGAAAGAGATATATGTATGAAAACAAAAAAAAATTTGATTAAAACAAAAACATTGTTACGTACGGCTGCAAGCTAAAGTAACGCGAGATCAACTCACTGCACTGGTTAATTACAGTTTACTGTGTGAATATAATCAATAATTAATGCGACCAAACAAACAACTAAACAAAATTATATCGTTTTTTAATCATCGTGCATTGCCAATAAGTGTTAAATATGTTTACGTTCGATCAAAGATTACCATCAAATCTAACGATATATATGTGTATAAATATATATTCAATAATTACGACAAAAAAAGTTTGTACCGCTTTGTACACGTATATACACAAGTGAGATAAGAATAATAATAATAAAAAAAAAACAAAAAAACACCTCGACTATGTAAAGAGACAATTTGCTATGGACAGGACTTTTGATTACTTGAGATAGTGAGAGAAAACAGAGGAACAAAGGAGAGAAAAATATATATGTATATATATATATATACATGTATATATATACATATATATTACGTCAACGAGCAAAGCTAAGGTAGTTCTGTTTGTCACGATTAGTATTATCTTTGAGAAATTTTCGCTCAAATACATACAAACGACACAAGTATTTCTCTTGAGCTCTGTAGCGAGCCAAAGAAGAGAATGAAATAATAGAAAAAAAAAAAGAAGAAGCCTAGACTAACTCTACTACTCTCCCTTCTTTACACGCCTGCTTACGAGGCTTCTCTCGTTTCTCTTCCATCCTTCTCGCTCCCTTCCCCTTCTCTCTCCCCTTTTTTTTCTCGCTCTCTTACTCTCTTCTCGAAGCGTTGTTTTACAGTCGTTTTTTGCGAACGATTTTACGAGAGTTTGCGCACAGCAAGCATCGAAAATTGCAAATTCATACTGGTTTTTTGTATTTTCTTTTTTTCCGTATAGGTAGCAGCGAAATTGCCAATCGTAAACCGCGTACTTTCACAAGGCTACTGCTCGAGATTTATCCCGGTCGCGCGTTCAATTCGCACTTAGATAATTCGTCGACGTACACACACGATGACGGAGAGTCAAGAGAGCGCGAGTGCGAGTGCGAGTGAAGGAGAGTAAGAGAAAGATAGAGAAGGATCAAGAGGAACCACATAATTGAACACAATATGTTACGTGGCTACATATATATGTATATATATAGAGATAGATAGATAGATAAATATCTGTCCTACAGAAACCTACATTTACGTATACGTACAAGCAGAGCATGCCAACGCTGTTATATATAAGTAATATATATGAATTTGCTCGACGTCCCAACCAAAGAGTATCGGAGTCTAAGTTGCAACGGGTGAAGGAGGGAAGAGGCAAGAAACTTAACTTGGACAATTTTCGTTGATATATACGTATTTGAATATGTTACAATCGGGTCTATATACGTATCATAGACGATAGGTCAATAGTCAATGGCACGTTCACATCGTACCTATCAACTTTCAACACGAAACTAGCATCGTCGTTCACGCTATGAAAAAGTATTCAATTTTCTATTTGGCTAACGTGATGGTAATAATAAAGCATCTATATTTACGCAAGGTACATGGCATACAAGTACGTGATGTCTGTACTTATAATAGGTATATACAAGATGCAACATAGTCGAGTATTGCAAGTTAATCAACTATAGTTATTGTATTATGAAATTACGGTTAACACTACCGCAATGTACTAGGCATTTTATCAACAGTTCCATTCCGACTTATCACAAACGGTACGCACATTGACATGGATTTATTCGCGTTTCACTTGAACAACTCGCGAGCTAATATTAACGTTTTATTAACCCTTCAACGTTTGAAACGGCTCTCGAGATTGCTAACTTTAAACGCACGAAACAATTTCTTTCAAGTTGCCCTGGAGAGAATGAGAGAGAGAGAGAGAGAGAGAGAGAGAGAGAGAGAGAGATTACTCTGTACATTTGGAAAGTTAGACACGGGTTGTGTGTATTTGGATTTAAGCAACTGTTTGCACGTTAACGAGTCGTTTAGTATGTAAACTAATTTGCAACTAATTTGTTTTCTCGTGACAGTTCTGACAATATAACTGGATAATCGTACAAGACGACCCATACGCATCTAGAGAGTACTGTGCTTTTTTTCGGAGAAAAGGATTCGAATACAACGACAAAACAACGACCAAAGACAAAAAATGTTTCCACGGATAAATGCATAACGTTAAATTGAACTATGTAAACTGGAAAAAAGGAAGAAGGAGAATAATCTGTTACAGCATAAGAACTTTAAACGAAACCATAAAAGTTTATTGGTTGCCTTACGTAACAATTTTAGTTTTTTGTTCGCGAGAAATCCAATGCGAACCGGTACGCGAAATAATTTTAAAGTGTATCTCTCGGGAGATAGAGAGTGGCGCTGTATAAGAGAATTTGGAGAAACTCGCAAACGCTTGGGCTAGACGATCAATAATGAATAAAAGAAGAGACGCCGATTCGACAGTGATAGCCCCGTGGGTTTTGCTTCCCTCTATTGCTATATAACGTTATCTCGACAGAGCATCGCCACCGAATTTTCCGTTGGGCGACACAACCAACCGGAGGAATCGATCGATGTTCCCCATACACCCAGCTCTAATAATATGCCCTCTCTCTCTCTCTCTCTCTCTCTCTCGGTCGTCAGGCGTCCGGTGAAATTGTATTTCCGGCCGATTACGTTTTTGCCACTACCATCACCATGACCAGCAGCAAGCAGTAACGTCGCTGTGTACGCCGCACGCGGTTAATTCATCCGGCGATAAGACGACGAAGCCTCGGTAAAGTCTTTCTCAATGTATAGGTTTACTTGACACTTGCGAGGCTTTACTTTGCTTTGGCTTCTAACTGACTAATTCGATTATTCTTCCCGTTCTCGTAAAGTGCATTATTTCTCGAAGCCCCAACGTGAAGTGACATACTTCTTCTTATTTTCTCTCTTTCTATTTTTGGAACACATTGCTGAAATAATCGATGAGAGGGATGAAGAGACAGAGAGAAAGATAGACGGAGAGAGAGAGAGAGAGAGAGAGAGAGAGAGGTCACAGAAGCTCGGAGCATAAGCCGCTTATATACTCTACTGCTTTTCGCCGTCGCGGTGACAAGTTCGACGCATCCCTAATCGTAACGCCAGTATAGCGGCTTAGCGCATTTGATGGGCCGTTAGCGAATGGGAAGAACCTCTTAGGCGCGCGAGTGTGAGTTTGATTATTGAATGGAAACGATATAGAGATTTTGGTCGGTCTCGCTAGTATCTAACGTTTTATCTAAATCTTTAATCAAATATATCGGATTCGAATGAAACTTTCAATCGATTCGTTTATTGCGTTTTTTTATCTTACGTACGTACATCAACACACAGCAACAAGCAAATCAAACAGTTGCGAGAGATGGCTTTTATTTAGTGAGGCCCCAAAGAAATAGAGAACGAATATTCTGATTTATTCGTAATATACCCCGCGAGAGTCGTATTTGATATCGAATCGAGAGCAAACTGTCGCTTTATAGAGCAAACTTTCTAATTCGATCTAAAAGTATACTTCATAGCCTGGAGAAGCGAGAGTATATTCGATAATACCTAAATGTATATACGTATCAGAGTCGAAGCAGATAGAAGTGGGTGTATACTTAAAGAATAATACCACGAAAATGACTCGTTTATTAACGAATTGTCATCGTCGTTACTAACGCGTGTATATATTTTCTCTCTTTTCTTCAGTTCGGGAAGACGTACGACTGGAAGCCAACAATTCACTTGGATAACCGCTACCGATTGATGCGAGGTGAACCAATGCTAGACGCTGAGGGCAACGTTACCGATGAGATCGGCGAGGACGAAACTGGCCACGAGTTTGTCGTGTAAACCAAGACACGAGACCACGGTAATTTGAATAGGCCGACGACGGATCGAGTTGCTGGCAGGGGAGGGGGCTTTTCTTGCGTAACCTTACTCCAAAACCATATATATACGTACACGCCTTCCTTGTTAATCCTTATCGTGTTCTTTTACTGCTTTCGATTATTATATTGACGCAACTTTCTTTCTTTTTTTGCTTTGAACGAATAACAATTGAGACATCAATAAATCACGAGTGTGAGTCTTCTATTTTGTAGTTTAATATTTAGTGTACGACACGTAGTCGAATTACATTTTTGAATCCTAAATCTAAAAAAAAAAAGGAAACTTGTGAATCAGTTATGCGTGTTGAGCGTCACGCGCGCACACGAGGAAAAAAAAGGAGGAGAGAAGAGCATTAGTGGTTCAATTGGAAGAGTTCTCGTTCGCGCAATGACCCCGACTTTGAATCGCGCGAAAAACCGCATGCGCGCTCTCTCCCTCTCCTCTCTCTCTTTCTCCTCTCTTTCGAGGTAGTCTGAGGAAATAATAAAAAAAAAGGGACAGCCGACCTTGGGGTTGTTGCAAGGGCCTCCTTCGATGCTTTACACGAAAGAAAAGCACGTGCGACCTCGTCGGGTACATCGACGAGAGAGAGAGAGAGACAGTGAGAGAGTACAGAGTATAGTTCCTCGAACTCAAAGCTTCTCTTTTCTCGCGGATCCCCTCTCCTCTTTTCCCTCAGTCATTCCGGTGCACGCCTCTAAACTTCCTTTCTCGCCGCGCGTCGAAATACTTCTTTGTTTCGCTCCTCTCTCTCTCTCTCTCTTTTGTAGTTTTTTTCTGTTTTTTTTTTTTTAATTCCATGTACTTGCCATTATATATAGCTGAGTCAACAGACTTAGCGTCAATCAACTCCGATTAATTCGCAAGTTATACGAAAACGAAAGGATGTGATAATGTACGAGTATGTGTACGTGTGTCCCTCTCCGTCCCTCTCCCTCTATTCCTCCCATTGTGTGCTACAAGAACAATGGCGTCAAACTTTCACGCGTGTTCGCGTGCGGCGCGGGAGATAAAAAAAAGATTTATGAGAGAGGGAGAGAGAGACAGAGAGAGAAAGACGTTTAATTTTGTCATCTTGATAAAACGAACGAGTGACCGAAAGTCGGTTCGTCATCTTCCACATCGATCCATCGTCGTAATCTTAAGCACGCGTCGCCAGTCAGATTACAAGCAAGCTACTTCTTCGGAAACGCACACAGACTCTTATATACTTCGCGTTCTGACTCTCCTCTTGGTGGCGCTGTCTTTGTCCGCGTCGCTCCTAGCAACGATACTTTCGAGAATTTTCCCCTTCGATTGCCCATTGTCGCTCTCTCTTTCTCGTTCTCTCTTCCCACCCCCTCTCTCAAAAATGATTATGTTTTATTGCACGCTCACGTGCTCGTAGCGTTCTTTATACTACGTTCGATCAAAGAGTTTAGTGTTTGACAGCACAAGCCAGTTTTTATCCCTCGCACCGAGGTCACGGCTAAAAAACAGTATATAGTTTATATACCTCTCGAAATACTGCGTAGCGCGCGCGCACGCGAGAGAGAGAGAGCAATGATGTGGGTATGATTTACACGAGCACGTTATGACGTCATGCTCAGCTGCTGCTGCTGCTGCTGCTGCTGCTGCTGCTGCTGCTGCTATTACCGTGAGTAAGTGAAGATGTAATTATGAATTTCTCGGTCGTTGAAATTCGTGCGCACGATATTGATCACGAGATGCTGCTTTATGTTGTCTCTCTTTCAATTCCGCGTTGCTTTCTGTTTCGTCTTTGAATGACGCTGCAGGGAATTCTATTCAAAAGTGCGCGCGCACATACACACACACACACACACACACACACACACGCGCGCGCGCGAAAGAACGACTTCGAACAACGTTTTCTATCGATTTACTATACAAAAGTTTCTTTTTAAATCTGATGCGCGACGATAAAATATATGCAAACTACGCAATGTTTTTGCTGTGTAAACGTGTAACGAGCAAATAACGAGTCTTGCGAGACGAAATAATAAATGGACAAAGACTTATGGAGCATTTCGTAACCGATGTGTTTTGTTTTTTTTTCTTTTTTTTTTTTTTAACTCGCGTTGGCAATAAAAGTTAAACGAGTCGAAATCAACTCTCAACTCACGCGTGAAAACAAAAACAATATATACGACGCGAAATACGGAACGGATAAAATTCAAAAAGATTACGTAAATCACTCGATATACAAGAATGGAAAAACTAAAAACGGACAAGTAATAAAACAAAAAAAAATAAGAAAAAGAGTTGGAATTATGTAAAGGCCGGCAACTTTGTAAAGAATACAAATACGTGGGAATCAGAAAAGTAAATTTTCGTAATACATTGAAAGCTGTTTAGAAAGAAACGACACCTGCTAAAATCCTTGCTCGCTTCCTATTTCTGTCTTTCTCGCGTCTAACGCGCATGGCAGAAACGCGGCAACAACGACGACGAGCACACGAATTTGAATTCTACGTTGGCCGCGGTTTAACGCCCCGGTTATCCAGATATCCTCAACGACGAAAGCGAAAGCGTCGAGAGTTCCGAACTAAACAAGAGGGAAAAAAAGAAAAAATATGCGAAGAAAAGATTTCTCAAGGAAAACTACGTACTCTAGGCTCAACCTCTGTTTTACGACGTAGCGTCAACGTTTTGAGATTAGTTTACGCTTATTAATTTACGATGCTGGAAACTTGATAATTAGCCAAAAATCAGCAAACCGACCAAGTCAAAAGCCTTTTGACAACTAGCAGGTGAGATTTTAATCGCCGTACACTCCACGTTGAAAAGCTTTAACATTTTTGCATATTTTAAGGAGTCCAACGCTATAATCAGAGTTATCGCTTTTTCAAGCGCCACTTTCTGCCTTAATTAACGCTTTCAAACGTTAAACGCTCTTTCCTTGCCATTATTTCTCACGACACATCGTTTTGTAATTCGAACGTTTGGCAAGTTGCGAAGATTTATACGGTATAAATACAAGTACTTGGACGCGTACAATTTCCCCTTCCAAAAATGCTAGGCAAAAAGCTTAATTGTACGCTACATGTTTTATTCGATTTTAAATATGTACGCGTGGAGGGAAAAAAAAAGAACTCGCTTTTAACCAGATTACGAAACGCGAAGAGAAATTTTCATTTTCAAAGCCATTAACATACAATACAACTGTTGCTCCAGTTTCATCAAGATTCCGAGGATACTTGCTAAAACAAACAATTAAAACGTGCGATTCTCCTCAAAGAAGACCTCAAAGAAAAGGTGGATACAAATAAGCCATAAATAAAGATATATTTTTAATTAAAATCGTATACTTGTCACGTGTCGTCGTCGAGTTTGTTCTATTCGCGTCAAAACTCATCTCGTGCAAAAGTTCGTGGGCAAGTCGGCTAACGTGAGATTGCGCGCGCGCCAACAAGATTTTAATGCAACTGAATGTGCAATGAATGGAAAATCAGAGAGCGTATCTCTATATAACGTTGGCAGGTTTTAGAAAAAGATCTCAACTTCCCTCTCTCGTTCTCTCTTCTTCTCGGAAATGACAAAAGTTTTGAAAAGGCGCAATACAAAGTTTATGCTAAATCCTGAAGCGAAAGTTTGCTCGAAGGAGAGAGAGAGAGGGGGGGGGGAGAAGGTGCAGTTTGGTGGCAAAATCGCGCGGAGGTGTCTTCTCTCCCATTCTCAGCGACGATAAATAAGTTATCGGGGGCGTAGGAAACGGGAGTGGCGAAACGTTGTTGTGTGTGCGTCTATACAATATACGTGTTCTACGATTTCTAAGGATGTTGTTGTTTTATTCTTTTGCAACATAATGAGTTTGATACGCATCTCTTGCTGCGTTCTCTGCATGCAACTATGTGTATGTATGTGCGTATATACGTGTATGTGTATGTACGTGTAACATAAACAACACGTAACCCTTGCGCTTCTCTAAGCTGAGATGCCATTACTTCGCAATGCGTATTATCTAATACTGCTAAAGCTTCTTGGCATTCGTCATCTCGTCGTCATATCACGTATAATAAAAGTTCACTCTCGAGCATTCGCACGCGGACTATTAATCAACGTGGGCGTCTTGACACCGAGAGAAAGTATTAGGAATTTGCGCGAATGCTCGTAAAGCGATCTCTACGCAAATATATATATATGTGTGTGTGTGTGTGTGTGTGTGTGTGTGTGAGAGAGAGAGAAAGAGCACGCGTATATGAACGGAAACACTTTGAGAGATTTGAGAAATGTAACAAGTGTAAACAAAACGAAATGCCTTCGTGAGTTAGTCGTGTATGTGTATATGTACATCTATAAATGTGATTGCGACAAACACCTTTTGCCCTCTCCCGATCGTTAAAAGTGTACAATACCAAAATTACCATATCGAGCCACATAATATTACGCTATTTTTACCTTGGATTACATGTAACGCCAGTCAATTAAACAGAAATATACATCAATTATAACGAGAGTTGAACCGCTGGCGAAACCAACTTATTCTTTTGATTTGTTTGACTTAATATTGCAAGCGATTCAACTGTCGACTAAATTATCGCGAATTTCAAGACATAGGACAAACATAAAAAATATTTAGATGTTTAAATAAAAAAATATACTGATCCCCTAGACATACAACCACTAAAAACAATGTTACTACCTTCAATAATCAATTAACACTACTGCACCGAAATTCAAAATAGGTATATATGTATATATGTATATAGCCAATTCAGATGTATGTATACGTATGATAAATATAGAGATAAATACTAAATATGTATTTCAATGAAATTATCGAGAATTGGAGCAGGCCGTCGGGAAATTAATCGAGCATTATTGCCACACGTGGGGTTCGGAAAAAAACAACAAAAAAAACAATAAAATTAACTTCATCGACACGTGCGTCGACGTGATGTATATCATCAGTATTCCAGATATTTCAATTATAGGAAATTCATATCGAATTTTCCGCGTATTTTCCAAAAGCAAGACCGTACGAAGTTTTTATTAAAAAATTATTATGATGTCCGGATGTCTCGTAAAACCATTTTCTCATAAAAACGCCATTCATTCAGCCACATACACATACGCACGCACACACGCACGCACGCACGCGCGCGCGAACAGATACGTGAAGATCGTTGCCCGACATCTGAATTCTCAGAAAGCTCCCCAAACGTTCGTAATACTTTGAACCACCAGAATACACGCTCCGGCGATCTTGGAAATTCCTGCGAATGCATTAGAAAGCCACACCGAAAATGCCAGCTTGTCGTTAAAACAAGCGTATCTAGTTGGCACAGCACGCGCGTGTCAGTCTCATTATGACAACTCTCGAAAGTGCATATAACTTCTCGGACACCGGAAAAACAGAAGCCGGCTTCGTGTCAGCTGTTCCCGGCAAAACGACGGCGTGCTCCGACATCAATCGACAAAAATTCGTCTTTTTATCGTTCATATTGTTCTCCTTGTTAGTGAGAGAGAACGAAGAACCAACGAATAAAAAAATGGCCAAACTGTGAGTGAAAAAGAGCGTTGAAGAGTCAGCTTACCCGACAGCGGGGAAGGTGGTGTAAGGAAACATGCTCGGCTCCTCGGCAGCGACAACAACAACTCTTTGCTGCTGAGCTGCTTCGTTACTCGCTGGCGTCTCCGACTCTCCTGGGACACTGAACACCAATTCCAAGGTCACGATCGTGTGTGTAAGCGTGTATACATATGTGAAAGAAAGAGAGACAGACAGTACAGAGAACAGAACAGGGAGCTAAAGTACGTGTACGTGCGTGTGCGCGAGACGGAGCAGATGTGCAAAAAAGGGGAGGGGAAACGGAGCAGAAAGAGAGAGAAAGAGAGATGCAGCGACAAACAAAGCGGAGAGCGACGTACACTCACTCACAAAAACACATACACGCGCGCGCGCGCGCACGCATGCATGCATGCACACATGCACGCACGCACACACACACACACACACACGCACACTCGGAACCGGCTCTGCTCGCGCGTAAATGCGTTGCTGCTGTTACCGCTGCTACTTCTTACTGCTCCGGCTGCTTCTACTCTTGCGAACAAAGCAGAGACTAAAAACGACGAAGAAGGAAGGATCATGGGGGAGGCAGTTTAAAGCAGAGCCGTTTGAAAATCCGCAGGTAAGGACAACCAATCACTTTGTTGCTCGCTGCTGCATCGACAAGCACAAGAGATACTTTTGTGTGTAGAGGAGAGCTGTGCGTGTATAAAGTAGCAGTATTTTCGGTACGAGTGTAAGAGGATCGATTATTGTAGAAGAAACGCACATGCCGCGACAGAGGGAGGGAGAGAAAGAGAGGGAGAGCAAGAGAGATTGTCGAGGAAGAGAGAAGAGTTGAGTTGCAGAGTATACAAACCGGCGAGTGGATGTGGCGCACGCGTACTTGGATATCTCTGCTGTATGGTGGCGAACGTTTAGCATTCGTTGTTCGTCGTAGTCGTATATAGAGATCGAAAGGCACTGTGCGAGACGCGCGCGTACACTGACAGCAGCCGGCAGCTGCCGCCGCAACCAACGAACGAACGAACGCCGGGGGAGAAGGAGACTGCCAGACAAAGAGAGAGAGAGAGTGAGAGAGAGAGAGAGAGAGAGAGAGAGAGAGAGAGCCCGAGCAAGCAAGCTGAAACGAAAGGGGCCGACGACGCGACTCTGAACTTACTATATCTGTATATATACTCTCTCTCTCTCTCTCTTTCTACTGTATATGTGGTAGTAAGGATCGAGGGTGGGAGAGAGAGAGAGAGAGAGAGAGAGAGACGAGAGGGCCGATTGTAGCGACACCAAGTGGCTGGTCGATCAAACATACTCCCTTCGTTCGTTCGTCGTCACCGTCGTAGACGCCGCGTTCTGGCGTTCTGCCGGTGCTCCACTATGTAGCTGTGCCAGGATTTTAACGTACTGTTTTATGCGATGGCTCAGGTTCGATATGCTAATGCCTGCGCATTTGACACGCTTATGTTCCACACTATTTTGTATTTTTTACTACGATATTTTTCGAAATTGGAGCAAAATCGATATTTTCGGGCAGTATTTCCGGTAACGACAAAGAAACAGAGAGGGAGAATGTTTTTTTTCACTTTTTCACATCAGCTCCATTTTACATAACAGTCGGTCATTACAGTTTATTGGCTTTTTCTTGTTTGTAGACAAATTTTATTATCTTCACTTTTTTCCCTTGGTTTACTCTTAGTTTAGGAGTGATTTTAAAAGTTATTGCAAAAATTATCTTACAAAACAACCACAAGTACAGTGTTTGTAAAAAATTTATTTTGGAATTTGTTCAGTTATAATCGTCATTGGTTGTTAACGCTCAATTCTACGATATAAATTCGCGATAAATTATTAAAAAGACCAATGAAAAAGAAAAATGGAGATAAAATATTGAAGCGAAAATGTTATTGCACTAATTGCTCGACCCGTGGAGCTATAAAAAAAGTCATTTGACAAAGTCCACAAATATACAAAACCCTTCAATTGAAATAAATCAATAAACGAATAAACAAACAAACTGCAGTTGAGTACAGACAGATGCGAGAAAGTAACTCAAAAGTAGAATGGTCAGAACGCTATACAACGTTCGGCAAAAGTATATAGGAAACCTTTTTCCCTCTCTCTCTTTCTCTCTGTCGGCTACCGGCTGACGTTGCAGCAATACTCAGCGGTAGTACGCAGGTTTTATACGTAAAACGCTCACAGTCTCAGGGACACGGAAGGATCGAGGGTTCTCAAAGTGGTGGTGGCAGCATCGGGTGTTGTCTCTCTCTCTCTCTCTCTCTCTCTCGCTTGAATTTAAACGCTCTTCCTGGAGAGATGAGGATGTTGCCGGCTGTTCTCAATTTCACGGATGCGACCCGCAAGGAAATACCCGTCCTACCCTTCAAACCACAATGGTTTATTTCTATCCACTCGTTTTTTTTTTATTTTCAAAGTTAATCAATTATTCAACGTGCAATGGACAATCCGGCAACATGTCGTAATGTGGGGATTATAGTATTGTTGCACGATCGCTAATCCTATCTCTCTTTCCATGCCCAATCAATTTTCATTTTTATTTCGTTGTGATTATACACGAGCATTGATTTTCCCACTGTTGCGATCGATGAATATTTTGCAGATAAAAGCAACAACCATTTGTTTCGAACAGTCGCGTTTTTTTTATTCAAGGCAAGTCGATGTCACAGAAAAATAATATTTCTTGACATTATTCGGATGAAACGAATTGCATTTTAATAAGATTCAAACGAATAAGAAGACTTTAACGCTATCGTTTAAGCGAAAAAAAATAATTGTAAATGACAATTCGACACACGTCAATTGAATTGTATAAAAACAAGTCATAGCGTAAATAAACGTGGGGATAAAAAAATGAATTTCTGATGGGTAACGAATAAAAAGCTTCTACGTATATGTATAATACGAGATGAATTCACAATCTTGAATAAGTAACCCTCGACGAAAACCGGATTAAATTTAACGTAAAGCAAATCGCCCACGCTCCGACGTCCATCTCCGGTAGGGTACACACATGATGCAGTTTCACGGCAAGCCACAGACAAAGTTGAACGCCAACCTTCTCTTGTATATGTATACGTATACGCATGCACACACACACACACACGAACACGTGCAGCTTTATCGAGTCTGGCGTTTGCGTGGGGCTTTTGTGCTCGCGAAAATTAACATTATCGCGCGCTTACACTTGGCTGGACGTCTATATCCCTCCCTCTTCCTTCATACCCCTCGTAGGTATACTGAAAAAAGAGATGCAGCAGCCAGAGCTGTGATCGTTTGCTCTCCGTCTCTCTCTCTCTCTCTCTCGTCAATCTATCGGCGGGTTTGCATTGAAAAAGCATACAAAGTGCAGGAAAATTAAGGCGCAACGCTCACGACCTTTTTTTATCTCTCTCTTTCTCTTTCTTTTCTTTTAATGACGGGCTGAACGCTCATTGTTTGCGTGGAGAAACTGTGTCAGGATTAATTAATCGGCAGCGCGACGAGGCAAACGATTATGCGCTGTGGCTCTCTCTCTCTCTCTCTCTCTCTCTCTCTCTCTCTTGCTTTGCTATAGTGCGAGCTGACGAGAGCGAAATTGAAGCCGTAAATTTTTGCCACTATAAATCCTACGACCCCCCAATGTGCTTTCTCTCTCTCTTTCACATACAGACGTGAATGCTGTGTGCATGTGGGCTTGAATAAGTAGCTGCCCCTTTTCTTCGCGACTCGCTTTTCACGTGCACTCCTGTTTACGACCAAGCAGTAGCAGCCTTGGGGAAAATGAAAAAAAATCACCACCGTCCCCTCTCCCTCGAACAATAATCACCTCTTTTGTCACCAACACCCGCGCTTTTGTCCGACGCTTGTTAATTGGTCGGTATGTGTGTGCCTTTTTCGATTTTATTTCCAAAAAATATAGTTGCGTAATTTTTCTAAACTTTGCGCGTGGTCAACGGTCAACGTACGCTATGTCCATTTGTTTACGAATAAAACAACGTAGCTTGGAAAGGGTCATATTTTAGCATTTAATAAAAGGCAAATGAAAGAAACGCACAGCTAAATAGACAGAACGTTATTTTATCGTGCAAATTTAACGCGATCTTTTTTTAAAGCTATAGTTTACTCGTTACTCCTATGTGCGGATAAATCAATCGCGAAACGATAAATCGCATTTTCGAATAAAAAAAAATAAATAAAAGAAGAGAGGGATAACAACGTGACTAGAATGTGATTTTCAGCTGCGAAAAGTCACCTTAACGTAAGAAATAAGATTCACTTTTCCACACGTATGTGTGTGTGTGGTGGCAGCGTCAAGCTTCTCGTTTGTAAAATAAAATCCCAACGCCAATGCAGTGGGTTTCTCACATTGAAATGTGAAAAAGTCGCGAGGATTTCTGTCGGGTGAACTTTACGAGCGGATTTTTGTTTTGCTGCGCCGATATTTTCTCCTTTCCTCGCTTATACGTTGTGTGTATGTCTGTGTTCTCTCTCTCTCTCTCTCTCTCTCTCTCTCTCTTTATCTTCTTCGCTCTCTTTTGGCGCAAGTAGGTTGACCGCGCGCTCTCCATCTCTCTCTACACGTGGCTAAAAATATCTTTTTTTCATCCCTTAAAGCGGAAAGGCGTTGAAAAAATGAGCGTGTATATGAACCGATGAATATCTTAGTTCTCCCGAGCATCTGACCTTTTCAACTTTGCACGCTTATCGATTTTTCAAACATTGAGCTTCGTGCAAACTCAATCGCGCACATTATAATTTCCAGACAATAGTTACGAGAAATGAAAGTCTTCGTGTTCTTTTCTATTCTTTGCAGACTTGTAGTGCGTCATTTGGAAGTGGATTTTAGAACTGTGATATCGTACAGTTCTAAGCTTTTACGGATTCGCCGATAATGGCGCCAACGAGAGCAGGTTAAAATCACGCGCAGTCAGTATTTGAAAAGCGAGCTTTTCATGCAAAATAAAATCTATTGTTTGCACGAGAAAGTAAAGAAAGAATAAGAAGGAGCAGAAAAAAGAAAAAATAAAGAGTATCGACTGCGCTATTTTCAGGCATGTGACTGACCTCTTCACGCATCGCAAATTCCAAAAAGCTCTCACTCGTATCACCGTTGTGTAAAATTCGCGCGCTTTGGAAATTGACCTTCCCCTCGAGCGATAAATCAATCAATCTATCGAGGTGATGTTATAAACAGAGAAAATGGGATAAAGGAGGATTGTTGTTGGTTAAAATTGTCAAGTTCGTCGCGTACAGGGCGGAATGTGTGCGTGTGTGTGCGTGTGTATGTGTGATAGCGAGAGACAGAGAGGAATCCCTATTCATTTTTTTTTGTTCCTGACTGGATGGTGGAGCTTGTCGAGTTTGTGCTACAGGCTAGCGAGTCAATAGCGCGCGTCGCCGCAAGGCACCGAGCTTGCGCGCACGCGATGCAGAAATGCCCTGGCAGAGATATCACGGCGCCCGGATCGTTACCGAATCCTCCCGCGCTTCTCTACGCTATACAACCACGTACATGCACCATCACTCTACACAACACATACATATTCCGATATATCGATTCTATACCCACCAATCCGTCCCGTATAACTTTATTTACAAAAAAACTTTCTACAGAGGATCCCATGTTTCACCGCTTTCTCTTCATCATCCATTGATAAGAACCAACGAGCAACACCACTATCACCACCAAAGTGGTTGCAGACTATTACCAGCCATGGCAATTGATAGCTCATTCGCGACAGAGACAGCATCTTTACGCTAATTTCATCGCGCTTACGATACGATCTCTCCTCGTAACGACACGTGCAATATACATATTTTAAGTCATCCAATGTTGTGGCTTCTATTATTTGATGCAGGAGAATACAATGTTAAAAGTATCATATTTTTCATTTTCAACAAATTTATTTTTTTCTAGGGACTAAACGAAGAACGCAATTTTATTATTAAACCGTTATAACGAATTATAGCAGTTGCGACGAAATAGCAAAAATTATCGATCGACTGGATATGTGCACGATCATCTATAAATATTATCGTAACGTCAAGATAATAATTAGTACTCGAGTTTTTTTTATTATCGAATTGCTAGTCTTTTGGATTATTATGCAGTAAAAACAATCTTCACTGCAATTATTTTATCACATGTGATGGTCTTGAACGCCGTATGATTATAACCATTCTTTGCAGTTTTCTCCTTCTCTCTCTCTCTCTCTCTCTCTCTCTCCCGCGAACCAAGGCCGCCCATTCACGAGAGTGTTTCAAGAGATAAGATGTTTATTGCCTCAACCTCCCTTTTTTTACATTTATAGTATTTCCGATATTTTGCGCGAGACTTTTTATTTTTTAGGTCGAAGCAACCCTATGAAACGAAACAAACCAATTAAATTAAGGTCCAAATTGCAAATTGCTCGATTATCGACCTAATTTTCCGTACTCAAAGCACTCGGCGGTGGATATTACCAATAATGCATTATGCTTTGTATGAATAAATCATACACGGTAATTATACGAGAAGCTTTTTCCACATTTTTTCTTCCTTTCATTGGGTAATTACTCTAATAGAATGGATTTAGCGAGTAGGTTTAATTAATTAAACAGATTACCCGAGAAATGAATAATTTGAAAATGATACCAAAGTTTGCAGTTGGCAGAAAAAAGTATTCTTTTTACAAATTTAAAAGCTTTAACATGTTCGATAGAGACATTTAAAAATGCGACTAATTGAAACATTCACATGGAAAAAGCAACGAAATGGATGTGCGACGTACAAAATAAATCTACAATAAACAAAAAATAGTTTTTTTAACACGAAAGCTGTGTTATTGAAGTGGAAACTTTAATAAACGACTTTTTAGCGGTTTCTCCACTGGTAACGGTCTATTTTTCTACCCCGTTGTGTTGATACCACGAGCTCAGCTTGTGGGTTGTACATTATTGGATTTTTCTCTACTTGAAAAAAAAAACAAAAAGAGAAGCAAAATAACTATACCTATATATTCACGTTACCTCTCGTTGTATTTCTCAACCACGTCAATTACAGTCTAGACTTTTCCTAGTCAGAGTTAGAAACTTTTTCCGAGGGCTGTAAAGAACGATGCATTCGAATGGGATTCCAACGTAAAACCTCTTAAACGCAAATAAAGTATCTTTGAAATATCGAAGAAAGCATAAAATACTTGTGTAGGCAATAATGCAACATAAGCAGCGAAAGCTTGGGTTAGGTGAGAGAGACAGAGAGAGAGAGAGAGAGAGAGCGAACGCGATAAAAAATATTTTTATGAAATTCAAGTTTGACAGGCTCGTAAAATGCAAAACTACGGGATGGTAAGGGCGACTCTCTGCCGAGAATGACGAGCTCTAAAATAGAACAAACCATCCTCGTCTCCTTGAGCGAACAATCAAACCTCGTCGCATCATGCGAACATTTGCGCTTAATCGCCGCGTCATTTTCGGCTGAAAAGGAGACAGAGAGAGAGAGAGAGAGAGAGAGAGAGAGAGGAAAAAAGTGCTACAGCTCGTGTGCTGTAGATGAAAAAAGTTTCACGTAAAAGCCCGAGCAGTCGTCATATACTGCAAAGCTCGAACAAAAAAAAAAGAAGAAGAAGAGAGGGGCACATAAAGTGCAGAGAGGGAAGATTAAAAAGCGCGCAAAGATGACGACGCCCGAGCAGAGGGGGAAAGAGAGTGCACGCGTAGTCGGAGTGGAATGCCCCGATATCGTCCCTTGTATAAAAAAATGGCTAATTCTGAACTTGCACGCTTTGAACATACACCAACTACCCGGTCGAGAAAGAAGATTATATTGGAAAAAGTCCGTATAACATATATACTCGTACTTGTATGTGTATGCGCGCATTAATATCTATTAACGGATAGGAGCACTCGTTCTCTCTCTTTTTTTTATTCCAACAAGCGCAAAAGAATTTGATTTTTTTACATTTTTTATACGATTCATTCATTATCCGACACTTGCGTCCGTTATTACAAACCGTTCCTTCGTTTACAAAGATGATATCGATTTTTCTTTTTTTTTTTCTCGCGAATCGCATTTAAACTTTCCGTTTTATTCGGCGCGCGCTGCCGACTGCATAATGTCGATCATAAGCCTCGCGCGACATTTCGAATTTTAATTCAATTAAATTAAACGAGCTGAAAATCTATGCCTCTTTTGTTTTCCTTTTTTCACCACCCCCCTCTCCCTCTCACTCTTCCCTCTCTTTCGCTAGGGAATATATAAAAAAAAAGCTTTAGTCGCAGGAGAACAAAGGGCCTGGCGTGCGGGTTGGTTTAATCAAAAGAGACCTACTTTTCTACTGCAGGACGCTGATTAAAGTTTCGCGCGAGTAGTCCGAGTGAAAGAGAATGGGAGAAAGAGTAAGAGCTCGATCGGTTTACCGGTTTGTCTAATGGTGAGAGAGTTTTTATAAAATTTGCCAAGGCGCGTTCACCATGTAGGTACATCTACGTTATCAATTGCTTTTATGAAAGCTCATCGACATGACGTGAAAGCTCGAAATGATTAATTCCTAGTTACACAGATCTGGGCATAAATGGGCGGGTTAATTAACTGGTAGGCTTGGGTATATAGGATAATACGTCGTATTGTATATATATATATATATATATGCAAACAAATTTTAAATTACTCGTGTCATGCGGCTACAGTATGTTAGTCTAAAGACTGTATAAATATTTACGTCCTACAGAGATAATATTTTGATGTTGTTGGTTTTTTTAAGTATGATTAATATATTACAGTTGATATATGTAGAATATATGTGAGAAAGATCGGTGCACGCGCGGTTATACATAAGATACAAAATATGATATAGTAATATATCAAGTGGATGATTTTAGGACGCTATATATAGTATAAATGTGGCCTATGTTATAGTAAGGTTTCTTAAAGGGTAATTATATATTGTAATACGTTTATTAGTATCTATAGAACATTACGTTAGTTAAATAATGTTGAGATCAGAAATTTATATATATATATATATATATATATATATATATGGACTGTCACAATATTCTAAACGTGTGTATTATATTTCCTATTGCAAAATTACGATATTACAGTAACACTATTATTTAAGATTATTGGTAAATCAACGTATGCTGACTAATTATCAACGTTATTAGTATATAGATGGTGAGCAAATAAAAGAGAGGAATAAACGTAACTATAGAGTAAATGCTGAGTGCAAGAGTGATTTCAATTATTTTTGTAAAAATCAAAACGTCAAATTTCTTCTTCTTTTTTTGTTTTTTGTTTTCTTTTTGTCGATCTAGAAAAGCGAAAACGTCATCCAAGCGAAAAGTGTCATAGAACTCGGTTCTAAAAGATTTTCTATTGATCGCAACGAAGCGCAAAAATCAAGCGATATAAATCAACCTGAGTAAGAACACTCGAGTATAGAGCTATATAGCAGCAGGAGCAGACGAAGAAGGAGAAGAAGAAGAAGGGAAAAAAGTGGGCGCTCCACTTTGTGCGACCACTCGTACACACAGCATCAACTTTGCCAAGAAGAGCAAGAATAAAGAAAGAACAGACGTCTCCTTTCTCGTTCGTCGGTTCTCTCTCTCTCTCCTCTCTCTCTTTCTCCTTTCTCTTTAAGACAATCGTTATATGTATATATATAGGCTACTCACCAATTCTCAATGACGCCAACGTTGTTGAAGTTTGGCGGGAAACTAGCCGCCGCCATTATCACCAACTCACTGAAACAGATATCGCCAGTATGTCGATATGAATTAAGCTGATTGACAACATGAAAAATTGAACATTTCAAAGGTTTAATCGCGCTTATAACGTTGAAAAAGATTTCGGGAGATATCATCATCGACGACGGGTGAAATAAAAAAAAGAGAGAGGGGAAAAAATGCCAGAGTCTGCTGCACCCTCAATCCTCTTTTATCCACTCAACAGCGCCATTCTCGTGGGCTTTTTTCCTCTCTCTCTCTCTCTCCCTCTCTCTAGCGCTATTGAGCGCTAAAAACGAGGCCGTCTTGAGAGATATACACGCGAAACTTCTAAATTGTCGCTCTCTCTCTCGCTCGCGCCTCATTACAATCTTTCTCGTACAACCAACGCTGCTATATATCGGTAATGAACGATCCATTGTGCTCCCGCGAGAGCTTTGAGCTTGCAAGCGCCACTCGTTAATGGACCTCTCTCTCGCTCTCTCTTTTTTTTTACCGTACCCTCTCAAACTTTTTTCGTCTTCTTCTTCAAAGCCTGTGTAGCCATTTTTCCATTCGGACTTGTATGTCTGTTACAGCCATTTTTCCAATTACCAATCGATTGTTCTCCCTCGTGTACACGCCAGTATAAATATTTCCGTCGGCTTGAGGGTTGATTAAAAATTCCTATGGCGCCGCGAAAAAAAAAGATAACAAAAAGTGCGCACCCAAGCCGGCGAGTATACAATCTTTTGCTTCTTTCTCTCTCTCCCGCGCGCGCACACACACACACACACACACACACACACACACACACACACACACACTAAACACATACTGCATGTATACGGTAAATCCACTTTCTAATCGGCCGGTTTTGTTACATAATCCAAATGCGCGCTGCCCACGTACACACATGGACATACATCCACATTCGTGCCACCAGTAGTCTGGTGCTTTTAATTAAAATTACCCGCAGATCATTATTATTGCGGGATGAACAGTGAAATATGTAACTCTGCCTCGGAATCCCATTGTTACGCCGAAACTGCGCATTTATACAACTTGATTTGAAATAGCCTCCAACGTATATATTATTACCTACGTGCTTATAAGTTTTGTCAAGCAAATAATTGAATAGACCAACTGCTGTGTATAGCTTGTGACCTAAAGCTCTTAAACTTGCTAGTGGGTTTAACGAAATTCTCTTTCTAGCATTGAAATATTTTATATAACATTTACAACGCTCGCTTGATCATTTCCGAATGAAGTTAATGTTTGAACTTTGAAACTTTGGTCGAAATCGTAGTTTCCAAAGAATTCTAAAGTGCATCGAACGACTGTTTTCCTGTTGAGATGTGTGTGTGTGTGTGTGTGTGTGTGTGTGTGTATATATCATATCGATTTCGTCTATATGAAACATTGTTGCTTGACACTATACTATTGAGTGGTGGCTATTTGCGCAACAACCAGTAAACGTTAGTTATTTATTGCACGTACATTACAAACAAACAAATAAAAAATGTGACGTGTATCCGTTGAACAACTCGATATGAAATTTATTGGAATCTATTGGGGAAGGTGTCGAGATGAAGGCACAAGTGAAATTAATCATTTGAGTATTAGCGTATACTGACATTTATTTGCATCAAAACGTTGACGAGCTAATTTCATTGGAATTTAGCCGTATTTTCAGGTAAAGTGCTTTCCAACTGCGCAATACAATTAAATACTTTCGTTAATTACTGGTCTGGCTCATCATTGTACTTTCTCTCGTTCAAACCCCGTAAGGAATTTTTCATACCCGTGTGCGCGTGTGTGTACAAACTACACTTGAAATATGAAAAGATTCAGTGATATATCAATTGACAAACCCACTAATTTTTTCACGAGCACATCCCCAGACAAAACGGCTGAAGCTCATTAAGTAGCTCACAGGGATGGAGCGAAAGGAGCGATGATGCAAATCGTCGTCGTCAGTAGCAGCAGCCATAACGATGTCGCGCGATTGAATATAGAAGGCCGCCCCAGCTAATTAGCATCTCCAGAGAATCGAGACAGATCGATCGGTGCTACGTGCTGGCGCCTCGAGTCCACAAAGAGAATATAATTACCCTGCTGCTGCTGCTACTGCTGCTGCTGCTTCTACTACTTACCTTCTTGGTTGTTGTTGTTGTTGTGTTTTTTTTTTTTTGACACCAAGTGGAGCGATTGAGTAAGTGAGAACGTATAGTGTCGCGGACGAGTGTTATCGTCATCAAGTACTCGTTTGATGATTGAGTGCCAACAAGAATACTTATTGTCGATGTTTTTTCTTTCCGTTGCTTTTTGAAAACGTTCAAGTGACAATGATGCTTCGATTGAATAATTCACCAATGTACGTGCATACGTGCGTTGTCCGTGGAATAATTCATACGATTATTCGATTACTATTAAACATGCATTGATTATAGAATCAAAAACTGACGTGTGATTAAACAATCCTTGCTGTCCATTACGAATATCGATCGATGGATGTGAATGTGGCATTATCGCGATTATTCAAAGCGTGTACGATAAAAACTTTGTCATCAGTTTGTAACTTTGAGGTTTCACTATGTACAACTTCTCTTACAACTTGACGTTGTATGGAATCAATCACAATTTTGTTTCAATCTTAAATAAATCAATCAATTTTGCATGCAAAAACTTTCATAACACCAATAAGCCCCGCTATTCCTCCTCGTTCAAATAAAAAAGAACAAAGTTATGAATAAATAAGCAGTCGATAGATTCGCAACAGAAAGCGGCTAGATGTAAATAGAGCCGTAACGAAAAGAAAGACTGGCGTCTGAGGGACGGGGTAAGGGGAGTTAACGGCAAGATTGATGAAAGACTTTCCATCAAGCTTTTGGAGAATCTCGACAAAACTGTGGCTTGCATATTCATTTTTCGCGGTACGCGCCGCGTAAAGCATTAAAGTAGTCGGAGAAACTGTGCACTTGGTGGTAGCTGCTCGGCTCGAGGCAAAAAGCGTGCAGCTGCCGCAGACGACGACGACGACGACGACGACGACGACGACGACAACGTTGCTACCACCATCGGTGAGAGAGAGAGAGAGAGAGAGAGAGAGAGAAAGAGAGGGAGGGAGAGGAAAGTGGAGGCTAAAAAGGTGGCGAGCGTCGCGCTTGGAATGATTAAGCGTCGTGCTGTGACTGCAATGCAAATCGCCCGAGACTTTTTTCTCCCACCAGCCCTCGTTTGTTTCTTCTACATCAAGAGTCATCGACAATGGAGCTAGCGTTTCATTTTTCCTTTTCCAAATTATTTTCTATTTCGTATCGTAGTATACAGCTGAAGAGCATAGGCTCGATATATTCTCCGTTAATTAGCACAAAACACACACGCGCGCGCACTGCAATTTGCCGATACTCGAGGTCAGTGGAATGGTCCACATTTTTACCGCGATAGTTAATGAAATTGATATTATACCTATTCGTCCCGAGAGTATCGATCTATAAACGTATAATTGTTGTTTGTCCATTGAATTTAATTAGTTAACTTAATTGAGATATGCAATTTGTTAACATGCGTAAATAATTAATATTTATATTTTGTTCGATCGCGTTTTAAAAAGTAATTACAACAGTCAATTCTTGGTTGTATCAAAATTCATTTTCTGTTTCCTCTCCAAAGACTCCAAAGCTTTGACTCTTGGAATAATACCTTATCACTGTAGTTATTATTTTTTCCCCCCAAGACAGACTAACTCTCTGTCTCTACCTCGTGAACGTTAATCTCTAAGCACTCAAAATCCTCTAGTAAATGTGTACATGCGTCCTAATTTTAGCTACGCGCACTTCAATCCATCAAAGAGTTGCGCTGTGCAGCCACGACGGCGTCATCGTATTAAATAAAAGCGCTTTGGTAAAATTCCAAACTTGCTTCCAGACTTCCTTGGCCTCAACCCAGCTTACAACTATATATTTGCGTGTCGTTAAATTCGACAAAATACGTATAAAAAGGAAATGAGACGATTAACGGATACCGCCCTTCTTTTTTCTTTCCGTCTTATCCGATTTCATATATACGTATACGAAGGTGAAGGCTTGAGAGGTGAATTTTAATCAGCGCGCGTGAATACGCCAACCAAATATTAATACTTGGGATTGCGCGCGATAAATGGACTGGAAACTGTGATTTAAGAAGGGTCGCTGAAGGATTTTCAGCGAATTCAACACTTCATTTTTAAATTTCACCACGTAACGAAAAAGAAAAAAAAGATTATCTTTTTTTTTTCGCATGATCTTGGGTGAATTGTAAATTTTTCATTTTCGAACTAATAAAAGCCGCCTTACTGTGGAAAACAATAGGAAAGCCAGTGTCATAAAATACGCAAATCCCCGGCAGCAGCAGCAGCAGCAGCAGCTCACATATTTGCATTCGTACTCCATGATTGCTAGAGTACGACGACGACGTCTGAGTCGAAGCTCTCTCTAGCTCTCTCTCTCTCTCTCTCTCTCTCCGTGATTTTCGACTTGTGCATTGTGACTTTGTCCCATAAGCTACTCTGAACTTTACTCTTACTAGTACTAGAGACGGAAGGAAAAAGTGGGAGATCAATATCCTTGGTTCGCGAAAAAAAAAGAGAGAGAAGAAGAAACATATATTTTTTTGTAACAATACAATTTACGCGTGTGTGTAGGCTCATTGCAGCAGCATTGTCTATGTCATCCTACGCAAACCCAAGCAACTCTTCCGGCTCGCCGGCTATTTTAATCTCCGGCGATCGGAAAAATGATGGCGCGCGCTCGAAAGAGAGAGAGAGGATAGGAGCTCTGCACGCCATCGATCTGTTTGCTTATATACGCTAGTACCAGAGAAACCTCTCTCTTTCTCTCTCTCTCTCTCTCTCTCTTTCACTCTTTCTCTTTCACTCTTTCTCTTTCACAAAGGACAAAAACAACGCACACGCGTTCGCGCTAGCTCTCTTTTCTGCAGGGGAAATTAAACTCGCGCTACTCTTGAATATTCTCTATTGTTGTTACTGTCGGTTGTTGCTATTGTTGTTGTTATTGTTGTTATTGTTGTTAATTGTTTGCTGCAACCTTTATCGTACTATTATGTATGGCGCCTGCTCATTTATTTATGTGGCAATTGTATCGTTATTATTTGCGATTGTTCTATAATGTATTTTAGCATTGGGAGGAAATTACGCGAAACAATGCAACCGATGACAATATTTTCGCGCACTGCCATAAAAACGATCGTTTAATATTGTATGTATTTCACAAACGAACAGTGTCAGTTTTCATTTGACACGCAATCATTCGCTCATCTGTAAACATTTTCGACGAGACGTTGTTCCACGGATGACCGCCGTGGAAAATAAATATTTCGACTGCAATCGCGATGAGTCATTTATTTATCGCACGGAGAATCGATTCGTTAAACTACACGATCAATATGTTGCGAGGTTTTATTGAAAATTTACAAAATTCCTCGAAAAATGTTATCTGTATTTTTAATATTTTTATTGGCAACGTGGAATTCCTTGACTGACACCATTCGTGTAAAACGATACGTTTGACCATTTTGAAAAATTGCCCATCGAAAATGTATATTTAAAAAAATAAAGGGGAATTCAAGAGAACGAATCCCGTGAAAAGTCTAATTGAAGCAAACAATGTTAACGCGAGTCGTTAGCAAGATGCTTAATTATACGAAAGAAAAAATCTAATTAAACGTCGAGCGCAGTGAGGGTGTAATTTTTTTTTCAATTTCAGCAGGAGATCTTGGAGCAAAGGAGAGAAAGAAAAAAAAGCTGCAGGTAACAATACTTGTCGACGATCTTGACCCAGATTGCCGCGCGTTGAGCTTGCACTGCTCGCGCGCACATACATATACGTTTACGTGTGGTGCAAATGTGTATAACTCGTGACTTCTTGTTCTTTCCTTTGTTGTCAATTAACATTCCGCGACGCGATGCTAAATCCGCGCTACTGCTGCTGCTGCTGTTGCTGTGACCCTTAGCAAGCACGGTAGCCAATTGTCTATGTTGAAGAGGACCAAAAGAAAGAAGGAGAGAGAGAGCAAATAGCGCAAAAGCAACTGGCAAGCCAGTTTAAGCCTGAAGATTCCCGCACGAGTGCTGTCCACTTGCGCGCTTGCACGATCGCGTCTCTTTTGTAGATGATGTTCAACGCGCTTGCGCGCATCAAAGCTTATATACACCGAATGAGCTTTCACGACTGTTTAAAACGTGGCTGTTCGCCGATAGCCCACCCCGACTCTTTTTCTCTCTTCTATTTGGAAATAGTTTAATTGACTTTTCCGTACTCGCTGAGAGAAAGTTTTCAGTGCGACCGGAATCCATTATCGAGTAACAAGTGCTTAACTCAAAGTTTGCGATTATTTTATCAATTATTCGACGAGCTTGAATTTCGCTAGATTTCAAGGAAACATGCTGTAAAATTTTGTCTGCGTTTTATGCACGCAAAATACCTTTGTACAATGGGATGCTTTACTTAAGTAGTCAGTGTATATCTTGAGCTTACGTGTAACGTTTACTTTGCAAATGCTGCGCGCTCAACTATTTGCACAGCTATTATTAAAATCAATTAAGTTTGCAAGTTTCGAAGAAAGTTATTAATTACGAGTTAAACTAATGTTTCTCAAACCAAACCAAGATAAATTCTTGCGCAACGTCAATGTACATCAGGAAAACTACGTAGCATGTCGTTCTTTTCGCCGTTTCTGTCCTTTTTTTATCCCTCAAATAGCATTACAAAGCAGCAATAGTCTATCAGGTCATAAATAAATCAGCATCCAACGCCACAGAGAGCCATAAAGTTTAAACGGCATGTTGGTATATGTACATGTATATGTACATGTAGGATAGCTAGCATAGTAGAACACACACAACCTGGCGTGGCGCATAGACTCGGGGAAATGGCTGCTAAAGCATAATTGAAACGTGCGCGCTCTCTCTCTCTCTCTTGCTCTCTCACAAGTAGATATAGCCAGTATATAGTCCGACAAATCGATAAGCTAATCTCGCGCAACATAATGCATCGCTCGAAACTATACGAGAACTCTGCCCGTTTGCTCTCCCCCCCCCCTTTCTCTCTCTTTCTCTCTCTCTCTCTCTCTCTCTCTTTCTCTCCCTCTCTCTTTGCCAACTATCGGAGTAAATCTTGTATATATGTACGCTTAAATTCCATTGACTCAAGAATGTGTTAATGGCCTGCCTTGTGTGTGCGTATAGCATTGTGCTTTGGAAAATTTACGACGAGTTAACAAATCAATTAGAGAATAATCCAAGAACACTCGACAACAAGTCTTTTCTAATCATTCGAACGCGCCGATTTTTAACGTGTTTATTCGATGTGAAAATGTCTCTGTCTCTGTCTCTGTCTGTCGGTATTCAGGATTATAGATGACATAAGGTTTGAGAGAGACAAGCGATGCGTCGGCTGTGTCAGACACCAACACTGCGTATAATTTATCCTCTCGACACGTGCGCGAGAGCGAGCAGCACATCATCGGCTCATAAACGCGGACACAAACGTGCGGCTACTACTATTACTGCTTCTGCTTCTGCTTCTACTGCTGCTGCTGTTGACGATGGCCCTTTTACGCTAAAAGACGATCGATCCCCAACAGAACATTCAAACGATGTACCGTACAGGGAGGGTTGGCTATGGTATTTGAAAAAAAAAATTCGTTTTTCTATAGCACTGAGGAATTGTCTTTTTCACTGAGCCAGAATTCCCTTCTTTTTTTTTAGAGATTGAATACATACCGACATTTATAAAGTCCTAACTTTGGAGATTAATTTTTGTCTGCGGAGAGAGAGAGAGAGAGGGACGTGAATATTTTTGTTGCCAGGATTTGTGCGAGTGGAATGCTCAAATACCTGCGTGTATGTGTTTGATTGCGAAGCTTTCGAGAGGGTTTAAATATTTTAATTACTTTTTTGCACGATGACTTTACTAAGAAGGTTTATCGAAATGTTTATTATAGTAATTGCAATCGTTGTTTCATGGAAATTCTAATGAGTTATTCTGATTTTTCTGTATTAATTGTTATAAAAAATAACAATTAAGCACAACATAAATGATAAGAAGCAACAGAGACACGAGTATAATACGTAAGTAAACTCTGCACGATAAAAATTGTTCTCCAATACTCAAAAAACAATCAAACAAACAAATCAAACAACCAATCAAATAGTTTGCAAAACAAAGTATCTTCGATCGGTTAGATCGAAAAATATTTCGCCATTTTGAAACGAGCCGTTGAGAAAAAAAGGCTATTGTATGTGTGTATAAGCCTCGCCCACTCGAAAACTTTCCAATCGTTGGCGCACGTGCATATCCATCATCTGGCGACGCATCTGAATATAACGTCCCAGATTACAGCTCCTCCCAAAAAGACAGCAGCAGCAGTAGCAGTAGCGTGAACGCGAAAAAGCTCTCGTATGTGTGTGGGCGGTCAGTAGCGTTATTAATCACTCGGCAAGCGTGCGAATGTCAGCTTTTGCTCTCTCACTCTTTTACTGGCTTGCTCTCTCTCTCTGACTAATCGCTTAGCCATTACGAATTAATGTACTCTTTTCTCTCAGTGGGAACAAAAAAAATTGCGTCGCGGTTCATTGTCCACGGCTCTTGATTGTTTGCTACAGCATACAGTCGTTCCGCCTCGCCAAATTTTCTCGACTTTCTCCCTCTCCCACTCTCTCTCTCTCTCTCTCTCTCTCTCTCTCTCTCTCTCTTTCTCGATCGTTAAATTTTATTTTTGTCGGTAACAAAAAAAAGAAGAGAGAGGGAGGTAAAATTGTTGGACGACTTGTCGCAGACATGCAGTTGAATGAAATTCGAGCACGGCTGACGTATTTTTCTCTACATGTACGGAGCACATATCACACACACACACACTCACGATTGCTGATACGAAAAATATTTACGAGCACACTTTTATGGCTGACTTGTGTGAGGTTTTAACGCTCTGTTTATCTTAACACAGCTGACTGTTTTCAAATATTTTTTCAAATGTTTGTCTCGCAAATATCGAAATAAAATTTGTCTCTCTTTCTCTCTTTCACACACACACACTTGCGCGCGCGATGTCGTGGATTCGTCAATAAGAAGGCCAACCAGAGCGCAAATAATATCACCGAGAAATCGATGTTTTCTCTTTTCAAATGTATATCCTTTGCAATAAAAGTTGGAAAACAATTTTTCCCTCTTAACAAAAAAAAAAGGAAGAAGAAATATTCACGGACTAATAACGCCTCGCAAAGATTCTTTCGGGATATACAACTCGCTGGTATTTAATTTTACAAAGTAACCAATGTGTTATTGTTACCAGATGCTTTCATTCGAATAAAAGACAAGGATAATAAAAAGAAGAGATGTATACGTTAGCGAAAAAGAAAAAAAAATCAATTTTAGGTCAGAGATTTTAATCAGCTTCTGTTCGACGACAAACAAAGATTTTTCTGGCTACAGAAAGTAACAGCAGCCTTCGATATTAAAAACCTAGGTAGAGATAAGTAAGAAAGAAGAAAAGAAGATTCCAAGATGGAGAAAATACATCTCTTGCGTCCATCTGTATAATGGCAGTCGTTTCTTCAAGACTGCTTACATTGCGCTACGCACTATTACAGCCCCTCGAGCGGCTTCCTCTTTAATATCGGTGCCACGATGCAGTTGTACAGCTGATGCCAACAAGTTGCTTTGTTCTACGACAATCTCTCTCTCTCTCTCTCTCTCTCTCTCCATCCCTTCTTCATCCAAAGTTTTACCTCGAGAAAGCTTCTTTTTTTTAGTCGTCGAGGCCTTTTTCTCCGCCAACGACGACGACGACGACTCGTATTTAAGGTTTTAATAAAGAAAAGCACGGCTGCAATGTTTTATTGCAGCCGTGCCTAAGGCACGCTAGCCTAGCCAAGCACTGTCAAGACTAATTTAAGAGGAAAATACTCAGCTACCTTGAGTATTTGTTGCTCTCGTTCTTTTCTCGTTGTTGAGACTTTTAATTTTTTTTCTTTAATTCTAGAAGGATGTACTATTTATCGATACGATACATTTCATTTTCTACTCGAATTATTATTGGAAACCAAAAAAATCGATACATATTTCCGTAAATGTTTGTTGTCTAACTCGCTTCATTATAAAATATCGCAAACTGTCGGAAATTCAATCCGTCTTGAGGAGCAAAAAAAACAATATTATAGTCGACCGAAAAAAAAAAATTATTGTCGATCAGTTTCAACAAAGAACGAGAGAAAGAGAGAAGCAGGGCGTATCGTTTCTCTGGTTCATAGGAGAGGAGGTAAGTGGGAGTAGAGGGGGGATGGGGAGGTCTTGTTGTCGTTGGTTGCTGCGCTCGACAAGCGTGTAATTCGCGGTCCAGCAAGCCTCGCGGAAGGAGTATGCTCGCTACGTTCCCTCGAGATCTTGTCGCAGATTTCTTTTTTGCTCTCGCGCAATGCAATTGACAAATTCAACGGTTTTCTTTTTTTGCTTCTTCTCCTTCTTCTATCAAATGTTGCCTTTCTCCCCACCACGCAGAGAGAGAGAGAGAGAGAGAGAGAGAGAAAGAGAGAGAGAGGGAGGGAATAGAACGCGATCGATTCTTAAGCTTAAGATTGAGAGTTCACTGCCCTCGACTATATAGATTCAATTGTTTGCCACGACATATTCTCACATTTAATTTTCAAAGGAATAACCAACGAACGATACAAATTTCACGCTCGTAATCTAGGAAAAGCAAGTGGCAGAAACGTTAGTTATAGGTGTTAAGAACTACTTTAACCGTCAAGCGTGAATAAAGCTAATCACGTTGTAAAGCGCGCAAAGTAATTGCCATTCTCTCTCTCTTTCTCTTTTACTCCTACACACATACGTATACACGCCATTCATAATCGTCGAGTTCATTCAACAATTTTTTCTTTCTTGCCCTCTCTCTCTCTCTCTCTCTCTCTCAACGATTAATAACCGTTGCTCACGCATCCCTTGAAAACAGGGTCATCGCAACACACTGCACGACTCACCTGCAGCGCAAACATCGAAAATTATAATTAGCCACTCTATAACGGCAGCTGCATCTCTATCTCTCTCGCCCTCACTTTGTATACGTAATTTCATCAACTCCCTCTCATATATATATATATATATATATATATATATATATATATATAAGTTTGTTTTACGAGACGACAAGTTTTAAATGTGATTAATTAGCAGCTTTTGTCGAGGTATGTCCCACGAGGTGTTGAAATCCCTCCCCGAAGCATGTAATCGTACTTCTCAAGCCAAAAACTCGTACATTTACTTCACGCAAAGAAAGTCACGAATTGAGTTAGCCAACGCTACGACAAGCGCTCGCAATGTCAACTCGCATTTATTTCAAAAATATAGCCCAACGAGAATTAATAAACAAACATGAGATTCACATCAATCGTACTCTCTATTTATAGAAAGTTTTGATTAAAATTACTCAGTGCATAGCGATTCCAATGCATTATTTAAGTGCAACACGACGCCAGGTGTCACCTCGTTTTCATCGAATATTTCAAACTTGTCCTCGTATTTCCTCCCTCTCCCGTATTTATAGGCCTAACCACGCACGAGAATTTTGCAATTGCGACTTCCGCTTGCAAGCTTTCCAGCTGCCAAAATCTCTGCCAATCACACATTCACACGCACGCTATAGCGATGCGCAAGTAAGATAAGCGAACGACCAAAAACTCCGCTCTAGTTCCCATGCTATATAACGAGCAAACGAGAGAAGTAGAGAGATTCGTAATCTCGTGCAGTGGAAAATATATACGAACGAAACATTGTGTCGTTGCAGACTTTACACTAATGGCTAGACATTAACTAGCATGTACCAAACGTAAGATAAAGTGTCAAGCGAATTAACATTTTTCCTAGTTGTACATTAACGACTGGTAATGAGAAAAGCAGCGTTTCTAGGTCGCGGACGCTCCAACAGTCGGCCAAAAATGACGTACAACTTGATTTCCCGCTAAAATTGTCATTCAACCGAGCATGAAGTGCAACCGATTTAAGAGCACTGATCGATGCGTATTTTTTTCAATTGGAGTAATTGCGCCAATTTCTATCGAATAGCGATAAAAAATAACAACAAAATAGAGGCAAAAAGGCCTGTCTTTCAGCCTGTTAATAAATCAGTTGGAAAGGCGCAATCGAGAAAGTCATTATTTGCTAGTTGGAGATAAGAAAAAGAAAGGTCACATCTAATAGCTCCACTCATTATTTTTAATCTTTTTTGCGAACTTATTGATTTAACAGACTTCTCTCGAGATGCAAGCTACTACGAGTCCTTGTGAAACGGGATCGTATTCTTTTCTTTTCTATGTGTTTGTTTTTTTCATAAAATTCACGAAACCTCGCGAGAAAGAAAAGCTTCGTTGTAATGTTCGTTAAACTTCACTTTATAAAGTTTTCCTGCTAAAATAACCTCCAAAACCATACTCCTCGTATATCCGAATAATAAGATTATTATTGAAGTTAAAGTAACAATAAATCTCGAGTAAAGCATAAACCGCTTACGAAACAGGAGAGGAGAGACATAGAAAGAGAGAGAGAGAGAGGGAGAAAGCGAATATTCTATGCCACCCTCCTCTTGGGAGAAGTCACATGCCGAGCAAAGAGAAAGAGAGCGAAAATCTTAATCCGCAACTTTTGCGAGCTCTCGAGTTCTCCCGTCGTAAGCGAAGATTTTGAAGATCCTACTTGTGACTATACGACTATACGAAGGGGAGCGTGACTAATCTGGCTCAATCGTGTAGTTGTCGCAAATTGATTTATTTGCGGTTTCGTCCCTGCTTTTCTTTTCATTTGCTCTTTCTCGTTATCGACGCTCACTAATTGAATGAATTATTCATCCGTTTACTCGAGGTGTTCAACAATAGCAACAGTAGAAGATAACAGCAACAACAATAGCAAAGAATTTAAATTTAAAAGGAAAGAGAAAAAAAAGGTGCCGATTCATCGCTGCATTAATTCGCGCAAGGGGATGTCGCTACTGAAGTGAACGTCTCCTAAGGGGCGAGAGAACGAGTTTATCTCTTGCACGCGTGATTAACCGGTCGCTCACTAAATCATCGATTATATCCTCGTTAAGGAGGAAAAGGCCTTTTCTCTTCTACGCGCGGGTAGGAAGAAGGCGAGTAACGAGTGCACGGCTAATCGACGTCCTTTTCTTCGACGCCTGGGTGTTAATTCCCTCCGCGGAAGGCAGAGTAGAATTGCATTACTTCTCCAAGTCGTTCGCTCGAACTTTGGGAAATAAAATATAGAAAGCTCTGCGAGACGCGAATCTTGAAATTTTCAGTTACGATTTTATTATTTGCTAATACGCGACCATTTCATATACGTTTTAGAGGCTATATAACGTGCGCGAAGGTTGGATTTCGTTTCGAATGATGTCTTTTCAAATTTGTACTTTGGTAATTTGTCATTGTTATCGTTCGAGTTACGAGGTAACAAAAGGCTGAGTCTGTATATAAAGTACACGAAACTACACGAATGGCACTTTGTTTAACGAAAAATTTCCTAGTCGGACGGCTTGAAAATCTTGGCAATTGCATTTGAAAGTATCGTCAAAAGCTATATATGCAGCATGCTCGCTGCCAAATCGTTTCACACGAGCACGCAGTATGAAAACTTGCTAAATGTTTGAAAGGCCAAGCAAAATGG
Source organism: Chouioia cunea (assembly GCA_030064505.1). Classification (NCBI taxonomy): domain Eukaryota; kingdom Metazoa; phylum Arthropoda; class Insecta; order Hymenoptera; family Eulophidae; genus Chouioia; species Chouioia cunea. The sequence continues at coordinate 27,593,342 of JAOPFQ010000005.1, forward strand.
CATAAGTTTGTAAGTGTATGCCTGTAATGACATTAGCTTTGATAACGCCACGTTCACTACGTACATAACAACAAGTATCAACGATAAACGTTTTCAAATATTGAACGTTTTATTATTCACCATCCAAGGTAAACGATACAGTTGTCTAATTGAACGTCAAACTAAACAACAATAACAACAACAAAACAGATAAACCGTCCGTAAAAAATTCCAACGGGGAGGAGCGAATTAGTAAACTTGGTAAAAAAAATCAGAAAGAAGAAGAAAGAGAGAGAAGCCAGAGGGAAAGCGCATAATCCTCGAGACAAACTCTGACATTTTTCCAAACACAGAGAAAATTTCTACATAGAGGAAAAAGAGTGTCCGCCGCGGTGGCGTTTTCTCCATAAACGTAATGGAATACGAAATTTCCTCTGGCTCGCACAGTTTCATTTCGACTGTATACTTACATACACACACACACACACACACATGCTGGACTCTCGACTGCAAAGCACAAAAGCACACACGTTTAAAGTTCCTCTGCTACCGCCATTGCCGCCGCAGCGAGCTCAATAAAAGCACCTGCGTGCACCAAGCGCTTAAATATTCGCTCGCGGAAAGATGAGATACGGCAACGTACGAGCGCCACTTTTTCTATCCTTACTCCACCGTTGGAATAATCCATATGATGCACGAACTTTTAAGTTTAATAATACTTACTATGGATGCTTAAGAAATAATATTTATCTCTCTCTCTCTCTCTCTCTCTCTCTCTCTTCACGAGAAAGACGATCAAGATAAATCACGCAAGAGACTATCAAGGACCCTCTCTTACACACGGTGTAAAAAAAAGAAGAAAAAGCGACGAGCGAGCAAGATTGAGAACCTGACGACCAATTTTTTTTTCTCTCTGTTGCGTTTCAAGCAACTTAGCTCGTAGCCAGACCTCTTACGAAAGTTACACGTATTCTTATATTGCCTTCCGTTTTCTCGGAATAATGCAATGGCTAGTTTGAAGAAATGAACAGCGAATATTCGTATATGCTATATGCTAATACGAAACAATGTTTTTTTCTTTTTGTTTAAGGAGAATTTCAAACGTAAAGAAATCAAATCATTGAAATCAAATTGAATACAAAGAGTGGAAAAAAGCTCTTGCACGCGAATTAGCTTGCCGAGGTGTTCCTAATGTAAAGCAATAAAGCTCACAAGAATTGTCCTTCTACAGGACGGCCTCAACGACGTAACGTAATGAGAGGTAAAAAAGAAAGAACGTACGACGAAAGAGAGAGAATGAAAAAGAAAAGAAAAGAAAGAGCGCGTCCACCTAATCATTTTTCTTAACGACCGTCAAGTTGGAGAGGGTTACCTCTCGTGTACGCGAAAGAGGCGGGTGGCGATGATGTCAAGAGTAATTTCCTCCCTCGTTTCGCGAGCGGAACTAATGATCTTGACCTTTGCGCTTTCGTGTTTTTTTTTTCATTCTTCAACCCTACGCGCGACCACGTATATATACAAACATCGTCATCGGCAATCTTTCTTTTATTTCGATAAAGCATTTTAATGGAAAACTTGAACTGCGTTCTCATTAAACAAACAAAAATAAAGTTCAATAAATTTTGAAATACCACGAGTAGCGTAAAATGTGCTAGATGAAATATCGCGTTAATTATGAAATATCCAAAGCCAAAAGTTCATCCCTTAAGAGCGGACCAACGTGGATTCCGTCGGCAAACAAAAGAGCGAGGCGAACACTCCCAACGTGAAAGCTGATACGGCAGTTTGCCCTCGTCGAGACCGTAAAATTTCATGCTACGAATTATTATGCCATCGACGATCTCTCTCTCTCTCTCTCTCTCTCTCTCTCTCTCTCTCTCTCTATACTCTAGCTTGATGAGTTATTGCATCTGCAATGTTTTATCATTCAAGGGAATTTGACAAACTATGTCATATACGTGAAATATACACATTCTTCAACGTGAGCCAAATGTGCACTACGTCTCTTTATTAATTAAAGCGCAGTTAATTTACATCTATATATGGTTTTAGTGAGAAGATGACGCATGCTCGTGAATAAAATAAACTTTGTTTAAAGACTATACATTTCTATGAATATTTATCCATAAGTGAGTAGCGTTTTTCTTTCGGTATTTCGTTTATGATAAAGTTTTACCGAAAACGAAAAATAACAAAAAATTAGTTGTTGCAAACGAGTTTTGACATTTGTTTTCATTTCTCTGCTCGAAAGCTCTCAATGCAATTTGCAGCAACGATTGCAACAAGTTGTATATAGGTCGGAAAGTCAACTCACCATTGAAAAGCACTAATTAAAAGTACAACAAATAGCAGTTATTCTACGGTTAATCATGCAGTTGCGCAACTTTTTTTCTTGCAATCATAGACCAAAAAGTCAATTAAACATTCAATTTCGCACGAAATAATATAACCGTGAGTAGGCACGTGCAAAGTAGATGTGCGTCCTCATTTCTCGGCAATAGTCGACCAGTAAAACATAAACCCGGTATTTCAACGTAGATAGAAAATTTTTTTTCTACCCTCTCTCTCTCTCTCTCTCTCTCTCTCCCTCTCGGCTTTGTTACGCTCCGGAGGGAGAGAGAGTTTGTCAGGCGGTGCTTTTCAAAGTTTTTGATACGCGTAGAAAAAGCTTGCTGCGAACTAATTTTTCAACCTAGGTAAACTCAACTCACGTCAGAACGAGAACGACGACGTCGTCGTCGGTAGCATTGTTCAGTTTCTCGCATTGTCTTGACTCTCCTTCGACTGCTATCTTGCGTTGCTTGTCTGCTTGCGTGCTCGGTAGGCGTCGGCGAATTTTACATAAATTATACGCTCCCAGAGTATAATGTTGCCACTCGAGTTGTTCTTTCGACGTTACGAGCTTTTCATATCATACGCGTGTTTACAGGCTAAAGCTCTTCGCTCTCTCTCTCTCTCTCTTTCTCACCCCATTGCAAAAGCGAGCTCAATTCGTCAACGCCCGATCCAATCAAAAGAATCCTGTCAAACAAGATTAAAGCTCTTGTCGCTTGCGTTCGTTTGGAAAATAAAAAACGAGAGAGAGAGAGAGAGAGAGAGAGAGGGCTAAAAAGCTCAGGTGGTATAATCGTTATCGGGACAAGGTAACTTATTGCCTTCTCATCGTCTCATTTGCATAATTCAATTAACTGCAGATATCATGGATGTAGAGAAAGAGGGCTAAAGGGTAGGAGGAAGGTTATCGATCTGATTTTGTTTTCACGCCAAGTGCGCGCCAACGCGAAATTTTACCGGTTTGTTTGCCTTTTGCTCTGACTCTCTCTCTCTCTCTCTCTCTCTCATCTTCACTGTATATACGTATATATAGGTATGTGCACAGCCTGGTTTTTATCTCAATCGATCGATTTGCCATTTTCTTGGCAAAATTGCGCTCTGCGCAACGCGATATACGTGCGGATTAAAAGCTCGGCGAGTCATCTTGTTTTTGTTTGTTTTCATATAATAATAACAACGTATCTTGAGGATTTTTTATAGTAGAGGGAAGATGAATCACAGTTTACTGTAATGAGGATATTTTGTCGGGCTTACCGTACTTACGTACAACAAAAGCGGAGATATTTTATCATATCTCAAGCCGGAAAATATCAAGTTTTTATTAAGTTAAATAAATTAGTTTGGCGAACGTATTTAATCAACGCCGACTTTTCACTACAACAGCGATAATATCAACAACGAATATAGTGTTTCATAGAAATTTGCGTACACGCGGAAGAGGGTTGAAAGAACGAAACGACAATTATTCATTGTTAGAACAAACGAACGCACAGTACCGTCCAATCGTGCTCTAACGATTTCCGAGTGAAAGAGAGAAAAAAAATAAAGAGCAAACACTCGTTTGAAAAGAAAGAGAGAGAAAAAAAATTTGCCCAATAAAGTTTCATCGAAATTCTACTTAACAAAAGCTCAGCCAATTAATCGGCCTCTGCGGTTGCTAATAAAAATGACCCGTTGCACACAATTTTGCACGTTGAAGGGGAGGGTGCGGCCATACACGCGTACCAGTTTTTCATATTCACCTAATCCACATCGATTTATCGAACGAAACCCAGTACAGGCGAATTTGTTTTCTTTTATTCCTTGCCAATTGTTTATGTACGTTCTCTTATACGGGAACAATACCCACAATACACACGTGTACTACAGAAGAAGAAAGTGCTTACGTGCAAGTTCTTTCTCTCTCTCTCTCTCTTCAGCGATGATTAGAGAGGAAATTCGTTGCGCAATTCAACGTTTTGTGTGCGTATTTTTTTTCGTATTTTCAAAGCTCGATAATTTTACGAGGTAGCGAACGATAAATCTTTGGAGAGAAAAATTATGCAAATGGAAAAAGTTTGTTGAACGCGGAAATTCCTTGGGTTACGCAAACGTTAAGTACGGAACATACGCGTGAAAAGTCAGCGGCAGCTTTATGAGAAGGGAAGGAAGGAGGGCTAATATAAATCAGTATGACGAAGTAGAAGGGAGAAAACTTGTAATTTGACGTGTCTTCCGTCCGAATGTCAGCGTTAATTGCATTCCATGTCCCTTGACAGCAAAGCATTCTTAACGTTAATCTTACGAGTGCATCGAACATTCCATCCCCTACGACGAGCGAGTGATGTCTATTTAACACTGAAAAACAGAGTCTCGATCCAAACTTTTTACACTATGCGACTCTATTTTCCGTGTATGTTTTTTTTTAACGAGACCACTTTACGCCTCGAGGGCCTCCGAGAAAAAGAGAGCGAGAGAACGCACGACGAAAAAAGACGAGTTTTAGAGGCGCCCTATTGTAACCACGAGTATATAATGGCAACGCTGTACCGGCTAATGCGCTCCATTCTTCGATGCTTTATTCCACTGCCGAGTTTTAGTTTTGCTTGCTTACGCGCGCACGAGCCGATAACTGTTGCGTCTTTCAAATTTTAAGCAAAAATAAATAATACTAGTGAACGCGAGAAAGGTGCTTTTAAAATTTTGCGTGAAACGTGATTTGATTTTAATTTCATAGAATTACAGTAAATTACTTGATTAGGCTACCGGGGCTACGAGAAACAGAAACTCGTTATCGATTTTTTTCTTCGCTCTACAACCTATGTACAGAGAAATATACAAGTTCGCTGACGTAAACAGTTCTCTTCACTTTTTTCTTTACCTTCTTCATTTTTTTTTTTTCAACAAGAAAGAATTTTTATTCTTAGCTTTATACAAAAGCCGAATACCACAAAAGATCTTTCACGAAGAATCCTATCCTCGAAAAGAATTTATAAAGCATCGTCTCTCTCTCTCTCTTCGTTAAAGAAAAAAATGTAGTTTAAGCACAGAATATAATTAACGCTGTGGGTGTTACACTTGGTTTCGGCGTAGTCGACAATATCGCACGTGCCGCGCCAGATTCTCTCGACAACACCGAGATTGTGTCGTGCGAAATACAATTGCTAGCGGATGCAATTTTCTCTCTGCCGCCTTGGTAAATACACGCGCCGGTTGTACCTATATAGCGTGCTCAACCCTCTCTCTCTCTCGTTCTCCAGAGAGCAACAATTATTGTTACAATCGCATGACGAGTGTTTTACGTTATTACGCGGAATCCTTAAGTGAGCGTTGCTTTTTTTTATATAGGTTTGGCTATCTACACGAGAAAGATAATTTATATACGTAACTACATTTGGAAATGTGTTTGTTCGGACATTCGAAATTTACTACCATTATTTTAGTCGCAGCAAATCATTCGGGACGCGTTGCTGAAATTTCAACAATGAATTGTAATTACATCTCATAGAGGGTATTTTCAAAGCTACATATTTTTGTCTCGAATTTCAAAGTTAATTAATGCTCCGAGAGAGATAGAGAGTGCGAGAGAGCAAGGGAATTTTCTCTCTATTGAATATTCCGTCGCAAATGATGCTCGCTTGAATTTATAATAGCGATTAACCTACATAAACTTTCGGAAAAATCTTTTCCTTTTTTCCTTTTAATCGTCGGTCGAGTTAGCTTTTGTTTTATTCTTTCAAAGATTATACGCGAAACACGTTAATGAGTACACACAGCGAGAAAAAAAAACATCTAGAAGAAGGAAAAACCTATACATTTTTAAAGTAAATTGCACGCTCAAAGCTTTCAAAAACTCGTGTATTTTGTAAAAACTAGCTACTCTCGCTTGTAAAATAAAAAAAAAAAAGAAAAAAGAAAAAAGGTCAACAACTAATTTTCCTCGATCCTCTCTCAATCCTCGTAAAAGTCATCCGAGTCTTTTATTGCACATCAAAGTCCGTAACCTCGGTAGACATCGAAATTCAACCCTTTCGAAGGTAGGTATCATCTAAAAAGACAAAAGAAAGCAAAAAGAAAACGTACGATCGGCAAGGTAGTAATAGCAACAACTAGAGCATATACATATATACGTATACGAGAGAGAGAGAGAGAGAGAGAGAGAGAGAGAGAGAGAGAGAAAGAGCAAACGAAAAGAAGGAAAGAGGGAACGAAAGAAGGAACGAAAGAAGGAACGAACGAACGAACGAACGAACGAGCGATGTGTCAGGCCGTTAATCGAAGAGTGCCGTTGTACACCTTTGTACGTTTCGTTCTCGCTCGGCCGGTCAAAGGGCATTAACGTTAGCGCGCGCGTTCTCTCGCAACGTTAAAAGAAGAGTAGAACAGCCTTCGGCGTATTTTTAGTGGTTTGAATTTACACCTTTTGTAATACGCACGTGATAAGATCGTTGTGTCGGTACGTGTATACACGAGAACCAAGGAATATTGCCAGTTATCGATCCATGACAAATTTTTGCAATTACTCGTAAGAAAGAGAGAAAGAGAGAGAGAGAGAGAGAGAGAACGGGGAACAGAGATTACATACCTCAAAGTTAATGGGATTCACGGGAAAAAAAGAAACAAACTATTTTCTTGTTTTCCCCCCTTTTCGTCGGATACGCGCTTAATTCTCCCACTCGACGTTTCTACATTCAAGGATTCAAGAGAAAATAAATAAAAAGAGAGAAAGCTAAACTTACCTTGCTATCTTTTTCTCTTGTTTTCTTTCTCTTTCTAACACAGTGCACAAAGAAAACTTTAAAACCACACTGAGCAACGACGACGAGTCAACTGGCGCGCTGGCACGGCGCTGCACTACTGAGCCGACAACTACTACACAACTCACCGCTCTTTTCTCTCCTACCCTCGCTCCTACCGCGCAACCCTCGCCGGTAATGCAGATATCTTTGACATGCGTCGTACATTTTGATTAATTTTATTTTTGACTTCCCTTTACGACGCGTTCTCTAGCAACTGTATAAGTTAGCAACGTGTTACGCTCGAGGGTACCGTTCGTTTTCTATCAACAGACTTGCGCGCAAAAGGGATAAGAGAATCATGAATATAACGCAACCGGCAAGTATCAAAGCCTCGAGTCCATTCAGCAGGTGGTGAGAGAAATCGATCGAGCTTCTCTCTAACTTTTCCTCGTATATCGGCGCAAGCGCTCTACTGTGAAGCTTGCAAGCTTCGTATCAGTAGCAGTAACGAGCAACCATATCAAAAGCTATATATCTCTTGCCTCGATTGACGGAAGATAGAGGGAGGAAAAAACACTGGTGCTGCTGCTCACGACCGACATGACGATTCAGGAGCTCGAGCCGTCACCGTCCATGTCTACTCGTGGTGGTGTTGTTGGCGCAGCCGACGACGAGCTTTCCAACAGTGACGGTCCGCTCATCGCCACTAAAAACAAGGATAAAAACGCCAGGTAGGCTTCGCGTTCTCAATCGGTTGTATCCGTGTCTGTGCGTGCGTGTACGTATAGCGTATAAGTTTGATTCACAGGAGCAAAATGAATTCTCCGGCGATGTTGCTACAAGACAGTTGGCACAAAAGCTGTGTCATGTCCAAGGACGACGACTACCTAGACGACGAGAAGAAAAACCATCGGTGCATTTGGATGCTGAGCATCGTGCTTGGTCTCATTGGTCTCTCTAATCTCTTGCTTAATCTGACTATACTCGTCGTTTTGAGAGTTGGCCAAGGAATGGAATCGATGGAGATGGTTCCCGATGAGAACTTGATCAAATTCCACGGTAACGCAGACCTCGACAGAGTGAGTGTGTGCTTTTTTTTGCTTTCTTTTTCTCCAAAAACGAACAAGCTTGTTAAATTTAATTTATTTATCGATTGATTTACTGCTGCGAGTACAGGTGTGCCTGCACAAAGGTGTGTGCGAAGGTTTTGGAGATAAGCCAGTTGAGCTAATGGGTGACGACGCTGGGATTAACATTCAAGTGGCAAGCTCGCAACACAGTATGACCTGGTCCAATTTGCAAATCCTTGGAAATGGTACCTCGATCTCGCAAGTGAACTCGTTCCAAGTTAAAGATCCTCGTAGTGGATCGCCCGTCTTCTCTACTGATTTTCCAAATTTTAGTCTTCCGCAAGGTGTCGAAAAGATCGAAGTTGACACAACGCAAACGCACCGAATTTCTGCACCAAAGAGAAGTGATTTGACACTGACGTCTGGCGAATCGATATTTCTTCATGGTGCCGAAGGTACAACTATGGATTCTAAGGATATAGTTTTGACAGCTTGGAATGACGTTAATTTACATAGTAGGAACGGTGATATCGTTATCGATGCCAAAGAGAGTATCAATCTACCTAAGATACCAATCGTAGGAACTTTTCAATCGAATGAACTACGCGACCAATACAAGGTCTGTGTATGCATGCCCGATGGGAAAATTTTCTTGGTACCGGTAAATAGACCTTACATCAAAATAAATTGCGCCAAAGCTTCACGGTCGATGGATAGCGATCCATGCGCGATATAGACTGTTTTGAATATTTACACCAATTTGTAAAGCGACTTGTTTTACTTACGCAACTATATAATATATATACGTTGTTTGTATGTTATTCGACTGATAATGAAAATGTATGGATTTAAAGAAAATCATATTCAATAAACAACTGTTTTTTTTTAGTAATTTCACGTTTTCTCTCCTAATACTGTTTTTCCAAACATTTTTTCATTTATACAATCAAGCGTTTCTATTGTCGATCAAATCCCGTCATATCTCGTATACATTTTCAGATTAAACCATGAAACTTTCGGATTTAACGTTTAGTGTTCGAATAACATTGATTTACGAAGAAAAATAGTCGATATTTTTAGTTTTCATTAATTTATTATTATTTTTATCTTATTCAACATCGGAAGTAGGTTTTTGTTCTTTATTACAAGTAGTTACCAGTAAAAAATCAGATACATATTATTCACCATTTGCGAGATATACAAAAGTATCCGGTAAACATTTGCTCACATGAGATTGAAATTGCTCGATTATAAAGTTGTCATGCAATTAATTATAAATTAATAGTGTCGATGTAATTTGTATCTATATAAGTAACGTTTTAGATTCCACTCGAAATTACAAGATTTATTTTTATACACGTTAATCACACGCATGACAAATTACGAGCTTTCCGCGATCATTTCCTCGTTGCTCTCTTCCATTTCCTCTTGTTGCTCTTGTTCCGTTGGCGGTTCGTATGCTTTTTCCAATGGACTTGCGACGACTCCACCCGACCAAACGCTCATCTCGATTGCTAATTTGTTACATCCTTCGAGTAGTGGCCTGTATCCTCCATGTGACAATACTCGTAACAATGTTTGTGCCGTCAAACATACCAAATCCTGTTGTTCCAAGCCCATGGCTGTGTGAACTCTAATACTGCCACCTTCGCAAGGATCAGAAATGCCTAAAAATGTTTTTTATCGTATTAGTTTTAGAAGTGGTATAATACAACGATGTATAGACTCAACAAATATACCTGCTGATCCCGGCAAAAAAAGTCCCGAAGAAAGAAGCTGCAATACTCGTCTATAAGCCTGATTAATTGGTAGAGCCTGTCTACTCGGATTGTTCATAATAGCATTGTGCGCCAAAAGATTTAACATCCATGGTGTCAATGGCTCAAATCCCTCAAATCTACTTCTCAAGTCTCGTAGTAAACGAATCAAAACTTTGATACTGGAATGGTGAGCGTTCTCTTCGAACCAACGCGAGTGCCTGATCGCTGCCAAATGGCCTAAAGAAAAAACAAACATTTACAAATAAGTTTAAAACAATTTTTTCGTTTATAGTCAAAATAGCCAGTATCTATTTACTTTGACAGATTTTTATGTCCAAATGTTGATCAGGCTCCAACTTCCTAAGATTCTGATGAAGGGTTGTTATTAGAACTCGAACTGTAGCCTCGGTGTTTGTTATATCGAATCCTCTCTCAGTTTGAGTTAATCTGAGAGCTTCTTTGGGAGATTGCACCTTCAAGTCGGTTTGAACTTTGTTGCCAAGAGCTTCTACTGCAGTTTTTGTTGGTAAAGTTTTGAGAATTACAACAATATCTGCCACATTGTGTCCTTTGATCATGGTACCCATTTTGAAGCTACCTACTTGACGCACCTCTTCTAGTTGCTGAAAGAAAAAAAAAACATTAACTAGACCCAACCTCGTGTCCAAATGATAAAATAACGATCAAAGAACACTTACACAAGCTTCAAATGATCCAGGAGCTACAATCAGATTGTCTAGAACACTTTGTAACTTAGTAACTAAGTTAAGAATAGAGGTCTGTTCCTTGGGAGTGGGGCACATGTCAGAATTTTTCTTGAGCAGTGCTGCAGTAAAATCTGTCTCGTCGGGTGCTGGCTTGACCCTTGGAAAAGCACCTTCGCACAAGGTTAAATCAAACGGATGACGAGGCATAAACTGACGTTTGGGAAGGAAACCCATGCCTCGTCCCATGCCTCTTCCCCTTATGATTCCCCCTCTGCCTCGTACCATCTTGACTATTGTAGAAATAAATAAACACGGTCATATATTGCGAAAACATGCACGTGATTCATAGAGTACAAGTAGCGGCGCATTGAATTTAGAAAAACGTGTATTTATTTGAATTGTGTTTGTGAGTTCGAATTTAAAAAATACTTTCATTTTCAAGAATGGGGATAAAATGTAGTGTCCAACAGACGAATTCTCGAATGCAGAGCTAACTACAACCGTTACAGACTCTACAATTAAGAGAAATATTTACCCATTGTATCGTACGTGTCTAAGACAATGTTGTTGCTAGCTAAACACTCGTTCCGTCTGAAAAGAAGCAAGCAAGTGATCAAACGAAACATGGGAGTGCACAAACATGTGAAAATGACGCTTCAAACGTTTGTACGAATATATACGAAAATCAATAAAAAGCACCGGGCACTCTAACCAAGAAATCCTACGAAATTTGCCGTTAGAATGCGAGACTTTACATGTTAAACGGATGTGGAATTGCACAGATTTATAGATATGAACTGCGTTGACAATTGTGTAAAGATACTTACTAATTGTAGATGTGTACAGGTAATAATTGGAAAATTAAAGTCGGCCCGAGACAATCGGACGCCGCAAAGGTTGGAACGACTTCCCACACACAAACAATGAGAGCTTTTAATCTGTAGATGGCGTTTGGAGCAGTACAAACACATCGTTGTGTTCCATACTAATAATAATCGCACTGATAAAATCGAAGAAGTAGCAAAAACGTTTGTTTTTGCTTCAAGATTTAAGTGAGCAGAATAAACAATGTAAACAAACGGCAGTTGTTGCGATGAAGAGGATTATCTTATAACTTGGCATTGATCGTCAATAGAACGTTAATGAAACGAAAAAAAGAGACGAATAAACAATCGTTATAATGTCGCAGTATCGTCTATTTTCATGGGTAAGTGCAGAAATGACACGTTATTCATTAGGTAGAGTCGATTGTCCAAAACATTAGAAATGCTCAATGACAATATCTTTGCTTTTAGTGATAGCACAACAATTAAAATTCTTACAATATCTAAACGCCTCGTTTGTCAACACACGTGGGATTTACCGCGCTTGCGTACCAAAAAATCCCGCCGATAATTCAAACAACCTTAGAGTTAGCGCGTCGTTGTAAAACGTTAATTTTCCAGGGTACCAATGCTCATGGACAACTCGGCCAAGGAAACATCCAAGACGAAGAATTACTCGTGCCTCGAGAAGTAGATCTTTCCCCTATAGACCTACAACCGGAAAATATTATAAAAATAACTGGTGGAGCTGCTCATACTCTTATCCTCGACAACAAGGGACGAGTGTTCAGTTGTGGTTGGAACGACAAAGGTCAAGCTGGAACGTCTACTGCAAGTGCACAATTTCAACAATTGAAAATTCTGGAGGGAAAACAAATCGTCGATATCGCCTGCGGCTGGGAGTCGTCGATGGCACTCACGGAAAATGGCCAAATTTTCACTTGGGGTTCCAATTCACATGGACAATTGGGTTTAAAACGTGCAAACGTTGCCGACAAAATTAAAGAACCATCGAGAGTAGAATTAAATGCACCAGTGCAAAGAATATCCATGGGATTATGGCACTCGGCTGTGGTAACTCGCGACGCCAGAGTCTTTACGTGTGGGGTTGCTACTAAAGGACAGCTTGGAGTCGATCTTCGAGGTGCTAAATATTCGAGAGAATTTGTCGAAGGTATATCCTGTGTATCTGTTTGTTTATTTAATTACAAGCGATGTTAATAGGTATGCATGCATCTCGTTGTTACAGTTCCACAAATAACAAATGTTCGAGACGTAGCTTGCGGTCAACATCACACTCTTGTCGTTACGAGTGATAACGAGATTTTAACGTGGGGTGACAATAAACATGGACAGCTAAGCGTAGATCCTGCGATACAACTATCGTCGTCATTGGTGCCAATCGCCGTAAATAATCACAAAGGGGTCACGAGTATAAATAAATTATACTGCGGTTGGACGCACTCGGCTATTTTAACCGGTAAACGTTTGAAAAAAGAAACTTTGAATTTATTCACGTGTACGGTTTTTTTTTTATTTGATTTGTTTTTAGATGACGAAAAAGTGTTTTGCTGGGGTAGAAACTCGTACGGACAATTGGGTCGCGGTAAATTGATCCAAAGTGTCGAGACGTGGAAAATGGATTCTCCAATAATTCCAACAAGTATCCAGCAATTGTCCGTTGGATCGGAGCATAATATCGCTCTTCTTGGTATTTTATTCTTAAGCTGCTATAAATAATATCAATACGTCGGTTTATTTAGTGTAACGCGCGATTAATTCCATAGAGGATCGATCAATTGTATCTTGGGGATGGAACGAACATGGGAATTGTGGAAATGGAGGTACAGAGGATATTTTTATGCCTACGAAAATTGCGTTACCGGAAGTCGAAGGTGTTCTGATAGGAACTGGTGCTGGACACTCGTTCGCCGTTGTTAAAACAAAATGAAAATATGAAAAAAATACAGTATATCTTTCTTTGATAAAATAAAATAAAAAGAAAAAAAGAAACAAATAGTTTTTGTCCGACATACCACGTTCTTTCGTCTCGATTATCGAAACGCCGTACAGTTCTCACGAGAATGGAGAGCATAGGTACAAGTGACCGGGGGAGTGTATATAACTCACCTGGAAATAGGGGCCGAGTACGACAAGCGAGCTAGCGTAATGAGCACACCACCTGCCGCCACCAGAAGTCAACTGTTATTCGACGTGGTCACATAATACGCGTCATTGGCCTGTCAACAAAATGTTTCGCTCGCGATCACAAAGCAATATTGGGTAAACGATTAAATATATATTTCTTGCGAAAACTCAACGATATTCGTGTCGACGTTTTTTTTATTTCTTTGTTCAGCGATAGCGAGAAGGAAGCCAAATTTGTTCAAGAGAGGATTGACGCAGTGGAGAAACATTTTGCCGAATTGTGCTCAGTTTTTGCGGCTTACACGAGAAAAGCAGCGAGGTAAGTTGTTTTTCGTAAAATCAAGTTGATTTGTGCAAATAGTTTCTTTTAATCGTTCCATTTTTGCAGGCTTAGGGATAAAAACGATGAAGTTGCCAAGACGATACAAACATACGCCAACTCGGAAGACATTAATCGATCGATGAGCTCGTGCCTCGTCAATTTTTCCAACACCCTTTCAGTTTTGGGCGATTACAGGTCGATTCCCATTTTTTCATTTTTATTTTTTACACGAAAATTCGCTTGTTCAAGCCAAACATTTTCTGTTTATTCGCCTTTTTTCAACGATTATCTCGCGGTGATTGCAGGGATGCCGAAGTTAACAGGCTAAATGTCAAAATTGTCGCGCCGTTATCGCAGTATCAGCATACTTGCAAGCGTGCCAAAGAAAACGTTAAAACGACTTTTGCCGCACGAGACGAGGAACTTCAACGAAAGCAAAAATTAGATAACGCGAGGAAGGAAAATCCGAAAAATCGCGAGAAAATTGTATCCTTTGAATGCTAATGAAGAGTATGTATGCATGTACATACATACAAAAACGTTACAAGGGTAATGGCTTTGCTTTTTTATACACCCTTAACGAAGTCTCGCAGTCGCAAGCTCATCTGAACTTTATGAAAGCGTCGCGGGAAGTTTCGAAAGTAGTGAAAAGCTTGGAGGAGCAAATCGATTCCTTTGAGAAGCAAAAGTTGCACGACATTAAGACGATACTTTTGAGCTTCGTTACGGTACAGCTAAGCTTTCATGCTAAAGCTGTGGAACTTCTTACAAAGGCCTACCAAGATGTTGCGGAAATTGACGAGGCGCAAGATTTAGAGGTAAAACTTTGCAATTAGACAAAATTAATGATACGTTTGAAGATTAATAATCGTTTGGTATCAAATGTTTTTCTTGTCAACTTTCGATGCGCAGGAGTATCAAGTTGCGAGAGCTGAAATTAATGGGGTAACTTTGCGATTATCATTCGATGTTTATCAAGTAGAGATTGTTCTTGTGATTAAATTCGTATATACGTAGTAATTTTGTTTACGTGCTTGAATTTCGTTATGTTTTACATAAAATAACCTTTGTCAACTGTTTAGGAATTTCGTGGAGCTTTGAGAACGTCGGAATCATCCTCGAAATTGAGCAAACGACTAGGTTTTCGTCAAGCTTATTCATTGATGAATCTACACAATCGTTCCTCGCCGTCACCACAAAATTTAAGAAAACAGAAAGTACACAGAACTACGGAGTCTTTGGTAAAAAAATGTTTATTCAACTAGTAACCAATGGTGTTGTTTATACATTTTCATAATAAAAAAACATTACAGGATTCCTCAAAAACTGGACATACAAATTCATCGGAGTCTGTGAATGTGGAAGAATTTGACGAGAGTACAGACGACTCAGAAGAGTCATCTTCGATTCGAGAAAAAAAATCAGTGAGATCTAGACTTAAGTCTATGTAAATACAAATGATTAATTTATTATCTTAATACTGCCATTCTAGAAAAAAGTAGCCGTTGCGAACAGAGCACAAAGGAAAAGACATCCTCTAATTTTGAAAATGGTTCCGTCCTTACCCAAGTACCAGAAGAATTTGAAATCTTCTTTAATACACAGTATTAGTTACTTTTAATCAAATTAATACAAAATAAAGCTATTCTGTTCAATTAAATATTATTAATTTACAAAAAGTTTGTACAATTGAACATTATTGTATATATAACGTGTTAAAAGTATATTATCCATAATTGAGTTATTGTACTTGGTGCAAGTTGTATAAATTGTGATTTATTAATCCATGGATTATTTAGACGGATGGCAAATTGCCTATTTTTCAGTTCCTTCCACTCCAGCTTGAGTCATCAAATCGGCAATGTTCTTTTCTAAATCATCTATTCTGTTTCCCATTTCATCTAGTACTCAGAGTTAAGGATTTTTGCACATGTTTACAAGTATCTTAAGATAAATGTAAAAATCAATAAAATAACGAAAATAAACATAAATTATAGAGGTTATGTAGCAACAGTCAAAATAGCCTGAATCGTTTAAAACAGTGTAAAAAGGATATTTCTATTGATGATCTGGTCAGACATAGTCTGAAATTTATCTTGCATATTTTGTAACAGCGTTTGTACCTTTAATAAACAGGTTATAAAATATATCACACCATACATTTCAAAAATATAAGTGCTCGTGACAATTTTCATATATGACAATGAAAATAACAGAAAATAGTAATTTCTTTCTTATATGTGAAACAACTCACATATTGCGTCAACTCTTGAACATTCTTGGGATCAACGTTGTTGCCCATCGAATAGTTTTCACCATCTTCAACTTTGTGGTCTGGTTTCACTTCTGCCATTCTAAATGTCAGCAAATAAAAGTAAACATGTTACAATGAGCATCCAATTAAACTCTTGGAAGCTTCGATCGCGTTGCTCTAAAAGTAAAAACTGATAAATTAAATACAACTTACTTGACAAGCAATAAACAATAGAGCCGGTACCTCTTAACAATCAACCACAACCTGCCACAACAATCGCAGCGGCGTCTTTGACTTTCGACGATGGCGGTCAGCAATCAGCTATATCCTCGGCGCATGCTCACCACAATCGTACACATGCACGCAATCGCTACGTCAAAACTTGCAGTGCCAAGCACCGCGAGATGACGGGATGGTACGAATATCTTTTCTCTTGTTTTTGGAACGATTGATTTAACAAAAGACCGGCTAATCGTCGTCATCGTATAACATTTTCGCGATCAATTTCCAATCAAGTGAGTTTGTTCGTTTAAAAAGAAAGTTAACGAATTATTAGGATTGATGTAAAATAATCTTGATGATGCAATAAAGGATGATATTTATCATACGTATTAATTAAATTAATTTAGTTTACGATGCTCAAATGAAAGAGACGAGACAGAGTTATCGAAGAGCGCACGTTTACAATCATAAAAACGACGTAAACAACATGTGTTGACATTTTTACCAAAGATAAACAATGCATGAACGAATTCGTCTGCTTTATCGACAAGTACGCATGCGTCATTGAAGAAAAACATAACTGCGTCATCAGCAGCTGATCGCGCGATGTTGGGACACACGCATTATATATAACGGATTTGTTTTCTCTTGAATTTCCAATGCAGTCCATTGCGTCAGCTCGGTCAAGCAACGTCCAGTTCGCTCTGCTTAATAAATACCTTGCGATCGCGGGGTCATTAAATTTTTTATTTGACTAATTTTACTCGTATCGTGCGTGTATACATTGAAATTGATAATAGAAAGTGACAGCTCTATAGGGAGCGTGTTGTACGCGTTTGTTGTCATCGTCAAACTATGCGATTACAATGGATATATTGCGTTTTACTGCTGTTTTTGTGTTTGTCAGACACGCAAACTTTTCGATTCAGAGGCAATCAACGTTCGCCCGTAATTTTCGGTAAGAAAGTGCATTGTCATTCTTAATTTCATTTAAGTTTCGTTTTATTTACGGAGCACAAGCGAATTTATAAATAAACATTAGTTCCAGGAGATGGAGGCAGCCAAGTCGAAGCGAAGATTAACAAAACAACGGCCGTACATTATTTGTGCGAGAAGGTTTCCTCTGGATTCTTTAACATTTGGTTGAATCTGGAGTTGCTAGTTCCAATTATTATTGATTGTTGGGTAATCATCATAAGATAGTGCGTCGTAGTGGTTTTTGGAAATTTATTCAAGATAATAAGACTAATGATTTTTTTTCAGATTGACAATATGAGACTTATTTATAATAATCAGACCAGAAAAACAACAAATCCTGATGGAGTGGACATTAGAATTCCAGGATGGGGTGATCCATTCTCTGTAGAATATTTGGATCCAAGCAAAGCTTCTCCCGGAACTTATTTCAAATATATTGGAGATATGCTTGTCAAGGATTTAGGATACGTTCGTAATGTTTCCTTGCGTGGAGCACCTTATGATTTTAGAAAAGGACCAAGTAATTGCATTTTTCATCCAATCTCTATAATTACCACTTCCTCAAGAATATTAAAGTATCGCAATAAGTTTACTCTTGTTACAGAAGACTGATTTATTTGTATCGTATCGCATGACTGAGTCGTTTAATTTATTTCAGATGAAAACGAAGAATATTTTACGAAACTGAAAGAGCTGGTTGAGGAAACATATATAATGAATAACAATCAACCAGTTACCCTCGTTGCACATAGCATGGGTGGGCCAATGTGCTTGTTATTTTTCCAACGTCAAAGCCAAAAATGGAAAGATAAATATATCAATTCAATGATAACACTTGCTGGTGTTTGGGGAGGCTCAATCAAAGCCTTAAAAGTATTTGCAATAGGTGACGATTTAGGTGCTTATCTGTTAAGACAAAGTACTTTGAAGAATCAGCAGATCACTTCTCCAAGCCTTGGATGGTTATTGCCATCAAAACTATTTTGGAAAGAGGATGAAGTGCTGGTTGAAACTGAATTAAGAAATTATACTTTTGCAGAGATGAGACAATATTTGATGTAAATAAAACTGTGAATATCCTTATTTTAAATTTGAAATAGGATATTTAACTATTTCGTTTTTTACAGTGATATCAATGTGCCAAACGGTTGGGAATTTCGCGTAGACAATGAAAAGTATCAATTAGATTTTACTCCTCCAAGAGTTGAACATCACTGCTTGCACGGTGTGCAAGTAGATACTGTTGAAAAGTGAGTACATTCTAATCGATATTTGCATAATAAACATTGTTTGTTCAGTAATTGAGACGTAATTAATATTTGCAGACTACTATACAAACCTGGTGTATCTATCGATGGAAACCCTCTATTGATTCTTGGCGATGGAGATGGCACTGTCAATTTAAGAAGTCTAGCAGGATGTACGTATTGGAGCAACAAGCAAAAGCAAAAAATTTACTACCAAATGTTCCCAAAGGTCAATCACATGCAGATTTTAAGCAACAATGGAGTTCTTGATTATATAAAAAATGTTTTAAAATTCTAAAGCGAAATATAATATTGTTAAAAGACCAATGCCATATACCTCGAAAATCAAAGATAATCTCTTTGATTACCACAAAGTAGTTTACAATTTTGCGTGTTCAACTAATGTATCTCGATATATTTTTAATTTAGGATAAGAGAACAAATAATTTTCTTGGGAAAATTTTATGATTAAGTTTTTTTTACGGCAATTTGCAATACTCAAATGCTTCCAGAATTGAAATACTTTTTTCAATACGTTTTTCATTCAAGTTTAGTAAAGCCGATTTAATTTTGACTGAATAGTGCTGTGAAATGTTCCATAACAATAATAGTAAATAAATGTAAACCAATCCTAATAAAAAAAATAACGTGGATGACAAAGTACATTAAAAGAATAAAGATACATAATTTTTTATAAATTGTCGTTTTATTTACTGATAAAACTTCGACACACGACAAATAACAATCGTCTTTGAGAAAACAAATCTTTAATAAACAGTAAATAATTTTATACTAAATTCCCGTACATCTATAATTATCTATTACAAATATATTACGTTCAATATTTTTCACAGAATATATTTGAAATTTTAATTCACATCCATATACATAAAAAGTAAACAGCTCATTTTTCATTAATTTTTACTTTTACACATTCCAATGAATGTGACTATAATATAATGTGGAAATTATAATTACACCTCAATGAAGTGTTCATCATAATTGAACACGATATAAAGGCAGCAGAGGAATGCTCGAGAGTTTCACTAAAACAATTATCATACCAGTACTTTCAAACATTCATCCTCAAAGTATATATTACAACTTATATTGCAAAAGAGTAACAACAGAGCAACAAATTTCCACATGAAATATTAAAAAGTTACAGTTTTTATAGCAACTCATACGGAAAATATTTGAAAATAATTTTATTTCGCGAAATTGAATCGACTAACGTGCATATAATTAATTTAGAGTTCGATATCGGTATTTAAGCCTAAAAATTTGTCTACAAAACAATTTATAAAATAAAAATAAAGATTTATTTATAAAATATAAATTAGATGGATATTTAACAAACAAAAAAAGTTCAACTAATGTCAGTTGAGGCCTGACGAGCTTTTCAAGAAGGCATATAAACCAAGGGCTAAAATTGTTACAACAGTGATGGTCTTATAACTTTTTAAACGGTACGGCATTCTCGGTTGTTGCGTGTGTGCCACTTTTAATTTTCGTTGTCTCTCACGCTCCACGCGAGTTGCCTCGGCTTTCATCTTCCATTCTTGCTCTTTGCGTCTTCTTCTGTAGTCAAACTCTCGCACGTCACTATCTATCGACTCTGGAGGAAATTGCTGATACAGCTTTGTAGAGTGGAATAATAATTTTTCAAACGGCAAATCATCCGGTAACTGTGAACAATAATAAAACCTTTTAGTAGGAAAATAGTTGGTAAATAGACGTTACATCAGCAACGAAGTGGCTCTTACTGTGCTGAGAACTTTATGGGTATGGCCCATATCTGGTGTTGTATTAAAAATCTCTTTATCTCTGTATGCAACAATATTGGTACTTAAATACAAAGGTATTAAAGGCGGACTGCCAAGAAAGTAATCAAACAGTCTATGCAGCAGCTTTCTATTCTCTGCATATTTATGAGCATACCACGTTGTATACTCTGCCAGTGCAAAATGTGGAAATAATTCAACACTGTGAAACAAATAGATACCGTTAATCAAGTCGATTGGGTATCATTTACAATTAATACCGTGAATAAAAGATTACATACTTTTCTAAATGCTCTAGAAGTTTAGGATGCTCCCGATCCAGTAGTGCAAATATGTAAAATAGTTCCTGATTGACCTTGTCCATTGTCTTCTCCATAAATCTTTCTAAAAACGTTAGTGATATTTTTTCCAAAACGTACAATCCCTCTTGCAAACCCATGACTAGCAGAACAGTGGCAGCTACATCGTTGAAACCTTGATAATAGCTGTATCATCATAAATCAGATTGTTTATCGCACATTGAGAGATAGTTGCAATAACTTGTGATTGGCAAAGCATTAGACATACTTTAGATTTTGATGTTTGGATAGCACCCAGCATATTATTTGTGTCAATTCTTTTTGAAATTTATCCATAACATCTCCCGAAGTATCCTCTGGCATGTGACTGCCACTGCGAGCAACATCTTTCAATATTTGTTGATATATGTCATTACCTATAAGTTTATGTACATTTTCCAGATCATCCTCTAGTGTTGGTGGATTTTCTGGTAACCTTAATAATTTTGGCCAAAGAAATCTTCTCACGTTATCTGAAATGAAATTCAAAAACACTTGTAATAATCAATAATGTGAATCATTTGTTGGTAATAGCAAGACGATAAAGTATACTTTACCATGAACTAAACCCTCGCTACTTCTTCCGAGGCATTTTAACTCGTTGAATGTCAAATTTGGCTTCATCACAGTTCCTTTAACGACTATCAGTTTTAAGCGTTCTAACTCTAGAAATGCACATTTTTTAGTAAGGTCGTGTTTTATGCTTGTATTACAATATTTAGCTATAGTTTCGTTACCTGTTGAGTGCAAATCTGTTGTAACTGGAATTTCAGGAACAATTCCATTGGTCCATACTGAGTCTGAATCTTCTGACATATTAACTGAAGGATTTGATCTCAGAAGAGATATTTGTTCATGCCTCAAATAATCCTAGGAACTACCCTGTACATCTGAGAAACAGCACATAAGTTTAATAACTGCGCTATTTCGCGTATTTTTTGGTATAGATTTTGTTCAGTATCGCACTGATAGACATCGCTGTCCCAGCTTGTCGTTGACGCGCGACGTTACGCTGACAACTCTAAGCAGCTTACACTATCTGTCTACAATGAAATCCTGTGAGAAAAAATAACGTATTGTTAAAGAAAAAACGCATCATGACACACAAGTGGGAGGCAATGGAAAGCGTAATTCTAACTCCTCTTCCTGAGTAATCATCATTGTTGATAGTAGTCGCACACATTTACGTAAGGTCGCTATATGGAATAGCGTTGCCAAAGAAATTTATATTGACATTTATTACATATGTATGTATGTACGAAAGTCCAACACGCCGTGACACTGACTATAGCACTGACTCAGCGTGAGCGTAACGCCCGAGACGCGTACGCGTCGGTTTAGTTGTTTGTAGACTAGAATATAGCTATGACGATCAAAGTTAACATGAACTATATCGATGCCATAACCAAGACTATTTTGGCATTATATATTTGCAATGAATGATGTTGTGAACGCCATCTATTATCAGCGTTATAAGTTGCAATTACAGCGTGCAAAGCCTACATCATCTGTCTCAAATGGTCGGTAGAGCGAAGAAGAGAGGGAAAGAGAAATAGAGAGAGGGGAAAACGAAGAGAACCTCTGAGCAAGTGCGAGAAAGAGAGAGAGAGCAATATATACCGTTTTGCGTCGCAACACGGCGCGGGAGGCGACGCTACACTGTTTTTAGGCGTTTGTTTTGACAGTCCGGCCATTCGCCCGCGCGCGTGAACCGTCTTATAACCAAAAAGACGCCGAGACTGGTGTATAAATTGGTTGACGATGGTTTTGTGAGGACTAAATGTCACCGTGTTTTCGAAGGTGAGTGTACTTCTGATGTAAGAGTCACTAGCCGCGAGCGCGTCGACTACTTCTTCATTGTTTATGTCAAACTCGATGTATTCGTTATTTTTAGAAATCGCAGCACGAGGTATATGAAAATAGAAATCTCTTGATCGTACTCGGAGATCCCGCGCGTCGTCGCTTTGTCTACAGGCTCTCTCGCGCCTTCGATGTATGAATTAATACATCGGCTGTTTTGATATTGCTGAGTTTATATCTCGTGCATCTAAGCTGGATCAAGAAATGGTCAACGACAACCATAATAAAAATATGGTTCTACCCAACGATTGGCAAACGACCAAATGTAAGGTCGCACAAAGGAGCCAGTATCTGCTGGAAATGGGACAATGGTGTGTGGTATTTTTTGCTTTTTTTTTATTCAATTTATGCATATGATATCGTTGGTGTGTATGCGTATGTGTTTATATATGTGTTTGCGTGCGTGTGTGTGTGTGTGTGTGTGTATGTGTGTGTGTGTATATATTTGACGATCTGTTGCTTTCAGGGCGGACTGCAAATTTGTTGTCGGCCAAGAACCTAACCAGCAGATAGTCGAAGGACACAAAGTTTTTTTAGCAATGTCGAGTCCTGTATTCGAAACTATGTTCTATGGTGGGATGGCGCAAAAAGATGAACCTATCCCAGTAAAAGATGTACAACCACAGGCTTTCAAAGCATTACTTGAGTATATTTATACAGATCGTGTAGCTTTAGGATCTTTCGATCTAGCATGTGAACTGTGTTACTGTGCGAAAAAGTATATGTTACCTTTTCTCGTCCAAGAATGCATAAAGTTTTTATGGGCTGATCTTTCACCGAAAAATGTTTGCCGAGCTTATGAATTTGCTAAACTGTTAGACGAGCCAGCGCTGGTGGATAAATGCTTACATATAATGCGCTCAAGAACGGATGAGGTTATACACGAACCAAGCTGGCTCGATGTGGAAGAGGGAACTGTGCTGGCAATCTTGGATGAAAACGAGTTGAAAGTGGCTTCCGAATTAGATTTATTCAATGCCTTAGAAAAATGGGCTGTATCTCAATGCAGAAAAAAATCTTTAGACGCTGCTGACTCAAAATCGTTGAAATCTGTGATTGGAGATAGTCTAAGCAAAATTAGGTTTCTAACGTTTAATCCACAAGAGTTTGCAGAGGGCCCTGCAAAATCACTTCTATTATCTCAAGAAGAAGCTTTTGCACTACTGATGAATATATCATCCAGAAAATGTGAACAATCAATTCCTGAGGGTTTCAGTCCAAATACAAACAAACGCGTAAATTTATTAAGTTTGCAGATTATTACTGATATTTCGGTAAGTTGAAAATTCTTTCAAACATTCTATACGCACGGTTGTGGGACTGTTCGTGGCTAAAATTTCATTTTGTTTTCAGACGAAATTACCTCAACAGGTGAATATTTATAATAAACGCCCACGTGACTGTGAAGAACGCCCAATCAATTTAATAACTTCAACCTCGTTTCTTCCCATGTCTATACCCGAGGAGCAGTCAAATTCTATAAACGAACCTGTTGCCGTGAGGTGGCAGGTTGAACCCGAAAACAATGCCAGTCCGATAAATAACCCTCCTCAAGTTGTCCATAATGAACAGTGCGAAATTTCTAAACATGTTTGCGTTCGAACAGTAGAGCAACAGGCTGGAATCTACAATGACAGCCAATTAGAATGTAATGTTACATTTATCGTTGACAAAAATATATGTGTACTTGGACTTCAAGTGCCATCACAGATTTTGGAAATGGTGAATGTCCAATCAATCAATTACTGCAACAAATATATACAAATCAATGTTTCTCAATGCTAATATTTGATTTATTTTCCAGGATATAAATTCTCAACCAGTAGCTTATACAGAATTATTGTACGCTCATCTTCTTGATTCGTTTGGAACTCGACTAACGTACACTCATTTAAGCACGAGAGTTAGCGATGAAGGATTGATAGAAGTTTTTTTCAATCGTCCAGTGTACGTTCAGAAGAACAAGGTATACAAATTTCAACAAGAATTTTTGAAAAAATTTTATTTTTAAATAAGTGATTATCATAGCAATAATTTTGTTCACAGGTGTACACTGTAGGAGTTGTATTCAACCAGCCGGGCTGGTATCCTTTAGCACGCTGCAGCCAAAACAGAATCTGTGATAACGTCGCGTTCAGGTTTGGAGCTGGAAATTCTGCGGAATCTCAACGAGATGGTCTCATACGATCGATTATTTTTACGAGTCGTTAAAAATTATTTCAATCACAATAAATTTTTACTTATTGTAGATTTGTGATATGAAAGAAGGAAAAGAAGAAAGATATATAATTTTCTTAACAGACAAATCACAATTATAATTGATACTTCTTCTTATTCTTCTTTTCCAATACAATGACGTAATAAGCTATTGAAGATTTATGAAAAAAAGTCTTTGTACAAATTTGGATGTATCTGATTGTTAAATGTTAATATTAAGTCAGAGAAACAGCTACACAAATATCTGTAAGAAGAACTCTAAATTAATTTTCTTTTTTTTTTTATTATTTTTTTACTGAATTAACTTTCCTAGGTTAGATTTTAAAGTAATAATTTTTTTTATTCTTATGTATTATATATATAGATTTTTTTTACTGTGCCAATTTTTACATGTGCAATACAAGAATATGTTTGAAAGTAATTTTCAATTTAATACCATGGTTTGTTTTCTAAGCATATACTTATTGTTAAATTTCTTGTATTTTACTCAGATACTTGTTAATTTAAGTATTAAAGATTTGGTACGAAATGTGTAATATAAAATAAAACAATTATTTGAAAATAAATCTAGTTTCATTCAAAACTCTTCAGTAAATCTCCATTCCTGTTATTCATAGAAATCGTGCTCTGTACATTATTTTGATAAGAAAACGTTATCTCTAAATATGCTTATGAGAGTTTCGCAATGATAACGATAAGTCGAGTAATACCGAGATGAAACATACATGTACATATATATATATACATACAAGATGGCGGATTTTTATCAGAGAGGAGCTTTCAAGGGAACACACGTCGGTTATCGATTTTTTCACGAAACATTTTTGTAATTACACAGGACGAAAAAAAAATAAAAAAAGAGTTTCATCTTTCAAAAGCAGGAAAGATGCATCAGAGGGAAAAGTTTGCTTCATTTTCCATTTCTCGTATTGAAAGAAAGTTGCCAACTATTTCTCACTAGGCTACTGCGCGAAACTATTCGAAAGCTCCATGCGGAAGCATTTCAATTGTCTCTCAGAAAGATATAGTGATGTAAAAAAAAAAGGAAAATTTAAACAATAACACTGACCGCAAATCATAATGAGTAAAGTTTCAGTTTCCCAATTGAGAGAGAGAGAGAGAGAGAGAGAGAGAGAGAACCGCATACTGTCAGTGTAAGAGGGAAACAAAAGGAGTTTCCAAACTTTGTTGGCTGAAAGTTGATAATATTGATCCAAGTGCGAGAGCAAAGGGGAGAAATAGAGAGGGTGGTATGTACGCGCGCGCGCGAGCGCCTGAATACAAAGACAAGAATTCGCGTTGTCAACTAACTGGGTAGCGAGGTCGAGCTCTCCCTCTCTTTCCTTTTTGCAAAAAGACGACTGATGAACTTTGACATCTCTCTCTCTCTCTCTCTCTCTCGAGTAGCTTGTCACGTGCTTGTTTGCGATAACGCGTAAATTTAATGTTTTTTTACC
Organism: Chouioia cunea; assembly: GCA_030064505.1. Classification (NCBI taxonomy): domain Eukaryota; kingdom Metazoa; phylum Arthropoda; class Insecta; order Hymenoptera; family Eulophidae; genus Chouioia; species Chouioia cunea. The sequence continues at coordinate 27,619,561 of JAOPFQ010000005.1, forward strand.
TGCTCAGAAAACAAAGAAATGGTTTGTAAAAAGTTGATACATAGGACATGGGATACAATATATTACATGTACAAATAATATATACTCGTTTCATTGTTAAAAACCAGTGTTATTATTGATATATTATTATTTAACAATAGTCGAGAACTAATATAATTTATCGCATGCTTATTTACAGAACATAAATCGATCGATAACTACCCGAGAGAAGAAACCAACCAATCATCGATATACATACATATGTACGTACATACATATATATACCTTTTTTGTTTTTGGTTTTTTATCTTTCCTTCTTTAAATTTTCCAACCGTGCTTGACGTTTTTTTTTTCTTTTCCAAAACAAATCTTTTTATTCCAATACATCAATGAGACGCGCCACATTTTACAATGCCAATACGTCGAAATAGCGGTATTGTGAGATAGTTGCACATTCATATTTTACAATGTTCGTCAAGGAAAAAATCGTTTTTCCCTTCATTTTTTTATTTCGCATTTTTTTTTATTCCTCTGACAGTTGTATAAAAAAAGTAACCGCTGTTTTTTTTTCTTTCTTGTGTGTTTTTTTTTTTTTTGCACGCACAAGTTACTTTGGCAATGATCGTGCGTAGTATTTTGACTAGACTCGAAGGAAGACCTAGGAGTGCTCAGGCTCGTCTGGCAAATCTATGTACATTTTTTTTAAGGAATTGTGCGTTCCGTTACGTATTACGGCGTTATTATTTTGTTTTTATTTACGTATCTTCCTCGCGCAAGTTATACGCTAATTAGTCTTGAAATGTATGAGCGACGCGCTATAACGAAACTAATGCGTAATTCGATTGTAAACTTTTTTTTTTTTTCGTTTAATAATATTTACGTCGAGTTGAGCACTCTTTAATCTCGCTAGAACGATTGTTAAATTTGTTTTACACCCGCGAGGCTCGGTCCTCTAGTCTAGTCGCGGAGCCTCTAACGGATATTCGACTCACTAAGCTAAGCGATCACAAAGTCTATTTTTCTTCACTTTTTTTTCTTTCGTTTTTTTTTTTTTAAATTTTCTTATTAATTCTTACTTAAGAATTCAATTCCTTGCGTAAGCTAGATACGCGCGAAACACACACACACACCTCCTCGTGAAATCCTCATCGAGTTTGTTTTTTTAATTATTTTTTGTCATCTTGTTCAATCCCTTTGTTATCATTTTGCATCGTGTGGGGTATTTGCATCGACACTTCTTTTGCTTGTCTTGTTATTTGTTCGTTTGGCACCCGTACTTATACCATTACTTATGCGATAGTCAATAGAACTTTGAATAACGATATAATTATAGTCTTTTTCGAATAACAATATGCTTCATTTTGTTTATTATTTTGTTTCTTAAGATTTTATCGTGAACACGAAGGAAACGTCAGTCAAACTTATCGCCAATAATAAGTGTACAAGGTAATAATGTCATTCTATATTTCTATGTAAAAAACTCAACCCTTAAATATAGAATCTATCCAGCTAAAATAAAGTTTTTCTCTTAACGTGCAATATATTCTTCTTCGAAGAAAATTAACCGAGCAACGGACAATTTCGACGCAAACACTTTCCATTTAGTCCGAGCGCGCGATACGTTGTAGAGACATCCTTACAGCTTTCTTGAACTTTGCTTATTCGTTTGATTTCTAGTTTTTTGGTGCAACGTCGAGGAAAGTTGACGCTAAAAAAAGGAGATTGCGAGAAGGCCGATATCAACGTTACTACGTGTATATATAGTAAGTGAACATCTCTCTCTCTCTCTCTCTCTCTCTTTCTCTCTCTCAAAATGTGCCTAAGTATACGTTTCGTAAAAATGTTTCGACGAACGACGTGTTACACACGATGATCGTCGGCCGTTCGAAAGCTCTGTTTGTCCGCAAAAAGAAAAAAGCACAAAAAATCCGCAGGTTCATCGGGCTATCCGAATGTTTTTACAACGTATCGCGCAATCGGGAACTCAGACCGATATCTCTTGTATTTGCACTCGTTTCTTAGCGCTACCAGGAGTACCAGGTTGTCGTAAAATTCCCGGGCATAACATTCCTGGTGGTGGAGCAGGTGATTTTGGCGGTGGTGGTGGTTCTGGTAAATCGTCGTCCATGTCGTCGGCAGTAGCAGCCATAGTGGCATCGACGCACGGCGACGGTGTACGAGCACGCGATGGACTCGCGCAAAAATAAGTTGTCGTAGTTGTAGTAGTTTCGTAATCTTGAAGCTGCATGTGTTCAAGCTCGTCGACGAATTTAGTCTTATGGGTGAGCACAGGACTACTACTACTGTCAGTCGGCGAATCGGTCAGCACGAAGGTCGAACGTTTGCTCGTTTTGCCAACGCCCGACGTAGATACGACGCCAACGCTACCTACACCACCACCGCCACCACCAACACCGCCGCCGCATACACCGCCGATTTCCAGCAGGTCGTCCTTCTTCTTGTCCGAGTAACTCGCCAGGGCCAGCTGTGGATGATCCAATTAAAAAAGTCATTGATCGTTCGACTACATTGTACATCGACGATCGTAGGGTACGTTACCTGGTCGACGGCTGTGTTTGCCGAGCCATTCTTATCGCGTTGGTGATAAATTCCCGCAAATATTAGAATGTTTAGCAGCAGAAGGAACACACCCACGGCTATCGTCACGGTCAACGCAGTCGTGTAACTTTGGTAATGATGCGAGGCCAATTTACGTAGCAAATTGTTGGGGCCTGGCCCGAGGTTCGGATGTTGCGTATTACTGTCGAGTAAACATTCGAATTATCACACGTCGTTGTCACTTGGAAGCTTCAAGTGCTTCCTTTTTCGTGCTTTCTTACAACTTCAAACGTATCGACGTAAACGACCTCGTTTTGAAATGCGCTCTAGATTGTTCGCTAACGATGCCAAAATCTTAGGAGATAACGAGACAAACGTCTAAGAAAGTTGGCAACGATTTCGTATTTGTAAATACGACGTAAAAACACAACACGAGTTTGCATCGAGCGGTATAACGGCGTTTACGCGGATGGTCGTATTATCGATACGCTTACCTTGGTAACGTAGTCCCTGGTATAAAACTCGTGAGATTAGTCGCGCAGTCCGTAGTAGTAGCGGCCGATTGCGTGGTACCCGCTGCCGCTGCCGCGGTCGCTGCAGCTGCGGACGACGATATAGAAGGCTCGGTAGGATAGGGCATCGCTAATGGTGGCGCGGGTATCGGCATAGCCATGGACTGTGGTCTAACTGCACCTTCGTACAACGCTGGACTTTCGGCAAGATGATGATGTCTCATACTTACTTCGTAACCTGGCCTATGTAGCTGTGGTAACAAATTTAACCACAAGCTCATTTTGTGACTACGGTAATGCGATCGTATCTTTGTTTTCGTACGATTTGCTTCGAGATACAATTGATTGATCGAGTCGTACGAGTCCCAAAACGGCGGACTCGTTATACCAAGATCTGCCGAGGAACCCCACGCTGCTGAATTCATCGACGACACTGCCGCTCCGTTTGGGTCCCTAAAAACGACATCCGTTTGAGCTTGCTAACGATCCCCTTGACAACGCTTACCAATGTCAATCTACGAACGCAATCTTACACTCACCCTCTTCGAACGAAATTCGACAGGTAGTGAACGAGTAGCCTCGACAAATTTTCGTCAGCAGCAGTGTAATTGTTCGCGACGAAGCCTTCGTGTCGAAAGATTGGCAATCCAAGTAAATACGGTAACTCTTCGCCTTTCTGACTCGGTCGTTTGTCCGGCTGAAAGTGCATAAAATATCCACGTCCACCGCTTGCCGAATGTAACAAGGCTAATCGAAGTAACGGTGCAGCAACTTGACCATCGCTTAAAAGGGCGAGAAGCCCTTGACAGATGGCTGTTTGATTGGATTCACCACGATCCCAGTCCGTGTACTCGTTGCGTAACGTCGAGTAGATCTCGTGTAGGTGGTAACGATAGGTATTGCGTACGTAGGTTCGTAAGATCCTATCCCTTCTTGTTTCGTTCAGGCCGTTCTGTAGACGTACACGTGGGCGCACGCACACACAGAGAAAGCAACAAGTCAAAAGGGACAATCACGGAAGGTCCTTGTGAAAATCGCTGCAATATCGACAAAGATGAATTACCTCGAGATCTTGTTCGGTGAGCTCGAGCCAAGCTTCATCGGTGGCGAGACCCATAAGAACGTCCGTATCGCCGAAATGTGCAAATTCAGCGCCAGGACCTGGCAGTATTGGCATCAGTCCCGACGACGAAATCGTCGGTTGGAAATTCTACACGTACGTACGCACGTATGGACGAAATTCGACGTTTCAATTAGCACATATCAATTAACATGCTCGTTAATATAGATCCGATGGATATATGCCAATAATGTGCACTTTACCTGATTGTTCGTGCTAGCGGGTAATATTGTGCCATCGACAAATGGTGCGAAACCAGAGGTAAACCTTGGTACGTCGAGTCTCACCTCCAATAGCTCGTCGACGTTGCGTAACCTCAGGCATGCCGCAATGTCGTCAGCTTCAACGTCACCTGGACAATTCAACTGCTCGGCCACTCGACGTTTCACCGTGAGTGGCTCTCGTTGTACCGCCCATGGGGACAATGACGAGCCCCCCAATAGGACGACGCGTTCGATCAATTCTATCAACATAATATACGTACGTCATCTTTGCCGTATGTTATTCTTTTATCCTTATTTAATACACGTTCGCATTTCCGTAAATTTTTATCACAGAGTTGGATATGCGATATTTGTTCGCTTGTTTTCGCGCTTTCCGATCAACGATATCTATCCTCTATGCGTTTTCAAATACGAAGCGCTTTTATTTATTCATAGGATAACAGCACCAGAGAATGATACAGACATACATACGTATCCTCGTTCTCACCTTTTGCTTCTTTTGAATAATGAAACGAATGAAATATTCAACGCGCCAATACCTGTACAGCGTTGCAATGCGTCTGAGCAATGGAAGAATAAACGAGAACTTCATATTCGTACACGATCGGTCCAACTGTCCAACTATATATATACATACGTACAACCGTTGGGCTAAAATTCAATCGATGTTATTGTTGAGATTTTCATTTGTAACGACGATCGCGTACCAAGAGCATTTAAAACAAAATTATCGCGTTTACAGGTTTATTCGATAAAAGTGCAATTAACTCGAAAAGTACATTGTAAACATACAGTATTTAATTCACTGTGATACAAATGTGTCGTATATACGAGTTTAAATCTCGCATGTTATTATTCATACCTTTATGAAAGTAAATTACTTTAAACACACGCGTGCACACGCATGCACACGCTGTGTATTGAATAATTATTGAATAATAATTCTACAGTCGAATAAAATGCAACTTAAGTATTTATTACAACAACAAAAATGTACTGTTTATATTATATTTATTAAATCGTCGCATTGTTACGTACGTATATATTTTTTTTATTCACGGAATTAGAAATTTAATTTAAAAAAAAGCTCGCGTTGCCAAGCTCGACATACCAGTTGTCCTATTGTTATCGTTATTATTTTTTTTTTTTTTCGAGAAGAAAGCCCAATGACAATGCATCGTTCATAAAGAATATAAGGCATTACACATTGGCTTCGTTGGTGTTGGTATAAATCTTGGCTTACTTCGTAAAGAGATAGAAAGAGAGAAAGTCTGGATAAAAAAAAACAACAAAAGCGCGCATAGTAAAAGAGAAGAGTGGTCGACACTTGGATTTTGCGCTCGCGCGCAGAACGGTTCGTTAGTGAAATGACAGTGCAATCCAGGCCAGTAGTAGTAATAGTAGTAGTAGTAGTAGTAGTAGTAGCAGTACTATTATACGAGATTGTTAGTGGATGCACGTAATACTCAAGTGAGAGAAGCTCGTTACCTTTGGCCATGGGCGAGACAGCAAGGAAGTTGGCTAAAGCAGCACCGGTACCGTGGCCTAGCAGGGTCAAGCGGTTTGAATCGCCACCGAATGCTGCTAGATTTTCACGCAGCCAATGAACACCTGCTACTAAATCCATCAGTCCGTAATTACCTTGAGCGCTGCCTTTCGAACTCGTTTTCAGGAAACCTATTTCACGCACACAATCAACATCACGTTAATGATAAAACTTTACACAAACCTATGTAACTTTTATTTTACTTTTTCATCCCTATCATTGTATGACTCGCTCAGTCTGTGTGTGTGTGTGTGTGTGTGGGTGTGTGTCGTTGTGTATATTGGAGTAAGCGATGCATTGTTTGAGTGGAAATTCGTGTTTTCCACTTTACCGTTTCCAGTTTCACGAGGTTTTAGATAACGGATTTTTGTTGTTGCTTTTGCTTGCAAACATTATAGGCAATTTTCGATTGTTTAATGGCTTATTATTATCATTATTATTATTTTATTTTTATCGCACATATCATTCCACTGAACAATTAGTTAAAAAAGCAACGGATGGATTTTACGTTGTGTTGGTCGAATCAAGTAAAAGGTTTTATGATTAAATGCAAACCGAATAATTCGAAGCGAACCATAGGATTTTTTCATGGATTATTCCTATACTCAGGTAAATTAGTTTTCCCTCGCCCAAAGAAAGAAAAAACAAAATCATTCGAGTGTTTTTATTCTCTTTCCTTTCTTTTACTCTACAACAAAAAGCGTGTAATACATAGCTCGATTTTTAAAAGCGCAAACACACTTGAATGAGAAACGCACGGAGAAAGAGAGAGAGAGAGAGAGAGAGAGAGAGAGAGAGAGAGAGAGAGAGAGTTAAGCTGCAGTAATATTTAAAAAAGAAATCCCTCGATCTTGCGTCACAATTGTTCCGTGCAAACCCTCAGCAAATGACTTTTTTTTCTTCTTTACTCGTCAAAAGCCTAATTAATAATTGGACCGCGGCAACCGCGCACTTAAAAGGAAAAAAAATATCCCTACATTCGTTCTTTGAAGGTAAGGGGGTAAACTGAAAGGGTTAAAAAGTGAGTTTTAGAATCCGGACGACGTGCATTTGCAAAGTGTCATTCGGAATTCCATCCGACCGAAAATGACTTTGAACCGACATGTAAACACCCACGAGCGTACAGATACATTGAGGGAGAGAGAGAGAGAGAGAGAGAGAACGTCAATCTTAAAGCTGAAAAGATCGTTTAGACTCTGATAAAAGGGAGTCGTGTGTGTGTGTGTGTGTGTGTGTGTGTGTATCGATCGTCGTTGGTATACTATAGCGGCTGGTCTGTGATAAGTGCGAGCGAAATTAGCGTCCATTGTGCTGTCGTGTCTTGAACAAGAAAGAAAAAAAAAGATGAAGAAGAAGAAAAAGGGACGTGTGTTTGGTAGGCATTGAGAGATCGTTGATTAAACGATGAAAAATTCAAGGGACGATTAAGCGGTGATTAAAAAAACGTCAAAGCTGAATAGAGCGCTATGTACACGTCTATATATATATGTACACAGCGTTTGAATAATTAAGCCTCAGTTCTCTGAACAAGCTTTGAGTTTTGATCTCTAAACAATTTCTGAACGAAGAGGAACAAAAAAAGAAGTCTAGCCGTCGCTGAGAAAAAAAAGAAAGATAAAGTGTGCATGGCGTCGAGGGACTTGTGTGTGTGTGTGTGTACAAGGGAACGAGAGAGAGAGAGAGAGAGAGAGAGAGAGAGAGAAAAAAGGTAATCGATTAAAGAGGGGCAAGAGCAAAAGTGTACTCACCTAAGATACCTAGGCGAAAGTTGATGGAGACGACGATGAGCCGACCGTGAGCGGCCAACGCGGTTCCGTCCAGCGGATTCCCTGAGCCCCATGAGTATGAGTCGCCGTGGATGAGTAGCAATGCTGGCAACAAATCCGACGTACTACCGCTGCTACTGCTACTGCTACTTCCTGCAATCACCCATCAAACAAACTTTTTTCATCAGGAAATCCTCTCAGCTACTACATTGGTATTTTTTTTTCTCTTTTTTTTTTTGTTGTAAGTTTTGTTTTTAGCTCAAAAAATCGTAATTTCTTTTTTTATCTCGTAGTTTGAAATTTCAAATATTTATGTTCGCATTGTCACACTGGTGAATAGAAAGATAACAATGGGAAGCTAATTTTTCGTTTCTTTTTTAAGATACATTTTCGACAGACAAAAATACGGTTCGGTAAGCTCGCGATTTAAAATCAAATCATATTTGCAATTTTTCGTCGATTTTTAGTTACAATTGTTTTGAGTGCATATCGATGCTTTACAAACCATTTGTATAGATGAAACTCTGTTGAATAATAGTCAAATATAACGCTACACGACATCAAAAATTGGTTGTTGTTTTTTTTTTGACCACGCAAACGTTACAGAAAATAAATTAAATTGCTGGAGGTCACGTAAATACATTATTAAAAAAAGTTTTAATTATACCGTACTATTTGCAATCCAATCCAAGAAAATTCAAACTGATTCGTACAATAAATTGGTCTTTGAAATAATCAAAATAGAGTATGAAATCCGATTAAAGAACTTTGAAGTACAAATTGAAATTGACATTTGAAACTCGGAGCTCTCGAAATATAACGAATTACACAAGCGAAAATCGAGATAACACAGCACTCTATAATTCTTTTAATAAATAAAAAACGTGTACGACGAGCTTCTATGTACTATTTCAGTTAGTTAATAAGGCTTTTGTGGTTCACAATAGAGTACACGTACGCATATGCTGGGATCGCTAGGTGGTAATTTAAAATGCAGATAAAAAAAGCAGCGGCAGCTCTCTTTCTCTACGTAGCGAAGCTTGCGAAAAGAAAAGGTGAGCGTTGCGTCCGGAAACTGAAAGGCCTCTGGACGAGTAACGTTAATTATCTGAAAGGCAACTCGAGTAGAAAAATCGAGCCTTTTAACCTAAATAACTTGCTGCTTCTGGTGGCTTATATATATATAAAAGCCACCTATATACATATATATATATATATATATATATATATATATATATATATATAGATTTTTTTTTTCTGAGAAAGGTAGATATAGTAGAGGCGCTTATCGGAAAGCGAAGCGCACGAGTGATAGCGATGATTTGACACGAAGCCCCCTCACTCCCGCGGTGCTTGCAGAATCTCACTCGCAAGTTCTCACTGCAATGCACTACGGAATTGAAGGGGTCGACGTGCCATTTTTTGTTTGTTTGTCTGTTTTTTTGGCTCTTCCATGTGGTGTCCATAATTTTCTTTCCATCCAATTATCCTCTTCGTCCTTTCTCGACGGTGGTACAGATTATATTGATTCCGCATAAATACAGACAGACACAAGCACGCGTATACACACACACACTCGCACACGCGTATACTTGGCACATCTAAGCATAATTTATTCCCAAGCCGCTACTGGTACTTTCGAAAGTCTATATATATATGCATGGCTAATTTATTCCCAGCAGCCCTCTTTCAAGAAGACAATTTTATAGATATTCTATACAATCTCACACCTATGTGTGTATATATATGTATATCGCTTTTTTTGGCAATTAATGAGAATTCTTTTGCGATAAATTTCAGGAGCCATTAAAATTTTCTCGTTCAATTGATTTCACTGTACGTAGCAACGCGAACGCGTGCGTCTTTAATTGCAAAGACTTCATCGACGATACTACAATTAGAACGGACCTACCAAAGAAAAAAAAAGGGGGGGGGGCGGAAGAAAAAGTTTGCAGGCAAGTTTAAATCGGTACTCGTTAAGCGCAAAAATTGTATACGCCGGAACCTTCCTAATTCGTAAACTTGGCTGATTCGACTGAAAGCTCGCGTACTCTTGCACTCCTCTCAGCTTTTGAGCAAATTTTCTATAATTTCTAGAGATGGAAAAGTTATTCCGATGTATACAAACTTGAATTTGATGAAATTTTAAAAGAGCTGCATTATTGTTTCTCGCAAATGCTGTTCTCATGGAATGTAAATAACGATTTAAAACCAAATAAAATGTTTGATCGTGTATCGTTTAATATGAAATCTTTAACATTCTTCTTTCAATTTTGTTCTAAAGTTTAAAAACTCGATTTATCAATGCTAGATTTCATTGAAAACTTTCTCGTAAAGAGAGTGAGAGAAAGAGAGGGGTCAGGAGGGAAGAGCAAGAGAGAGCTCTTAAGGATTTCCACTTTATTGAATGTCGAAATAAAGGACTGTTATACCGTAATTCCTAACATTTTTACGACGTTCGATATGAAAAAAAAATTCGGATGGTACGTGTAGTGTGTATATATACGTTCATTCCCCTTTCTTACTCGATAAATGTTAAAGCTACGTTACAATCTCGTTCGCTATACTGTAGACGCACATACACAGACAAACACAAACACACATACACATGCGCGAGCGCGCGCGAATGATTCCTGTTGACATGCTGTTACAAGTTTTCGTTTATACCGCTTCATGTACACCAATACATATACACACTTGCATACGGACGTGAATAGATTACAATAACACCCATTCTACATCCTCGTTGCAATTATGACCAATTTCAAACGACTATATTTCAATATCATACAGCTAAATATCTGAATGTTATTTGAAATGTAAATTACAGTACGAAATAACCATAAATTATGATGGTTTTGCACTTGGAGCACAATAAATGCGAACGCAACATTGTTTCAAAACGGTATATATGTATATATATATGTGTACACGGATACTCGCGTAATAGCAAATCCATTTGACTCTATTTAAAAGCTCTCGCTCGATTTCAATTGTCGCTCAAAGTACATTTTGACAAATGACACAACGCGTTATTTTTCGCTTTCGCTATCTGATAAAAGCAAACAAACAACAAAGTATTCGCTTTCGTCACGACTGTCGTATGAAAAGAGAACACGAAAGGTAAGAACGCGTATAGGACTAACCTGGATGATTAGCGGTAACAGTGGCAGAAAGTGGTGGCCTTGGCACGTATAGATTGAGGTAGAGACAGTCTTCGCTCTGATTTTTCAGCATAGGGTGTATCCTCTCGAGATATATCCGTTGTAATTTAGGTGTACTCGCGTCAAACGTTGGTAATGGTTGCGGGCACGATGGTGGCATTCTATCGGCTATCCTGGTACTACGCCATGGCGAGGGTGTAACTGGTGGCATATAACGTAACGAACCCAATGGTGGCGTCGCGTATGGTACACCCAAATATACTTCGACTTGTGTACTCGTTTCGCTTGTGCTTCCTCGGGCGACAACACCACGTAATGAACCGTAACGCGTGTGTACCAATCGTGTACTATATTTTGGCTGCTGTTCGGCTGATACCTCGGTGATATTTGACAGTGTGACGAGTATAAGGAATAGGATCGCTTTTTTTCTGGACTTCGCCGATTTGGGATGCGCCCTCTCGTCATCTTCGTCGCTTGTACCTGTAATCAATTTTCAAACGTTTCGTTCGTTCATTGACACTGATAAGCTTGCTCGGAAGGATTATTGGAAATTTAACGACGAAAGCTTGGTTTTTATAGTCACGAGACCACCTGTATTCCAATGAAAAAAAAAAGAAGAGGCTATTAAGTCAGCTCCTGTCCCTCGCGATTCTTCATAAATAACGCCTTCCTTCGATCGTGAATTTCATCCTTCGATCGAGCTTCTCCAAGAAGAATATATATACGTATATATTTTATTATTCAAAATATAATTCAATTCCGGTCTAATATTGATTTTATCTAGGATCAAATCTGATATAAATTGAGTAAAAATGTTATTGTTTTTCTTCGATTAACGCGATCTAATATATTAACCATAATAAAAGTCAATGATAAGTTGGCCAAAAATGGTAATGGTTAATTGTAAGATTAAGCTACGATACGAACATTGTTTTTCAAAAGTATCGCTAAACATTATATTACAGTTCCAAAAATGTGTCGATGATGGTTATGTGCTATTTTTACTTGAAATATCAAGGAAAGCCAAAAGTTTTTTAATTAACCGCGCGTTATTTCCAATATCTCGATATATCGATCAACCGGCGAATATAAGAAGGGTAAAAGCTAGGAAACAAACAACAAAATTATTTGGGCCAAGTATTGAGACATCAGAGAGAGAGAGAGAGAGAGAGAGCGCGCGCGCGAATAGCAACCTTAACCCATTAACTAGAGCATTCACATACACAGACAGACTATGAAAGCGAGAGAGAGAGAGAGAGAGAGAGAAAGAGAGATGAGATCGAAGCGTGATTGTAATCGTTATCGCGACGCTAGTATACGGTCTCTTGATAGCGTTCGCAATGCATCTTCCTTTTCCTCTCTCTCTCTCTCTCTCTCTCTCTCACTCTCTTTTATTTTACCCAAAGCTCACATTCCACATGACCAATTACTTACTCTCTATTTCTAAAAAAAAATATATATATATTTATGTTTATTTTATTTCACGGCAAATTAAGGCAAACAGAAGCGAACCTCTCTAATCAAATAAAGCACGAGTTAACCAGCGAAAGAAAAAAAATGAGTGTACGCTGGAAAAGTCAATTGCCAAGTTATTTAACAAAGCAAACTTACACGCGCGTGAGAGAAAAAAAATAAGATCTTGTCGTCCTAAAATTGAATTGAAATAAATATGAGAAAAGTGTAAATATATAGAACAATGCAGTTTTATCGAGATATATTGGAGCTTGGGAAGAATTAATTCAGAAAAATGCGTCGATATTCAATGAAAAATTGACAATTTGAAAGAGAGAAAGAAAGGGCAAAGAGTGCGATATGCAATATCGTTCAATTAGCAAGTTATTGGTTGCGGACAGATTTTAATTTTAGAGGAGACTAACCAGTCACCATGAGTGGAGCTTATTCAGACTTTGATAAATACATGAGAGCATGAGAGAGTGAGAGTGAGAGAGAGACAGCGATCGGAAAATTTATGAGCGTTAGAAGGATGCTTGTCTGAATATTCACGAAGAGATAGAGAGAGAGAGAGAGAGAGAGAGAGAGAGATAGAGATAGAGCGAGACTAAAAAAAAGAAGAGATCTAGTTACGAAAACTGAATGTAAAACTGGGTGGCACACAGAAGTGCATTAGCGAACTTTATTACCACGCTAGCCATCCACCTTCTCCTATCCTCTTTCCTCCAAACCACTGTTCTTTTTTTTCTGCTTTATTAGCTAGCTGCGGAGCATCTTCAGCAGTTTTATGTTCTCTACGTGCTTTCTTTGGCTAATGCTATTGCAACGTTAGCGATTTGAATTTCGTTGGTTTTTAATCAAGTGATATTATATTAAGTTAGCGTATGAACGTGCAGACTCATACACATGCATTACATTGTTTGGCCGTGGAAAACAATTGTCGTTTTATTCTTGATGGTTTTCATACATTAGAGAGAGAGAGAAAGAAAGAGAGAGAGAGAGAGAGAGAGAGAGAGAGAGAGAGAGAGAGAGGAAGAACGGGCGAAGCAGACGACCCTTGGTTTCTTCTAGATTATACCGACGTCGTAACTATTTACATAAGTGGCAAAAGTGAATGCATTACGCACCGTTTACACATATATTTTATACAGTTTTTATCCAAGCTCTCCCTCTTTCATTCTCTGTTTACAATTCTATTGTCAGCGAGGTAATTGGTTTCTGCGGCATCTGTCTTGTTATTTATAATTATGCATGATACAATCTCACACCTCCATTATTCTTTCTCTCTTTCCCTTTGTTGTTCACTTTCATGCAATCGTAGACGAACAAAAATTCGTGTGCAACATTTTTATTTTTTGTCTGCACAATCATGAAACAAAATTTTTTTTTGTTTTATTTGATTCTTTTTTTTTAACTATATTGGATATCGTCCGTATGAAAGATTCCCTACCGCGCGCGTTTTTGCGGCAAAAACAAAAGGACATGCGGATATGAAAAAAATGATTTTTACCAACGTTGCACGCGCACACACACGTATTATCAATATATATGTGTATATAAATATACATATCGTACTCGTTGCGTCGGAAATCCATTCAGTTTCAGGCGCGAAATTTTATGTTTAACGCGTTCACTCTCGCGCGTGAACGTATGAAATCTGCCCGAACGAGAATCCTTCTCTTTCATTTTTTGTTTTTTTTTTGTTCATAGCGAGCTTGCGTAAAAAAGCTCTCTCTATCTCTCTCACTGCGAATGGAAATTCGTCGGGATATACGAAAAATTTGAGAACGCAATTTTCGTAACTGTTTATTCAAGATAAGTACACTCGTGAAGAATGTGCTCAATTTGTTGTTTTAAACGTCGTTCATGTATCACACACTTTAATAAAACGAACGTATGGATGTGAATAATAAAAGAATAAAAGAAAAGAAAACGAAAGAAAAAGTCGCCCGAGGCGTGTTACAAGAAAAAGAGAATAGACAGCGTGTACGATCAATCTAGAGTTGTATATATTTTCCGCAGAATAGTGCAATTGCATGGAGAGAAAAAGAGAAAGAAAGAGAGAAAGCAATGATGATGATGTATATGCAGGTGTCTGTGATCTAGTCTCAAATGCATTGGGGAAGAAAGGAAGAGAGAAAGGGAGAGGAGATTGGAGGTTGGCAGGTCGCCATGGCTTACCGTGCGCAGAGGCGGAGGGCGTCCGCATCGCGTCATCGCCGCTCAACTTGGCCGCCGCTGCTGCTGCTGCTGCTGCTTGCTTTGAAGGCAGCTTCCACGCGGCTGCATCATCGTCTCTCACTTATCTTTCAAAATCGTCGTCGTAATCGTTGTCCTTTGGCTATATCGTGGTTCGTCGTCGTCAGTTCAGTCCGTTGGTCAGTCAGTTAAAGATTGTAATACGCATTCTCTCTTTCGATTTTTGTTTTGTTTTGTTTTTTTTTTTCAGACGACGATGAAACGTCAAAGAGAGAGTGATAGGGTAAAAAAGAGAGAGAAAGAGAGAGACACTTAACGATCGAGCGCTCCCGGGCCGACTGCGCGCTCTGAGCGCTTGCACAGAGAGCCTCGACTTTGCCTGTCGGAGAGAGAGAGAGGCCGGGTGCTCTCATCGCGCAGAAGCAAAAGAGGGTTGGAAAAGCAATCGATAACCCTCCTCCCGTCGAGCGTGCGCGAGATACACCGACTCACCCACCACTACCACCTTCACTAGGCAGTCGCCGATTATACGCTAGTAGTTTTTTCTCTCGCAACCAAAAGGACCTATCTCCTCTTTTCTCTTTCTCTCGCTGCATGTATGCCACCCTACGACTCGCGACCAAATAGTACATTATTCATTCGTAAACCTACGAGACTAGCTTAATCAACGGAAGAGTGAGAATCCTTATTCTCACTCTCTCTCTCTCTCTCTCTCTCTCTCTTACTCTCTTTTGCTGTAATTACAGAAGACGACGACGAAAAATGGCCAAGCTAGTAGCTCGGATGACGTTAAAAATTGACAAGGCAACTCAAGACGCACTGATAATGTTTCTCTAGACTGATTTATCGAGGCGATATTTTATCATCTATACGGCTAACTGGCTAATCGATATATAGCATTCGAGCTAAAGAAAACGCTTATTACACCTGCCTCGAGGGAATTCAATAAGCAGATAACGCTGTTTGTAAACAACGATGAACATGGGAATCGCAAGGGAAGATTTTCCTTCTTTTCTGGGGTTTTCGTTGTTTTCTTTTTTTTTTTTTTTTTGCTATAGAGAAATTGAGATGGGAGCATAAGGTACCTTGTGATATTTTTCAAAGGAAGACGTTGTTAGAGAGACAATTTCAAGCAAGATGACGACGAATTTATTTTAATTAAAGCTCGCTTGAAATTTTTCACCATAAACAAGACTTTTTAATTAACTTCTATACCCAACGACCTTTCAATTATAAGTGGAATGAATTATGGAAATTTAATTTTTTTAAATCAATTTTTCTTTATTTTCGCTGTATTGTCACAATTAATAACAAAAAAAGGTGATGACTAGACGTTTATGATTACGCAGCATCTCGATGACGAAATTTCAAATGTGACAGAATTGATAAATAACGTATAAATATCGAATGTCGAT
Organism: Chouioia cunea; assembly: GCA_030064505.1. Taxonomy (NCBI): domain Eukaryota; kingdom Metazoa; phylum Arthropoda; class Insecta; order Hymenoptera; family Eulophidae; genus Chouioia; species Chouioia cunea. Next base: position 27,635,497 of record JAOPFQ010000005.1, read on the forward strand.
TTATTTTGTTTTTCAATGGTCTAGCAGAGGATATTGCCAACACCGAGGAAAATGTTTGTTAAACTTTGCAACAGGTGTTAGGCGCAGCTGCTCAACAACAGACGCAAATTCAATTCACTCGGATTTTCCAGTTAGCTTTGACAAGCAGAGCTTTTATGTTTTTTTTTTATACCTTCATCTCGCAAACAAATCACTGTATTTCACACTGTAAAGGAAGAAATATAAAAAAATTTCAAAATCTTTGTAATGTATACCATTGGTAATAAGCTTCGTAAACACGACAGTGAGGAAATAATGTCGAGAGAGAAAGAGAAAGAGAGAGAGAGAGAGAGCAAAAAATAAATAAATGGCGTAAGCGTACGTGGTAGCACCTGTACACACACACGTACAGATAGACATACATACATAACGTACGTCCGCGTGACAATCTCAATTACAAACGTCAACAAAAACCCGACTACATCGACGGCATTGGGTCTTTGATTAGCTGTAGGCGCGAAAAAATAAATCCACATAGGCTTTTCGTCAATGAACGACCATCCTGACAATATTGTAGGTGCGTAACATATATATATATATATATATATATATTGGAAAGGTCACACTAGCCGCAACGTATTGCGCAATACATGAATGCACGAGTGCGACAAAATAAAATAAAAGCCTTTGTCGTTGTCATTATCACTGCCCAATTTCCGAGGGCGATTTTTCCCGAGGTAAAATTGATGTTAACTCATTTCAACTGGAGCTCTCTCTCTCTCTCTCTCTCTCTCTCTCACTCTCTCGTTATTTTTAGATTTTTTTCTACTTTTTTCCACTCTTACGTATATGTATTTCGATAAGTTGTTATCGTGATTCGGCGCTTCGTTCGCTTTATCGGTATATAATAATACTGTTTGCTACCGATACCGATATAACATATATATATATATATATATATGCACGTATATATATATATATGTCATTTTAAAAAAAATCACTTTGAGGATAATCATCGCGAGGCACGTGATGAGATATATAGATTTTTCTTTAGGTTCTTCCGCTTGACATTTAGTTTTAAGTAACGTAATTATTACAGAAAAATTATTTATCATTATTCATTTCTAACAACAACAAAAGTCACACTTTGTTGCTCGACTTAAAGATACCTCTCATATTATAATGTACAATTAAGTACGTGCTTTATTTTTATGTACAGATATTATACTGGAAATAGTTGCGAAAATAAATTATGATTTTAGTTTTGATACGTACATTTGATCAAATTCGTTGAAACGACAATTCTATTATGAAAATTTCACGTGATTTCAATCGAGTTATTTTCCATTCAAGAAAAAGAAAAAAATATTTTTTTCCTTGGAAAAAAAAAACCAAGAAATAAATAAAATTACGATAATCTGAGCGTTCAAGAAAAATCTAAATCCTGGCACACTTCCGTACGCGTCAATTCCCATGTAAATCATTGGTGTTCCTAGAATGAAAATGATTTGCAACGTACGCTCGTTAACGAATAAAAGCTCGTGGCGAATGACGCGTGCTTGAAATTAAATGTTGTACACATACACACAAACTCACACACATACGCGCGCGCACTCGTACTCGTGATGTTGTATTCACAGGTTTGGTTGTTTCGTGTAACAGTAGCGCTTACTTATCTGTTTTCACGGTAATTAGTGGGTCGTTCGTTGTCATCGTCATCGTCGTCGTCGTCGTCGTCGTCGTCGTCGTCGTCCTCGTTGTCTGCTGACTCGCGCGCGCGCTCAAGTCACGCGCTTTCCGTTGTTCCCTTACCAAATGTGGGGGCCTATACAACAAGAAGGGCGCTTCGCGACAAATGAAACGAAGCTTATAGGTGCCCCCCACTTTTGTACTGTTGCTGGTGCTGCTGGTGCTGCTGCTGCTGTTTCTGTCAACTCCTCTTGTCGTCGTTGTCGTTTCGTGTTATATACGACGAGTATATGTGACTGGTTGCGCGTGCCGATCTCATCGCAGTATATAGTCAGAACGCGAGTACGCAAGGATGTGAAACGACTTGCCTCTCGATCGTTTACGGATACACACACACACACACACATATATATATATATTTAGAAAGAGAAAGATATATATATATATCGAGAGAGAAAGAAAGAGAGAGAGATATATATATATATCTATATGTATGTATATATATATTACACAGGACAACAAACATTATATATATTAGAGCAGACACGTCAATAGAAGAAATTCGTGCTATCCATCATCATCATCATTATTGTCAAAAATGAACGACGAATTGACGAGTAACAAACATCGTAGGGTATCGATCAGTGATCCTGGTCTTGATAATCCAGCTTTTGAAAATCAACGTCGAATAAGCGTCTCGTCGTCTCAAGAACCACTCGAAAGGAAACGGTCAATTTTACATCATAGTCGGCCTGGTAGCGTGGAGAACTTGCACAAATTCGATATGGAGAACGGTAAACATCCTCACTCGCTTGTTAGAAAGAAAAGCTCCTATAGTTTATCAAGCTCCATCAGAGATAAAGTCGAATACACCGATGAGCTCGAACGGTAAGTGCTTTTAACGTACATTACAACAACAAAAATAATGAAATAACAGACAGGAAACGACAAAGAGTTCTCTGTAGAGATCGCGGGAACCGATCTCTTTCTCTCTCTCTCTCTCTCTCTCTCTCTCTCTCTTTTCGCACACACACACTACCGTAATATACCAAGTCTTCTTGTTGTTTCTCTTGTTGTTTTCTTTTCATTTCTATTCGTTTCTGTTTGTACGATTGTTACTTTTTCTTTTATTATTTTTTTCTCTTTGACTTTGTCGGTCTTGCAAACGACAAAACTGTTTTGCGCACTTGAACGCGCGCGGCAATTGAAGGCTAACTCGGTTGCGGCGAGTCGGTAAATAGACGCTCGTAATGTGTTTCGTTTATAAGCTCTGATTCGTCGACATGCCGTGGCTTTGGCAAACTGTTTGCCGCGAGACACACACACACACACGCACAGAGAGAGAGAGAGAGAGAGAGAGTGAGAGAGAGAACGATTCGCATTGTTGTTCCGTCTTGACCAATGGTATTTTTATAAATTTCTCGTACTTTGCTCGAGTTATATCACTCTTACGTGACTTTTTTTTCTTTCAATTTCTGACATTTATCCCGCAGATTATGCTTCAACAATAAAAAAAACTTTTCCATTTGTGCATTTTTCGAAAGTTACACATGTAAATATCTATTAGTTTTTAAATTAAAAATGTCAAATGTTTCCACGTGCTTGAGGTATGTTCTTTTACGAGTAGTCGTAGCTATAGCCGATTATCTGGTGTAATTACGTTACGTTAATTATTATAAAGGCTACCGTATCTATCTCGCGTAACGCTCTCATCGATAAGACGGAGTCACGCATTCCTTTAATATTGTTTTCCAATAAATACACTAGAAATGACACTTATTGCAAGATTTTGCAACATTTCATCGTAACGCGCTCGATTCCCAATGTAAACAGTGAACAAGAAACTCGTGACCGTTTAGATAAAAAACAAAGGCTTTCAAGCACTTGCTGTTACTTATTAATACAATTAATCCAATAATACCATAGATTCAAATCTTAACGTAATCGGTAATTCGAAGAAAAAAATTGTCACGTACCATTGCGTTTGGAAGAGATTTTAAGAGAAAAAAGTGTCACGTGCGTCGCGTGTAGCTAATTTCTATCAAATTTCGTCAACTCGTTAATCAAACGATGCCCTTACGTAATTTCTCGATAAATCGTTTGTCGTAAAAAAAAACCAAATTGACCGATGCATAAGAATTATCAGACAGAGACGTATATAAATATAATCGGACACGTATCAATGTTGATTATAGTGTCGCAAACGCGACGATACAAATAACTTAAGCACCAGTGAACTAAAAGAATTTAATTAGTATGCATGCATCATTCGAGTACGACGCTTCGTGAAGCCTTGTCCGCGCGAACTTTTAATTTTCTTCTACAAGCACGTACCGGATAAAAGCAATTTACATGATGAATTCGAAAAAGGATTTCTCCAAGTAAACGCTTCATTTTATTTATTTCTCGCTTAATTGTAAAGTAGATCTGGGTTGTTAGTCGCTTTATCGAATACAAATCAAACATACAACTGCGATTAAAAATCGTCATGCCGATCGAGTGCGTAAAACGACCAACAACGCATCAAAGATCACACGCACAACGCGTAAAAGCGTCCAAGACCGCTCTATACGACAATCGTCGTATCCACATTGCTACCATATTAACTCGAAGATTATCGATTTCAGACTCGATACAAAAGTTCGTCATTCGAAATGCAGGTAAGCCATACACGTACGGAGACACAGACATAGAACCCCATTCACCCACGCGATCTTAACGAACGAGTAGGAGAAATCGAATAAAACTCCTACCGACGATTCTCGTGGCTTAAACGTTAGTAAAAAAAATATATACAACGAGTCGTTGCGAGAGGTAGTATCGTCTCTCACCTCGAGTCTATAAGTTGTCGTAGTCCATAAGCAGTTACGCGCGAGTGAGCGGATCAGCGTGTATAGAAAAAGAAAAAAATGAAACAATCGATATCCTTGCCAAAGCTTCTACCCCCTCGTTTCACCGGAAATAGTGCATAGTTGTCGTACATCAGTCGATCGCGTACAAGCGCGATGTACAGCAGATCTCACGACCATTCATCATCGATATCTTCGGATTTCAGTTCTTGGCTGTATCTCTTCTGTACGCGTTGCCACGGACCCGGTGACGCTGATTCTTGGGAACCACAAGGTTGGCGACGTGCTTGTCCACAACCATTTTGTCCGAGTTATCGTAAATTCGCTAGGATATTATGTCTTCTGTTACTTGGATTGTTGACTTGGGGTGTCGTCTACAGTGTGATCGGCAACGATGCCAAACCTGGTGGACCATTGTTTGCCATTGCTTGTCTAGCTATTGTTGCGCATTTTGCCGGATGGTTGGTGACACTGGTCAATTTGCCGGCACTCATCGGTATGCTGCTTACTGGAATACTCATGAAGAATTTGGAAATCATCGACATCGATCGCAGATACGATACCGTCGTATCGGATCTCAGGTACGTTTGTTTTTTTCAAAAATTTTATAAGGTTTATCGCTGCGTCGTCCTTCGGGAGAATCGCTTTACGTTTCGTTCGGACTTTGCGTGTTTACAATCAACCGGTGAGATATTTAATTCGTCGATAAAACTCTCGAAAAAACAAAAGAAAAAGATCATCGAGTAATAGTGAAAAAAAGAAAGCTTTCGACTATTTGGTAGTTTTCCATGAAGGTCGGTATGGAAAAATAAATGTCTCTCGAGTTATCGCTATCGTGAAAGAAAATACGTGTGCAATCGTGAAAATTCTCACTCGGTTAAATATTCCATTATGATAATGGACAATTGCAATGGAATTAATAAAGAAGAAAAATTGCTGAAATAATTATAAATAACGAGAACTCGAGTACTAACAAGTTGCCGTGACTTTGTCAAACTTTACGCAAACGTTGAAACATAAACCAATAGCGAGCTTATTTACAAACAAACTTGTTAATGTTAATTGCGCGTAATTTTTTCCGTTTCTATAAATAATAGGTAATTCGTTGCTGGTGCGGTTCGCATTTCATCGGGCTGAGTGCGAGCGTAAAGACTCGCCGGTAGAATGTTAAACCACGAGCAAGAGTTTGAGAATTGTGAACCCGCAAAAAGTTAAAGACTGTAAAGACCTCGACGTTAACATTATTGATGAACTCGATGGTATAAAGACGTACGAGCGGCGCTTCGTACACTTTCAAGTTCGTCAACAAATTATCGTATGCTTTACGTTATACGGTGTACAATGTCCAAAAAGAGAAAAAAAGAATCGAGAAACAAAAAAAAAAAGAAAAAATAAAGAAGAAACTAACGAAATTAAATTACACTCGATTGATCCGCAAATTAAACGACTTGCACTCGTGACTCTCACTTTATTCACGTGACGACGATTAAAGCAGATAAGAATATGATGAGAGTCATATGACCATCGAAAACATCAAAGAGAGGATATAAGTGTGTATAGAATTGTTGGAAGATTACGCACGAGTCCCGCGATCAAACGAGACGATAAAATTAAAGAAGATACTTTTTTTAAGAGACACATTGACGCCTTAGTCAAATATCCTAATGGAATTTCACCAATTTTCTATAGACATATTGAGCACAAGCACTTTATTACAATAGGCTTCGGCGCGTGAGTATAATAGCTGTGGCAACAACGAATAATAGATTAGCGAAGAGAAAACATTTACTTAGTCACATTTGTTCAAACACTGATCGCCCTCAAAGCTTTAGAGTCGATTTCATTAGATTAACAACGTTAAATTTTCTTACTCACAAGTGACACGACTTCTTTAATATCATTTATGAGTAAACCTTGAGAATATATCATTGGGAACATTTGACGCTAATTTATTGGTCTCGTGCATCAAAGCTCGGACATACTTGTAAAGCTTATACAGCAATTCTCGTTAACGCATCGTCAAATTTTTTGTAGAAACGAGCGATCGATGACAAAGAACGAATCGCGATTTATCGTATTATCCTAATTAAAGAGACACACCCCATTGGTGCAGTCGATAAAATCTTGTATTTGATTAATCGTAATAAATTTTCTCTCGTTTCTTTCTTGGCGAGTAAACGCGAGCGCGCGCGTGTTGACAAGTGGGTTTTTGATCGGCGCGTCTCGCTCTTAGCAATTAGCGCTCTTGTTTGCCGCTGGTCACATGAGGCAGATTTCAAGATTCTTCTTTAACAGGCTTATTGAGTGTGAACGCCAGCGAGTAGGTCGATAACTTTTAATCGACATGCTGCGCTGAATTATTCAATAGGCAACAACAACGTGACGTGTGTCGATTGTCCTTTCTTTTTTTTCGTCGTTTTTTCGATTTGTTCAAAATAATCAATTTTCTTTTTGTATGAATTACGTGTGAGCGTTTGTTATTTTCGACCCATTTCGAATGTCAAGATTGATGAATGCACGAGAGTCACATGAGGCGCTTGCGCGCGCGACAACAGCATCAGCAAACGCACAAAGACAATTGATCTCTCTCTCTCTCTCTCTCTCTCTCTCTCTCTCCCTCGTGCTTTTTATAGTTATTTCATTGGAATTTTTAAACGCGACCACGTGCCTAATCGTCGTTGCTTTTACGACCAACGCTCAATGATTGTCAGACGTTCGTGGCCCCGTAAAACACGTTTATTCGTACCGGAAACTTTACCTGCTTTTGATGTCCGTCTAATTATGACGCTACTTTAGATTCATGCGGTACTGTTCAACGGTTTACGTCAAATTTTTCCATTATACAATGCTCTGTGACCTGCAGCTATTAAATTTAATAATTTAATTTTTTTGTATTTGTTCGCAAATGTCATTTCTAAACGATACATCATTTTTTTTATCGCTTCTTTGACGAAATTAACTCATCTAAATAATCAAATCGTCAAAAAATAAAAAGAAGCTATCATTAAATAAACAAAAATCACGCACTCAGGTAATAATAAGCTAATAATCCTAATTCACGCTGTCATCGCCGTAGAAAATTGTGCGGGAAAGAATGACGAATTAACGAGACGATGCGACGACTGCGGTGACGGTTATGCGAGGAAAAAAAAGTGTAAAAAAAACATATCGACCTGTTAATGTTTGACAGGGGAGCACGTGACGAAGCGCGAGAACTCGTGACATCTCCTGCGCTTCTGTCTTGGAAGTGGAATCACATGACACGATGTCGATGATTCATTCTCACGGCCGAAGGACCGATAAGAAAGAATAGAAAGAGAGAGAGAGAGAGAGAGAGAGAGAGAGAGAGAGAGAGAATGAGAATGAGAAAGAGAAAAAGCTCGTGTAAACCAATTGCGCCGATTATTGAATTGCGGCCTACCAACCCAAGAGTCACGTGCAATGTAGCGCCGTTCATATGAATGCAAAAAATAACTTTAAACACCTAACTTTATCCTGTTATTTTTTTATATTATATTTTTTTATTTTTTTTTTTCCTTGTAACTCGTGACAAACGCCATATGCTTACCTTACGTATTAACGAGGATACGTAAACGTAAGACAACGTATCGTCTTCTGTTAACGCCTCTCTCTCTCTCTCTCTCTCTCTCTCTCTCTGCCTCTCTTTCTCTCTTGCGAACAAGAGCGTCAATTCGGTGAGCCGTTAAGCAGATGTCAAATCAATCTAGCCCAATATTCAATCTGTTCAATTGACATGCGAGTAGATTGTTGGATAAATGTGACAAGTGTTGATAAAAAAAATGAAGAAAAAAGTAATAACGAAAGTATGTGTTTTTCCAAGTTGCTACCTGCCTTGCGATTTAGATGTATCTTATCATATATTAGTTGACCATCTCTGATGTTCGTGAGTTTCTATATCTAATCTACTATATACACTTTGGTGATTCGTACGTTATACAACCGATAGGGATTTATTATTTTTTCTCTTGTTAAACAAGAGACGATGATACTTTGATTCGTAAACAAACTGTGGAATTTAAGTTTAATTGATATCTAAACATAAAAGTTACTGCAAAGCTTCTGACGAATAATAAATGACGTTGGACATTGACGTCTTGTGGTTAGAGCAAACAAATCCATTTCCGCTTTGATATTTTTGGACGTGTGATAATTGACAATTGATACTCGCTCCGGAGTTTTTCTGATAGACGAGAAAAAAGAAACAAACACGTGGGATTATCCTCGAATTGTACCTCGAACGATTCGTGCTATGTTTAACTTCAACAAACCACGATGAAATTGATCGAGACAATTACTACTTTCGTAGCATCAATACACGAATACACACCGAAATATTGGCAGTCGAAAGAAAAGAGAGAAAGAAAAATACTCCGTTGATCAGGAAAAGAAGACACACGTGTAGCATATTTCGCAAAGTGAGAAAACATGTGCACGACACATGGTAATCAATAATCACTCATATGACCTAGCCACATCATCCTCCCTGCTTCGCTCGTGGAATATTTCTTTTTTATACATCTCTTTTGATCGGAATAAAGTTGTTCGTCAAACAAAAAATTAACCCCCTACGAACGATGAAATGTTACAGAAAAATCGCACTGGTGATTATCCTAACGCGAGCTGGTCTCGACTTGGATCCAAAAGCAATGAAAGCAATGAAGATAACAGTACCAAAAATTGGTCTAATACCATGGACAGTGGAAGCTGGTGTAGTGGTAGTGTCGACGTACTTCTTAATGGATTTACCAATAATGTGGGGTCTCCTATTGGGTAGCATAATTGCAGCAGTGTCACCTGCTGTTGTAGTGCCTTGTTTAATTCGTTTACGTGGACGTGGCTATGGCGTTGTCAAGGTAAGGGCTCTCTCTCTCTCTCTCTCTCTCTCTCTCTCTACATACATATACGTACATTTTATGTGACACATATTGCAAGACGTCTGCGAAAATCGGTCGAGTTGTTGTACTTTGCATAGGATCTACGAGAATTAGCGCTTAATTGAGAGAGGTTTACCGCTCGACTGCTGCTTCTGCTGTTGTAAACTAATGCGCGTATAATCGCTTGAGGATTCGGCTTCTCTACAAACTCGTTGAGATATATAGTTGTTAAAGCAACTTATGCCGCGCTATTTTGTCAACTTATAGCTTATTACGCACGTATATGAACGTGCAGTTAAGCGTAAAGAGTTTAGTAAATGCAACTCGTATACGAATCTTGTCGATATCACTTTCCTACATCGTTATTGTTTAATAAAATGTGTCTATGCGTGCGTGTAGTACTTAGTGGTAAAGCTATTTTCACACGATGAACTTTGCCTCGAACGATTTACGCAACTTTAGAGTAACGAAGTAACTTTAATAATTATGACGTGTTCACATTTTCAACAGGGTATACCAACGCTAATTATTGCCATTGCCGGTATAGACGACGCGGCTTCTGTCGCTGGCTACGGTATACTTCAAAGTGTCATGTTTTCCGAAGATCCACTTTGGTATCAAATACTACAAGGACCCATTGCCATCTTCGGTGGAATTGGATTTGGTGTTCTATGGGGAATTCTCGCTAGATACGTTCCGGAGAAAGGAGATGTGAGTACAAATAGATCCACGAGTTTTAACGAATAAACATGACAAACAACACGTTTTCTCTTTCTTCCTAGATCTTACCTTAAAGATTTTTTTACGTAATATTTCATTGCAACGTACACGTTGTTTTTTTTCTTTTTTTTTGTTTGACAATTATTTTCAAATTTCAATGAATTTTATTTTCCACTCACGGCTATACAGTGAATATCGAGAATGTATAAGCTTTGTGGGGAAAAAAACTCGTAAAACATTTGAGCCAGCCTCGGTGGATGAAAAAAAAAAAGAATTTATATTCACCATGAAGATCAAGAATATATTGGTTTTACCTTGATATCTAAAATAAAATGTATATGCGATACAAATTGATATGCATACATACGCACAGCTGCGTGATCATGTATATTTCATTGGAGAAAATGAAGATTTGAATTTGTGAAAAAAAGGAGGGCTTTCGTTGTCGTGTTCACTTGAGAATTTAATAACATTATTGCAAAGGTACAGATTACGAGGAGAATAATTTCGATTTTAGACCTGCAAAAGTGATTTACGACCGCGTGGTTTTTTTTTCGTAGACCATCTCTTCCGCGTGAATTTATACGTCAACGGATTACTCGTAAAAAAGCAATTTACAAAAAAAAATCGTTGATACCTATATTTACAGCCATTCATGGTGCCGATGAGGGTATTGATGCTGTTGGGCGGAGGGTTGTTGGCAATTTTCGGTAGCGAGAAGATAAACCTTGGAGGTGCAGGACCATTGGCCGTTGTCGCCGCAGCTTTTATCAGCTCTTATATGTGGCAGAAAGATGGATGGGAGGTCGACGATGTGAGTTCACTTTGTTTTCTCTCTCTTTTTCGCTTGTATAAAATCCATATAGAATAGTGCTTTCGATTCACCTGCGCTGACACAACGCGAACGCGAGCAAAGTGATGAATACGATTCACTAGCAGGACGACGTTGCAATTGATTACACGTCGATAGTTGTTTTTTTTTTACTCGAAAAATTCCTTTTTTTCAACGATTTATCCAAGTGAAAACGCGATTAATGGATGTTTAAATGTCAATTTCACGTGAAAACTTGAAGCCGCTTAAATTGTTATCACTACTCTCTCGAATAAATGTATTTCTTTGTTTATTTGAAATAATCTGTTTCATTGAACGTCCAATTATCGTTTATGACAAGATAGATTTTATATTTATCCGTTTCATTCTTTGACAGAGATAATAATATGAAATATTGGCGAAAAATAGAAAAATGAAACGGGAAACGTAATATAATAGAACGTATACATAGCCATCGAGCCATAAGCGTGAAATACAAAACATATTTGACAGAAATATCCGACACGCGTATTCTTGTTAGAAATCAATATTTGTTGTTTATCGATTCGTTGACGAAAAAAAAAAAATAAATAAAGAAAAAGGAAATAACGATGAATGTTTGAATGTAGAATCCCGTGGCAACGTCTTTCGAGATCTTCTGGATGATTTTCGAGCCAATCCTCTTCAGTGTGACAGGCACACAAATAGTGATGAAAGAATTGAATGGCAACAGCGTGTACATTGGTATTGGTTGTTTATTGGCTGCTATACTTCTTCGTATCGTCGTGACAGTCCTCGTGAGCATTGGTTCACGAATGAATTTGAAGGAAAAAATATTCATCGCGATCGCTTGTATGGCCAAAGCAACGGTACAAGCGGCACTTGGTCCAGCAACTCTGTACGTGGCAACGCATCAAAAACACAAAAACAAGGAAGCTGAAGAATACGCTAATACCGTATTGATAATGTGTGTATTGTCAATTTTATTGACTGCACCTACGGGAGCGATACTTATCATGTTGACGGGACCGAAATTATTAACTAAAACTCAAGCACCAGTTGCTCACATACCTGAGCATAGTTGGCGTAGTAGAAGACCATCAATACGAGATATCTCGATTATCAACGAGTTGCCAGATCTCGAAGAAACGACAACTATTCCAGCGTCAACCGAGCATATATCAACAATTGCCAATGCCATACACAATCATCTTGGTAACCATACCGCCAATCACGAGATTAACCGTAATCATCGATAGCGCACTCGCTCTCTTTCTCTTTCTTTCTCTCTCTCTCTTTCTCTCTCTCTCTCTCTCTCTCTCTCGCTCTCTCGCTCTCTTTGTACTTCCTATGCTCGTATATTGTCCGTTTGTATGTGCACGGGACTATACATACGTCTTGTGTTTATTACAACAGTTGCATATACCTTCCATACTTTTATTCGATCTGACTATATTGTCTGCTTTTAACTTTTGTTTGATATAGAATAGTGCACTAAAGATCGGCTTTTTATCGATACACATATTTATACTCCCGTGCAGATACGTACAATTTTAATTTACCTGGGTGTGGATCTGTTGAAATTCATCGCAATTGGAAAATTCATTTCGCGCTCATTCAAAGAGTGAGATAGGGGATGAATCTATATATATATATATATATACATACACGCATAGGCGCACTCGTGGATTTGGAGCATTCAATCCGATTAATTCCAACGCTTTCTTTTTTCATTTCCTCCCTCAGTTCCGAAGAGATGTATTTTATTTTTTAGATAGCCGAATAGGTCGTTAAGGCGTGAAAGCGTTAGTCAATAAGGATGAATATATTTATTTATTGGAATTTTTTTTTCTCTGTTTAATGTCGTCTTCTCTCTCCCCCTCCCCCCTCCTATCCTCTCTCTCTCTCTCTGCTTGATTCGTGTGCGCGTTTCTGTGCTCTGTAAATATTGTACCTCATTATTTTTAGATAATGCCCGGCAAACTATCTAGAAGAGCATGCTCATGGGAGTTTTTTCATACTCCTTTTTTCTCATGTTCATTCTTTTAACGCGCAGTTTATAATTATATATATATATATAGGAATACTTCGAGCAATACGCTCCAATTTCACGCGGGATTATTCGTAATGATATATAACGTCGTTTACTTAATTATCTTTATTTCGTATTAAGAGAATTATTATTAATAGCGAATCTATGCCTGGAGCTGTTTTTCTTTATTTTTGTCGTTGTTGTTGGTTGTTGTTGTGTTTTTATAGCGTGTAACAATTTGCAAGGAAATTTTTTAAGCTTTTTGAACGCGATAATTATAATGCGAATGGCCGGCTATCATCAAAGGCTTGGCGAAGTTGAAGCAAGCTTGGTATATATTTGAATGGGAAATTGAGTCTAATTAAAGTTAATTCAGTAGGAATTCGCGTCGTACGACGAAACACCATTATTAAACTTTAGAATTAGTCTTTATTAACGGCTTTCATCATTCCCTTCAAGACTCGCGCTACAGACTTAGTTTTATATACATATATATTTGCAGCGGGAAGAAGTACTTTGGAAGATTCTTATTAATTTCGAAATTTACATTTCAGATATTCCGCGCTTGCAATTAAAGCGTCTATTTTCCGACGGAATATTATTAGATTTTATAGTCAACTCCTTGTACAGAGAGTCTTTGTATAAAATTTGATATAAATATAGTATAAATAAGCTGATACATTGTATTTTGAAAATAAATAGGATGTTTGTTTCTTTATTTGAAACGTAACTTTATTCGTTTTATTGATCATCCTGCACATCTTACACATCGTCATTGATATCAAAAGAAAATTCACCGTGCACACAATGTTGTTTTTCCAATTGAACTATCACAATAATGAGAAATACCGGTATACATGTTTGCACGAGCGAGGGGAGCTTTCGAACCGATGACGATAATAACGACGAGAAAAATATATATCGTTGTCGAGTCTACGATTCGTTGGCTCTTTTATCCACAGCCCTTCCAACGGTAGAAAACCAAGACTATACTTTTCGAGAATGCATCAAGCTCGTCTTGTTGGTAAAGGAAAAAAAAAGCATCGCACAAACCAAATAATTACAACGAAAAGCAACGGAGCGAGAAAAAGAAAGAACTGTAACGTAAACCAAGAAGAATAGCGAATCTCGTTTTAAGCGGGAGTATTATGGTATTAAATTATACAACGATCCCATGGGTTCCCCTCTGGCTATAAGTCGAAGGTCATTTCTTAATGAAATCGAACGATCTCTCGCGGTGATAAGTGTGTTACGAGTAAGATAGTCACCCTTAGCTCGAAGAAAGGAAACACGACGTAACGGTACTGCTACTCGCACTCTTACGCATACGAGGTTTCAGTTTATTCGCCGACAGAACGTTGTTGGTCTTGCTACTACTGTTCTTTTGTACGGCAAGATTTGGTCGTACTCTTTTACGTAGTGCCTCGTATACTTTGCTCTTTAACACGAACAAAATGAAGATCCATAGTCCTTGCAAAGAATTCACTATGTCGACCGAATAAAAGATTTCTTGTACCCATAACGGTTGTGTTTGATAATGCTCCAGGAACGCCGTTAGATTCTCGAATATCCAAGGGATTCCCATAACGATGAAAAGCTTCACGTTCATTATTAGCCTGGATTAGCGATGCGCCATAAATATAAAATAATGCAAAATAACGTTATAAAGTTGACGCACAAACATCGACAAGGTACGTAGAACAAAGGATATTTTATCTTGCCGGAAGATAGTCGTGAACAATCGAATTATATATATATGTATAACTACTCACCTGGATCTATCGGATCTAAAGTTCTTGGCGCACTTGTCGTTGGCCATAGCACGATTGATCTCTGACTTTACCTTGCTGCATCTTCTCGCGGTGACGAAGAAGAACGTCAAATTGACGACAAGCGTAAGATTCACCGGTAGCAAGAAGAAGACAACTTGGACAATCGAGCGATCTGTATATATATATATCTATATATATATATATATATATATACATACATCTATATATATATGTATATTGAAAGGCAGTTGCTATACGAATGAATTATTCAAAACGACGACGACTTGTTTTAAAGCTTCAGCAGTAGCAAGCAGTAACGCCAGCGGCAGTAGCGAACAGGAGAAAGAGAAATCAATTCGCCACGGCTGTATCTTAAAGGGTTTATGCATGCAGAAAGTTTTTCGCGGTTGAGTGCACCCGAAAAGCTCACCGCGCGTATTCGTGAGTCTGACAAGTCGAGCTTATGCGACGCTGATTTAACGCTTCTTCGTGTACCTATATATCTATCTATCTATCTATAGATATACGGATATGCACATACACGTTCTATCCCTCTCTCTCTCTCTCTCTCTTCTGACTTGTCGAAGAAGAGCAGAAAAATTTCTATCCGAGACGTCGAAGACATCTTGCTTTGAGAGAATTCAATTATAGTTTTCGCGCGCGAATCGAAGAGACTAATGACTGGCATTCTTGTGAGCCTAATGAGACATAATAATGGGGCGCCAGTAAGGCGCTGGCATGCGGGACAATCGATCGCTTCTCTCGCTTTCTGCTATACGACTACTACTACTGCTACTACTACTACTGCTACTACTACTACTGCTGCTACTACTACTGCTACTGCTTCTACTTCTGCTACTGCTGTAATTAAAGCCGCCCGATATCGGCCGCTGGCTTTAAGCTCCGCGATTTCTAATTGAATTTCCTATCTCCCCCCCCCCCCTCCACCCTCAAAATTCGGCTGAGGCTCAAAGCTAATCTAGATTAGTCGCCCGAAAGAGAAAAGCGACGCTGATTGTACTTTCATTGACGGCAATCCGGTTAGCTTAAAAGACAAGCTGCCCAACGAATCAATGAGCGTGGATTTTCCAACGAGATACAAAAAAAGAAAGGAAACATTCATTTTCAACGGATATCTCGGTCACTTGTTTCGTTAAAAGGATTATCCTGTACCGAAAAAAAGAAAACTATTTTTTTGAGCATCTTTTTTTCTAATTCAACAAACATGTTGATTTTGTTCGAAATGATTGTAATCGCCTTTAAAATCTAAATTTAACAATTACCAACGTATACAATTTCGAATACAATTTCATTAGTTGCAATTATCAATTGAAAAAAAAAAACAATAAATAATAATTAATTACGAAATACGAGAATGTAAAATACGCGCGTTTTTTAATCGTATTATTGGGTTCGAATGTATATTTTTAACGAAGTGCACCTTTGAGATATTTATGTATATATGTATGCATGTGTGTGTGCGTATCTTACATTCAAACCAGCATCTTTCTCTACCAATCACGTTCTCCAGTACACCAGCAAATTCAAGGCTAAGCAAGAGGACAACGAAGAAGAGTGCAAGTCCCCAGGCATAGGTACAGTAGGCCAAGAACCTGCTTGTTTGTCGGTGATGCTTTGCTTGCCTAATGCCTCTGTAAAAAATAAAAAAAATAAAGAAAACATTACGCCCTCTTGAATGTGGCTTCAAAATTCAGGCCTGCAGCTAACGTCGAGCCTTTTTTTAACGAGGCAAGCTTGCTGGAATTAAAAGAAAACGTGCTTTATGGATTATATACACACAACGCGTCTTGCGGTGCGTATACGTATGGAAAATAGAATGCTATTTCCGAAGCCCGCTTATAACCAGCTCGTTTGAACATACAAACAGACAGAATTCGCCGTCATCCCCTCCACGAGAGCATTGTAATTTTCAGAAAGTTGCTAAAGATCAATTGACACGCGGATAAATAACGTACCGAAAGGTCCACCAGATGTCGAAACACATGACGTTTAACCAGAAAAATGCCGAATGAAAGCTCAACAACAGTATATAAGCTGCAAAAAAAAAAGAAAGAAATATAAAACAACGTAAAACGACATTGTATCAATTAATGAAATATCGTTTTGATGACGTACACATAACTTTACAAAGTTTGTCGGCAACAGTCTCGTCGTAAAAGTCGAGCGACTTGGTCGCGAACTCACTTGAAGCTAGAGTTCCATAGGCAATAAACAAACTTGCCACGTGACACATCAACGTTTTGCCATGTAGATTTTGTAACGACGGCAAACAGCAGTAGACCGTGAACGTTAGAGCCAGGAAGAAACAACTTATTAACTGCAAACCTCCGGCTACTTCCCATCTGCGAATATTTATTTTTTTCTTTTTTCATTTGCGCGTTCCACTGAGAAAATATCAATATTTAGCCGTCGAGTTGCGACGAGCGAATTTTTAACGATTATTAAACATATCGTATATCTCGAGACCCTTAAAAATAATATTCGATCTTGAATTGATAGGTTTTTGTTTATTCGATAAACGTTTGATCAATCGGTCGCTCTCCGTAAAAACTCGGACGAATTTCTCGTGAAAAAGCAACGATGCGATTCCACTGAAATTAAAATTAATACAACGAAGCGACCACGTACTTTTCCGCAGGTGTATCGGTCGTATCCGGAAAGCACAGCATAGGGCTAAAACCTCTGACGTCCGTCATAAATTCCAAGCAAGAATTGGCATAATTGTATATTTCCGTGTAAGAAGGTACGTTAGGCTGAACGATAATATTTCCCGTGTCGTTATCCAATGTCCAAGTTTCGTATTCGTCATCTGGTCCAAAGACATCCCTGCAGGGAACACCCATGAGTAAACCGTAATCTGCAACGTTATGTATACATGCATACGTAAAGAGAGATAACAAACAAACAAAACAACAACAACAACAACAACAACAACAACAACAACAAACGAAAGAAAGAAAGAAACGAAGAAATAAATCTTATAATGCCTTTTTCCGTTTTGGAATAAGTGTAGCATCATATGCAGCGAAAAAGGAAAACGAACTTTTAATATTGCCAAGCGCGTTGCTGAAGTTTGCGAAAGTAGAAGCCGCAGCTGCACACTTTGCATCCACGGCAGTCTCGTTACAACATTTCCTTACGCAGACGTTATCCTCGCAGTAGTCTAATTCTTGGCATACCCTCGCTACCAATACGTTATTATAACTATCCAAGCAGCTTGTATCAGCGTTGATTGTTAAGTTTTTTAGGGATCCACCGTTTCCTTGTACACTCATCTGTTTCACACAAATGCATATTCATATCATTTGTTGTTGTTTTATTTTTTAACACGAGACGTATAGTTAACGCGCGCGTATTTAACTAGCCAGCAATTTTCGGATTTTCAGGCAGATATCGCGCGAGTACATTCGTTTGTAGGCGTTTTCTTTGGAAATCTTTGTTTTCCCGTTCTCCGAACAATTCAGTTGTTCAAAATTCAACCTAAACGCATTCTTACGCGAATAACAGCATTTTCGTACTTACGCTGATCTCACCAACGCCAGCAACAGCCGAATGATAAACCTGTTCAATTTTAAAATTAACGAGTACGGCATCGTAACAACTCGGTGCTCCGTGCTCGTAAACATTGATAAAGTCGAGCGAAGGTAACCTGTCGAAAAGCATTCGAAAATCCGTAGTAGAATCGTCGTTGGTTACTTCCACGCAAAATTTTCTTTCTAGGTCGTAGGCTGTATTCCCAGGGCAACATTTGCGCAGGTGGACGAATCTCGGTACCGGTTTAAACGTCGCTTTCGAAAGATACCGAAAGTGTTGTATTCTCCTTGCTATAGCACCAATTGTTGCTCTTGTTGTTGTTGTTGTTGTACGTACTACCGGTGAACAGTGAACGAATACTGGAAAATTTAGACTCGACTCGTCGTCGTGGAATAATTCTAAGCAGGCTTCAACTGGAACTTCCACTACATCCTCGGCTAGAATTTGTACCAGATGGCTAAGCTTACCACAGTAAGGTAGTCCGTATGGTTGGGCCTTGAATAAACAGTCAAGTTTTATTCACCAAGTTTAATTGGCATTCGCCTGCGAGTTTTCGTTTGACTTGCTCGCTCTCTCTCGCTCTCTCTCTCTCTCTCTCTCTCTCTCTCTCTCTCTCACTAGCTAAAAGCTTCATATACAAAGCAGCGCTACGAATACGAGCCGTTTTAGTCTTTTTGTTCTTCTTTTCTATATTATTCAAAGCGCAACGTTCTATTATATTAAACGAACAAGACGAGTAATGATGGCTTAAGCTGTCAAAACAGTAGATAAACTCCAATTTTTATACAAGAAGCCTACGAATAGTAAGAAAATAGAACTCAAAGTCCAAAAATAAATATATATATAACTTACTTTCCGCGTGGCACTAAAAAGTTGTTGCAATTGTTGATCCGTTGAATGAACGCACTTTAAATCATTACTGTTCAACGCTAAAATTTCACCGTTATTACAACACCTGCCAATTGTTGCCGCGTTGGCAATTGACAGGTGAATAATTGTAGACGCGATAATAAAAAGTCTCATCGTTGATCGAGCATTTTATCGCTGGCATGCGCTTGCCTTACTAACTCGATTCTCTTCCACTTTCCCTCTCTCTCTCTCTCTCGTTCTCTGTGTCGATGAACAGAAGAGGGAGAGAAACCTCCTACGCGCCTATTAATGGCCCCGTTTCAATACTTCATTAACGACCCTACGCCGAAAATCCAAGTTCGCTCAAATAGTTTGTTCCGCTAAGAGGCTCAACAGATTTCAATTGACTTTTATACCGATTACACTGTCTTATTCATCTTCTTATACATCGCTTTAACGTTTAATTGCAAATATTTTAAACTTCACTTTCAATGAACATTTTTCCGACACGTTTGATTTCTCCACGGCATATCATACGTCGTATCGCGAAAACGCGTACAAAAGCTCTACGTAGCATTTCGGAAATAATTTTTTATAAATTTAGTTTGTTATTCGAAAAATATCGTCACAGAGCTATTTCAGTCCACGTTTTTTTTTACTTGTGAAAGCGATAAAACAGACATTTCGAGAAAAATAAAGAATTTAAAGTAAATAAGTCTGAAAAAAAACGTGCTTTGATATTGCCGAAAAAAAGCTCTATCAAACACTTGGCAAAAGCTTCTTAATCTCGAATTGAATTCACTTTCTATCTTTTTTTATCTCGAGTTAGCCTCGTTGAAAAGGCAAACGAAAGAAAAGAAGCGCGCACTCGCGCGAGGCAACGAAAATATATATCATCGCAATGGCAAAATACTTGCGAGTTGAAGAGACAGAAAGATATCCATTGACGTCAAAAAGAAAAAAAAAGAAAAGGCCGGAAAGCTAAAATGAACCACGCCCACGTTACCTTGTCGCGTGGAAAAGCTACTAGCGTTACGTTTAGTTTCTGCTTAAACGGCAATTGTTGTAGGACCATTACGTGCGCGTCAGTAGAAACGGACGGTTGACGCGTTGACCTTTTCTACTGTGGCAATCAGTAGCTAAAAGGGAGCGACGTTCGTTGCCTCTGGCTTGTTACAACTCTGTTTCTACTTGCTCTCTTCGTACGTGCCAACGGAATTGCACCTCTCTTTTATTATTTTCTTTTTTTTTCCTTTTTTTTTTCTTTTTTAATACCAACGTATAACGCGGTCGTTTCATTTTACGTCGTCGTCGGCTGCTGGAAAATTGCTTAAAACTGTAAATTTTAAAATACTGTCGGTATCTTTATACTTTTATCGATGCGACAATAAAGTGCTCCTGAGTTTATAATTCCACAAAGACGGTATAAAGTGGATTTAAAAAAGTCCTTTAAGAAAGATAAAAGAGGAGGAATTTTTAAAAACTTGAAAAGTTAACATCTTACAAAACAGTTTCCTAGCTTTTCTCGAGTCGTCAAAACGATTTTCATCTTTGTGTAAAAGATAAATAGACACCTCCGGTCGAGACTGACGCAACAGGGCCACGGTATCACGGCAATCGCTTGAACGTAAGTGACTGTTGGAAAGGAAATAGACCAAATGTTGCGTTTGATAATGAGGAACGACGAATAGTCGTGTGGCGAACGTTAGTTTGCTCCGTTCAAAGTTCAATATGTAAAATTTTATCGATTATTTTGTAAATTAGATTCGTGAAAAATAAGAAAAACTTCATTTTGTTTGCATTTACTATAATTTGACGGTTAAATTTTTTGTTTCTAGTAGTTACGTCAAATGAGTTGAAGCCAATAAGACTATTCATCAATGCCTAATAGCAAAATAGTATTTCACACGATTGAGCACGAAAAGCACGTGCTTGAGTTTGTTCGTTATCAGTTGAAAAAGCTCCCGCACAGGAGACGCTAGTATCACCGCGGATAGCCTATATACCCGTTGCAGACGAAACGTTTTCGTTGGTAAGTCAGTGTAAATACAAGTTCCCTATTGTCAGTTCCGCTTTCGAGAGCATTCGGTCTCGTCTTCGTATTTGTTTACGAGAATAATTATTGCAAGGTAAGTAGTAATTGCGTCATTTATGCGCATACCCGTTATACATTCAATTATTATTTTATTTTTAATCCGTAAACTGTTGTAGAGTGACGATAACAATTCTCTGATCACATATTCGATATTTCACAAGCTTTCGCGATCATACGTATTATTTGCGTCGTTAATCTGTTCTTACGTTTCCCTCGTAGTATGTTTTTAATTTTGCAAATCTTTAATATTTTTCAATATTCGCTTGTTTTATCATTGGAATCTTTGAAATTTAGCTTTAAAAACAAATTATAAATACGTAGATGCATAACCTCAATTAATAACCTTGTTTTTTTAGATTACAAACACTAAATATCAACATTTGTGAAATTTTATTAAATTTTCAAGTTTTTCGCCATTATTATAATAGTCATAGGTGTGTCTTTTCATTTTGGCAGTAATCGGTAGAAATTGAAGCTTGAGAAATGCTGCTCTTACGAGTCTGCAGAAGTACAATTGTACCACAAGCAAAGACACTGTTCAAAGTACCTTCGGTCAACACACCCCAGCTCACAAAACTGCAAGCAGTCAGGCTTCTATCCAACGATGGGCGCAGCACATTTGCAAGGTCTGCTAGAAAGCGCACCAACATTACTGATCAAGTTATGGCTCCAGCTGGCGAAACAGGTAATCCGTTCTTTTTTCCTTTGTATTTGTATCAAGTGTTTCTGACTTTTTTGTTGATAGTCTTGCATAAAATGATACCATAGAATTGCATATTTTAACGTCAATCGTGCTTTTTTTTTACAGCATTTAACATTGGAAAAGGAGCTGTTGCTGGAGGAGCTGTCCTTGGAATTGGAGCACTCTGCTTTTATGGTTTAGGTCTCTCATCTAGCACAGGTGCCATAGATAAAGTTGGGTAAGTAAATCCATGTAATTGCTAGCTATGAAACACTAATATGCAATTGCATAATACGTTGTATATATGATGCAAGGTAATCGTATTAGTCGAGACAACAGTGCCAATTTGTCGGTGGAGTCATTGCATTTAAATAATTCGACTAAAGGTTTTCGATAGAATGTACAATGAGAATCAACGTTTATTTCAGAATATGGCCCGAGTATGTAAAAGAACGCATTCAAGCAACTTACATGTACTTTGGTAGCTCAGTAGTCGTTAGTGCAGCATCGGCAGCACTTTGCTTGAGATCTCCAGCAATGATGAATCTAGTAATGAGACAAGGCTGGATGGCATTAATCGGCACAATGGCAGCAATGATAGGCACAGGAATGATCGCTCGTAGTATACCATACCAGGAAGGATTTGGAACAAAACAAGCCGCTTGGCTATTGCACACCGGAGTCATTGGTGCTGTTTTGGCTCCAATGTGTTTGCTTGGAGGTGCCCTTGTCATGAGAGCTGCTTGGTATACAGCTGGAGTTGTTGGAGGTCTATCGGCTGTAGCCGTCTGTGCCCCCAGTGAAAAATTCTTAAACATGGGAGGACCTCTTGCCATTGGTCTTGGAGTGGTGTTCTGCAGTAGTCTTGGAACTATGTTCCTCCCACCAACAACAGCTGTTGGGGCTGGTCTTTACTCTGTCGCTCTCTATGGTGGTTTGATCTTATTTTCCATGTTCTTGCTACACGACACGCAACGCATCATCCAACGAGCTGAGATGCAACCGCAATACAGCCGACATTCCATGGCTCCTTTTGATCCAATTAACAAGTGAGTTCATCGATTTATTTAACGTTTTCAAAACATGATATTTTTTGATAGTTTGCATCTACTAAATATTTGCTTCATGTTACAGCTCTATGTCTATCTACATGGACACTGTAAACATCTTTGTTAGAATTCTTACCATTTTGGCTGGCGGTGGCAGCAGACGCAAATAAAGTAATTTTAGTTTAGATAGTACATGATTTTGTCGAAAATTCTTGTAAATCAGTTTACGGTGAGATATTTTCAAGATTTCGCCTTATTTTAAGTGAAATAAATTTAGAAAAATAACAAAGTAGAATTAAAATTTTTTAATGTATAGTTTTCATTATTGTTCGCTATTCTTGACTTAAGATTCTGTATTGTTTAATAATTACAATGCGCACAGGTGCGATTGGAAAATTATGAAATAACTTAACGTCAAAATAAGGAATAAAATATAATTGAAACGAAATCTGATTAATTCAATAAATATCTTATTTCAATTTTTTATTTGACATTTTTGTACATTTTTCATAAAACTTTACGTAATATTAACAAATTAATTTATTGGAAAATAGAATCAACCCATCATACAAAGATATTTCCCGCAATGGAATTAAATTGTAAAAAATGTTATTTTTACGGAAATAATAAGGTACTTTGAAAATAGTTGTCTTGCGTGTTTTTTATTCCGAAAAATCTACGTGAAGTTTGTTTGTTTGTATTTTAAGAAACTATAAGACGTGTAATTTGTTTTGTTTGCTACATGATTATAACAATATTCAAACCTAAAGGCGATTATCATTACATCTATTTGTAGATTTAATGGTTTTACGATCCGTTGACGCTTCCAAAAATAACGACTTCTTATACAGTGATAAACTCGGATGATTTGCTAGCATGCCTCTTTAGGTAACCCGCAAATAGCTGCCTGGCTTGATTTAAAACCTTGGTCACATTGTGGCGTCGCACCATTTTATCAAAGTGCATTGCCATCTCATTATAATCCATCTGATTGCGAATAACAAAGTCTCTGTGCTGGAGCAGCAGGGTTATACACAGGAACATTAAAAAAGGATTACCACCACCGAATTCACTTGGAGGTGGCAAGTTGTCGGTTCCTAAGTGATCATCAATACTGGTACCGGCAGGAATGAGATTTGTCAGTTCGGTGGCTTCTTCGCAGTGCTCTTGGGGTAAATTTGCTGGTGTTGCGTCGGGAAGAATTGGTTCTTGAGGCCAACTGTCTGTTCCATCACTGTCCGAAACTTCTTCAGACCTAATTGAAAGCAACAACATTTCTTTCCATTATTCGAAGGATTTATCTCGATCACACCTATAATTTTAAACGTTGTCGCAATACAGACAACGTTTATATCTTTACGAGGTCCGAGAATAACAGACAAGCGTGTAAAATACAATACCTTGCCGTGCGCTTTAACAAACGTATAGGTGTAACAGATTTGACTCCGTTTTGATCTTCAAGAATTTCACCGTCGTACTCCAAATCAGCCTGTTCATCGGGTGTCGTTGCATTGTCTTTCTTTTGTAGATCATGTAAAGGATTCTCCCAGACGAAGACGTCCGTGGCAGGGCTACACTTTGGTAATTCTCTCTCAGTCTCGCTCTCTACTATTTCGTTTTCTTGCTTGGGCGTTATGCATTCGTAAACTTGTTCGGTAATGGGTGGTGATGGTCCAAAAACCTACGTATCAACAACAACAACAACAAATATATATATTTCGCTGATTATCGTTTGATGATCGACCGTATGTTCTGTCGTGTAATACATAATATACCT
This sequence comes from Chouioia cunea, assembly GCA_030064505.1. Lineage (NCBI taxonomy): Eukaryota > Metazoa > Arthropoda > Insecta > Hymenoptera > Eulophidae > Chouioia > Chouioia cunea. The sequence continues at coordinate 27,660,251 of JAOPFQ010000005.1, forward strand.
GTCGGTCGAGAGATTCAAGTTCGAGCCTCAATTCCCTCGTCATCGACGTAGTCATCGGAAAAAAGTCCGTTAAATCTTCTGGTGAATTCGATTCGTCTTTTACCTGACTTACGGTACCCTCCTCGTTTGTAACTTTGGTCACAACTTCGCATTCCTCACTTGGCATAATCCTGCTCTTGTTGAAGTTCAAAAACTCGTTGAGATTTTTAACGACACGCGCACACTTGGTCGCCTGGTTCTTCATCTGCTGGTCCAGACTACTGGAGGAGCCCAGCTTCTCGGTAAGATCAAGCAGTGACGTTACCCGTTTGTTTACTTTCGGACTCGACGCAGAATCTACACTGAGGCACTTTTCGGTCGGAATATTCTTGTAATTTCTTCTCACGTCGAGACTTGCATTTTGCGGTTCCGAGTGTGATTGTTGTATTGGTCTGTTACGTAAATCGCATTCGTAAATGTCCTACTAGGTGAACGTTACATCAATGAAATTGAAACGTAATAAATTACCGTTTGGATTCTGGAGTTTCGTTAGCACTGTTTTCCTGCAATGCACCATCCGTACTAACAGTTCGTCTTCTCACGCTATGTATACTTGCCGACGAACTTTGGCGCCTAAGCGCGCAAACTTTGGTGTAAGCGTTTTCCCTGATTTGTTTGATATTTGGACTGGGAGGAGGGGATGGGGGTGGGAATTTAACTTCAAACAATCCAAGTTCTCCGTTTGACGGGGGTGATGCTGGCAACGACGCCCATAAAACTTCTAGCATTCGCATCGCTTCGTCGAGTGCAAATTCACGTTTCATTTCTAGGAGCAACCATCGATAACAGAACAATAAATCGTCGGCTTGGTGCGACTTGAGATATGCGTAAAATTCCGGATCGTAGTACTGCAGACCTAATAAATAAATACACTTTTAGTAGAAACGCGTAATGGTTGTTTGTTTATGTGTCCGTACGTACCCTCTGACAAGTGAGCAAACTTAGTAGTCATTGCAATTCCATCGAGCATAAAATTATCCTGAAGCCTTTTCATAAGTGCACAAAGACAAATGTAAGCTTGCGCTTCGTCGCGCATGGTAACTAAAAGTGGCGAGGCAAGATCGCTCATTCCCTGACAATAGCTAACACAAGGATGATTCAAAGCATAAGTTGTTAGAATGTTAAAAAGGCTTGCTGTATTTTGATTATCGTCCGAGCCACCGTAGAATTTGTGATGTCGATCGGTTCTCAGAACGTCTTTTCTTACCATGCTTGTGACGTAGGCTGAAACATCAATAATCACGTATAGAATGAAGCATCTATTATAACTTGCACCTACGACCACGTTAGAAATGAGTAAAAACCCAAACCTAAATCTCCAACGTTCTGTCCACTTTGCATGAGATTCTTCCATGCATCCCTGAGATTGGTGTATTCTTGAGCTTTACGTTTCATATAATCCATCCGTTCTCTACCGGACATTCCTTCAGGGTATACGTTAAGGATGTGTTTCCATACGACTTTCCTGAGACTAGGTTCGATCCCACCAAAATAAATAACAGCTCTCAATTCTTTGGATTGTATAACTTGACCGATGGGATCTAAAAACTTGCGAAATTCAGCATCTGTCAAAGGAGGACGAGGAGGTTGTGCATTTGCGCTTGAATCTTCTCCAAAATTACCTAATGCCTTTTGTACATAGTTTAGAGTTTTTTCCATCTAAGTAAGAGGAGAAAAAAAAGAGGGATTCATGAGATTGCAGCGTGTATCTCGTGTTATTTACAAATGCGACATCTCTTGAGTAAATACTCGTAATAATACCTTATTCATAATAATACCAGGTAATCTGGGGGTCTTGTATGCAAAACCCAACTCGGGTCTTGATACCACATGCTGCACACTATGTTCCCAATCGCTTTCACACTCGCTAGTTTCCCCAAAAGGCTTTACATTTACTTGTAGATAAAGATATGGTTCGGATGCACTATAAAAATCCACGTGATGTGAAATCAAAACAAGTACTCGATGTACAATAATGGATTCTACCTTATAAAAGCTGCATCAAGGTCCCAGTCTGACAAAAGAAATAAATAAGTTTCTGCTCCATAATCATCTATCGCTCTATAGGAAATAGTGAATTCTCTGGAGACAAAAATAATTTGTTAACTTGAAAGATGTTACCCTGAAATTAATAATTATCCTATACTGACCCTTTAATATCAAATGCTTTTATTAAGATACTTTGAAGAACCTCAATAGATGTTATTTGAGGATCCACACTAAATTTTCTATACTCTGGCCTCTGCTTTGTTTCGCACTTCTGAAATAAAGTATTCCTAGCGCATTGTAATATATACACACATGCAAGATAAAGACTTGCGTAATCTTTATATTTAACCATACGAACATATGTTTAAAAATTGTTGAACTATTATAAAGCCATAAATATGTTACCTTAACTTTGACTCTAACAGCATCTCTGGGAGCACCAAACATCTCGACGTCAAATTTAGTTTGTTTTTAGTAATTCTATGCATATCACAATGACTTTCGACCTCGCTTATTTACAATATCAACTTTCTTGCAAAGTCCGACATATTCTCTTCTATTTTGTACCATTGACAACTGGAATATCAGGATTTATCGCTGCAGCATGTTGTTAATGTTTCAATCAAGAAAGCTTTGTCAATTGCTTTCTCAAACTATTATACCAGACGTATACTTGGCGAATAGCTTATTGCTTATGTTGCTACTACACTATATATATACACATATATATATATATATATATCAGTCTTACTTATGCATACACACTTGAACACAATTGATTACAGAAAAAAAGATAAAATACAGCCTAGGTAAATATCTTGTGGTATAAAAACGGAAAAAAGGAAAGCTTTCTATGCGCAATCCAACGAAGGAAGAACACGTTAAAACGTAATGATGAGATCCTCTTAATAAAATAATGCCAGCAAATACAATAAATGCAAGTAAAATAAATCCAAGTGGCACGTGACAAACAGCTGACACGTTTATGATTTTCAAGAGTTCAGGTACGGTTTTGTTTTCATTTGGCCAAAACTATATTGAAGTGGTACGTTACGCCATTACCAGGTGTCTATAGCGCCCAGGTTATCCTGTCACCTCATTCAGTTATCAGCAACAAATACATATAACTCTTGACTTCTCAAACGACATACTTAAGTACCTAAGACAATGGTGCCCACAAGGTTAATTTGCCATTCACCTTAGCCGTGTGTATACAATTACTCTTAGTCGGTTATTTACATTCTGCAAACGTGTTTCTGTCCACGCTACTGCACGAGTGTTGGCTCACTAAAACTTATTATACCAAACGTACATGTGAAACATCCAATACGTTTTAAAATGCAACTAGTTCTTTCGAATTAAATAATATTTATTTTTGCAAGTATTAGCACAAATCTTGAATAAGTCGTTGCTTGAGTGACTACATACTTGCATTTTGTTTCAATCAATTATATCAATATATAACAATACATCAACAATCTTTTCGACCATGCAGGGCCGGTATCAGTTTAGCGCCATTTTGACAGATTTTTGCGAGTACTCGTCGGATGCATCTGTAACCTTGTAAATGTAAAGGAACCAATCAGGAAGTATCTTTTCGAATGAGACCGCCCTTAATGAATTCGCTTCAGCTGTCCCAGAGAACATCCTTTATCGTGTTCGAGTCGGTAGATATTTATTAATTATCGTTCATAAGTGCCATGTTTGTGGGGTAAGGGGAAAGAGGTAGACGATATTATTACCGAGGATAATAACTAAAACTTTATTTGAAACTTGATTCGCGTTAGGGCAAGTCTAGCTGCTTCCTTGCAGTACGGGGATATTCTTCGTACTGAATCTTCTTAGAGCTAGTCCTTTGGCTGCATTTCGCTCGTTTCTCACGCTTTCCCTTATTTTTTGTCATAGCATTATGGCAACGAATCCTTTAACAAGGTCAACGTGCATTTGACAGAACGCAAACATATTAAAAACGTATTTTCTATTTTCTCCAGGTCTTACTTTCACTCGGGTCATATATATATCTTTGTACATGTACATTGCAAGACAAAACATCGTTATGCGAGATTTTTAAGATAACTGATTATTTATTGATCTTTTAAAAAGCATATACTCCAAAATGTAAATGTTAGCATTAACCCATTACGGAATTGGCAAGGTAAGATGGACATCGCGTAGGACGCGCTAACGTAGAAAACCTGTTCAACTACGAGTTGTATATTAACGAAAGCGAATGCCTTTAATTACGGACCAGATGTAGATCGAATAGATCACGTCTGTTATACAAAGATTGATTGAACACGAGGTACTCGAAATAAACTGTAAACGTCACAATTCAACGAAGACAATTAAGTACAATAACGAGGATATTAATTAATTATCGCGGGAATCAAATTGTCAGCATCATAGGTTGTGACGAACTGACGTCACATGTCGTCGTCAAGTAGAATACCCGGAGTAGAATTAGTAATATAGTAATAAATGCGCGAGATTTGAATACCATTGTTGTAGTGATTACTTGGGACAAGCTTTAACACGAATCTGCAAAAAAAGAACAGACTCCAGGTGAAAAACACGCGTTGCACTTGCCTGAGCGACGTACGTGAAATGGAGCCATAAACACCAAACCTCGCCATTTCTAAGTAAACCCAAAGGAAAGGAAAAGGGGTAAGGTTAATGGTTACTTTAGGTCGCGGACAAACTTTCTCCCTTGGATCGTCGAGGCGCTTCAGGGGCAAATTGAAGAGCGAAGAAAACGCTAACCAGACAGGGAGTTAGACACTAGCGGCCGAGAAAGCATCATCCGAGTTTCTCGCTATTAACTCGTATATTATTAATAATAATAATAAAAAAGGACGCTTGTCGTTTGTTAAAAATCAAATAGCGGAGTATTTATTTGTAAAGAGATAGTTTCTTTCTCGCACTACAAAACCAATACTGAGTCTCATCTTCGAATCGTTACATTTGAACACCTCAAATTCTATTTTCAGGATTTGATCGAGCGAGTATTCGCGCTATTATATCTCCGGGCGGGGATATTCCAAAGTGCCATCCTGCAGCGACATCCTCGTATCTTTTGCCAACTAAAATATTGAATGGGCCGTTGGCGGTAGTGGCGCGTGTGTGCGTGGAGGTGCAGGTGCCCGTTGCGACGTTTTTTCGTACAAGATTCGTCGTCATCGCGTGTCATCCCTCGTCTTTGCCTATTGTCGTGGTGCAATGTCAGCGTAATCTAACACATTTTGTAAATTAACGAGACACTGACGTACCTCGTCAACGTCGACGAGATATCATTTGAACGTGAAAGCGTAAGATAATAACCGTCACCACGACGTCCACAGGGCAACCTAGTATTGGGCAGCCACCAGCAGGCCCTGGCCCACGACAACCGCAGCAGCAATCTAGTAGCGGCATGGACAGGAGAAAATTATCGTGAGTACTCCTGTCGACTGTGACCTTGACTTCAACCACGACGACGACGACGGCGACTCCGCCCAGCACGTCAACTTTTCTTTCGTCCATTTTCTTACGTGCGCGTAGGCGCGCAAGTGAAATTTTTCTTTTTTCCTCGTTCCTTAGTTGAAACACTGTGTCAACGTACACTTCTGTGTTATTTGCATGTGAAACTACGACCGCACTTTTGTGGCCGTGCATCGTAAGTCGTACTTAAAAATTGTCATGACGTTCACTCGACGAGTTTTCTCCGTTATGACGGCAGTAATCACATATTGATCACTATATTTAGTTTACATGCCTGTGATTATATTGTATCATACATTTTTGCGCGCTCGCCAAACATTGTCACGAGTGCTTTTAAAATTTTATCAGCAATTGACTCACAGAATCTACATATTTATCTGCAATCTGAATGTTTTTCAAATTAACATCCAGACAATTACACAAAAACTTGTCATTTTTAGAACATCCGGGGATTCCCTTTATGTCATTCTGGATTTGCCCAAAACTGCCACACCTGATGATATCAAGAAAAATTACAGGAAACTAGCTCTTAAGTATCATCCTGACAAAAATCCCAACAATCCAGAAGCAGCCGAAAAGGTATGTTCCTTTAATTTATCGAACGACCCTTGTGTTGATCGCTAATAACCAATTGTATTTCAGTTCAAGGAACTTGCAAGGGCAAAGAATGTATTGTCCGATCTGACCAAGCGAAATATATACGACAACTATGGATCCCTTGGTCTGTACGTGGCAGAACAATTTGGAGAAGAAAATGTCAATGCATACTTTGTCATCACTTCAAAATGGACAAAGGTACAATAACTTCATGCTTACACGGTGTATTCAAAACTAGGGCATTGCATTACTCTTTTCAGAACTTTAACCATCCTAATTGCAATTATTCTTTTAAATTCTAGATGTTCTTCTTGTTCTGTGGTATTATTACTGGTTGCTACTGTTGTTGCTGTTTCTGCTGTTGCTGTAACTGCTGCTGCGGCAAGTTTAAACCTACACCGCCAGAAGACAGTGGAGTTTATCACAATCTCCAGGTTGGATTTAATTTATTACTCAAATTTTAATATTCAACATTTTGCGATTTTTACACAGCTTTGAAGCGTCAGTCTTTCAAAACAAGTAATCCTTTATTTTCGTTTATTACCTTCATTTGTATATTTTACTTATTATCTGATAGCACATTGGTTTAATTTCGTTTTCGTTTCGCACTGCCGAATAGAGCTTAAAAAAGTAGTAGTTGCCAAAAGTATTTCAAATTATAAAAGAAATTGCAACAATCGATTAGTAATTTAGTGAAATTTAATTAGTGAAAAAATAGGCTGAAATCCATTTTCTTAACTTTACAATGTGTAGTCGTACTTGTTCAGGTAAATTGATGTTGACACAATCAAACCTGCTAGAAATATTCTGTGTGCATGAAAAGTTCGGTTCGTTGAATGTTGTGTTATTCTAATATCAGTCAAAGTCACTTCAATGGGATTCATCTCCTTAACATTCATCGGTATTGGTGGAGGTCTGTATACTTACAAATAAATATTTCACTTACTATACCAATTTTCAACGGCTGTGCATTGCTGTTCAAATTTTTATCGTTTCAACAACAGATAACACTCGTTTATAACCATTTATTAGTTCTAAACATCACGCAAACCATGAAAATGTGGAGTTGTTGAAAAAAATAATTTCTTAATAACACATTTTACATCGCATTCACATTTAGAATTTGTTTTTGCATGTATCACGTGGAATTAACGAGCGTCCTATCGAGCGTGTTATAATTTACAGCTACAAACTTCAGTCGTAAGATTACTTTTTATAATAAATACAATTTGTAGAGCCACCAATTTCTACTGTTAAATTTGGCAATAGTAATTCTCGATTATTTCACGAGAGTAATTTGAACAATTAAATGTGCACTCGCAAATCCCATAAGAACTACTCTAATTGGTAACACGCTCTCATCTGCCACTCGCCAGCAATTTCATTGTTTTTCTAATCTGCTTAAAAAGTCAAAAGCATGATTGTGCTCTGTCGCTCTTCTTCATCTCTTCACGTTCAACATCTTGTTATCTCATTTATTTTTGTTTTATACGCATTCATTTGCATTTAATTATTTTTATTTTTCACGTTATTTTCGTTCGAACTTTTACGTTTCATCAATAGAATTATTATTATCATTTCTCATAACCGAAATAAACGGTACCAATACAAAGATTTTATTACGAGACGAGTTAATTTAATGATTCGCTACAAACGAGAGCACGCATACGTTTACTCGGTACACGCGCATTGTCGTCGTCACCGATGTGTAACATATCGATCGTTTTCCCACTTTTTCGTATAAAAACGTCCTTCGTACAAAACGCTCGTTATTAAAAGCACTTTATACTCTTTAATGTCACGCAATGTTTTTCTTTTCAAATTATAGATCATACATTCAAACATCTTCTCTTGATATTGAAAATTTATGTAAAAGACAGAAAACACGAAGAAATAACGTTTGACGTTGTAACGTTTTCCCGACTAGTCGAATGTTGTATTTTTAGAGTTAAAACTTGAGATAAGATAAAACGTAAAGCGATATTAGATTGAAAAAAAGTTTCAAATTGAAGTTTTAAACGTATCTCGTGTTGCATCTGTTTGATGTGAGCTTTCTAATTCAAGAGCCTTCTCCTCCTGCTCTTCAATTATGCGAGTTTTGTTTATATTTTATCGAGAAACGCTTGTGATTCTTCGTGCCTCGGCAACCAAACATCGACGTGACTATCGCGTAAATGCGCAAACCAAATTCCAATCCTCGTACCTCATCCACCGTAATTTCTGTAGATAACCGTTGATAAATCGTTGCGTACACGATTAACCTGCTAAAGAGTCGATGTATTTAAAAAAAAAATTTTTTTAATAGTTTCGCATACAAGTTTTAAGAGATATCAAATCTCAATTGCCAGCGTAATTTGATTTGAAGAAGTAATGTCATATCCTGTATACGAGTATGAACAATATAACCGAGCGAGGATTCACATACATACATGTATATATAATATATATCCGTAATGTAATTCATTATTTCTGGCAATGCATTCTTGGCACTGAATCATCCAATTTATCAAGCGTTACTTTATCATCTTGGCACTGATTATACCATAAGCAGTCATCGATATTATTTTTCTTTTCATCAAAAATAAATAAAACCTTTTTCACTAGAGCGTTTTATTTAGACAATTTTCGCAATCACAATCATTGTACACCTTAATTTTTCGAAGAAATAGTTGAAAAAAAAATTTTAAAAGGGATGTAGAAGAAGTGGTCAATGCCAAGCATGCCGAGCCGAGAAAATTCATATAGATTAGCAGTTTTGTTTACTTTGTTGTTGTATTATAGCGGGACCAGAATAATCCAGAAGGCGAAGTTATAACAGATCAACCTCAAAGTGTTCGTAAGTTTTTATACGCATCACTGTTTTGGCTTTACTAACATTTTATTTGCACGCAAATACGTTTCATTGATTTTTCATTGGAAAATCATTATTTGACGTGTTTTATTTTTTGCAAGTACTTGATTAACCATTCAGAATTGATTTTGAGTTACATGTGTTAAGTTTGAAACGTTTGCTAAAGATAGTCCAATGTTTACTTTCGATATATTGGGTAAGTCCAAAAGATGATATCCAGGATCTTATCGTGCAAATAGTTCCCACGGTACATCCTTATTTATAATGTACGTGTACATATATCTACACACATAGCGACAATAATTGCACGCAGCTTTATACATACGCACACACCGCATACACATGCATGAGCATTTTTGTAAAAATCAATAACTAACCCATTGCCGTCGACATTGAGTATGGAAAATATGCTTTTTCAGTCTAACCAACGCATGATTACGTGGTCGTCACACGATACTGACATGTCGCCAAGCCGATCTTCACACGTAAGAGCGCAAACTCTGTGTGAAAGAATACTATCGCAATATATGTATATATACTTATCTATATATACATATAATATATACGTTATCCTAGCTTTTCACATCGATTACTCACGTTATGACCATTTTTTTCTTTTGACGTTTGACTTTTAATTAGAACATGCTACGCATCAATTAGTTTTCTTTTTTTCTGTATCTTTGTTGTTCAATTAATAGTTCACGTTTTCAAACGAGTGCCGTTTCATTAAATTGCGAGAACGTCAATCTTTTGTTTTTAAAACGTTTAAACAATTAATCAACTTTAATTGTTTTACAAGTTTTACTTTGAATACGTTAACAAGAGAAAAATAAACAGAATATCGAGAAAAACGAGGCATTTCATTGCTATCCGCGATGCAGACGAGTCGTTGTGAACGAATAAAATTATATAAAATAAAACAGAAAAAACAAAACGAGCACTTTGCGACACTTGGCGCGAGCGAGCAAGCACATGCATATACTATGTACACAGCACCAACAACACTAATTTTTCACACGCCCAGCCGTTGAATTAAAACCAACTCCTTAAACGCGATAATCGTGACGTATGTGTATGTGTGTTTGATAACCAGGTCTAGGTTAAATCCGAAGGTTGTGGAGTCCCTTTTTTCTCTTTTTTTTTTTTTGTCAAACGAACGTCTCTCACGTATCGCCACTCGAACAATTTTATTTTTCCAATTCGATATTAACCTTGTCACGTATTTGTGTGTTTCTTTTCTTGCCTATTATTTTGTTGGGCAAAATAGGAGGAGGAGGGGGAGGAGAGTGACCCAGACTTGATAACGACTCAGCCACAGAGCAATGCATCAATGGGACCAGGGCCACAACCGATGGTATTCGCGATGCCACCACCTCAGGCTGATGAGAATACCAATCTTAATCGAGGATCGCAACCTGTCTATACCCCTGGTATTTCCACAAATTCTTGAACACATATCAAGACGAGCATGTGAATGTTATATATACTAGCTCCATTTTTGTTTTCTTTTTTTTCTTTTTTTTTTTTTCTAAATATTGTACATAATTTGTTTTTCCACGTAATTTTTTTTTCTCACGTGAGTCAGTTGTAGAATATTTGCGAGGAAAAAAAATCGTTTCTTACGGAGGCACACAGTATGACTTGTTTTCGTATCTTGACAAGACCTCGAGAAAAGTTTTTTTTTGCGTGTCTTTCATTACGATTGCTGTAGTCTCGCAAATTCAACTCAACATCATCCATACGATAATTTATAATGAAATTCATCAATTGCAAGAGAGGGTGTAAATGCCGTATACCACAATCAAATTTGTACATTTTATTTACTAAGTATCGAGTTGAGTATAATTTTGAGGTGAATATTTTGTAACGCCAAATTACGGCGTTTATTGCTTTCGAATATTCCTACGTTATTTTCAACCGTGATTTTTTGATTGTTCGTATCGTCGTAGTCCAGCCCATGTATACTACAACGTCATTATTCTGTTTGTTTGTTTATATCGAATTATAATTTTTCTAATTTGTATTTTACACGCCATCTTTTTATTTATAATTAAAAGAAAAATATGTAAGTTATTGCTTGCTCAAATTAAACAAAAATTGTTCGCACTTGTATGATTTGGTTGTTATGTTATTTATTTGAATTTTTTTTACCCGTCAGAAATCATTTGCAAGGATGTAGTTTGCTACAAAACCTAAACGTAAACTATTACAACTTAACGGTTACGGAGCGATGAACGACTCATTTTTTTTACAATATAGTTACGTTTGTCGACATTTTAAACTTGTTAGACTACTTATTCGTTTATTTTTGATAGATAAAAAATGTAGTCTTTCTAAAAACGACTTGTAACGTAATTGCACGAACATGAGTATGCTAAAAGTAAGCGACGCTAAGCAATTAGTTGTTGTTTTTTTTTGCTGTGCCTAGTATTCTTTTCTTAAAATACATGCCGTCGAAAAGAACGACTTCAAGAAAAACAATGAAAATGAAAATTTGCTGAGTAACGAATTTTCTAAAAAAAATGAACCGATCTCTTTTCTATTTTAACGCCTTTTAGAGCATTACAAAATCTTTAAGAAGCTGCGTGCTTCAAATGCGTTCTCACGGACAAGAAAGAACTTCCTAAGCATCATTCTATTAAATTTTTAACTGGAATAATGTTACGAGATAATGAAAAAATAGCTTCCATTGTAACGTAGAAAACTACATCTTTAAATTAGACATTTATTTGCATCCAGAATCGTATTAGATGAATCTTGTCAATGAATTCATGTAACCATGTAATAAATTTTAATTTTAAAAGCATCAACAAATCCGTTCGCAAATCCCGAGATGACAAGCAGCGCCGGCAAGTGGTAGTCGGCATACTGAAACGTCAAAGACCTGCAACACATGACAAAGGAAGTACTGGACGTCATTGCGAGCATTCGTCCACTTCTATCTCTCTCTCTCTCTCTCTCTCTCTCTCTCTCTATAGATATATATATATATATTTATATATATACATACAGTAAACACAAAAATGAAGTGCTGAACAATGAGTCAGACCACTAGATAGCTCATCTCTTTTTTCCGTTATCGTATTTATAATAATGATACCGATAAACGAGAGCGTTGTCGTCGAATGATTATTAACAAACAACAATTGATCTCACATTGATGTTTAATTTTGCCGTATATATATATATATACATAGACAGTCGTACGCATCGTAGCGATAACACCAAAAGTAAGACTTTCGTTATATCGCTCCGAGAAACCTTATACCAGCAACAACGACGACGACGACGAGGACAACGACGACGACGACGACGACGTTAGCGATTTATAATTATCGCGAGTGAGAGGGACAAGCCGCACACACGAGTTGTGCAGTTGAGGCACACATGACGCCTACGCTATCTCATACTTGTACTCGATAGAGCTCTCGTGCTGTCTTTGTATCAGAGTCTCCGATTATAATTACGCAAAAAATAACAACACGAGACTTTGCTATATATGTATTCATTTACTTATTTATTTTGTGTTCAGTGGTGTCGAGTATGAATAAACAATTGGAAATTTGAGTATTTATCCGTATCGATATTATTGTATTTCTGTTGAATATAAATCTCTTTAATGTCACGACTTTAAAAAATATCTATTCGTACAGTCTACACATTGCCAATTCTCGTTGAATTTCAGCTCAACGTAACAACAATTTGTAATCGATAAGCTTTTAAAAAGCTTTTATTCGTTTAAAAGTTCAATGCAGCCGTTTGATTTCCACTGTGTTCGCCGTGAGTAACGAGGTAGATTCCTACCTTTTCGTCTCGTATTGTAACGTTGTTTCGTTATTTTTGCCAAACGTATGCGTTTGTTTTGACTTTATATCAACTTTGCCTCGAATTGAAAATTGTCCAACAAGTACTTCGATAACGCGTTCACGTGTATATTTAAAATAAGTACAGTCATGATCAAAAAGTTCTGAACGCCTTGCTGTGAAGTGACGAAAAGAAAAAAATACAACAACACACGAAATAAAATATTCAGTACGCAAAAAAAAAGATTTTTATATATAATACTGTACAATTGCAATGGTAGTGTTTCCATTAAGTTGACGTATTGGTACGTAAAACGAGATTTTTGCAAAGGACAACAAACAAAAAGGTGCGTAGTCGTATTTGCGTTTCAACTCTATGCAATAGCTTCGATCGTTTTGACTTTGCATTCAAACTATTGACTAAGACAAATTGAAATAGTATAATGTAGCAAACGAGTAATCCATCGACTTGAAATCGCTCTGTAAATGTGAAAATTCCAAAGTGTACATATATTTAACGATATACGCTTTGTTATGAATTGATTGTAATTTGTTAAAAGCGCAAGGCCTCCCAAAACACGCGATTCCGTATCTCCTACAATTAATAATCCAACTTCCACGAACTCCCGATGCACGACGCACGTTAACAATTCACGCCACTCGATTGTTCGTTTTCTCTTATTATTGACTTTTACTCGAACGAGTCTTCTCTTGTCCGGATCACTCGATACGCGTGTATACTTGTTGTTCTAACCCGTTACGTTCGAGTACATCGTAATGAGCCATTGTGCCTCCAAACATAACGCGACAGTTTATCGGTTTGTAGTCAATTTCAACCGATTTATTTGGCATTTTATTCATTTATAGAATTGTTCGCTTCGTTCAAGTTCCGACAGCATCGCAAAAACAATCGAATTGTATACAAATTTCCAACTCTCGTGAGTAAAAATGAAAAATACTTTAAAAGGTAGTGAATATATTTTTATTGGGGATTTACAAAGTTGATGAAAATATATTTATTGTAGTTTGATGAGAGTCTAATGAAATCGTTCGTGTGTTAATTGTTATCAATTTATTTGTGCGTAAGCTTTTATATCCTCGTTTGTCGATCGTTGTATTCTCGTAGTTTCGTACAATAGCACAGTTATTCGTTTGCCAAGTCTGCTCGAAAATAAAATAACGTTAAAAACCCAAATAAAATCAAGAAAATACACTTCAAACTGTTCGTTCGTTATTCGCTTGAAATCATTGCACGGCCACGTGTCCAAATTTACAATTTAGCTATTGAAATAATCGTTATATATACGCGATAAAAAGAGATATACTTACGGACAAAAAATACAACAACGGTATCGATAGAACAATCATGCATCGAAAGCTCGACAAATGGTTCGTAATGTTACGAAAAAAAAATATATAGAAAATTGTATTTATCACATTAATCGGTGACTTATACGGCTCTGAAGATGTACGACGAGAAGAAAAATGTAAATAAATTTAGATTACATCCAATAGTTTCGTATTTATTTAACAACACTTAAGAGACACCGTTCTTTGTATCTTTTTCCCGTTTAACATTGCTTCAGTGTCTACGTTTCAACGTTACCCATGAAAATTTTCAAAGGATAACTACGTAAAGCTCCATAAAAATCAAGTAGGCTATAAATAAATTTGGATGGCATCTGACGTCTAAACTAGCGATTTGAAAAGAAAAAGTACGTGTGGCATTGTTACGTTGCTTTTTTCGTGTAAAAGAAGGATATCTGTGGGATCAAGGACACACTTCGACAATGATACCCCGTCGCGTGGTCGGCATCCACAATGGACCTGTGGTTTTTTTACGATGCACCTCCTTTCTTTCTAAGAAAACTCCTTATTCGCCTCGTTCAACTATTGACCACGCGTGTAGTAAACGTAGCTCTAGTTTACTTTTTTTTTCCATAAGACGTGCGTGTGACCAACAACGATCAACCAACACTTTTCTATTTATACGAATGCGTATATATTTTTCCGTTCGGCTGTGACGAAATAATCAAGCGTCGCAATAAATGTCCAACGTTTCCGTTTTGTGTGAATCGGTTAGCACACGTCGTCGCACGAGCCGTAACTCGTTAAATAGATGGAAATTGATTTGGAAAAAATAAAAAACAAAAAAAAAACATTGTACGATTACGCCGATATCTACGTAGGAGAGTCCCGCGTATCGATCGTCCTACGCGCGCTTTAGATTGATACTACGTGTAATTTTCATAAAACCACGCGTAGGTGTGTCTTATGAGATGCGTGATTTCACGAAATTTCGATAACGCTCAATTTGTCGATTTCGTGAACTTACAAGGAGCGTTATAGAACGCACACGCGCGTACGTATACACAAATCTTATTCATACGTAATTCTTGGACGAATTAAAATACATTAGCTTGTCTCATTTGTACACGCGTGTCGCATTGTACTAGACTGTACCACCTGCGTTGACGATGATGCGACAATGCGTTTATCGCTATACGCTGAACTTTTGTTTCTTTTGTTACTTTTATCCTTGATCTCTATCTTAAAAAGATGCCGCTAAAACATGGATTTTCTTCGAGGAAATTTTGATGGTAACCCATGGAAAATTCAAATTCGTTTACGATTCTTTCAAAGTATAACAATAGCAAAACAACCGAATGACCAGCACAAATACGATCGAAAGAGATTTCACCCTACGTCGAGATGAGTTGAACGTTATGGTACTATAAAAGTGTATTCGAAAAGGTAATCAAATACAGAGGCAACGGGTAAGTATCACAAGTACCGATGTACACAACGCGTTGTTGATTTTTTTTTCACGCGTTACAATAATGCAACGTATGAAGTTAATTAGTCAAAGGTGCGTAGACGCATTGTGTAATAATTCGTACTCTCTAGCAATTAAAACAAAAAAAAAGTTCTCGCGAGAATCCGAACGGTAAAGAAAGCGAGTATATTAGAAAACGGAGTATGTAAGGCAGGAAGCAAAATGCTCTCTCTCTCTCTCTCTCACTCTCGCAGGATGTACGGGAATAGAATGACGCGTTGCTACTGTACATGCCGCTCATGGCGTTTTCTCTGACTTCTATATTGCTACTAGAAATAACTTGCTTTTATTGGTCGTTTCTTTATCTCTCGCGCGCGTTCGCTCTATACGTTTAATTAATTTCTTTGTTACAATTTTTTTTTGTTCGCAACTATAATTCTACGAGGTATTGTCTTCTAATTGGAAAATCAGAGCGCTCGCACTATCGTTGTAAGCGTCTATTAACATTGAATCGCGATAAAATTGGCGATAAAACATCTGGTTTGATAAAGATGTCGAGATATTTGTATTGTTAGGTCGCAAGAAATTCAACGGGTTACCATCGTATCGTTGGGTCTCTTGGGAATCGATATCATACGTAGGATACCCGTGAATTTCTATATTAAGCTCGATAGAAATCGAAAACAATCCTCGATAGCCTTTGAATATTTGTCTCGAGAGAACTCATTGCTACAGCGTCAATTGTTTGTTCCGTCGCAGTCGATTAAACATTTCGAACGTAATGATATTTTTATTCTAGATTAAAGTCAACTATTTGACTTATGCGAAAAAACCATCCGGATAATTATACCCGTATAAACGCGAGTGTATAATTAGTCGTATGTGCGTTTTTATTCGGTACATTGGAGAGTAATGACTTTACAGTAACGCAATTGCAGTTGTGCCACGACGAAATGCCATCACGAATTTCACTGGAAGTCACACGCTTGCTGTGCACTTGTACACACACACACACACGTATGATACTATAATACAATTCTCGCATTGACACACACACACATATATATATATATATATACAAATAAAGTATTGTCTCTGAAGAAGAAATTACGCTTTCGTTTCCCAGACGAAGAAATTAACGAACTCTTTTCGCTACACCTATACAAATATATCTGTATGTGTGTATATAAAAAAAATACGTACATAAACAAGAAAACTTTCAACAGATGGGGTGAGTCAAAAGGAATATACGTACATATATTGGAAGACGAACTATTACTCGGAACGAGAGAAAACTTTGTTTTCGCAGTTGCGCGATCGTTGTAAACTGTTCGTGCAGCTTTTCTTCGAGCAGAACAGTTACGACTCGTTGCGAGATATGAAAAAAAAAAATCAAAATTCATCGTCTTATTCGAGGTGCGATTGATACATTTTACTACTGCGTTGTTTTTTTTATCTCTCACCAAAAGGGATTTAAACCGACGATACATTTTGGTTGAACCCTCTATTTGTGGCTTTATGCGTTCTAGGATTTGCTGCCGATCGCTTTTAAGATCGAATCCTAAAAATAAATCGCACTTACACTTTTTCCAAAGTTACTTTCGTACGTCGAGCTAAGCTGATGGTATACGTAACGTACGTTGGGGTTTAGCTTTTTTTTTACTTTTTTAAAAGTAAGATGCATCGGTATCATCGAAACAAAACACACGTATTACGAGAAAATTGATACGACTAATTTTTTGTTATTGCGGATACGGAGTGAAGTTTTCTTGAAAATGCAAACGATAAGGTAAATATTAGTCTATTTTCCTATGTGTGAAAACACGCGCTTTACCTCGAAGTTTTGACACTGTAACCTTACCGAAAACACGCTGTACCGTCGTCCCAAAAGCATCGACGTCTTATTTTTCTTCCTCTTTGGTTTAAGTTTTCTTCAAATGCGATCGCCTGAGCATGTATACGTGACATGGAGCAGTTAGCTGTCTCTCTCGAAGTCCCTTATTTTCTCCAGGAATTCAACGTTTCAAGTGCCCCGCGGAACTTTATTTCGAGCGGACGTACCTAGTACGGCTCTACTGATTTTCTACTTCCTCGATGACTTTTCGTGAGCACTCGCAATCATGCCTTGCAGTTCCACGAGAGAGAGAGAGAGAGAGAGGAAACATTAAAGAGGCGTACAACAAGTAAGCTACTGCTAGCTTGCAATATTTCTTCGTGTTACAAAACAAAGAATTTCAAAAATGTTGAAAAATATGAATTTTTTGTTGTTGTTTGTTGCTAGTCTATGGAACGAATGGAACATGTGCTTCCGCAGTTTAAGAGAAGAGAGCACCTGCCGGTGAAGAAACCGCTGCCCGGAAACGTTGTAGGTTCAAGAAGTCGAAAGAGAGCGGCCTCGGGTTTCCGCTCTTGATGCTTGGTCTTTTTTTTAAACGTTGCGGTCCATCTCCCGCCTCCTCTTCAATAGACTCGAGAGGTGAATAGACATCCGGAGTAAATATTCCGTCTAAGAGAGAGAGAGAGAGAGAGAGAGAGAGAGGGGAGAGGGGGTTCCTTTAAATCGAATTACTTTTAAAAAACACTTTCTCATCTTTTTCAAGATATTCTTCCTCTTTTTTTTATTTCACATACATCTGCAGCGTGTTCTCGACGTCGTGCTTTTTAAGTAACACGATATAATTTAGTATGCCGCAATTCGACTCTACCGCTAAAGTTTTCTCGAAAATAAAATGAAATTTAAAGGAGGATTGTTGAAAGGTCAACAAAAAGAATCACACTGTAGAACCGAATTTCGTTCAAATGAGAATAAAAAAAGCTGCTACTATAGTTAAACAACGTGTCACGTATATTTGCAATTTCCTCGCGGAAATTTCTCTCTCTCACACACATGTACGCGCACAACAACTTTTCTCTTCCCACGCGCTCGTCAACTTAACGGAATCAATTACAATTGAGCGTACTCGCTTGCTCGCGCGAGAGAGTCCCAATTTCTCACATAGAGAACAATGGTATATAGTTGCCGAATTCGCAACAAACGGAAATCCTTGCACCATTGTTCGGGAAAAAGTTAATAAAGCCATACGTATATATATACGTAATCTACTATTGGTGTTTTTTTTTCCTCTCTTTCTTTCTTTGACCGTATCCGTTCTATAACTTTTTAGCTTGGCTGTTGATTTTCATTCTTCTCCCCCCTTTCTTTCCTCGTTAAACAAAGTGGAAACGAACGCATCTCCCTCTCTGGATGGGTGCAGCATATATATTGTCCGTGTGTGCGCTCCGTGACTCGCGCGACTATTCGTCTTGCCGTTATTGCCCGATGCCCGATGGAGAAAAAGTGTTTGCCCGTGGAGAGTTTCCGCGAACGTCAAAGAGTGCATAACGCTGTCTTTTCATATTGCGAAAGTATTAATTTTTTTGCAATATTGCGTAGTCGTCACCTTAGCATCGTCGTTACATCGGAATATTCGAAGAACTAATAATTGTATCCTCTTCCAACGTACGCGTGTGTCATTTCGTACGAAACGCAATTATTACGCTAATCTTAAGCAGACGTCCAGTTTTCTCTTGAAAACGCCAAGTTTTTGCCAATTTTAAGCGACAATCGCGAAACTTTGCCTATATTTAAAGTTATTCTTACGTACGGCTTTCTTTTGTCCGTCGTGCAACGGAGCATTCAAGTGTCTCTTCTCATTAATGGTAAAGAGATAATCAAGTTTGCGCGCATCCCGAGGTTGGAGAGTACACAATAGGTATCGATTTCCTTCTCAAACGCTTATCAAATTCTTATAAACCATTAGCAACTTCCTGTACGTCACCGAGGTGAACAAACCACCATCGTCGTTCGCTGTATTGTACGAAATAAAACATCAAGATTAGATGCACGCGCATCGTGACACGGCAAGTTTCTCGCAACTTATATCTGATACAAACTCACAGGGTTAAAAAAAAAAGAAAATAAAAAAAAGAAGATACATCTGGACGTCGATGGCGCTCCCTTCGGGTGCGGTTAAAAAAGGAGTGTCCTGTTGAACATCCGTTATTATTACACCTAGCACCCTTGTCGATCGATCGAGGTTAACGAGGATTCACTGCGAGCAACACGCGTTGTCTATTGTTTATGCTCGGTCAGACAGCGAACGAATGACTCATACGTCAAAAGCCATTCGTCATTTCGCTCTGTTGACTCTGTACGCTACATCGTAAGATGATTATTGCAAAAGTGAAAGTACATATTGAACTTTATACAAATCCTCGATTCTATTGTCGGCTATTTATACGCATATTACGATATTATTGGAGTTTTCCCGTGCGTAGTCACCCATACAAGCGATTATTCTCATAATGCACGACTGAAAACTTACGTAACGTCGTATGTATTTTTATTATCTCTCGTTACTTTGAGCAAATATAACAAACCTTGAGATAACGAAAAAAGGGTATTACTTTTTGCCGACTTATCTTGTGTAATCACAACATTTTCCTAATCCCAAGGCTTTCAAACCAGCTATATATATTATAAAAAAACTCGCGTGCACGAAGAAAGAAAATCACTGTAGATTTCTCTCTCTCTCTCTCTCTCTCTCTCTCTCTCTCTCTCTCTCTCTCTATCTTTATCCGCATGCGTCGTCTACTCTTCTTCGTGTTTGGAGACCATTAGAGGTGGCAAATATTTGTTGTATGATCTACGATAGCCGTTCAAAAGGTCTGCTCTCTTACGAAAAATTCTTTTTTACCTCTTTTATCGATGTACGTTTATTCGTGAATGTTTCTTGAACAAGACGATTAAAATAAAGAAAAAGCAACAGCAACAACAACAACAAAAGTAACAAAGACATGTTTTATTACATCAGAGTCTATCGAAAGAATAAAAGCTATAATTTGTATAGATTGGACTAAAATACGTCGTAAAGCTGACCATAAATAAATGTTAATTATCGAATCGCCTCGGGCGATCGGTAGCGAAACTCAACACCTTTGTGCGTGTGATTTTTTTTGTACGTTCGACGAAACCATTACGAGCCTCCAAATTCAAAGATGTCATTTCCAATCATCTCCACCTACTCGATACCGTTTCTCTTTCTTCGTATAGCAAAGGAAAGGCCGACGTTTACGTTAAAACCTCGTAAATTATCCGATTTTTACGCCGAAATTTGTATAATCTTCGTTTTCGAACAATACGATATTGCGTAAAAGTAGAATTGTCGTCGTCAAGTTTGCAAAACGAGTTGTATTTTTTTTTGTATATATGTAAGATGGTAACCTCATACGTAATGATACGCCCCGATTGCAACTGGCGAGAGAACGAAACACAAGACACGCGGTACCGTTATGTAGTTCTAAACTAATACACGCGAAAGATGATGTATAATTTTCATTTAATTTTTTTAACACAAGGGAACGAGGCTGAGCCGATCGTATAGCAAAAAGGAAGCACTTTCCCGATGACACGGTTGATCGATTGCGAATCATATTTGAGAGAGAGAGAGAGAGAGAGAAGTCACATTCAAAATTTTAAATATTTTCAATTCGAATCGCTGGTCGGCAGTACGAAGAAAAAAAACATACTTGATAATCACTGAAAATGCATCCGTTTACTCAAACTTGTCACGAACGAGGTTATCGTACGAAACACGTGTCGAAAAAAACTAGATACAGGAAATTGAAGGGAAAAGAATAAATTGGGATGGATAGTTAATTCCCTCTTCGAATGCAGCTCGAGATTTCCGGTAGCACACGTGCTTGCCGGAAGTCCCACTGTACTCTCTATACAGCCTAATCGGTTTGTCGATAAAATTCCTTGATACGCTTCACTAACTTTTATCTCTTGGTGCGGTAGCCTTCTATTTTTTTTTTGTGGCTTCTCGTGATAAAAAAATGTTCAAATATCTTTTTGATGTTTTTAATAAACGTTGTTACTCTCTTATACCAAAAGGCATAGTTAAAAGAAAAGAAAAGTGATACGTGAAAAAAGTGTCTATGGCTATAAAATTACCTTACTCCATTATCTTCTCAAAGCTACAGTTGATTCTAACGTCAACACGACGATCCGATTCAACGTCACTTGAGGAGATTGAAATATAGAATCGTCTTGTCAAGTCGACGTAAAAATAACGTCTCTAACTCTCGCGATTAAACCATTACAAAGAAGTGTCATTATTACAAAATTACAATAAAAACGAAAAGATTAGTGTGTACATATATATATATATATATATCATTATTACGTATAGCCATCGTCGCCATTTCACAAAAAAACCATATAGCGTGAGTAGTACACCGAGGAATCTCGCGGTATAGTACGCATACCACGACAAAGAGAATGAAATAAAAAAAGAAAAATAATTGAGCACATCTCTCTCTCTCTCTCTCTCTCTCTCTCTCTCTCGTGGCATTGTGCTCGAGTTAAGGGAGGCAAGGGCGAACAAAGAGGGTCGTGCTTTGCGGTAGAGAATTAATTTCATCGGTCGTAGTAGTAGTAGTAGCAGTAGTGGCAACAACGACGACCGCATGGAAATTTAAAGATCTCTGTGTCTTTTTCGTTTTCTCTCTCTCTCTCTCTCTCTCTCTCACGCCACCAGGAGGGACAGGTTTTGCAAGGTGAGACGTGTGCATCCTCTCTTTACTCCCCGGTGAGCTCTTTCTTCTTCGCCTTCTCTCTCTCTCTCTCTCTTTCTCTTTCGTGCGTGCAGAGAAAACATCGCACACATGTGATGCTTTTTTTTACACGAGCATACTTGGCTGGCATGTTGCACGGAACAATTGTGTAACTCGCGATGACTTTTATTGTTAAGCGAATCAAATAAAATAAAAGAAAAATACCAAGAAATGTCCGATGATTATACGCTAGTCGTCAAATATGACGTTAAACGAAGCGAATTAGTCGTTGACAATAACGTACGTTTTGTAATAACTTTTCCTCGTTACACGAATCAACAGATTCTATGCGTGAGAACTTTTGAATTCGATCTTGTCCATATAATTGTCGAATACAACTACCTGAGAAATTTGTCAAGTAGCATTTTTGTTGCCACGTAAACAGCAACGACAAAAACAAACTATTGATAACTCATCGTATAACAAACTCGATCGAACGTAACGATGACGAGGTACGCAGCTGTTTTGCGTTGAAACTAATGGCTAATCAAGCGATGCAGGTGTTGCGCGTGGGCGTATACATGGGAAACTTTACGTGTATAAGCAAACTGGACCTCCCTTCTACCTCCTCTCTCTTAGAGTACGTATATATATATACAGTATACGTTTCCGCTGTTGAACACCCTTATCCATTGTACTCTCTGCAAAAGAGAAGCTTTGAAACGTTTCCGCGACATTGCGATCGCATTCCACGATTGGCTTGCAAATCGTGCACGTGTATATATATGTGTGTGTGTGTATACGTCTAATTGAATTTTCCTTAGCTAAGACGGAGAAGGAGATGAAGGAGTCTCGTTGTCTGTGTGTACGTTTCAAGGTTCTTTGACCTCTGTACAAACATGAAAGAGTATTACTCTCTAATTTATTCGCATTGCTTATATATGCATAAATATATAAACACATACAGACACCGAGCAATGTGTGTATACAAAATTTTTGCATCAGCTCTTTAACTTTTTTTTTTTTGCGCAATATACTCGGTATATTGATTCTCGTGTGGTTGATTTCGAATTTCGTGGTATTACGTTATTTCGAGCGAATAACCGTGTACGTGAGAGGCAGGCGTTGTCCAAATTTATTTTTGCGTGAATCTCTCTCGAGGTGATAAATTTTATTTCCTGCTGCGATACGTATATACGATAACAAAACTATTTTGCGAACGTAGCATTTTAATTTCTTGTTCTTTTTGTTTTTGTTTTATTTCGGGATAAGGTACGTATTATGAATATCGTCAATTAAAATTGTATTTAAAAATAGTAATTTTTATTTCCAACGTACATCAACTACGAGAATTTAACGAATATCTCATTGGCATTCAAAGTATACTAATAATCACCTTTAAGTATATCTTTTAAAGTGCATTGGATAGTACCCCCCGGACGCATCCTCTTAAAGACTCTCTCTCTCTCTCTCTCTCTCTCTCTCTTTCTGTCTCTTATACTCGCACAGCAGTGACTATTTGAAGAAGCACTATACATCCGAATTCCAACTGCCGAGCATTAATCTCCCTCAAGCACAATATACATCGGACGATTTGTCGCTTGACAATGCGAATAGGTGCAGAACCTCTCGCTCTCCCATTGACCAAGTTGCAAGTAATATCCCGCAGGAAGGATTTTCTCTCTCTCTCTCTCTCTCTCTCTCTCATTTCTTTCGACCTGCAATATAAACGCATTGAAGAAGCCTGTAATTTTTGAATTCCTTGCGGGTGTCCGCCCTTTCTTTTTTTTCTTTCCGTCTCCTTAGTGTGTATTTATTTCCAAATTCTTGCGAAATGTATTATTCTCATCGTACACAGAGACGTCTAAGAGACGACAAAAAATAGGAAGAAAATATCTAGGTTATTTCACTCTCGTTAAATTAATTGGTAATAACTTACGAAGACGTGCGAACGTAAAGTCAATTATAAATCAGGGCTATATAGGAAAGTTTCTTTCGCGTGGGGTTGTGTAGTTTTCCCATGACTTGTCGCTGATTTTTCACCGCGTTTTTTGTTTGTTTGTTACTTTTTGAAGAAAAAATAGAAAAAAAAAGAAGAAACTCTCCCACGCGTTGAAACTCAGTAGGCGTAATTTTTTCTCATAATGGAAAGGCACGAGAGCGATCGACACGACAAAATCGACTCCCATTATTCTGCATGGGAAGAAAAGTCGTCAGGTATATCGATGGGTATTGTTTGATCTTTTTGGCTAGCACTCAGAGAAGAAAAAAAAAACAACCTCGATATTTCTCGCGATGTTATATTGCCCGGCGCCTCGTTCGTTCTCACTATCGAGGAGCCTCGCATGCAAATTACATCGAGAGGTTGTCAAGTGAAGCGTAATGAATACCTAAAGAGAGGAAACAATCTTACTATTACCGAATGATATCCACGTGCAAGAAATAAACGTACGAGAAACATCGGTAAATACTATGGGAAATTCCCTTCTTGATTATATGTGTGTACGTCTCTAAGTTTTTTTTATTCAAAGTCGTAGCTTCGTTGCAGTGTATATCTTATAAAAATGCGTGAGGTGCCGCGGCTGTTTTTATATGCCTCTTCTCCCTCTCTCTCTCTGCAGCAACCAGCAGACAGCATCACACGTTGACGCAGGTAGACGAAAAATCGTGATTTCTATGTAATCCCTTCGATGGCTTTTGTACTCTATTAACATATCTATCTTCGTTTCCGATTCTACGACACTTTTTTTGTTTCTTTTTTTATTTTCGATACCAAAAAAATGTTTGATCGTGCAAACGAAAAATTTCTTGGAAGCGAAATTCAGTTGTTATAAAATAAAAAAATACACAGAAAGATGGAACAAGAGTTCCTTTTTATCTCGTTTAAAATCGAATGCAGATTGTTAAATACATTTTTATAGATGTTGCCACGATCAGCAGTGCTTTGATGTTTCAATCGATCGGTTAAAACTCTCACGCGATAAATCATATACCAAACTCGAAAAAACTCATTACCCCTTATACGATAAATCTTCGTCTACTTAAAACGAGGATAATCCTTCGCTTCGACGAAAACGAAAAAATTACGCACACCGATAACTTTGTACAAACGTTATTTGTTGCGACGAACGAGAGTAAAAAAAAGTACTAAAATAAATAAAAAAAAGAACTGGTTGTCCAAAGGGCTTGTCCCCTCCTACGCCCGTTCACGCTCTCTGCAGACTCCACGGCTCTTATGTATATTGGCCGCCCCCACGCGCTATACACAAGCTGCACAGGAAGGTCGCTCTCCTTCCTCTCTCTCTCTCTCTTCTGTTAACTTGCTTTCTGCGCGCAGTCAGTCGTGGCATAGCGCTACGCGCGCGCGGTTCTCTTCGATTCATCACGCATAACTCTCCGATACATTCCTCGAGATTTTCTTCGCGTAAAGATTTTTCGATATAGTTCTTTGAAGAAAAAAAAAATATATATATATATATACGTATACATACATACAAGTGCATTTGTGTACGTGTGAATGTGTTTTTGTTAGTGAAAGAAAAGTAAATTGTGCAATGTCGACGATAGAAGTGAATTGACACGGTGATTTGTGTTTGCGTGTACAAAGACAACGGGTAAGTGCATATTTTCTTGTTGTTTTATTACATTCGGAGTAGATAAACGATCGTGGAAGATATTGTTTCTTTTTTGTCTTTGACAATGATCATCGTCAACTCTCTCGCGTGAATAAATCACTCGTTAAAATACAAACGCACGCTCATTTACATATACACGCTCTCTCAACAAGGATTATTCAAACACGTCTAAGCTCGATATCATTCACTTTAATTTTCAGTCTGCTAATCTATGGTACAGCAGGTATAGAACTTTTCGAGTGGTGCCGGCAAAGACGTTGTGTTTGGGTTCGTTTTCTTTTGTCGTTCTTTTGAAAACGTCGTTTGCTCCTACAGAAATATAGCTGTATATGCGATGGAAATGGATACCTCCGTTCGAATATTTTTGTACGACGTTGGAAAATTGCTTTTCCGGGAAATTTCTTGATTTTTTACGCGAAAACAAACGCAGCTTTTTTCCGTGTATAAAATGTTTTGTACGGAAAATTACCGATTACGCGCATATACGTCT
Organism: Chouioia cunea; assembly: GCA_030064505.1. Lineage (NCBI taxonomy): Eukaryota > Metazoa > Arthropoda > Insecta > Hymenoptera > Eulophidae > Chouioia > Chouioia cunea. The sequence goes on from JAOPFQ010000005.1 coordinate 27,686,505, forward strand.
GTCGTAAACAAATGGAGCATTTTCAATAGTTTGGTAGTGACTGAGTCGTGACAAATGACCAATACTTGTATCTACGTGATTAATTGGTGACAAATATTTGGGGAAACTCGTTAAGATAACGGAGTTTACGATAAATAGCTACACCTATGTTATGTTTGTCATCGACTTAATTATTATGCATATTTTGGTAGATTCCATCGCATTTCGAAAGTGCACGAATCACGGATAAGTATGACCTGCGGCGAAAGTAACATTAGAGTCGATGAGAATCGACGTACTTGGCGATCAATTCTTGACAAATGTCGTTAAATAAGTCGTTCAAGATTTCCGAAAATAGACATTCGAAGGAAATAAATTAAAAGTAGCCTATCGTGTAAACCTCGTCGTAAAACTGCACGTATATACGCTTGGAAACGACGGTAACAGTAGCAGCAATTAGCCAAAGCACAACGTTTCTAATTAAAAAGTAATCGTACGAGGGGTGGCTCGCGTGATAAAAGAACCCTCGCACTATACACACCTCGAGTAGCTTGTTTTTTTTTTCGTTTTTTTTTACTTTTGAAAGACTGCACGCGAGTACTCTCTTTCGCATTCGCAACGCACACTCGACTATTAAACAAGTCAAACTGTCTGGTTGCTATGCAGGAACCCCAAGGCATCTCGCATACACACATAGACACGCGCAGACACTACGCACAGTGGTATTTGCTGCGAGAATCATAAAAGACGAGAAGAACAAGAAGAAGGAGAAGGTGGTGGTAGAGGATGCTCAAGCACGTGTCGGTGTCACCGTGGCGAAATCGGGCGGACAGCGTGAGTTTGGCATCAAGCGGTGGTGTAAGCAGCTGCGGTAGCGGTAGTCCAAGCCCTGGACATACACCGCCGCCATCGAGAGCATCCTCGTGTGCTTCGCTTGCACCCCTCACTGCACTTTCGAGCTTTGTCTCGCCTGCGGATCAAGCGCCACAGCAGGTCAGTCACACACGCTAACGCACACGCACGCACACGTGTGTTATTCCTATCTAACTATATAAGCAAACCTTCGTACCCCCTGAGGGCTACGAGTCGACGACTCTTCTTCTTTTTTTTTTTTCAATATTTTCTCTGAAGCGAACGCGAGGGATGACAAAGAGGGGAGACAACGGTGGTTTTTATGGCTCTTTTCTAGATATACGTATAAGGCGCCAGGGTGCCTCTATTTTATTCGTACTCGATTGTTGGCTTCTCCTTGTCCAATCCATTAATGACATCGAACGATAACACGTATAAAGCAGCAAAATAAACAAACTATTCCGCGAATGGGCTAGTCGATTAGCTAAACGGACGATTTGGAAAATTAAAACGCGCACGATACGTCTATCGAGGATAGTTATAAACTCCATGTCGGACAAGCTTGTTAACATCTCTTGGTTGTCTTGTGTTTTGCATGCGAGAATCGTAACGCGTTAAACGATGACAATGAGAGGCGCAAAGTTTAATTTGACGTCAGCAACATATCACCATTGTGTATTTAAAGTAATTGCCAGAATGGAATTTCAACAAAGAAAACAAAAGAAAATCAATAAAGTCTCATCCCATGGGAATCGATCAATTGAGGCTTGCCAATTTCTCACGCGCGTGCGGTTTTGCCCAGGTAACACGATCGCCACGAGAACCATCGAAGGGCTGTATTCTTTTCTCGCTGTAAAATATTTTCCGAATTTGAACCATGTACTCTCTCTCTCTCTCTCTCTCTCTCCTTCCTTTTTGTCATTCTTCTCAATTGATTGGACAAATCAAGTGGGATCGGACGTCTATCTAATGGTAAAAGTACCCTTTCGTCGAAGAGAACTTTTTGTAAGAATGAGACGACGCCTTATATATGTGACTGACTGTGAGAACGAAGGGACGAGTGGCGTTGCATGGCGCGTGAATCTCTTGCTCTTGGACTTTTGGAGAGCGAAAGAGAGAGAGAGAGAGAGAGAAAAGCATCTGGTGTAACAGAGATCGAGAGAAACAGTCCAACAGCTTATGATCTTTTTTTCCACGGTTGGGTTTAAATATTATCGTACATGCTGTATGTGTCCGGCTTCTTCATCTTCTTCGCTACGTCTGGTTGAATTTTTTCTTTTCTTTTACTGGCGTTTCAAAATATACCGGTATATGTGTGTATGTGTGTGCACGTCATCCCAAGGGAATGTTTATCCTATACGCATTTGGTGCTCGGGTGCAGTGTGTATTACGTAAGGAATTACATATTCTCTGCAGATGTTGTCGCTAACAATGTATTACACGTGATTTTTTTTCAGCCCCCTGTTGTTGAAAAACATACAAACGACATTTTTTTTGTTTGCTTTGAAAATTAAACCAACATTTCCAGATCATCCTTAAATTTCCCTAATTCGACCAACTCATTGGAAAAAATCAATAAAGTCCTAGAGTTACACCGTGCAACACCGGCGTGTACTTTTTCCAGTCCCATTGCTTCACGCATATTTTTGCGCAAGTATTTCATGAGAAAAAAAAAAGTTCCAAAGTGTCAGAAATCCTTGGTGTTCTTATCGAATCCCTAGAATCATCAGCGTTTGTTGTTGTTGTCCGTTTTAAAGATTAAAAATCTCATCCTTTGTGTAGCGCGTACGTACTGACGACATGAACTTGATTTGCGTACACGTACTGTACGTTCATTCCACTATGCTGAATAGCAGTGGCGCGTACTTCCGGTTTTTCTTTTTTTTTTTTGTTACTCTCGGGTGCGGCGTCCTTCGAGCCTCCTGTACTTTTATTTATTATTTTTTTTGTTCAAAATACAATCACCGCGGCAGATCCTTTGTTGTGTAATTGCTAAGTAACCAAGAAGCTTGAGATTTTTCGGAAGGACGAAGCTGTCATTAAGACGGAGAAGAAGAAGAAGGAGAAGAAGGCTTCGACCGAGTTACTCACGCGTAACCAAGCAGTAGCAGCAGTAGTGCAGACTTTTCGCAAGAGTCACGCAAACCTCGAGAGAAAGGAGATTCCCGTGACTAATTTTTATGATTGGTCGATGAATAAACAACGACGCGTAGCTTTGTCGAGAATCAAAAAATAAAGAACAAATACACGCACAGCGATGATTCCATTATCGCGTACTACTCTCAAAAGATTGAGCGTAAGTGTTTATTTCGAGAATTGTTCAACTACGCGAACAACCGACGGTCAATCACGGAAAAATTAATCAGCCGAGATGGAAGGAAGTCAACGACGAAAAAATCACACATGGCTCGATCAATCACACATTCAAGCTTACTCGATATACGTAGGAGGGAGGGAGAAAGGAAGTAGGAAGTAGCACTCGATTCAATTGCTCGTTAATTGCACGCATACCCGCATACTATCCACAAGGATGATCCCCCATATCGATGGCCCTGTATAGCTCAACGACCCTTTCCTTTGTCGAGAAAAATCACACACAGACACACAACCGCACAATGGTATCTCGTATTAAATAGCGCGCTCTTGGAACTTCGTTAAAAGTCTATTTCGAGAGAGAGAGAGAGAGAGAGAGAGAGAGAAATAAAGATTTTAGTCTAGTATCTCGGTAGCTCTGTACGTATGTACTAAGTAACAAGGTCATCGAATGAGTCTTGCGTCACTCGAGGTGCCAGAGTACGAACAAACTAACGACTACGTTGAATTAATGCACATTGCATAATAACGCTTGCAATGGTTTCCGCTTTAGCCTGCAGCACATATTTCCCAATTGGCAAACATCCTGCTGTTGCTGCTGCGATCGATGATAATTCGAATCGGATACATATATACCTATATGAGTATGTGTGGAATGCTACTACTACTGTTGCATTGTGGATAGTAGGACAGTGATGTATAGTAGTTGTAATCGAGCGAATTAGGACGGTTAATTGACGCCAACTGGACCAAGGTTTCGTAGTCTTCTTCTCTTTAGAGAATTTAGATTTGTTTTCAACGGAGCCAGTATATACTTCCTCTCTCGATCTCTTCGTTCAAAACGATCAGTAGCCTTGATTTGGAGGCTGTCGTTTAATCACTCCCTCGCATTCTGTCGAATATATGTATAGCCCTTTTCTACGCGTTCCATAATCATGATATTCCGCGTTTCGTCATATTCCACGCGTATATATATGTATACATATATTATATATTTTCCAAAGGTCCTCGTATATGGCTTGGAAACGCGTGTCTCTTGGATATCTCAATAGTGAGCGATTCAATCCAATAGGATTTTCTCGATAAAATATCTAAACGACCGTTTCTTTTTCTCTCCCTCTCTCTCTCTCTCTCTCTCTCGTTCCATTAGGTGACGACATCGTTCATTTTTATACGTTCTCTCAACACAATATATTTAAATTGAGTTTGTTTCAATGTTATTTTATAACAATGATCTTTTCTATTCTCAAAGCCAATACGAGTAATCTTTCGCAATTGGCGGCTCTGAGCGAATGTAACAACATTGAATCCATTCGTTTTCGGAGAACGAATATTTAAAATAAAGCAACAGTGTGCCAATTCAATTATCTTCAGTGTTTCTCAACTAACCGAGGGTTTCGTAAAAATCCCAGAGACAGACAGTACAAAAAAGAAGAAAACAAAACGAAACGAAACGAACGAATAAAAAGCGTATTTCCTCTCTTGGAGAAGATCGAAACATTTCTCGTACAGCAAAAACATTGCAGTTTATATTCGAGCGGAATCATCGTTATCATCGTCGCCACGTTACGGAAAAATCTCGTCAAAAATTACACAACTAAAACGGAAATGAACGATCTTTAAAGCAATATATATCTATATGGTAATGTTTGATATTCACATAGAGCAAAATTATATATATTTGCATACACACAAGCGTACATATACATAGTCTTATCGCACGACAAAGATAAGCCGTATAGCTGCGAGTCGTGAGAAAAAAAGAATTCTCTCCTCGTACGTGTTTCGATATAACGAGAAGTTAGTTACCCACGACGGAAATGAAAGGAAGCCTCCGGAAGTTTTATACGCGCGCACGCACACACCCACAAATACATAAACGCGCCGATGAAATTCTAATTCTTATTGGTGTACAACTCTTTTTCATCAAAGTAGTACGCGCGTAACGAATTGTCGCGTTAATTCGGCAATTCGTATGCTTGCCTGTCTCGCGCTATTTAAGTCATAATATTTTTTTTTTTTCACTGCTATTCGTGGTATGTTCTTTTAGTCGTACTTCATTAGCGCGTCTATGTATAATATCGGTATGTCCACGATATAGGAATCGTCATGTATCTTTTACACACCCAGGAATGCGTTGTATTTGCAAGTCTAATTCAAACGAGACTGAATCTTTAACGAAAGTAACGTGTAATTGTTGGTCAAACTAATATTTATTTATCATGGATTACTAATGCACCTGCACCACGACTATGTAGCGTCAGAGATTAATGAATCACGGGATGTCCACAATTGACGACGTCACTACCTCTCTCTCTCTCTCTCTCTCTTCAACGAATCAATTTGGCAAGCGTTTGACCGCAAAAAAATTTCCTCGTTCCATGCAGCTTCTGGAATTGATTCATATATATTGCACAAACCACGAAACTCAATGTCGAAAGTAACATGAACAATCGGAGCGTATCAGAGAATAGCGTATGCGTACGCACGCACACACACACACACACACACACAACGAGCGCGTAATCGCAGCTGCGTATACAGCGGCCTCCAAAGAATGACCACTGCGTGAATCCCGTTAACGACGTCACGCTTGCCTCGAAAAAATAAAGAAAAACAACACAACAAAAGCTTCGTTTCTATGTGTACTTATCTCTTCAGCCGCAACTGCATTATTCGTATAAGAAAAAAAAAGAGGTTGGCTTATCGCGTGGAAAAAGGTGCAAATAATACCACGTCGGTAGCAAATAAACTGCAAGCGGACGATTTTTTTTCTTCGTGATAAAGAAAAAAAATATATATATATATGTATACACATATAAACTAATTACTCTCTGTCTCTATCCGAAGAACCGGATGCAATGGTAAATGGACAATCAAGCCGACGAACGGAGGAAAGGCCCAATTGGGTACGCGCGCGCACACTCGCATTCTCTTGTATGTTTGCTGTGAGTTCCCCTACATTGCGTGGCGCCATTGAAATCTAACGTCGACTCTACTATGTTTGTGTCAAGAGTAGAACATCTTCCTTTCCTATGTGTGTGTGTGTGTGTGTGTGTGTGTGCGTTGCCGTGGTTATCTTGCGTGCAGATGAGACATATTTGTATGTTTGTCCATATTCACGTAGACTTTATTGTTGGGGGAATTCAACTGAAAAGTGAGAAAATAACGATAAGACATTTGAAGTTTTTCTTATGAAACGATAAAGGACAAAATAACTACAAAGTTAAGTTAGTCAGTGATATTTGTTTTAAAACGATCACTGAAAAAATAACTTATGCCACTCGAACTTTAGATACGTAACGATATATCGTTCGATAAATATATATTCTTAACGATAACAATAGCAAACGCATATTACATAAAAAAGAAAAACGAAAAAAGAACATTCCAATTTGACGGATGACAAGTAAGTAATAATCATGTTGTTGATAGATAGCACGCAATTAACGAGCTTTTTCCAACGATATAAGTCACGAGGCATGTATAATAACAGAGTTATCGAGAATAAAAGATAAATTGAAATAATCATCAACTAGGCAGGCACGAAGAAAGCAGGTTGATACAATAGTTCGTGAAAGAGGCTACCGTTATAGAGGATTAACGAGACGAAAAAACACGCACGGAAGATATTTGTGTGCCTATGTGTCGTCGCCAGTTTTAACCACAAAGTGTCACACATCCATTAATAAGATCGATGAACAAGTTTATGTATATATTTTCTCTCAACAGAGAGAAAAAAGAGAAAGAGAGAGTAGAAGTAGAGGGAGGACGAAGACTCGATGGAGTATCGCGTTGCTAGCAGCTGTCGTTTCCGCCACGCGTAGTACAGGATAAGGAGGATCGATTGTCAGAGAAGAAGATTGACCCCCTCCCCTTCCCTCCTCATCCTCATCCCACTCTCTCTCTCTCTCTCGAGCGTTTTGTTTTTTGTGTCACGTGTAGCAACTTTGAATGGTGATTTTTTTGCCTCTGTCTCGTACTCGGTCCAGGTGTGCTTCCTTTGTACTCGAATAACTAAGTATATATATGAGATTCTTGCGCGCTTTATTGTGCAGCGAATAATACAACTGAATCATTCGAGCGTTGAATCAGCGAGTAAATTTCACATTTTTCCGGGATTACTAATTAACCAAACTTGGGCTACTCGGAAAAAGAGTCGTTGGTAAATCCACCTTTACCAAATGCGTATAATCCGTCAGATGGCTACTGCTGTAATCAAGGCCACGAAAAAAAGAAAACAAATCTATAGTTAAATACCCTTCTCAAGCAAATGGTATGGAAAAGAGCATGTGGCGTATGTGCACATATTATACAGGAAGCGTATTACGTTGTCACGTGCCCGCATCTTATCCACAATCTGTTATCCGTGTGGTCTTGCAACTTGACTAATAAGAAAACTATAAAAAAGCCTACCGTCGGTTATTCGACTTTTGTCGTACAATCCAACTGTATATTTGCTCTTCATTTTTTTTTCTCGTATATATATCGAAACAATTTCTTGGAACAAAAAATGAAATTTGATTATCAAATTGCCAAGGTAATTTACATGACACGTGGTTAAAAAAGAAAAAATAAAGATAAATGATTCTCTGGTTGCGCAGACAGCGACGACATCGGAGATGACTAGCGCGAGCATCTCTTTTCTGCAAGTGCGCGGTACAGTTACCGTATTATCGCTACTACGAGGACACGACAGTCGTTGCACCTCCTATTTCTTCTTTTCTTTTTTTTTTTTTTTCAAGCGATAACGTTCCGTGTGCTAGAAACACATTTCTGTCGTAAACACACACATACATGGCATTGTAAAATAAGAAATTAAAAATGAGCTGTAGAGAATGTTGTGTCTCTCGCCGGAAATCGATAAGTCTTCGTTTTGCGTATAAAAACGATAATCGTTATCGTTTCGGCGAGAACATGTAAGAAAGAGGGGGAAAAAATAGACATGAATGCAGTCAATTCATCAACAAACGCATTCGTATAGAAATCAACTCGTTATATTTGAACGAATCGATTGAGCAATCTTCTTATCGTCGTCGCGTTAGCTTGTCGATTCAGCAGAAACGCTTTATCGTGTTTTATTTTAAACTTTTCACACATCGTGTCTGCATATGTTAGACGAAAAAAAAATAAAAATTGTCGAGCAAAGCGAACGTAATTCAATTCCTTGTTATAATTGTCGCCAAGTTCTTCTTTTACTTTCACGACGAGTAATATACATCTGTATTTGCTTGCTTTTGATTTTTCGGCTATACTCTATACATTTTACACTACGATCATGCTTGGCTGAGCGTCAAGCCCTCCTTGAAAGACTTTTTTTCTTTATTTTTTTCTTACCAAGGCCGGAAACTAGCACCGTTGAACACGTGCTCTCTCTCTCTCTCTCTCTCCGTGCTCCCCCTCTCAAGGGAAGCTGCACCTGAAAAAGAGAGAGACGAACAGAACGAGAGAGGCGGCACGCGCCGTGCTGGTAAAGATTTATTATATATATATGTAGAATATATTTTCTTGGAAAACTCGTGAAAATCTGGCGACGAACTTACAGTAATGCCAATTGGATTTGAATACAAATTGAAATTAACGTTGAAATTTACGAATATCAACGCTTCGAATTAACGCTCTAATAGTTTGTTTATTTTTATAAAGAAAATTCGTGCTTTATCGAGGTATATCTTAACGCGAAAAAGATTTTTGAGCTTTTTCACGGGTAAATTGTACAGGGTTATTTATAATTTCGGTAACCAATCGATCTTAAAAGAAAAAAAAAGGTTGTTAACGATACGCGAGTTGAAAACCGAGTGTGTATAAGTCGTTACAACACTCAATAAGGTGCCTCATCTTTTTCAGAGAGAAAGAGACAAATCCTACCTGCTTAAGATGCGCCGGCGTCTCGAGTGACGACGCGAGAAATAAATGCCGCTTGCTTTGCTGTCGATGCATTGTGAAAGAAGGCTTAAACACGAGTGTGTCTTTTATTCTCGTAGAAACCACATTTCCGAAAAAAAAAAAAAAAGAAACAAATCTCTTTTTTAACTGTATTTTTTTAATGATTTTTCTTTTCCATTAATTACCAACACATGCATCAGCAACAAGATCGAGCATTTGATTTTTCACGCAGTCTTGTCTTCGCGCCTTAATACTTCCGGATTAAATAATAAAAAAAGAGGGAGGGAAGATACGGAGAAAGAAGGAAAAGGACTCGAAGCTTAAAAGGAAACCTTAAAGGAAGCGTTAGAAGAGAAGGCGGCACGTGCCGAATTCCTATGGTGTTCGAGTAAAGACATGTGGTTGCCGATACGGACCGTCGCTCGTTTCGCCGGATATGTGCCCAACACCGCCCCCTGTTTACCTTCTTTCCCCCCGTAATTTTTTTGTTGCTTTAAACACCGATTTATTTTCGAGACGTAGATGGACAAAAAATATTAAATGCACTAGACGACAGATTTATTTTCGTTCGCCACAAAGATACTTTTTTGATCCCCTCGTGCATGGATGTACACAAACAAGACACTTCATTTTTCTTTTTTAACGAATAATCGAAGAGATCGATCAAACTGATTTAAACATTGCAAAACATCGCGGATGTAACAGAGCTAAAGCGACAGGCTTTTAAAGAGGTGTTGAATTACTTTTATCTTTTTTTTTTCTCATCGAGTAACTTTCGGAAATAGACGTTGTTTATTTTCAGCCTACTACATCGCTGTCTCATTTCTATATTTTCAGAACGATACGCATTTGCCTTATTTTCTATTTCTTCACCGATTCGACGTGTGCTATTCAACGTTTTGACTACGAACCCAAGTAATAAATAACGCTTACGAAAATTCTGATTCACGCTTATTGTACTTGTTTTGATTTAGTTCTTTTGAACTGGAAGAAGAAAAAGGAAAAATTTTTTCGTCGTTACGTTTGAAAGAGCAAATAATATATACGGTTGATCGTCGAACGTGTGGAACGAAGGTCTGCAAAGCTTTAGGGACAAAAAAAAAGAAAGAAAGAGTGAGAAACTAATTAGCTTTCGCGTCACGTAGAACGTGCTGCTGCTGCTGCTGCTGCTGCTGCTGCTGTTTGGCGCTGGTGTAACCTTTACGCACAATGAGATATCCAACGGAGCTTCTACGTGATTTTCAAGCCGACCAACGTGTATTTTGGAAATCTTATACGTGAAAAAAGCAGTAGGCACGTGCAACGCAGCACGGTTTAATTATGGACTAATTGCCACGATTTCGTTTCTTCTTTTTAAAAGTCCACGTTTGTCCCCTATCTCTTTGGCTTCTTCTTCCGGCGTTAATAGCGTCGACTAATGAAGCCCACGTTTAGCGAATATACCCCGCCGACCGACTGCATTTATCATATCGTTTTGGATTCAGGCTGGTTGCTCTAAAAACGAGGCGTTTTTCTTTATTTTATTTGGAGAGGCTTTGGAGTTTTTTAGTCTCCAGACGACGTTTTAAAATTGTGCGTTGACTTGAAATAATACCGTTATGTGTCGAGTGAATATAACGTCGCATTGACTCGATCGATCATTTTGACGATGTAGACAAACAAACAAATCACTTACAAAGGTAAACGTTTAATTTACAGACAACCATCAAGGTTTATGCAACGTGTCTTCGTCAGGATATCGAATACAAAACGCTTAGCATAACGTACGAGACCACGTGTCGGCAAGTTGTTCAAAAACTTCTCAATAAATTTCGCATGCGACATCGTGATCCACGATTATTCTACCTCACGATGGAGGTGACGGTACGTCGAGCTAACGTACGTACAGAATTGGCACTCGACGAAGATGCACGACCGGCAGTCTTACAATCTTGTCATCCGCGAGGTGATTCCAAGTGAGTGTGCAAAAAATATTTGACGAATAATTATTTCTTTGGACGTTTCGCGAGTACTCTTCTTTTACTCAACGGCTTTGTGCTATTTGTCCATTGCAGATTCTCACTGAGAACCCGTCACGGTGGACTCGTCAAAGTCTACGACAGTGCACTCATGTCCGGCGTGAGTATATATTTTTCTACTTTTAGCCATTTGAAGTGAAATTGCTCTCGACACAAGTGAATTTGTAACGTTGTCTTTTTTTTTTATTCTTCGCCCACGCAGTCCAAGTACAAAAGTTTACTCATATCCGAGAAAACGACCGTCGACGAGCTTATCCAGATGCTGCTGAGTTGTTACAATTTGAACGAGCGCGTTGAGCAATTTTCACTCTACGAAGTGTGCGAGACCGAGGAATATCAAAGAAAGTTACATCCCGACGACTCGCCGTTGAAGGTCACTCAGAGATGGACTACCGCTGATCATCGACATTTGAGAATTAGGCGCAATCCTGATTACAATCCACATAGACGAAGGGTAAGATTTTTTTCCATCGGCCCCTTCGATATTCGATCGAAGAAAAAAATCCATCTAATAAGAACCGAAACTTGGCATTTTTTTAGAGTATGTGGTCGTCGGATTCGAGCATCACCTTAGCGATGTCACGGCTTCAGCTGCAACAGAGTCCACATCACCATCATCACTATTTCGTGCCCAAATCTATCAACAATAACAATTTATTAACGTGCCGTCATGGCCACGTACATAGTCACACTCACATTCACCCGCACAGCGATAGTAATAACAATAACAACAGTAGCAATAAACAGCAACAACAGTTACAATTAAAAAGTCTACCAACGACACCAGTGGCAACGAAACACATCTCGACAAAGTCGTACGCCAACTACGAGAACTATTTGTTCATTTAAACAGTATTTTCGTTTCTACCTTTCTTTTCTGTAAATTTCGTTTTCCTTCTCTCTCAACGTTACCCTGTACATACATTATATATTTATACGTATACGGAGATTAACGCACAACAGGCGGCTAATCCCGACAAAAAGAGAACTACTATATCGTTTAGTCAGCTCCCACATACAAAAGTGTACCAAAGGTAGTTTGTATCGACCCTTAGTTTTATCGTACGTAGTATTCGATCCATCGCTCGCAAGGTATCGTCGTTAAAGAAAACAAAAATGTAAAAGCTCTTTCTTTTGTTGTTGTTGTTGTTGTAAAATTTCTATCGACCCAAAGAATTATTATTTCGAGATGTTATACGTTATATTTATCGCAACGATGACCATCGAGCGACTTTTTTTTTCTCCGCGTACGTACGTAAGTAAAAATGTAATTTCGCGATCGACCAAAGAGATAAATAAGCTTACTACATCGTATATTAGCGATGCAGTTGTAATTGTACACTAGTTTTACGTTATCGGTCTGCACTGCCAGTCGCACACGACCTACAAGTACTAATAATTACGTATTATCGCGCAACGAACTTTTTGTTGTTTTTTTTTCTCTTGTACACAGACGACGTTCTGTGCCATACAAGTTTCGCGACACTCGATGTGTGTCGTGATTTTTTTTACATTACGTATATACGTAGTTTAAGCGAACCTACGCCCAATATGTTTTTGTATACCAATGATTCGACTGACTGTTTCAGTACGACACGATTCGCACTTGTATCTTGTAAACGTTTATTTGTAAATACATTTTGTCGTATTGTATCTGAAAATGCCGTAAGGCTGTATTAAACGTCGTGAATACCTTATAAAAAGACAAAGGATACTTGCATTTTGATTTGACGATACTTACCTCTCGATCGATCAATTGTAGCACCTTACTTTCGTCACAGAAGAGTGAAACATCGAATAGAACGTTAATCAATCTTGTTATCTTGGGGTTTTTCCTTGCACCATTCTTGCGCGAATATACCGAGAACAAACGTAATCTCTCTCTGCACTTTCCATTACTATATAACAGCTTACGTAATAAACTCCGGCAAATGGAATAAAATCAACGACGAACAAAGGAAATTGACGTTAAAACGCCAAAATGGGGAAGAAACGTCAACACCAATATGATGATAAAAATTTTATTTACAAATGCGACAAGTGTAGGAATTCGGGTCTCGACCGTTCATCGTAGAGGGGCCGATTATGCGTCGATTACATTTATATATGTTCTTTCGTGGTCATCAATCAGTACAGCGCACAGATGAAAGCATCTCACGTTTTTGGCTATTAACGAGTTATCATTTTTCTTTTTTTTTTTTATCTCTTCGGCCCGTCTGCCGTGAAGAAGTTTTGCTCGCGAAGTATACAAGAAAAAGAGAGTCGGCAAACGTTGTTAAATTCATTTTACATGTAAATTGTTAAACTTTTTTGTTTTTGTTAAAATCTACTTAATTTATCTAATGCGGAGAGATAAATTCACATCTGTCGTATGTCATCATCGTCGTCGTATTCGTGTATATTTTCTTTTTAAATATTTGTTTGTTTGTTAATCGAAGGGATAAGTAAGTTAGAGAGAAAAAAGAGGATGTTTGTCTTTTACATAGAATAGCATGACACAGCGAAACAACTTCGCGCGTATAAACACGATGTTAATTCCGTCAAAATCCCATAAAATACTTGATTCGCTCTCTTAATCGCAATCTCACAATAACAATCTTTACAATTACAAGTTTTCTTGTTGATTGATTGATTGATTTTTTTTTTAGTTGTTTTCTTTTATATAACAATAATTACTATAACGATACGCCACACAGCAACCATTGACGAGAAATAATCGCAAAAGCGCGCGCGTGAATAAATTGTCTGTTGATCCAACGAACCAGCCGAATAACAACCAAGGACTCTATGCCTTTATATATGTTTTTTTTTGTTCATTATCTAGATATATCCTACATAAGTGCGTGCGAAGAATAAACGCAAGGAAAAAAGTATAGAGGCAAAAGATTCTCTTAGAGAAAAAGAGAGAGAGAGAGAGAGAGAGAGAGAGAGAGAGAGAGAGTATTCATCTGTGCTTCCGTTCTCTCGCGTGGTTATTACATATATGTATATAGGAATTTTTTTTTGTTATCTCGTGTAATCTTTTTATTAGACCCGTCAAAAATACCGTTATATTATGGCTTCCCATGCTTACGGTTAGTATTTAGCTACATTTATTTATTTTTTTTTTCTTTTTGCTTTTGTTTTGCCATCATCAATGTTACATTTATATAGAAATTCATGAATTTTATCTAAGTTTTTAAAAAATAACCCGTGTCAATAATAAGTTATCAAAAAGGAAACTAGCGTATAATAGTGCGTATCGATTATGCGAATACAACGGACAAACGAGAATTTAAGAAAAGTAAACAAACGATAAATAACGCACTTTTCAAACAACTAACTTGTAAGTGAACGAGCTATTTCGATCATCGTTACTTCACAATTTACGTTCTGTTCCCTCGTCAACTTTCAATGTTTTTTTTGTTTCGTTTGGCATGAACAATCAAACGCTGTAATCTTCTCTTGGCATTTCTTCGGAAATCATGAGAGAGAGAGAGAGAGAGAGAGAGAGAAAGATAACGTGTAGTTTTGTGAATTGAGGTTTTGGTTGATGTCGATTAAATTTAAATTTTATTTGAATTTTTTTTTGTATTTTAAACTTTTTATTGGAATTAGTAGTATTAGTTCCGAAGCCAACACTCTGCTTTGTTTTTGTTATAGTTTCACTCAAGACAAATCACTTTATTCTATAAGATTCGTTAAAGTCCATAATTGAATTTCGCTATTTCGCTATGATTTCTTGACAGTACAAATGTGCAGCGACAAAACATACGCATTCTTTTTTTTTCTCTGTTTCTTTAAGTGGAATGACGAAAAGGCAGGTATCTCCGATAGGAATTAATCATTGTTATACTTAGTAGTCTAAAGTTTTCGACTTGTAAACTACCAATTTAACGCGTACGTATCGCTACTAAAATCCATAGTTATTATTTGTTTGTTTTAATACTTTCACTGACGATCGACAATTCTATGAAGTATTCTATTAGTTTACTGCATTAAACGCATAATCTCGTGTTGTGCACATTTGTCTCATAATCGATAATCTTCTGTACGATTGACAGAATTGCCGTGTACTCGAGAGCATTAAAGTAGAAATTTCCAAAAAGTAGTGTTATTTGTTTGCTTGTTCAAACGCATTCGTCGGAGCTACAAGAAAGTGACTTTTATTAATTGGTTTCAAAAACCCCTCGCATAATGTAATTATTATAACTCCATTGTTTCGATAGTGCAAAGTAGCTTCAAAGACGCGACGCTATTCGATAATTCATACAAAATCTTACAAAAAACATCTTAGCGCGTTAAATTTTCAGATTTTTCAAATCGTTATACCAGCATCTTTTATTAGATTCGTTTGTTGTTGTTATTGCAACATATTTCGCACGCTCACGCTCAACCAGGAGGTTCGACAACAAAACGAATTCAAATAAATTTTTACAGCAAAACGATGATAAGCAAACCAAAAATCATCCCTGTGATATTGAAGGACGTTGCGAAAAATACTATTGCAAGAAGTACACAAATGAACGATAGTAGCAAGAGCAGAGTAAAATTTATAATCAATCAAGGGCTCGGAGATAGTTATATACATACATATGTATATACAATCATACGTACAATTCACTGTTCGGTTAATTGCAGAGGCTCTGAACCTTTCGTTAATTTAGCAAATCCACAAGAGACAAGAAAAGAAGAAAAACATTTAACGAAATCCCAAACGTTGTTTTAGCTTGAACAGGTACGTTGTTTATATTGATTTGAGTATGGAGAGAAAACTTGAGAGCCTCTTGACGCGTATGGAATTAATAAAGTATTTGAAGACATCGGTAATATTAAACTTTGTCAAAAGATCATCGAAGATTTTTTTTTTTCGTACAAGAAGTGGTGCAAAAGGTATTATTTCAATAAGTGACAATAATTCAACATCATCGACTTTTTACATCTATACACGATCGTCGTTAAATCTGCTCCGTTTTTTTTCCTTATATAACAAAGAATTATTAAGCGCGATCGCCGCTTAACACTCTCTATAATAATAATATACGTCGCCAAAAGTGCTCGTCGTTTCAAAATTGATTTTGTTGCAAGAAGACCAAGCGACGAGTCTTTGTGACGACTTTGAAAGACTTACACACGAAAACAATATTCAAAGTCGTTTTTTTTTAATGTTATTAATATTCACACGGTTTATCAACGAATGTTCGTCTTTTGGACATATCCGCATATAGCACACACAGTTAAGATTTAATTGTTTGTTATTTGTTGTCGTCGAGTATCTCGGTCTCTCTGTCAAACGGTATAATATTTTGTTCGTTCACCAAACGAGATCGTACAATTTATTTAGTAATAACGTCGTTGCTCGGTCGAAAGGCAAGTAACCCACGGATCAGACAATTAGAGAATGAAAGAAAAAAAAAGCACAATATGACATTTATACGTTATTATGTATATTCTTGGCAATTCTAAACCGAGTTATTTCGACGTTTATGTTTCCTCGCTTTTCTTACAGTATTTACAGTATACTCTTGCCGAGCTCTCGTTATTATTTCATTTTTTATGCGGATCTCTCTCGGTGTACTCGTTTCTTTTTTTTTTCTTTTTTTTTGTCACTTCCAAATGTTTGATCATTGAATTTAATCTTCAACGTTACAATGTATAATGGGCCTCCTCACATTCGCACATTTACGTATATATTTAATTGTCGCACTATGTACACGAACGTGAATAAAGATGACAGCTTTGCAGCTTGTCCGACAGTTTAGCTTTGTATTTGTTTTCCTTCATTTTCCAAGTATAGACTATATTTATATAATATATTAAAATGTTATAAACAGCAGACTCGCTTACATCCGTATATGTACGTCTTTTTTTTACTTGGCTTTTGTTAATAATTATCATCAGAGATAAAGGTGTACGTTTAGGTGAATGTATTCGTGTTTGTTTAAGTGCGTATGTGTGTATGTATGTACGTGTGTGTATCAGTATTTTTATATCGTAAAAGCCCCATTTCGGCGCACCCCTCTTTCTTTCTCTCGACCTGAAAAATAGGGCCTATTGGAGAGGAGGGAAGTCGCGCTCACACGTGTCTGTCTGTCGTTTATACATATATACACATATACATACATATATATATACATGTATATATATATTATATCACCAACCGACTGAAAAAAGGAAGGCCCCAGGGCTTTGAATTGATTTTGTGATTGTTTGCTTTTTTTTCTTTTGAATTCATTTCGATTGTTAGCAATGTATAGTACGCTCGCATGAATATAATTGTGCTTATATATCGTCGTCATTTTTAACGTCGTCGTCCCTTTTCGTTGAGAGAAACAAGGCAAACTGCGTATTTTTTTTTCTCGATCGAAGATGATGAACAAAGTAATAAACAGAAAAGTATACACTGTTCGTCGAAAGGTTGGCACTGTATGGTCGTTTGTATAGGGATGGTTTTTTTTTGTTCGTTAGTAGTGACGGAGAGTGGAGATAGTTAATTAATATATGTATAAAGTTTGATTATTTTTATGATAATAATGTATGAGAGAAAAAAAGAGGATGAGGTGCGGGCCCTCTTCACGTTTTTTGGTCTGATGTATGTTTTTTTTTAACGTTTAACGTGAATACGATCAGAGGGCGGTGGTGCGCAGATGGGGGCAACGTAGACCCCGGGGCCCCAACTCCTAAATGTCATAAGGCTCTTGAAGAGCTGCTTGTTGTCTGCTACGACGCGATGGTAAATTGTCGCCTCCTCCCCCTCCTCCTCCTCCTCCTCCACCGCCAGTATAATCCTCATCTTCGTCGTGTTCGTGATATTCGCTACGATCCGAACGTTCTAAGCGCGAACGACGACCTCCGCTGTAAGTACTTCCACCACCTGTTGAAACACATAGAGACAGAGAGAGACAGAGAGAGAGAGACAGAGAGAGACAGAGAGAGAGAGAGACAGAGACAGAGAGAGAGACAGACAGAGAGAGAGAGAAAGAGAGTTAAGTAGATTAGATCTCAAAGTCCATTATGGAATAAATTAAAATATACCTAATACATAGCATTTCATATATATATATAAACATTTAATCACACCAATTGTTGCTGCATGCGTGAGAGCTAATGGTTTTGTATTTGGTACACAAAAGGGATATCGCATTAAATGAAATCATTTTATTTTTAATTATACACTTGCTACTAACGAGTCTATTACGTATTAATTTACAAATGAAATGAACTTTCAAACAATAGTAATACGAAAAGAACGTAACAAAGAAGTAATGCATACACTCCGTACGGACAAAACATGCAAGTATAATACAAAGTTGCTCGTAAAAGAAAATATTTCAATGCATGCAGATAACGATGGACTGCAAAAGCAGTAAAAAGAATCTCGTAAGAGTGAAAAAAGAAAATAATAATAAAACAGCATGTTTTGCGATAATAATAAAAATGAAAAATGTTGTGTCGCCACCGAAGTTGTCTCGTTCGCAAGCTTGCTTTCTCACAAAAATTTTGCAACTAGTCTATATAAAAAAAAAATAAAATAAAACAAACGAAAAAAAAACACTCGCCTAGACTATAAAAAAGGGGATGTCAATTAGACGAATGAGAGTTGGAGCAGAAAAATCAACGACGTCTGGCGTTCAAAAAGCGCCGTTCTGTCGTCTAGACGATTCTAACAATTGTTGTAATTGTTGTTGGTTGGTTCATGCGGGGAAAAGAAATAAAAAAAACCTCTCTCTGCAACAACCTTTGACTCCTATAATCGGTACTTACGACCGCGCGTTCTCTCTCTCGATTGCAAAACAAGATCCGTTTGTTCACTCTTTGTGCGTCTACTGTATAATTGGTAGTTCGACAACAATAGGTGTAGGGAGGGAAAGAAGAATAAAACTTGAGAAGGAAAATAGAACAAAAATTAATTTATCGTACGTGTACGTGTCTGTTTATGCGCTCGCGTGTGTATCTGTGTGTGTGTGAGTGTGTGTGTGTAACGAGGCACGGAGGTACCACAATTGATAGTCCTCCGAGTCATCAATAATTAGGAGCGTCCTGGGTGAGCTTGACCTCTTTTCGGATGATCCCGGTGGCGGCGAGAGGTTCCATCAGGGCTTCATTACGAACAAAAGAAATCATTGATAATTTGTCATACAATCTTGTTTTTTTTTTGGCTTTTTGTAGTTGTTGTTGTTGTCGATGACTCAGTGGTCTATATAATATACGTAAAACGTGCGAGAGAGACTATCCCTTTTCTTTTGCCCATAGAGAGAAATTCCAATCGCCGCGCGATATACATTTCGTCGCGTGCTTGTGTAAAATAACAAACACATAAATAATAAAAGGAGCTACTGTACAGGGACGCACAATAAGCATATGTATATGTACGTGTATATTTTTAATGGATGATTAATGAGCAAGAAAAGCGAGAAAGTGAAATAGAGAGAAAGAGAGAGAGAGAGAGAGAGAGAGAGAGAGAGAGAATGGTGCAGCAAAACAAAAAAAGAGAAAAAAAACTTGACGAATATGTGACGAACGTTGTCAAAAGTCTGATGGTATCATTTGCTTCGACTCTTCGATCATCTCAGCTGAAAAACAAACACACAGTGTGTGACGATGTTATGATTTCCCTATTGATAAGAAATGATGATGGTAATTGTCGCTGATTCTTTGTGCTTCGCTATTTTTATATTTGAAACATCTACTAAACATAGACATGCAAATAATAGAGAAAACAAATAAAAAATACATCTACGTGCAGATCTATTACAACGCGGTTTTTACACGACCACGACGACAAGAAAACGTTCTAATTACCTCGTGGCTCGTGACCGTAGTAACTCTCGCGATGGCCAGCTATATAGACATATCGACAAAAGATATTTTTGTGTTTTTAGGGGTGCGGGTGGGGGGATAAGGGTGGTTAGTGAATACGAACGAAAATCGAGAGATGATTGATAGATCTTGTTAGATTGTCAATGACTCAATGAATCTCTGTATGAATTACGCTGATGATTTTTGTCTAGATCGTGACTTGGTGTATATAATTAATGACATGATCGCTAGAGATACCTGGTATCTTGATCAATCGTGTTGTACGTCGTTTAAGCTATTATTCGAATGCACTAAAAGTCTCGAATGATCGTATTTGTTTGTTGGAAGAAATTCATTGAGTCGAAAGTTAAGACCGGTTTGTCGATAACCGCGCGATAATGATAATCGTAAAATGTAAAAATGAATAAACATACCCGAAGAGACACGTGATGGTATTCCATCACCCGTGGAATCAGGTGCAGGAATTTGTCTTGGTACCGCGGTTACAACAGGCGGATGTGTAGCTCGCCAATAAGCTTCGAGATATTCATTGACGTGCTCGCAAGCTTCGTCCAGTTGATTCTCATCAAGGATTACATCGAATAATTCGGGTGGACATTGCGACAGTTTTTCCGCGGCTACCATTTGCACGTTTAAATGACGTGATTGCGATTTGCCACGTGACTTTATCAGTCTATGGAGAACCTTTGGCGAGGTGATCTTCAGGTACACGATTATCGGCGCTAGACTCGTTTTTGCCAACTGCGATGGATGATTTATCGTGTCGCAGTCCAGTACCACCAGCTGAAGTTTTTGTCAAATATGTTCATTAGTGTTTTCTTTCCTTTCTTTTTTTTTTTGTTTCATTTTTGTTTTTGCGGATTATAATTTCTATTTTTTTCAATCTGTTCTAGACAATCACTATCGAGTAAATAACAAAGTACTTTCGAGGAAAATAATCGATCACAAATTATGTATAAATCAAGCTACGCTATACATTCAGACATAAAGTTCAATGAAATAGTGATTAAGTAAAAATCGATAACGCTACCTATATATAGACCTATGCTAGCAAAAAAAAAAAAAACTATCGTATGAAAATAGAGTTTGTGTAATGCGATTTGTCACTTGGTATAGATGACAAACATACGAACCTGGAGCGTTCTGGCGAGTTCGAAAATCCTCTCAATTTCGGCTTGTACCTCTTGCAAACAACTACTTCTACTCGTCGACCTTTCCATGATTGCTCTTTTGGTCGGATTGTTTAGTAAGGATTTTTTGGCCAAAGAAATGTCCGCCATTACCCTTGTTATAATGATTCTACAAAGAATATAAATAGCTTCATTGTTTGAACATCGATCACCGAATAATCGTGCGAGTGTGAAAGTCCAAAGAGGAAAAAAAGATAAAGAACGAATCTCTTACCTTCCTTCGAATCTATGTTTTAAAAAGTCAAAAAGTGCCTTCTGCATCATATCGGTAACTTCGTAACCTTTCAGTGATGGTCCCACAAGGACGACGGGCCTCATCGAAGGAACCACGTCGTAGGGTGTCGCCGTTTCCTGTAACGATCGTTCGATAAGTACAACTCTACTGTGGGCAAACGATAAATAATCGGCTATCAAGACTAGTAAAAAAAACGAGAAAAACAAAAAAAAACAATTCTTCAAATATAACCCAGCTGATTTATAATCTGACTTACGTAGGACTTCGGTTCGCACACGATAGGCGGTAATCAAGTTGGGGGGAAAACATTGAAAAAAATTCATCGGTTAATCGTCAGATATCGTTGAACATTTGCTTTGTTTTGACAAACGCGCTGGAAACGAGAGAGAATCCTTTGTACGTGAGAACAAAGTAATTTTTTTGTTTGCTCTCGTCCGACTGAATTATCCCTCGATACGCAGCACGGTTTACTGGGATCTCTAAGTTCTACTGGCCCTCTACCAGGTCTTTCTTTACTCGATTCTGTTGCCTACACTTTGGTTCGTTGGTATTTTGTGCTTCAACAATTGGTTTCCCATTAACGTGCAACCGTTGTTTTGCCACAAAATACACGTGACAATTGTATGCATGTACCGAATTAAACGATCACGAGATAATCCTAGAAATTCCGCTTGATCGAAACAACAACCCTTTCGTCAAATTTGTCGTTGTATTTTGTTGTTATCATTGTTATTACTACTGCGCGTATAATTAAAATCAATAAATGCTATATTTTCTAGACAATTTTTCCTCTGTCAACTGTAATGTTGCGTTAAATCGTTTTGCTTCGATGTTGTATTTCTAGGATTTCTACAGTGTCCATAACAAGTGATAAAGACAAATAAAAGACAACAAAATACTCATTTTTCAAACTGAGAGAAAAATTAAATATACGAGCGACAAAAGTCAATTACGCCGCGAGGGCACCTAAAGATCTTGCAACAACATATAGGTAGTTGTCAAAAACTGGCGGGGAAGCGTATAGTCGTATCGACAAACAAGCTATTTTTTACGTTAGATAACAATATAAAAATTACCGGCTTTTTGAAAAAGTTCTTCCGCTTCTCCTTGGCTGGCGGAGTCGTCAGGTTCGTTCTACCTGGACGGATGTTACCCATGCTGTCGCTATCGTCACCTGATGATTAAAAAGCAAAAAATACTACGTAATATCGTATTTTTTCACTCGTACTACAAACTTTTGCTTTCGAACAAAAAAAAAAATAAATAAAAAGTAATATACTATAACCAATACACTGCCTGCTACGTTAAAAGCCAAGCAAGCTACGAGCGTCGAGATACTTTGGATGTTCATCGAAGGGATCGTTCTTTATTTGTTCGTTAGCAACAGTCACTCGATAGAAAATCTACGAAGTCTACAAGTTTGCTATTCTACTAAACTGGAATTGTCCACATAACCAGGTAAATAATCATTGTCACGCTAACGATGATCTAGACGCTCGTTTGGCAAATACCATGCACTACAGCTACATGATGTGCCTACCTGGACTATGTGCTGGTAATAATATTTAAAAAATGACTACTCGTGTCGATACGGTTAACAATGAGAGTGTGACATTTTCATGACGACTGTTGATATAATGTTATTCAAATGGTGACTCGTAACGTTTACAATTATTTTTTGTTAGAGCTGAGCATTGCCTTATTATTACTATTAATATCTCGTGAAAATGCAATTGTTTTCTCAATATTACTCATTAATAAACGTAGAAAGAAACATGGATATAAGTAAAACACCGAACACAAGCGTTGACGTTAAATCCTGACAAAAAGTAATCAAAAACTCGCGAGTTATTTCAAGGCAATTTTAAACTATTTCAACGACGTGGAATCTTGACTATTTCAACGCGATTCTATTCCAGTTTGAGTAGTCATCTAAAATCAATTACACTCTTCATTACACGTAAGGACTCGACGGATTATTTTTTACCAGGTAAACTTGGAGAAAAAAAACAATCGATATCGAGCGGATTCGCGTCAACCAAAGAGGTACTCTATTTTTTTGTTTTACCAGCAAGTCACAAATAATTACGGGTTAGTGAACAAAGAGAGGAAAACCAAGAGAAGCCAAATAGGAAAAGATAGTAAAAAAGAAAAATAATACATCGCGCATAGAGATAATTAGTATTAATACTTGTAAACATTACGTCTTATCGAGAGAAAAGAGATATAATTGTCGTCGTTGATGAGATGCAGCGAAGAAAAGATTAATAACATTTAATAAAATATATAGTGATGGTAATGTGAAAGAAATATATAGAACGCGCAGTCGATCGTCACTGTCGATCGACGGAGAGAATAGATTGACAGAAAAAAATAGAAGAGAGAAAGAAAAAAAACAAAAAAAATGATGAAATAAAAAAAGTTCCAACTACCTCGAGGGTCTTCGAGGGCATACTCGACGCTTTTTATACTTATCTCTCGAGAGATTTGACAAAGAGCAAATATATATAGACAAGTAATAATACATAGACAATATATATATATGTATATATATGATAATTACATATACAGATTAAATACACAAATTCATCAACAATATGCGCTTGCCGGCGACAATACAATGGAGAAAGATAAGTACAACTAAATTAAAGCAAATCACAATGTGTTATCAATCTCAAGAGTATCGCCGTTAGCTTAGCATTTTAGAAAGAACGAAAAAATTAATTAGTTATCTGTATGTAAAGGCAACGTAAAGAATAAAAAAAAAATTGTAAATATATATATTTTTTTTGCTTTGGTGGCAATCAATTGCACACCTGGTGTGGGCGGTGTGGAACCTCGTGAAGGCATACCGCTCTCACCAAGGTTCCCCGAAGACCCTCCACGCGCACTCGTATAGATGCCCTTGGTACCACGTGCTGCGCTCGCCTGAACCCGTAGTGCATCCAATTTCGCCGGTGACGGGATGAAACCAACTTCGCAACCTTCTTTCACCAAACGTCCTATCCACCAATTGTTGTCGTACTTTTCCTGAATGTATCGTTTTTTTTATACACATGTCTATCTATCTTTTTTCCACCGATGACAATGTACTTTTAGATATGTTTTAAAAGAGAGATAGAGAGAGAGAGAGAGAGAGAGAGAGAGAGAGAGAAAAAGAAGCAAAAAGTTCGGTGAGTTGTTTGTACGTCAAAACGTTTGACGACAACTAGCCAAATTGTTTGATCGATAATAACGATGTACTTATAATCGGGAAGACAAACACGTCAACTATTTGATACTGGTGAAAGCACGCTTATTGATCTTTCTCCTTTCACGAGTTATTCAAAGATTTCATTGGGCAAATAATACGAAAAAACTCAACAAACATTCGTGTAATATCGAACTTTGCGACAAAAAGCCAAGTACATTGTTCAGCGATGGAAATCCATTTGGAAGACACGCATGAATGAAATTTACACAAGAGAGTGAAAAGCTCGTTGTGTGCTTATAGACTTGGTGTATGATCTAGTTTACCTTGATGTGAAGAAAATCGCGGACTTCGAAGCTGATGGCGGATCCATGTACCGGCGAGTCGTCGTCGATGGAACCGTCATAACTGACGTTCGTTCGCACTGCAAACGCTACCGGCTTCGTCTGTAAAGTATACGCCTAATGATATCTCGTATTTTTTTCCAACTTTGACATACACGTATTTAACGTAGTTTGCTTGTCAATTGTACATAAAGTATATCGATCGAAACATTTTCTCTTTGATTTTAATCAAGCAATATACGTACGCTTACCCTTGCTTTGTCAAGCTGATTGAGGGCTTGTTTCTCTTTCTCGCGTCGCAAATTTTCTTTCTCCTCGTCCAGCGAGAAATCCGAACTCGGCTGCGAGTAATTCGAATCCGCCGAGCCCTGCCACGATACAAATTAAAAACAATTGTCATTATACGGTAATTTTTCTTTTTTTTTTTTTCTTTTAATATCCCTAGCGAGAGAGCCATTAAAACGCAATTTTTATCGTTGTTGTTGTTGTTGTTGTTGATGGTGCTGCTGCAGCATATTACCCACGGAGAGCGAGTCCCTCGAGAGTATTACATTCAATTTTCTATGCCGAGTTACAAGGCCGGCTTTATCCACTATAAGATATTTTTATACCTTTTTTTTACGAAGGTCAGACGTATAGGAATGTTGCGCTTATAGAGCTCCATTTGAGCAATATTGTAATATATAAAGACCGGCACGACTGAAACGTCACGTATACGTATACTGGGTTGGAGTCTATTGGGAGACGGAGACGAGAAAATACGAAGAATGCAAATTGTCGCGCGGCAACTGCTCCTCGTATCGAGACAACCTAGATAATTTTTTTAGACCGTTTGTCGGTTGTCAAGGTGAAATTGACGTTTTTTTTGTTTTCATTGCGTTGGCACATTGTTAGCTTTATGGATTTTCCTTCGACGTTTACTCCGGACTCGACAGAGTTATGGAAACACTTTACGTCGGCGCTTTACAGAGGAAGAGCGTCATCGCGCAACAGAGCTTATTATAAACCTGTCGTTCTTCTTTCTAGCGGAGCTTTTTCAATGCCACGATCTCGTAGTCGTGAGACTTTTAATCGCGCACAAAACTACGTCGCATTGGTCAGAAAAAAAAAAACTATACCGTCAAACCAACCCCGTCGCATTGGTCGGAAAAAAAAAACGATACCGCCAAACCAACCCCGTCGCTTTTAATTCGACGAAGCAGACGAAGAAACAAACGCGTGCTATAATTTCCAAAAAAAATCAACAAGAGAAATAAGTTGCGTTTAATTTCGGTCCAACCGTGAGCACGTACAAAGTAGAATTTACGCGAATTGGGCCGTGGCTCGGGGGTAGCGATCGGGGCGACGCGAAAACAGCGCAAGAGACGAAGCGGCAGGCAGGTCCATCTTCGGCGTCGAGAATCCATGCGAACACTAACTCTGCCGATCGACTAACCGTACTCTACTTCACGTGCTTTTGTTACTTTGAACTTTATTACCTTTCCTTCCTCACTGATCAATGTTTTTCGATTCGTGTCACTCAAATCGATTCGTAGCCAAGAAAGATCTTGCACTTATACATCCTTTCGGTTACGATAAAACACTGCAAGTATAACAAACGAAAAGCTAACGTTTAATTTTTAAACTTTACGATTTTGTTCCATTCGTTTCGAACCGAGAACAAGTTACTAACGCAGCAGACGTGTGAATGAACAAAAATTGTTCCATGGGTGGAAGCTTGCGGCCTGTTTACACGGCCGACTCTTGAAAAAGATATAATTAGGTCGTTGAGAAACTCCCACTGTAAGGTCTAAATTTTTTTCTATTTTTTTTTCTAGTCCACCATATTTCCCCTACTATCCATCAACAGTTCTATAAGCGCGAGCTTGCGTTATTCTTTACGATTGCCCGTATAATAATAAACAACAAGGTATTGGTTGAATGGGAAACAAAAACAAAATTGGTTTACTTCAAACTTTACATTAGTAACTAAGAAAAATGGAAAAGTTGTAAAGCTCTAGGCAAAAGACAGACATAATCAATCGAGTAGTGCGCATTGTCGGTCATGACTAATTCACATACATACACATACATACAGATAGAAAAACAAAAAGGCAACGAAGGGAGCTTGCAGGAGAGAGAATATGTTACACGACGACGACGACGACGACGACGACGACGACGTGGAGCAAGAGTGTTTCTGATCACCATAGCAACCACGGGTACAGAGGGAGAGAGAGAGAGGGAGAGAGAAATTGTGCTAGTCGGTATCTATTTCTCTTACCTCGCCCGCGAACAATATGTATGCACACACATACGTCGTTCAATCTGGTATATACAAAACACACGCGCGAACATGATCATCTTCGCCGGGTGATGAGACTCAAGGTTTTCACACGATTACACACACACAAACACACACGCGCGCGCGCACCCATGCATACACTCACATAGTCGTCGTATACTTTGACATAGTATTTCGCATCGATTGTCTTGAACTTTATTTTGATCTCTCTTTATATTTCTCTCCCTCTCCCTCGTTTGTTTTTCGCGAACTATGGCTCATGTGTGTACGTCTAAGCGACTACTAGACAGGTAAAACAAAAAACAAAAGGAAGAAAAGGAGGACGCGAAGTAATATGTGTACTCGCCTGAGTGAAGAGCTTGTTGTAGCCGGAATTGTGCTGATTGTAGCCAATCATCCTGAGGGATGCAATTCTTAGACAGTATCATGCCGTTTTCGTCGTTTACGCTTGCAACCCATCGGTGTAAACACACAACTCTCTCTCTTTCTCTCACCTTCGCTCTCTCGCCCTCTATCCTTCTCTCGCTCTTTCGCTCGCTCTCTCTCTCTCTCTCTCTCTCTCTCTCTTTCTCTCTCTCTCGCTCGCTCGCTCTCGCTCTCGCCCTCTCGACACTATACCCACTGTATATACATGTGCGTGTGTGTGTATATTTTACACACAGGTATGTACGTATAGATTGTTCCGTGTTTTAGCAAAGACTATAAGAGCAAGACTACGGAGGCGCCTGCGTAAGCTGCTACAAACGCAACACGGACGATGACTCCGCCACCAGAGGGAGGACATCCACATATCGATCCCTCCGCGCATTTTGTTCAAACCCCGCTATATGCACACATTCGTATATACGTATACTTCATAAACCCAAGCCATTTTATATAAATACAATGTCGAGTCGACACAGTGATGCCGTTGCACCCCAACGACGGAGCAGAAGAAGAAAAAAAAAAAGCACCTTGCTGACCTCTATTTTTTTAAATTTTTTTTTTAATATCCACTTCAATATTGGTATCATTATATACGCACAATGTTGGTAAAGAGCAACACTACGACCAACGCGATCCCGCACGTACGAACACTCACGCGTATATGTGAAGCTGCTGCATGCAACGGCTCGACGAGAGCTTTTCGGATATGGCGTAAGATATTTTTAGAGCTTGTCGCCCCTAGCCTACGCCGTTTTGTATATTATCGTATCGTCTAAGAAGCATACCAATGAACAAAAGTCATTTGAATGGGTATAGCTTGCTTACTCGCTAACGCGTTCCCCTACCCACCCCACCTCACTCCTATGCCTCTCCCGTTTTTTTTCTTTTTCATTATATGCTAAGTTAATTGCCTCTATGTTCTATGCTCGCCAAGGGTGGAGATGTAATTTGCAAGTAGCAGGTGGTTGTACGAAAAACAAGAAAAAAAACAACAACAAGAAAAGACGAAATATTTAAAAAATAAATCGATCGGGAGCTTGCAAAAATGTGTAACGTGTCGCGGCAAAGATACATCCGAGGCTTTTACCTTGATAATAATTAGATTAACATTGAACGTTGCACTTGGCAATCTTAGTTTGAATCTTAAACGAAGAAAATTGCAAAGAAAAAAAAAGAAAGTAAAACAAATGAAACGACGTCGATTTTTTAAAGCTCGTATATACATTCGTACCTTTCTCCTAGCGCCAAAAGCTTTATAATGCTCGCGCCTGCCAGGTCGGCGCAGGTGTGCCATCGTCAGCTGCACGACCACCAGCAACGGTTCATCATCGTCCTCCTCCTACCTTCTTAACTCGATGAGATCGCACGTTAGACTAAAAAATCTCTTGGATTTTGATCACGATGACCAAGACGACGAATAAGCAAAGACTTATATACGATGAAGACCGATCCAACAAACGTAATGCTATTAATAAACAACTGTACCCGCCCTGGTCCAATCTCTCTCTCTCTCTCTCTCTCTCTCTCTCTTTCTCTCGCGCGTGTTCGCTTTGATGCCAATGATACACTTGGCCTTATACGATCCGTGTCTGTGTACATTGTTTGACGAGTCTTCCCGAAAGCTTCTCTTCTCCATCTTTTTTTGTTGTTGTTTTTTTTAAGAATTAATTGGGATTTCGAAATAACGACGAGCTTTTGCTTTCGTTCGATATTACAACGACAGCTGCTATATGTATCCGTCGTTTTTTTGTCTTTTCTCTTTTTTTTTCGAAAAACAAAAGCACGAAAGATGCGCTTGCATGTTTGGTACGCTGAGAAATTGTGCGTCAGTGCAATTTTGTCAAAAATAATATCGATAAAAAAAAAATAACAAAATTTAAATATTTGCGAAAGCTGCAACTGCAATGGTCGGTAAATCGATTTTTAGAGATATCTACGTTATCGAGTAAAGCTCCGTGTGAGTTTACAGTACCACGCTTTACGACCGATGCTACTAGATGGCCCTATCGTTCGCTGTAACGTGAACGTTTTCAATTGCAACGAGAGGAATATATTGCGTGCGAGCAATTGATAATTTTTTACTATTGACATTTGGCTCGTTAACATGTTAGGTAGACGTGAAGTTTGAACTGACACTTTAAACGCGTTTAGAATAGAACGGGGAACGTGTTTTTTCGAGGAGATATTTTAATAATAGCTTGATTAATTTCATCCGATGACACGAAAATACGCCCTTACGAGATTCATCGCATTTATCTCACCATGATCACGAGAGATCTAATGGCGTAGAACGTAAATATTGTTCACCGCGTATTTGGTGCGATAGAAATTTGAATAAAAAACAAAAAAAAAGAAACGCCATCGTGTAGGAATATTTCTAGACTACAAACGAAACTCTATAAATTCCAAGCCATCGGCTGTTTTACAAACAATAGAGAACCGTATATACGTTCGTAAAGAGGCTAAGCTCGAGTGAGGAAATCATTAGAAGTATATTTAACGGACATCTAAAATTAAAGGCTCTTTACATTGCACTTAAGAGGTAGAAGATGAAAAAAATGAACGACACGCGACACGATTGGGACATGCCCCGTGCGTTTGTCCTCCCCCTCGTTCAAACCATAATGTGCTTTCCAAAATAAAAATTCCACAAACCTCTATGATAGTAAAGATAGTCATGTTAATAGTTACGAAAGACTTCGTATAGAATTACACACGGTACGCGTATTCAAAGAAAAAAACGAGAACATCAACACTAGCAAACGACGAAAAACCTACGGATTTTTTTGTTCTTCTAATTTAATAGCAACACGCTATTATTGTATCTGTGATGCACCTGTTTCACTTCACGCGCGGTGTAGAGGCGAAATGTAGGTCGGCTTTGGCGCCCGCAAATATAGAATATCTCGATTTCCGACGCTGAAGCTTCATTACCAACGCGCGCGAGAGACCAAGTAATTGCCTCGAGAGCTTGCAATGTTGCGATTTCAGCGTTTGTGTGTACGATACGAGATGGATTCTCTCTCGCTCGTGCTTTTTGCTTGAAGAAATTGTTTTAAAAAATGTTTCACTTGACAGATGGAATTTAAAAAAAATATTTTTCAATTTGCGAAATGTGTTTTCGTTTATTACGCTCGCTCGGGGGAATTTAATAATTTGCCGCGTGGAAAGTCCATTTTGTTTTCGTCAACTATGTTTCAATTCGCAAAACAGTGTGTTTAAAATAATCCTGCAAGTTTCGCACTTTGACGTCTATTTATACGGCTGATTATCCTATTTTTTAAAACAAAAATTACACATTGACGAGATCGATAAAAAAAAAACCAAGCTCGCTCCTCGTTTACCTCTAGAGCTAGAAAAACATTAGAAATTCCCATAATTCCTTTGACCCAATTAAAAAATTTTTGTATTTCCACTGAAACGACCAAAAAATTATCACTACAACTGATTAACGCTACAACGTCGAGACGATGTCTCGTAATAAACTTTGTTCTTTTCGTTTACTCGCGAAAGAGAATACGTAGGCATGGTAAGATAAAAAAAGCACTCTTAACGTCCAAATGTCTCATCCCTCGATAAAGCTTAATAGAATTCATCCGTGGTAAATACGCACAAGCGGTTGAAAACTCAAAGCAAAAAGGAAAAAAAAGAAATCTCATGTAGTATAGGCGTAGAGTAAAGCCTTGTAAGAAAAAGACGAATGCACACTGGGGCGATAGCGGCAGATGGCAAGCACTTGAGTTTAGTAAAGCTACTAGGCCGTGTGTGTGTTTCTCTCTCTCTCTCTCTCTCTCTCGAATATGGGTGCACATGACGATGCACCGAGAGCGTGTGCGAGTATCGTATTTCGCCGCCATCCGCCGTACTAAGCTAATTGCCGACGTTCTTTCGACATTTGTTTATTAATAACGAGAGTAAGAGAATAGTTATCTTTGACGATGTACATTAGGGAGATTAAGCGTGTATAAAAAGATTTAGAACGTGATACGCGTAACGTTTGAATGTATTTCGACTTTCATTTTCAAAGAATTTTTTGATCGGAGCGTAATGGTCGTCGTCTGTACACCCTAACGTAATTTTTTTGTCGTTCGCTCGATTCGCAATCCCAATTAGCAACTATAATATACGTAAAATACACTCGAGACAACTACCGTAAAGAATGTTTCGAGTGACGTCAGTCACGATGCATTAAAACCATCGAACGACAAGGATAAGCGTACGTATATAGTCGTTTTGTCGTTTTGCTCCTAATACGTCGATTACGTGCGCGAAAAGCGAATCCGTACGGTAAAAATGAATAAAAAATAACGACAACGAGACTACACGTGTCGTCGAGTCTTTGAATAATACGACTCTTGTAAATTAGATAACAATTTTTGTCGTTGTTGTTGTTTTTTTTTTCACGACGTCGAGCTATTTGAATAATGACACTATTGAGAGAATAGCGCAACTTGTACTCTTGCGCATTGTGCAACAACACGGCATATACGTATATATGTAAAACTATAAAGCAAATTGCATGTATCTCGTAGTTTTGCGCGTGGGTTTTGAATCGTACTTATTGTATACAATGCTTGTCTAATCACGTGCGTCGTAACGCAGGCCTAATTTATCCATTCAACCGTCTCGCTCTTGGAAAGTTTTACGATATATCGCAATACCGTTATAATTATACGCGAGAATGATAATTGTTTATAATTGAAGAAAAATTAGATCGTTGATTCAAAGTCCTACGTACGGATTATTATATATTTGTCGAATATGCGCGTCAATTTTTATAACGCTCTGGCGTGTGTCCCGCACAAAATACGTTTTCTTTCTCGCTCTTACTCGTGTAACTAAATGCGTAACTAGGCCGCCAATTATTGTTTTTCACACGCTTGTAGACAAGATTTATCACGCTTACTCGAGATTATTGTGAAATTTTGCATCGCGCTAAAAGGTGGGCCGCGCAAGGAACTACATATATATATATATGCGTACGTACTGATTTCTCGTACTCTCCATTTATATCTGTGTGTGTGTGTGTGTGACTATATTTCGTGATAACGGGCACGTGCGAGATCTATATTTCGATACTCGCATACGCAACGATACAAATAATATTACGTGCGACATGTTTAACGTTCACTCGATGTTTTATGTAATCAAAGTTCTGGTCATTTGTGGAACAATGAAATTTCAAGAAATTACTTATTCGAATATCGAGCGCAAATGCAAGAGAGGACGACGAGCGACATTTTTTGCGGAAAAAAACAACGATTCATTATTCATCTGTACATCGTCAAGTTATATAGTCCGAAAAAGAAAACCTTTAAACGCGCAATTCGTTCGAGTGCGCGTACAATAATAACGTTTTAACGGGCTGCTCAAGTCGAAAAATAGGACTTACTCATCCCCTGCGCGCGTTTCGTTACGAATTATATTTTCGAATACTTTGCGCTATTTCCTGTCGCAATTGCGCGACATCGCTTCAAAGAGTCATTCGTGTCCCGTGGATGGAAAAAAAAAACGTCTCGAGTCAAATGATAAACGTGTCGATGTAAAAAAGAAAAAAAAATTAAAGAATTTATATTTGCTTGAGATCCGTTATTCGAACGATGAGCATTAATACGATCGAGTTACTCGTGTGGCAGGTATAAGGCGAAACAGTGAACGTATGTGTTAGTGTGGGCAATAATTACGCAAACGTGAAATTTTGCCGTTGCTGATGTTGTTTCATCTAAGAGGAAGAGAGAGAAAGATGAGAGGCAGCAAGTCGTCTCATTGAGGAACTATTTTCACGTGCGGTACTTCTCGAAATATTTTTACCGCGCGCTCTGCTATTCTCGACGGTGGATTCCAAGTGAGAAAATTGACGTTTGTAGTTGGATGAAAACGCGCGTTGCATCGAAACAAGTAAACACGATGTTATCGTTGAAACGAAACAAAAAATTAAATGAATTTAGATGTAGCTTCTGTTTACGAAATTGTTCAAACGATCGCGGTACACGAAATGTCTTCAATTTTTCATAAATAATCATTTAGTCAAAAGCGGAATTCAAACTGTTTTTTATTAGTTAAACGACGGCGTATACCGTACAAGCTTGGTAATTATTCAATTTGTAGGTATTGCCGAGAAAAAAAATGTCGATGAGTAATTTCGGCGGGTATATTTCATTACGATTAGTAATCAATTTAAACGAAAATATATATAAGATAAAACGAATGAAATAATGACTTGGATTTACATACAGGATTTATCGCGCACGAATCATCGAGGCAAAATATGTTCGACATTAC
This sequence comes from Chouioia cunea, assembly GCA_030064505.1. Lineage (NCBI taxonomy): Eukaryota > Metazoa > Arthropoda > Insecta > Hymenoptera > Eulophidae > Chouioia > Chouioia cunea. The sequence continues at coordinate 27,720,303 of JAOPFQ010000005.1, forward strand.
TCCAAACGCGTCTTGCCAAAGAAATTAACGTAACTTTGTTCAACGAGACAAATAAAATGAAAAATCCTTTATATATATATTTATGCATGTACATCGTTGAAAGTATACGCGGCATTTTTCATAGATGTATCACACGTACACACCACGTAAGCTTAACGAGTCAGAAAAGAAAGTAAAAAGAGGGTTGCAACGAGAGAAAAAGATAAGTTGCGACCCAATTAGGATTTTACCGCGCGCAAAACTACTCTGAGTCAATCTCGAGAGAGAGAGAGAGAGAGAGTAATGCGCAACGAGGCCCTTCCGTAAAATTGTTCGCGTTCCTCAGTCGTTCGTCATTCTTGTTTTACGACTAAAGGCATTTTTATTCGTAGCGAAATTGAAGATTTTTTTTTTGTTGCAACGAGGAAAGAACAAAATTACAGTATACTCTAACTTGAGAAAGTTCGTTAAATATAGAAGTGATGGTTGTGAATCTCATCAATGCTTATATAGCACTGAAAAAGAGTGAGAGAGAGAGAGAGAGAGAGAGAGAGAGAGAGAGAGAAAAGACAAGAAAACAAAAATGTCGAAACGAGTCGTAAAATATGTGTAATTATTCGTAAATGGTTAAATACACATTTCATCAGGCTTTTGTGTTATAGAAGGGATGTGTGTGTGTGTGTGTGTGTGTGTGTGTGTGTGTGTGTGTGTGTGTGTGTGTGTGTGTGTGTGTGTGTGTGTGGATACAAAATCCTTGTAATTATTTTTTATGCCACATCACACACACACACACACATACATCACACAGGCGCGCACTATTTACACATAAATGTTTTCTCACCAAAGTATAATTGCAAGTATTTAAAGTGTATATAAGCAACAGATTAAATACGTTATAGCTATCAATTCTGTCCCACATCGTCAAACCATTCATTACCAACCTACGTGCAAAAATCACGTAGCGTGCGTTGCAGTGTTTTATTTTAAATTGAATAGCTTACGCGCGCAAACAATAAATCGATCGTTTTTTTTTATTTTTTTTAATACTTTAATATGACAAATCTTTAAAAGGGCTTGCGAATAATTTGTCACGACGTTGACGAGAATTTCCGTTAATTACAATAAATTTTCTTTGATTTTATTTAAAATTTGGTTTTATTGGGATAAAGACGAAGAAAAATAAGTCGAAAACTAAGAAGAAAGAAGGCTTTTCTCGCGTAATTTACATAAGCGCTCCGAATTAGCGGATTCAACGCATATGTATAATATACGTGTTAGTTGTCCTCAAACAGTGCGAAGAGGGGACAGCTATATTATACCGTTACTAAAACGCCTCTAGGATCATTATCGGGCCTTTCCAAATTAATATCCGCGTACGCTACTTTTTTTTTTTTTTTTTTTTGCGTACGAACGTACGATGTACCAAGTTGCTCGACGGAATAATTTTTTGCCAGTTTAGTATGAATTCATGTTTATTTAATCAATTAGTTGGGTCATTCTTTATATAAAAGTCTTCCTGTTTGCGATCGAACAAAACTTTGTATCTCCAATGTTCTTTTCAATTGATAGGTATTAAAATAGTCCAATTAAAAGTAAGTATTCGCAATACAAACGTATATATCGATGTATAGATACGTTGGTTAATATCAAGCAACGTACAACGTATAGAAAAAAAAAACGAAAAAAGCCAGTAGACCATTCGACGCGAATTTACATACGGATGCACAATAGTCGCGTCTTCTTGACGGTAGTCTCGCGTTTATAAGTATAAAAGTATACACGATTACGCGCCTCTACCGCGCGCTCTTTGCAATGAAAAGAAAAAACAATTAAAAAAACGACGTGCTTTAGGCGTTGTATGTATATGTGTATATATATATATATATATATATGGATTCTGTCTCTCAAGCCGAAAAGTCCAGTCATCGCGTGGCCTTGATCTTGAGTATGTGAGTTTTGGCTGTGCAGTGTATACATATATACATGCATGTTGGCAGGCGATTCTTCACTTTCAAATTATCTTTTTTTTCTTTACACTCCTCCCATCCCTCTCTCTCTCTCTCTCTCTCTCTCTCTATGCATTTCTGCATTATTCGCAAGCCTTCTGCGTGCTTCTTAGAATTGGACAAAGACGCGACTACAATTTCAGTTTGGTGCGTTATCAAGGTTATACTACTTCTTCTTTTTTTACGAGACGTTGTAAATATATTTCGTTGATTTTTTTTTGTCTTATTCGCTTGATTAATCGTTGGTCAAAAACAACTCGGGTATACAAAGGATAATTAGTTGAGCTCGTTGTAAACCAAAGCGAAACAAACTTTATAATATTTCGATGACGAAGATGGAAAAAAGAAGCAGCAACATAATTAAAAGCGAATTGAAGAAGCGACATTTAAAAAAAAAGGGACAAGGTTTCACATTCTCGGAAGCGTTGCCGGTTTTATAAATTCGGCAAACGCTTGCATGTGTATGTGAGTGTGTGTCCTTGCACCAGCGCACAAACGCTTCGGGGGCCCTCTCTCTCTCTCTCTCTCGTCTAATGTACTTTTTGTACTGTCCTTGATCTTTCTTCTTTCTCTCTTTTTCTCTATCCTAAAAAGTCTGCTATAGGGCGCGCAAATTAAGGTACGACCTTCTAGCTGTCATGTTGTCTTCTTTCTCTCCTCTCTCTCTCTCTCTCTCTCTCTCTCTATCCTATTTATTATATTATTAATATTCGCGCAGACTCTAATTGCGCTCCAAGTGTGCGTGAGAGATGCGCCAAAGCAACACACACGCATACAAAGACGTCAGTTAGGGCGGGCCTATAATATCCTTGCAAAACCTCGACTCTGTCCAAAGTCAAGGTCAAACCGCGCCTGCGCGACTCCCAATTCTCTATGCGCGCTATACTCCTTTCTCTCTTGATGCTTTTCGTTTATATATACCATGACGCACACCTGTACACGTACGAGAGACACACTGTCAGTGCGAAACTTTAATTTTCTTTTTTTTCTTCTTTTGGCAGCACCGCGGGGTACTATTAGTCTCGGGGGTTGGAACACTTCCGTTGTTTACGAGCCGATGCAAGGTGTTTCCATCTTTATTTGTTTTTGTTTGTTTGTTTTATATACACCCGAAGAAAGAGCTTTCAGCTGTATCGAATAATTATCCGCAACGATACCGTATACGCGAGTACAGTTATGTAGTCGATTTCCAAACCAAGCTGATTACCAAATAGTTAATGTAAAGAGGCAATCAAGTTTTAATGGGTTATAATAGCGCATCGCGTGAAATATACACGTAGATAAAGTAACAAATTTACGATATGCGTGATACGTATGAAATTGTAATGGAAAGTTTTCGTTTTTCGTTACCTTCGTTTCTTCAGTTTTAGGTGTAATTTGACTGGCGACTCGTAAAAAATCCGAGAAAACGACGCGTGATAAAGGATGAAATTAATTGAAAAGGAAGACAAAAAAAGGCCAAAACGAAAACGCAAAATGAAAGCCACGCGTTGCGAGCGATGATATTTAAAACGCAATGAACCGAACGTAAAGCAAATTCGTCTGTTTATCTTATTCATGCGCAAAGTGACCTCTGATACAGTGTATTTGAACTTTCATTACGTCTCTTTGTGTGATTAAACATGCAAGATTCGTACAACGTACTTGGCTTGGAATTCGTGAACAACAATGATGACTTACATTACCTAATTTTTCATCGAGTTCTTTGTCATTCACCATCAACGGATCGACAGTTGAATCGAATTATTGTCTTCGAATAAACGCGATAACGGATAGTGTTACTTTATCGAACGACAAGGGGTTGCGAATAAACGAGTTTTCAACATTGACCATCGGTCAAGCGTGTTGATTGTGTGTATAAGGCTCTCTCTCTCTCTCTCTCTCTCTCTCTCTCTCTTGGTAGCTTTGGTTTTCGTTGTTTTTACCCGGATGAACATTCACCTGAAGCCATCACCAACGTACTATAACAATCGAGTATGCGACAAACACCAACCAAGCGAGATATTGAATCTGCGCTAAAAGCGTACGTTATACCTAAAATACTCATAGTCTCGTGCTGTTGTTGTAACAAAACAACAACGACAACGACAAGATTCGCTTCAAAAGTCTGTAGAGGCAGTGCGTGGCGCGAGCCACCTGTCGGAAGGCATAAATAGCTAGGAAGGTGCGTTTTTTTTTTCTTTTTTTTTTTGTTATTTCGTTGTGTATCCTATCTACTAGTCGCAGCTGCAACGGTTTCAATTGTTCACGATGAGGTTCAAGATGGCGCGACGACGTTGGACTTGTATATATACTAGCGTTCTTTTCTTGACTCGTTATCCTTGAGGGGCTTGATTTTATTTTTATTTTGTTTTTCGGTGAATGCGAAAAGAGCGGGAGGGAGAGAGAGAGAGAGAGAGAGAGAGAGAGAGAGAGTGAGTGAGAGGGACCGGATGCGCGAATAAATAGGAGGACGAGATGAGGCGCGAACTAAAGGATTTTAAGCCTCTCTCTCTCTCGCGTGGTATAGGACAAAGGAATAGACAGGCGTTGGCTAATAAATCTCAAGTTGAGTATCAAAAAGTGTATCGCAGTTGCGTTTCCTGTTGTCTAGACACACGCGTGCCCTGACATACTCTCTCTCTCTCTCTCTCTCTCTCCCTCCCTCTCTCGCACTGCACGCGTACATAATGAATATGCACTCGCGCGATCCGACAACTACGCACGTAGGCGGTTAATATTTTCTAATCCATGTTTTATTTAAGATAAACTATCGTTTGCTTTTTACTATATTAATAATTTAATTTTTGTCAAGAATCGCAGATTCTTCAACCACTGAATTTTGTATGCGTAAAGATTTATCCGTTGTGCAATTATATATTGAAGTACACGTAAAATCAGACACCAATACCAGTAATAAAGTCAAATGAAAAATTCCATCTAGAAGAGTTAACATTAGCAATGATTTTGGCATTGCGTTGGCAATTCATGTACAGGTAGCAAATATTGCGACGTTGTCAAAGCGAATTTTGTCTTTCTCGTTCCTTCTATTAAAATCAAGATGATATTGAAGAGAGAGAGAGAGAGAGAGAACGAACTAAAATGAAAAGAAGAAATATCTTTACTCGCAAATTCCCTCGCGCTCGGCATCAATAACACTCGTATAAACTTGCGCCATCGCGGAATAAATGTCTTTTCGCCATGCAGACGTCGTGCAAAAACATATTTCCTTTCCTCTTGCGTTGCAATAATTACGAGAAGTTGCTCTCGTCTACATGTATATGTACGTGACGAGTAGACGATCGAGAAATATATATTCAAGAATCAGAGGGAGAGAGAGAGAGAGAGAGACCACCCAATTTACTTGGATAATAACAATCTGATCTGTGATAACCTTCGACATGCGAGCTTTTAAACAGTTTTATTAATAAACCAAAATTTTTTTTTGTTTTTTGTTTTGTTTTTTAGCAAAAAAGTCATTACTGCGAGAGCGAGCGAGTGAGAGAATGAAAAAGAAGAACGTTCAGTGGAATAATTGAATAAATAAGCCGAGTGGTAAAAGACCGAGTAGGCTGAATTTCGAGTTTCGGCAGAGAGTGTCTGGCTAGAGAGAGAGAGAGAGAGAGAGAAAAAAGAGGGTCGGCGGCGCTCATATATACCTGCAAGCCCCTATCCTCTCTCTTGCTCGCTCTCGTATTATGGCCCTGGCGTAAAGCACTAAAACAGCCAGTAAATGGACATTAGGCACCGCCAACCAACACATGCACACACGAAGCTTGTCTGCTGCTCTTGCTCTTCTTTTTCTCTCTCTCTCTCTCTCTCTCTCTCTCTCTCTGTTTCTTTTTTAACCAGACGACGACGACGGCAAGAGTTGCCTTTTTAGAGGACTAGTTGTCGAATTGAGCTCACCGATCAAATATTCCTTTCGGGGAATGTGCTGCAGTATCTCGGTCGTCGTAAACATCAAATGAATTTCAGTTGAAGATTCATTTTTTCCTCTCTCTCTCTCTCTCTCTCTCTCTCTCTCTTCCTCTATCTTCTTTTTCTTCTTCTTCTTGTCCAATTGGCCAATCGACAAAAACCAAATGAATGAGTTCTCATGTATCAAAATTTCAGTGGATAGGAAACGAGTTATTCTAGTTTCAAATATAGGCATACGTGTATATGTATATATTATAAGCGTTCAGAAATGAAATACATATCTTGAAAAGGACAAAAAAATCTCTCTCTCTCTCTCTCCCTTTCTGTCTCTTCCACATAGCCCCGCGTGAGCGCTTTTTATATCGAACGATAATTTTTGCCCATACTTTTTATATATTTAAATGAGCTTTCGGAATAATTGTCTTTTTTCTTTTTCTTCGTCTCTTTGTGTGATTCGTGATTATCACAAAGACTTTGAAAAAAAAAAAAAGATTGAATTTCCAGTCGACGAAATAATGTTTTCCCTTGGGTATTTTCATTCCCGTGTACGTTATTTTAAGAGATTTCAGAAGAAAAAGAACGGTGAACGTGTACGGCTTAACTTTTCGGCTATTTTTTGAAAAACCTCCAAACAATAGATTTTTTCTTCTTTCTTTTAAATCTATGCGCATTTTCATTGCCATGAAAGTTTACTCCCTCTTTTTCTATGATCTTCTTCTGTTCTCTTCCTTCTGTTGCAAAAGCAAAAGTTAAGCAAAGCAAGTCATTTGCTTACACGTGTGTTTCATGTTCACGCATGAATGAATAGAGTATTTGCTCCACCTGATCCTCTTTTTCCGTCTAATGTCACAACTTTCTAGTTGCCTGAAAATGGCCCTTTTCAAGGCCTCTTCCTGCGAGGGAAACACAATGTCGGAATGTACTTCCCCTCTTTTTCTTTTTTTTTTTTTTTAGCCAAAAACCAGAGATTCATCTTACCGAGAATTTACCTTCTTGCTTCTCTATGTCCGAACTTTTATTACGGTTAAAATTCGTAATGGTGGAAAAAGCTTAGTTGTGTGTGTATACGTGTATACGTGTTGTTTTTTTTGTTCGTTCATACGTTCTTTTCTTTTCGTTGTTAAAGCTCGCTATTTTTAGGTACCTCTCGTTGTAAAAGCATGCTCAAGGGGAGATTTTTTTTGTTTTTTTTTTTATATCTCTTTCTCGTGGTCATGCGCTGCGATGATGTTTTATGCTTTTATGAGCGATACCCTCCCCCCTCCCCCATCCCTCACCATCCCTTTTTTGTCAATAACTTGAACGTAGAATATCGTTTGAATCAAACGAAACGTATACAACGTTGTGAGCGTCGTAAAATTTAAAGCTGTGCCTTTGGAGAAAAAAAATTAATTAACGATCAAAAGAAAAGGGAAAACGGATTTCTTGAAAAGTTACCTTCTGAAAAGATTTATAATTGTAACGACAACAATAATGCTTCCGGCGAATGTTATTTCAGTCGCAAGATAAACTATTAAAAAGTGCATGTATTTGTCTTCCGTATTGTAAACTCCCAAGCCGTACACCTGAAAGTAAATAGGGGAAGAGAGGACGCAGACGGTATATATCGGCATACCAGAAAAACTCTTAATGCTACGGTATGGGAGAGGTATAGGGGAGTCTGAGTTTCTAGTCCTAGAAGGGCCATATCGGCATTAGTGATCGATTTTTCGAAAAAAAAAAAAAAAGGCCAGATACAGGTTTGCAGAGAAAGAGAGAAGAAAGCCTTCGGCTTGACGTCGTCATCGGCTTTTATACCTGGTAGAGCACAAAGGCAAAAGTTAACCGCAACGTCTAGCCCTCCTTCACAATTCAATGTGTGCGTATATAGTATGTGTATGCACGCGTATACCCGTGTGTGTGCAGCCGAAAAACGTTTCGCGCGAGCGAGACAGAAACCGAAGCGAACTCCTCTGCGCATTGCGAAAGGAATAAGTCATCCAATGGCGTAGGAGCATATGGTTCATACACACGCACGCACGCACGCACGCACACGCGCGCGCATACTCATACGACCGGATGTTCATTGACATTTTTCCAATATATTCCAACAAAGCTCAATTCCATTATTTTCACTGCGCCGAGCATGCAGAGCAAGCGTGTTATATTCAATTTATTTTCCTTTTTTGAGAAAGAGCGAGGAGAGACATATGTATGTGCTTTCTAATTTTGTTTTTTTTCGTTTACCTACACGCGTGATTACCGTAGAAATTCTATACCATAAAAATCCTCAGGGCATACTGGATTTTTTCTTTTTTTTATCTTCTTACGTAAAGGTGATGAGCGTCTTCTTTTTTTTTTTCAATAATATTCCAATACGTCAACTTTAATTTATGTGTGATCGTTACGACGTAGAAACATTTTAAATTCAATTATATATATATATATGTGTGTGTATGTGTGTAGTTGTACGCTTTGCTCATTTGAATAAAACGATGAGTCAATGACTATTTCGTGACTACGTAAAATGTGATGTACACGAAATTTACTTTGCGCGCGACTAAATCGGTCATACTCGATTTGACTTTTATGGTCAATCGAGTAAGGGAATTGTAGTATGGAATTTTTTTTTCTTTCTAAAATGGAAATACGTATTCTAGTGGACGTTCCACCAAACTAAAACGCTACCCAAGCAAGTTGATTTATAATTAATAACAATTACCTAAAAATAATCAATAGCAATAAATCATTGATTGATTTCAACGTTTCGACGATCAAACAAACATTGACATTTCGCGAAAAGAATAGGGAAAAGAACGTTTGTAAACGAAAATTGGCCACTTATCGATGTCATTGATATTTTCATTGATTTTTCAAATCGGCTCAATACACAAACAAACGTCAAACAATACACATCAACCTGCCTCGATATCTTTCCACAACACCCTCCCCCTCGAACAAAAAAAAGCAATCCCTGCACCTACAATACTCGCATGAAGCGAAAAAAAACCGAGTGTCGGAATCGGAGCCACGCTAGTGGGGCAGCAGGTCAATGCTGCGAGCAAAAAGACGCGAACAAAGCGTGCACGAGAGAGAGAGAGAGAGAGAGAGAGAGAGGAGAGGAGAGAGTATAGTCCTTTCCACCCCTTCATAGCTGCGCTCTGCAGCGCCATTTTTTGCCCCTCCCGCATCATGTGTCGTGCCGCCAAACACGCTAATGCAGCTGCGCCTTATGCGCGACTTCTTTTTCTCTTCCTTCTGTACTGCCTCTAGCACTATAGCACCACCTCGTCAACTATCTATTAATTATCGTGACTCCTGCATTTTTTAAGGAGGTTGCATCGGCGACTAACGCACCGAGGCTCATGGCCAAAGTGAATTTTCGACTATCAACGATGAGAATTGAAGGTTAATACACCGTTGATTGAGTTAATTGTTATGCTAATTTTATTAAATGTCACAATACATTTTAGTTTTTAACGTTACAACGTTACTGTCGCCAATAGAGCGATAAAAAATTATTTAGCACCCGATAAATAATAAAAATTTGAATACGTTCAACGGAATGTTACTTTACATACATCGTATATTTTTTTACTATCGTACGCACTAACTTTACGGCTACTTTATTATTACAACGTTACGCATAGCTTCTCTACGTTCGAAAGTTTACTAAAAGAGAATTGTTTTCTATTATTTTTTCTCATCCCTCCTTCGCTGTGACGTCAATCCATTAAAAATGAAATCCTATTCCAATAGTGGAAAATTTTCTTCCGGAATACGCGCTAAGCCAATTTTTTTTACCCAAGTAATCCAATTTCTAAATACCTAAGCGAAAATGTTTTTTCCTTTTACGTTTTGAAAATACATGTTGTTGGGATATTCTATGACGTTATCTAGTAAAACGATTGGCCGATATATTCGTTTTTTCGAGTTCCAAATAATTTCTCTTATCCGTCGTTCAATTCGAAATAAAATCTTTGTACAATTATCAGTTCTCGATCAAAGTAGGCGTGTAGCAATTAAAGATCCAGCGTGTGATCAAAGTATGGATCGCATTATAGAACCTAACTCCTCCAATCGACCCGAATACTAACGTCGTTCTCAAAGTATTAAAACGAAATAAAACAAGCGGATATCAACGTAAGCTTGTTCGCCAAGGAAAATCAGCTCGTTAGAGTTGGAAACTTTGTTACGAGTAGTTTGTAAAAATCCATAGAAGTCAGGCTTTCGTAAACGCAGCGAGGCTCGAGTCGATCGATTATTGTCGATAATATTGGATGAATCTGTCAGATGGAATGTTCGACCTGAGAGAGTAAGAGAGAGAGAGAGAGATATGTACTACATTTTTTTTTGTAGATACGAGCTTCGGCTGTTTGTCGATTTCTTTCTCGAGATAAAACGACGGAGATCTCTGAAATGACAGTACTGTCACAAAAACTGACAGTCGTTAATTTTCACGAGGGACTATAATTACACGAGTAAGCTATGCGTGCATCGGTATTTTTCTACCTATTTCACTTTGTCTGGTTTGGAGATCGAATATCCCATAGACAAGGGACCAGATTTTTCAGGGTCTTACACACACGCGCGCATACACACGACGTATAACGAAGGAAATCTATTTACCGATATATGCACCGGATTATGTATGGGCAGTAACTTGTTTTTTTTTTTCGTCGGACGTGCTTTTACCTTTTACTTCGTTTCCAAACAAAATTACGTTCTTTTATCGTAGACTTTAGATTGTAGCCACTGAAGATTGTACTGCATGAAGCGTCGTAAAAAATCTCTTAACAATACTCGGCGGTGAGTAACGCGATAAAAATGGTGCATTATTATAGGAAAAATAAATAAATGAAAATAATTGGAATATAAGTCAAACGAATTTTTGGAGCAAAAGAGGCAAGATGGGTTGCTTTGAAAATTTGGCATATCGAAAGAATTTGGTTGCAGCCGGTATGAGAATGTCGTTTGGTAAATGGCAAAGGAAAAAAATGCACAAAAATAGCTGAGTGGGAGAGAGTGAGAGCCTATAAAAGGCCAACGCAAGCAGTCGTATGCGCCTTGGAAGATTTTTGAGAGAGAGAGAGAGAGAGAGAGAGAAAAAGATAAAAGAAGCTTTAGGTTATACTAATGACGCTTGGACCCAAAGTCTCTCCTCCCTCCACTTTACTATACTGCGTATCATGTAACTGCTAAGTGAAAATGCGCGTAGATCCCACACCCGAGATATCGTCACTGTTATTTTTTTTTCTTTCCACATCCTATACTTGCTATTTTTCACTCCCTTTGTAAAATAGCATTACGAGCTCAAACCGAGGTTAAACAAAAGCCATAACCGACAGACTTAATCCGTAAACGTTCAAAACCTACCGTGAATTCCAAGGACTATTACTTTTGAGAACTTGCCAAGTGCCAGAAGGGTCAAACCTCGACCTTGTTCGTCGACAACAATTTTGATAGTTGTTCTTGATTGATTAGGTACTACTAGCAAAGTACTGTTGCGCGCTAGGTACAGTGTCGAATTCAAATTTAGCGACTGATTTTTACGTCTTTAAAATTATACACCAATCATCGTTGATAAAGACTTCACTTTTTTTCAAATATTTGATGTATCGCCTATTATTTGTCAGTGGATTCGGAATATTACGCGCGCTCAAATCGTCGGCTGTAGTATCGAATTTAAATTTCTCGTCTAATTTGTAGCTCAGTTTGTAACGAAACCAATCGATCGGGGTTTCGCTGTTCCTCGTTCTTTTTACAATAATCACGTCATTTTGGAAAGTTATTAGTAACGCGAATATTCAAAACTTGTCGAATGAATCTTTGTAACTCGTGATGATATGTCCTATAAAAATATGGCGCCACTTGTCTAAGAGAAAGTACCTAAAATGATGGTACCCCCTGTTGTTTCACATCTGTAGTAGCAGGAAGTCCTTAGTAGGAAGTCGCAGGTGAGTCGCTTTCTCTCGAGCAATCGGATTTTATGCCTAAATGAACAAAATCTTGTACAGTTGTATTGTGTTACCGAGCATAAAGTCTACTACGCTTAATATCTTAAATGTCATAGAAAACTGCCAATCGTTTGATTGTTGTTCAAATGAAAAGCTTGAAAGATGCCAGTTTTCGATAGATCCTTCAATTCTGCAAACGTTGCAACGAGTATTGGCCGTGAACATGGCTTCTGTCGATATCGTAGCTTCGTTTTAATATCTCGGATTCGAATTGACTCGTTTATATTTCTCGGAAGACAATTACTCGTCCCAATTTTTTTTCTTTTTCGTATTCATTTGAAAATAGGCGCGCAGCTGCATCACGCACACAGGATGTTTGCCGGGTTACTCGCAAAAAGTGTGTCGCCGTGCATTATACTCGGAATACGCGCGGTTGGTTAACGAGACGAATTAGAAGCAAGTGGTGGCTACAACCGAAAACAAAATGTCTGATTGAATTTGAAGAGTAGAGAGATAGAGACGATGGGGTGTTGGAGGGGCGGACGGGGAGGAGGGGGGGAGAAAAAAGAAAAACACGTCCTTGTCATAAGAAAAAACACAAAAATTACAAGTCTCCTTGCGAGTGTTAGGCATGCGTGTTTTCGTCTACCTGCGGGTGGATATATTAAAACGAACATCATACCCTCGTCACTTTTACTGGCATTAGTAGTTCTCTCCCTGTATACCCCGTATTACTATATTTGTATTCTGCTGCTACTACTACTACTACATCTTAGCTGCCTAATTCCCTTCTCCTCGGTATATGGGCTGACTAATCTCGGTACTGTCGTCCTCTCTCTCTCTCTCTCTCTCTCCCTCCCTCTTTCGCCATGTTCAAGGTTTTCTCTCTCGTTCCATCCCGTATTTGAAACTGAGTGAACGAGAGAGAGAGAGAGAGAGAAGAAGGAGAGGAAGAGGAAGATGGGATGGCAGAATGCCTCGTGTGCACAACTGCAAAGTCAAATCCTGACTGCCCCCACTATCGTATCCTTCTGACATTCCAACCAGTCTCATGGTGTTTGTTGTACGCGAAAGAGTAGTCTGAGGATCTTTGGTGATGATGCTCTCTTTTCCCCCCACCAAAATTCCGGATGCTCGCTTGTATACCGTATACATCCCACACATACATAGTGCGTGCGTTAGAGATAGCTGTTCAAGGCTCCTTCGCCAATGCACACTTTCAGTATACACGTATACGCACGTATATACACAACTAGTGCGGCCCTTGATATATACATTTGGTCGATGTACACTATTCGTAGTCGATGCCGTTGTATGCATGCGTCGACTGTTGAAAATCCGAAACGCGTGCGACTATGAACAAAGAAGAGAGAGAGGGAGAGGGCTTGGGTCTAGTACGTGCAACATGTGGTTACCGAGGCAGAAGAAGAAGAACAAGCCTACGGCACAAAAATCGCGCTTGGCCTAAAGTCGCGTCTGGAGCCTTCTCGCGTATAATGCCCACGCACAAAGGGCCTCAAGCGCCGCTGCTGTTGTTGCCGTCGCCACTACCACCACCACCACTACGACTACTACTACTATTGCGTTGTCTTACCAGTCTATGCAGTAGACGAAAAAAGACGACGACGCCGATGCACAGCACGCGATACTCATCGCGCATAACACACGAGGCCCTTCGTCTCTTGTACCTTTTTACATCTGCACGTCCGACAAATTGCAGGTGCAACTTCAAATGAGAAGGAAAAAAACCGACCTCGCTCTCTTTTTTCTAGGTAAAAGCCTAAACAATTCGTGAGCAAGGTAAAGCCCAAGAGATTACGAGAGATGATTTTTTTTCCCCAAAAGCGAGAAAAATTGTTGTACGTGACGCGATAAATAGGCGTGCCGATGCATAACAGGAACAGGGCCTTATACACGCACAGCTGCTAGTCGTTGCTTTTTCCGCTTACGAATTACAATCGCAAATGAATGTCGCAATGCAACTGTCATAAATCCTCGATAGAAGAAACGAAAAGGCAAAATAAAAAAAATACGTGTACTCGTGAAAGTTGTCCCAACAACCCCTCTCCCTCGACAATTACGCCGATAAGAAGACCGCCCACGTGGTTTTATTATTACGTAAGACGAGAGAGAGGGACCAGATTTATTTTATTTTTTCTTTAAAAATTTCCTGGAAGAAAGCTGACAACATACCGTCTGTTTTTTCTTTCGGTTTATACGGCTGTTTCAAAGTGCTCTCTCTCTCTCTCTCTCTCTCTCACTCCCGTTGTGCGTGTAATGAGGGTAATCAAAGCCACCGCCGCCGCCGTTTTAGCCGCAAGCTATATACGCGCTCGCAATACACATTTGAATTCGAGCCGGGCGCCATGCTGCAAATTGCTACCGGCCCTTACCAACTAAAAAGGAGGGTCGTTTTCTATTGGTTCACTTCTACCTGCTCATTTTTATTTTATTTTTCTTCTTATAATTGTCTTTTTATTTTCGATTAATCGCGCGTTCAGCCACAGTCTTCTGTTTACTCAAAGGAGAATAATATAGTTTTGACTCTTAAGATATCGTAATGGATGACCAAACGTTCTTAGTTAACAACGAACAAATATTAATTGAATAGGATATTCTTAAACTCCGCCGCGATTCATCTGGTGTGTTCGATCAATGTAATAACAATACTCGGTGACATAAAGTCTATTTATACAACCAATGACATTGGTAATCGATTAACATGTTCGTAATTATGTATATAGATGCGTGTGTGTGTAAAGGAAATGATACATATATTTATATTGGTCGTGAGCAACAAAAGGGTGAAAAGTCGGTACGGGTACGAAGAGGTCTATTTTACTTTGGACACCCCATTCGTTCGGAAGGCCGTGTAAAGTTGAAATTTTTGGTTAGACACCAGACGAGATAAAATTATTCAATTTCTTTGTAGTTTAGTCAAAAAAATAGTTGGTTCAAGGAAACGTTTCGATTGAATAGCTATGCCAAAAATTAAAAATGTTCATGTTTACTTTATTTATCGTTTTTACTCGTCAAGTCGTAAATAACGTTTTTATTGTATTCGGTATACCAGTAGAAAATCTCTACTCCTATGGTGAAACTAAAAGATATACACTGTTTGCTGGTTACAACTGCGTACACAACCAATCATATTCCTGTTTGAATGCAAGCTCTACCTTTTGTTCTTCCTTATGCGTCCAGCAATGTTCTTTTCTCTCCTTCTCTCTCTCTCTCTCTCTTTTTTTTTGTTTCTTTGGAAAATCGACACCACCTGTTCTAGGCGGTACGTCAAGTGTTTTTCTTTTTCTTTTGTCCGTACTACGCACACATTCTTGCTACAAAAACGTCAGGGAAACTCGTGCGATAATTTTTCGTCCATGCTCAGGTATACGTGCATTCTTTTTAGTTTTCTCTCTCTCTCTCTCTCTCTCTCTCTCTCTATCTTTTTCTCTCTTGCTTGCTCGCTTGTCAGACAGTTACAAATCATCTCGTCCTCGCTTAATGAGTTTTTAACTCTCCCACGAGAGATACGATTGATTTTGCGTGAAAAAAACGACCGTTGACTATATATCGTACGTTTATGTATATACATGTATATACATGTATATAATACGTATGTACGCGAGACACCTGGACACAGCCTTTCTCTCTCTCTTCTTTCTGTTGTATGCGCCTCTATTAATTTCGCTAAGCTGCGCAATTGTCTCTTCCCCTCTTTTTTATACCTTCTTTTCTTTTTCTATACCTGTGAGTACGAGTGAGTAATTCGAGCATCATATACGCGATGGGATAATGGACGATGCGAGAGAGAGAGAGAGAGAGAGAGAGTTGCTCGTTTTTATTGTACTGTCTACTTAAAATCTTACACGACGCATACACACGCGATATGTATATACACGTATACGTATATACAAGTTTCCATTCTTGAATTTGCTTTGAGTCAGCTTATATATACTAGTGGCTGGCGATAAAAATTCACGTTTTTACCTGGGCATTCGATAGGTTGCCTCGCGCTTGGTCGACGTTAAAGAACTCTAATGCATTTCGGTTAAAAGACTACATTTTTTATCCCACACTTACATGCGTACGCACATACACAGACGCGCGCGCGCACACTCACGCACACGAGGCACAGTCTTTATTGGTTGAGCCTCTTCTTATATAGCCACAGATTATATGCTCCGGTCAAATGAATGTCATTATTCAACGCGCGCGAGCCCGGAGAGCCTGATTTCTACGAATATCTTTAATTTTCAAGCTGTAAATCACGTTCAAACGTTAAACAATTATAATGCCTTGTACAGTTTCACTCCGTCATCTATACGTATATCGTTCTCGCGCGTTGTTCGCGTATACGTGCTGCATCTAATAGTAAGAGTACAATCTTACGATTCCCCCCCCCCCATACACAAACATCTCGCTCCCAACGAGCAAAATAATAGTTTTTACGTACGACAATACAGCGAAGCTCGACTCATATTTGGCGCGTAACATCGGAAGAAAGAAAAAAAGAAAAAAAACAGTTAAGAGTGGACACGCAATTTCAATTAAAAATCGGCAAATAAGCAAAAAGAAATGAGCAGAGACGGCGGTTTAGGCCAGGTGTACACAGGTTGTTGGGTTACAACGGGCGATTCTCTAACTTATTCATGAATTCGTTTAATCGCTGCTGGCTTTGGGCCCACGTCTAGTTTTTACGTTTCTCAGACCGTAATCGACGTTAATTCGTAGAAACCGTACCGGTAACGAGGCCCATAAATTCTTTATTAGCCGGGAGCATTGCTTATAACAGACCAGTCCCAATCTCCCCCCTCTCTCTCTCTCTCTCTCTCTCTCACTCGCTTGCTCTCTTTCGATTTTCAGGGGGCCTTAATAAAAAGCGACGTACGCCATATAGCCGTATGCCAAGCCCGAGAAACTATCCGACGAATTATTTACACGGACTAACCTTTTAAATCTTTCGGCCTCGATCCGACATTCTTTCTTGTATATACATATATATATTAACGTATATCCTCTTTTCATAGCTCAACGCACCGATTTCGAAGATTCCTTGTTTCTTTTGATTTTATTCTTTTTCGTTTTAGCGACAGAGATGGTTTCACCGGCAATTATTCCACGGACGGATCGAAAGCTTCACCTTTCGGGCCAACAACCAACGAGTTAAATTAATAAATAAACAAGGATTTTCGTAAAGCCGATGCATTTGTTAATTGCGACGACCCAAGAGAAATAGAGCTTGCCGATTCGATTGAATTTTCGTTCGCGATTAAAAACAATATCTTGCAAAAATATAAAAAAACTCGTCTACAAGTATATTAAAAGCCATGTTCTGTATACAACGACCCTCGCTCTACACAAGAGCGATAATCGGCCTAAAAATTTTTTTCGAGCCCTCGATATATACGTCTAAGTAAAAAAACAAGAGACTAAAATTCATCCAAGCTTCATCGTCGTAGACGCTCCAATTGGTCTGTTCTTCCTTCAACGTCGTCGTCGTCGTCGTCGTCGTTGTCGTCGTCATTCTTCAAATGACTCTTCGCTACGACAAATTGGAGCAATTACATTACGCGAATGCTCGTGATTTCGAAACAATAAAATGGCAATAGTAACAACAGCTCGATTTATTGCCGAAATTATCGCGACCCATATATTGCTTTTTCTTTCTACACAACGCCGTCAAGGTCGTATTATACGCATAGACATGAATAATGCAGCCCTCCGACTGAAAAGAGTATACGAGAGAGAGATAGAGAGAGCTTTTTTTCTCTTTCTTTTTTTTTCGACCAGCGGCGATTTCTAGGAACGGCACCTCCCACCTGTGCTCTCGAATTGCTTTTCTATTTATTATGCGCTGTGCAATTACCGTGAGAGAAAGAGAGAGGATAATTAATAACCACTACGCTGTCTGATGATACGCTCTTGGATCCTAGACTCCTTCTACTTTTTACGTTTTTTCTTGTTTTATTTTCTTCTTTCGAAGAGGGAGAAGGGATTTGCATACAATTACTTCCACGAACACGCTTCTCTAATTTGGAGGATAAATGATAAAGTAATGGACAACACGCCAAGCGACGATGACAGATCATCGCTCAGAGAGATCATCTTTTATGAATGAAGTAACGAAAAAAAAAAAGCGGTAAGAGATAACCGAGAGATTGTCTCCGAGCGATAAGTGAGAAATTTTTCGAAAAAATAAAAGAAACACGTACAAACTTTCTCGGGGTTATAATCGAAAATCGGGGTGAATCGAGCAATCAACGCTTCGCGAGAAACATCAAAGAAAATCAACTTCATTCAAGCAATTTTGACGCTAAAGGCAAGGTCGAGGTAGTGACTAGAGCGCGATAGGCTTGATGTACAACGAAACAAATACTCTTTCTCGTTTTTTTTTTTTTGTCGCGCAAAACAAACTCCAAACCCTCCCTTGACGACGACGACTCTCCATTGTCGTTCGAACTGTGACTATAACACGTATATATAACGCGCGAGATAGCATGTAACTTCTAATGCAGCCAAGAGAGGTAAAAGTTTTTATCGCGCTTTCTCATTGTTTCGTCGTTGTGTTATACGCTACGTGTTTCTCAATTGTAATTTATAAGTATCGTGCAAATTTCGAAACTTTGTTTAGTACGGCGAGTGAATAAAGTGCATAAAAGAAATGCAGTTAGTTACTCGTCTTTTTCGAGATTAAACCGAGGAAAAAAATCCGAAACGTCATTCTTGAGAGATATTTTATTCAAAATCCACGTGAAAATGCATATTTCTAAGATGAAAGTAAATTGTTGGCCTATAAAAAAAGGCTATATAACGGTCAATGAAGCTTGCAATAGCGCTAGAAAAATAAAAATACAACATAAAAGCGAAGGTAAAACATAAAAGGACGCTTGCGCGTCTAAATATATAATGTGTTGGTCGTATCAGAAGTGTCGCTTACGAAAAAACATTTATCCCTGAAAAAGTCGATCATCAGTTGTTAAAAACTAGTACTACGTGTTTGAGTATGCTCTCTTGGAGCTTGCACGTCGAGGTCGCACGCGCGGAAAAATCATCCCCCTCTTCATCGATTATTCAGTCGTCGCGAACGAACAAAAAAAAAAATAAATAAAAAATAAGAAGGAATCGTCCTCCAAAAATCACGCACACGCACACGTAGCCACACAGATGTAGACATTCCTCGCGAAAGAGAAAAAAAGAAAAAAAAGGACAAACAGATGCATACCACAAGTGAGAGCGAGAGTATAGAGGGTGGAGAGAGAGAGAGAGAGAGAGAGAAAGAGAGGAGGAAGGACGAAAGTCAAGAAGAAGGAGAAGAAGAAGAACCCGTTTCTGGCCGTTAGCGAAGCTTCGCGCAGAGCTTACTGACCTATATTCTTTCTTTCTGTCCTTCTGCTCTTAGCGCGTGTGTCTCTTTGACCTCGACTTATCTCCGCCTCTAGAACTATGATAAGCGCAACGAGGGTTCAGAGTTCAATTGTACAAACAGCCACAGGCGGCTACCTGCGTCTCTCTCTCTCTCTCTCTCCATCTCGAACGAATCCAATTTTCCTCGTTGACGAAGGAGCCCTATAGCAATGGGAATGCCTACTACCGAAGCGAGATTTCATAGTGTGATTCTTTTCCGTCTCCCCGTCCCTTTTCGTTGTTCCTGTTGTTGTATTGGAGTATTGCTCGACGTAGAAGGAAATTAATGAATTTCTCTCAAGATAAGATTGGTTCGATCGAATAATCGAACTATGGGCCTTCGTGTCAACGAAATAAACAATACGTTTCAAAGTCCGTAATTTTATAGGACAAAACTGACAATAAAGTCGAAGGGTGGAAAAACACGGTAAGTAATCGTCACTCCGAGCCGTGACATCCGAGCCTATTAGAAGCAGCAGCACCAACAGCACCCCTTCCTCACACTCACACACATACCTCACCAGCAAGTAAATAAAAAGTTTGGAGACGATTGCCGGTTAGCAATGCAGTAACATTGGATAAACGAGCAGCGGTAACGTAGAAGGAACGGAAAAAGTTGACAAGACCACGCACCTGATTATTAGCAGTAGCACCGGATTGATGAGTTCGACTTCTATCGTGTTGAGGTCTCTCGTCAAACTCGTCATAGTCGGTTCGACGATGCCGTCTAGGTGGTATACGTCGATCGTCGTAATCGCGATCGTCTAATTCCCGCGAAGAAGCATTGCCAATACCAGAAGCAGTTGAAACAGCTTGTCGTTCGCGATGAGACGTCGATTGATGATCTCTTGGCGAATCGCGATAATCTTGTCGACGAGGTAAAGGAAAATCTTCATCCTCGGAATCGAGAAGTAACGGTTCAGCGCGCAAACCGCCACGGCGATAACGCGGTGTCCATGGTTGACCACCAATCGAGTTGGTTGCCACCGTGGCGGTTGCACTAACATCTTCATCTTCGGATAACAGTTCGGAGGGTAGGCCGGCTGCTTGAGCGAGCCGGCTTGGTGCCCTCACGAGGGTCCGCGGGCCCACGTAACCCAGTTTGCTACCACCACTACGGGTGTCCGATCCCCCATCGGGCCCCCCACCTACCTCGTAACCTCCACGCGCCACCGGCAACGACTCCGATTTAACTTGATGATAATTTGCACTACTTCCACCCCTCTTTTATCCCGTCTCCTCGTGATGCTCCTCTTTGTCCTCCCTCCTCTTCTTCGACGATGATTCTTCCCTGAACAGCTTCACTTTTTATTATCACTTGTTTTTTTTTCTCTTCTTCTTCTTCTTCTTCTTCTTCTTCTTTCTTCTTTGTTTTATCGACAATTACAGACTACGATCTAATCGGCCAATTTAACGCACCGAGCACCCTCGGCGGACACCGCTACCTGCAACACAAAATGCGTCCAACTATCAACGTGTTTTATCGATTAGTCGCAAGTTAAAGAATTTTATCGCTTCGACCTCACTAAACTCTCACTTTTCAACGTTTTTCCAAGGCAACGATTCAAGCAAACAACGTATTCTTTCGCACGGAGTGTTCTATTTTCAACGTATCAACGTTTTTCACGTGCATCGTTCAACTTGTAAAAAAGAACGAAAATAATCGTTAATCGAGCTTCGTATTATCTTGCTTTTAAAAAGTCGCAAAACGACGAGCATATTGATTGAACCGTCAAATATTTGTATTAAAGACATGTTAAAGCGAGTGTAATCCGTGACCTAAATAAAAACTTGATGAACAATATACAATGTAAATTCAATGAAATCACGTCGAGAGATAATACCGAATTAGAAGTACATTTTTCAATTAAGACATCTCGTTAAATTACACGAAATACTTCCAACCGAATACTTTCGATAAGAGCATGGAAAATAAGCTTTTTCAATTAAAATACACTTGTCGTTCCATCGAACGTACGATAAAATCAGAGGCACCATTTTTTAGCCATTCAATACACTCGCTGTTGGAATTGGTTTTTCCGTCAACGACATCTTCAAATCACCACAATTACGCAAACATACAACTGTTTAATCGACGAAAAGAAATAAAAAAGAAAACAACGAACCTCTTATCTTCCAATTTATATTTTTCACTGTACTATCGAGCATGCTAAATTGTAATATAACAGTAAACATCAACGCGACTGTTTACTTTCGTTTTTTTCGTCTCTCTTGTTGTTTTTTTTACATTTATAGCTGCCAATAGAAACATCACGCGCTCGCATAGTAATGGATCGCAGGCAATACGCAATTTTTTTTTTACTAGCATGACTTGCGTGTTTTTTTTTCGTGCGTGACCTAGTTGCACGATAGCGAGGGGATGCTCGCAGATTGAATAATAATCAGCAACAGAGTGGGAGAGAGAGAGAGAGAGAGAGGAGTTACTTACAGAGTGAGAAAGAGAAAAATCATGCGTGCGTGATAAATCAATAACGTTATAATGACTCGAGCTATAAAAAAACGTGTGCGTACATGTATAAAAATGAAAACTGTATAAATCTAACCAAACATTGAAGAAAAAATGCTCGTTGAACGCTGTTTCTGCTCCTCCTCAATAGCAACGAGCAGCGAGCGACTGATTGGCTCTCGGTGAACTTTTTAATCGAAATTAAGCTTTGCGCAACGTTGACGCTGGTATAGGCCTACCTCTCGTCTCTCTTTTCTCGCAAAAGCACACGAATTTTCGTCCTTTTGTTTGATAAACGACGAGAAAACAACGACGACGACGTTCAAGGGGGAAACGGGTCACTGGGCGATCGATTACCGTTAATTAAGTGAACGCTCGCGCTTCTCTTTTTACCAAGTGTAAACAGCTAACGGTGTGGTATGGTTGACGACGAGTCCATAGAGGAGGTTAGGATTTGGACTTACCACAATTGAACGAGGGAGAAGAAAATACACACACGTATATTTTGTATAAATATACGTATATATGTATATGTTTTGTTTAAAATTTACTCCACTGCAGTGTCATATCCAGAAGACGACTAATCCGATCGCGACATGCCCGCGAGTAAGACTGTCTGCTCTGCCCGGGCGTCAAGGGCGGCTTCTCGCGGCGAGGAGGCCAAACGTCAAACTCTCCTCTACAACGAGAGAAAGAGCGGGGGTGCGCAATCTATCTATCTATCTCTCTCTCTCTCTTTCTCATTCTCAGTACTGTATGTGCTTCGTGTGTGCGTCAAGCTAGCCAGATATCGATTCGCGCCAACGCTAGCCAGGCGCATGCGATCAACGACAGATCCACGTGCACGCCCAACCAACGAGCGCAACTCTCTCGTACTCGTACAGACATAGCGTTATTATTATGTTTTTTCATTTTTTTTTCCTTTCCACTTGTTCTTCTTCTTCTTCTTCTTCCAATGTTTTGATCTTTATCGAAAAATTCGCGAATATCCCCCACAACCATCGCTTTTGTTATTCTTCCAAGAGATGAGTTCTATACGAATGTTTTGTTTTCGAATCAGACAGCGAGGACTTTTGTTTATGTATATACGCTGTGACGCGGGGTTCGATTCGAATGCAGGTATACCCGTTAAATTAATTTTCCTAGGAAATCTACGAGGAACCGAGATCTTACTTTTTATTTTGAATAAAACAGTTGAACAAAAATTCGCGAAAATAACAAAAATAGATCGTGTGATTTCGATGTGCCACGTGTCGTATTTCCGGGTTCAGAGCACTAATATCTTTGACAAGACCCATAACGTTAACGCCACATGTACTTTCCTTTTTATCGGTGGCTTGCGCTAGCGCTGCACTGCTCGTTACATCTCGAAAGAAATCGAAAGTTCTCGCTTCTAACTGAAACTGCTAAATGAATATTGCGTTTTTCCGCGTAAATTCACAGCAAAACCAAATGGATACGATCGATTGCAATGACATTGGAACATTGCCTCGACGTACGCGTGAAAAATCAAGGATTTATCATTCTCACCGGCAATGATTAGCATTAGCTTATCCGCGAGACTCGTGAACAAATAAGACGCCGACTGGCACTTTATATATTTCATAACGCTTGAATAATTTATGTAAGTAATACATTAAAGTGTAATTGCCGTTTGACATAAGGCCACGTACGACGCTGCAAAATACCGGGATTTTCCAATCGTACTCTTATATGGACGCAATGCACGTCGTAAACGCACGTCGTAAACGCACCTTATTAAATTATCGTTTAAAAAAACAAAAGTTGAATTTCCCGCCAATGGGAAAGCAACCCCTTGTCCACTAGCGACATCTCGCGGAGGGTAGTCAAAGTATTGTGGGAAAGTGCAGAAAACTGCTAAAACAACCCTTCTGTTTTACCGAGTGGAAGCAAGCGAAATATTAGAAAATGCAAAAAACGAAAAGTAGCAGGCCTAAGGCAATTGGAGGAAAATTAACGAAAATCCGCGTGAAGAAAATGGAAAAAAATGTCCGCGTAGCCGCAGTGGAGAAGACTGAAAAGCAAAAGAAGGTCGTAAATTCAAATGGTACGCGCTGATTTTGTGATAATATTACATTACGCGATCGTTATCAAAAATTTCGCAGAAAGGAAGAAAAACAACAAACAAAAATCTGCAGCACACCGTTACGCAATGGAAAAAACAGTGCAACGCGTATAGTGGTGTGCCGCGGTGCGACGAGAATTTACGGAAATGACGAATTTCGATGAATTGCAGTGAGAATGTTTGTGTGCGCGCGTGCCTATGTGTATAAGCGCGAACGCGGGGGTGGAGAAGATTGGAGAAGAGAAGCGAGCCGTTTGGCTTTAAGTACAGCCAGTTATAGTGGTGGGGTATATCTTTGGTTTAATAGTGGGGGGCAAGAAGAACCGGCAAAGCACCAAACGTAAAGAAGAAGGGAGAGGGGGCGGTCTAGGAGAGGGAAAGGTGCGCCAGTAGGCACATTATAGTGTACAGTCGCGAGTTGGTGAAGAGGTGCCGCTAGAAGCTGTACAGCGATCAAGAGAGTGCAGTGTGCCGCCTAAAACGCTTAGGTTAGGATTGGTTAAATTTCTCAATTGTTACGGTCTTCAACGATTTTCTGCGAGTGATCATCGTTTATTTGCCGTTTTTGTTATTCTTTTTTTTGTGTGTCTCTGTGTCAAAGTGTATGTTTACAAGTGTAAGTCTATGCGAAACGAGAGATTGATTGCGTCCTTGGTAAAGTACAGCAACGATAATGTTTATATTTCTTTTTATTTCGTTGACCGTTTGCCAATCGTAAGTGCGATTCAACATCTCGCGTTCGTTATCATAATGTGTCGCGCCCGCGAAGTGCATCGCGTCTTATCTTGTCAGCAAAGTTTTCCTACCTCTGATTCGAAAATGCCAGTCTTGCAGATAGACTTAAGATAACATTTACAACATCAACGATAAACTCTCTCGGCACACAGTCCTGAGAAACGAGAGCATTTCAGAGCAAAGGATACCTTGCTCTTCAAAGTTTTTAACGAAACGGATTTATTCTCTCCTCCTTCCCATTGTAAAACGATTGTGTACATTTAGTGCGTGGGTTAAAGAGAGTGAGTGTAAAGGAGTGGGAGGGAGAGAGGGAGAGGGAGATAGATGTCTGTCACGTAGGTATCGTGTGGGTTGAAGTTCCGTGATTTTATACTTATTGGAAAAGGAAAAATATACTATAGAGCTTTCAGTCTCCTTTGTCTTTCTCCCTCTTTTTCTCTCTCGCACGCAATATACGCAGATTTGAATAATCGTTTGCTTGTTGACATAGCAAGACAATGCTCGACTATGTATTACGCGGTTACGAAAATCCAGCCTCGAGATCGAATCTATATTTTCTTAAAAATTGGTTAAACTAACGAATTTCATCTCGTTCGTTCTTGGTATTTCTCGCACATTTCCTAATTTCAAGTTGAAAACTGTACAATTTTGCTCCCCGCTCATCGCGCAGTTTTTCTTTGAAAAATCCGCCTATACACAAGCACACTCCTTATAGCGCAAGAAAGGGCGGTAACTAACTACGTGAGCGTGTCGAATTTTTAGGGTTCAAATTCTTGGAAAATTCTTCTACCTGCTGTGTTAGCACATGCTGCTCTTGATAAAAGAATGACTTTTTCTTTCTTTTTTTTTTTCTTTTTTTTTTTCGTTTCGTGACAATAATGGCGCATGCGTTGTCTTGCAACGTAGATGAATGGGCGTGGTGCATCCCCCTTTAGGTATTTCGCACATGCGAGTACCACGTGCCGCCGCAAACCGATCATGTCTTTTAAAGTTTCCAACGTCTGATTTATTATGCCGACAGAGAAATATCCCATGGATTTCTGGTGAGAACCGTGCCTAAGTAAACTTGAAAATTGCTTTCCCTTCATGGAGGAGAGGAAGATACATCTCTTGACGGGTGGTACAACATATTCAAACATTTTCAAACGACTTTTTTCTCGTCCACGTTTGTCGTTGCAATTGTCGAGGTTTTTTGCTCGTAGTTGAAAATCCTTATTTTGTCTTCTTTTCTATCTTCTCTATAACACTGCATTATAATTTATTCAAGGTGATCTTATGAAACACACGCACGCGTTATTCTCAATTTCATTATTTTTTTCTTTTCGTTGTTATTATACCAAACAAATCGTCGACGTATAACGACGACGTTTGCTTTCGTCAATTGTTTTCGTAACAAACGCGTGCTCTCGCACATGCATATATGCATACACACACGTGTGTGTGTGTGTATATATATTAGCCATAAGATATGATAGGCATACACATGCATACATGTACACGTGTAACTCGACACTTTCTCGCACGAAAGAAAACGAAAAATCTAATTACTTCGTAAAAAAGCAAAATAAATAGCAAGGTATCGGGTAAGTTATAAGGAGTAATAGAAAAAATGAAACCGACAAATGTACGTATATATATTTATGTATATATATATATATATATATATATATATACGCAGGTTAATCAAAGCTACTAGCATCTCGGATCGCGTTGTATTACTTCACGCTCCGAAAATAAGTGCTCTCGCGCTTCGTCGTCGTCGTCGTCGTCGGTACATTTAGAGGAGGCGCGCTCTCGCAA
The DNA here is from genome assembly GCA_030064505.1 of Chouioia cunea. Taxonomy (NCBI): domain Eukaryota; kingdom Metazoa; phylum Arthropoda; class Insecta; order Hymenoptera; family Eulophidae; genus Chouioia; species Chouioia cunea. The sequence continues at coordinate 27,746,616 of JAOPFQ010000005.1, forward strand.
GTAAACACGATTTTTAATAATAGCGTCTCGCGCGTGTAGAGAGAGAGAGAGAGAGACAAGTCGCGCACTTAGGGAAAAGCTTCATAAAAAAAAATACTTCGAAATACACACACGCGCTTCTCTTATAAAAAAAACAGTCGACGACGACACGATTATAAAGCTCTCTCTCTCTCTCTCTCTCTCTCTCTCTCTCTCGTGTTATAAATATAGAAAAGCCGCAACTCTGAATATGTATGCCCACGTGTACGCACCTTTTTATAAATAGGCCTCGCAAGTGCAAATGTCTCTCTCACTTATTCGCTTCGTTTCTTTTTTTTTTCTTTCTTTTTCATTTAACCGTCTCTGTCGCAATAGCATACGCGCAAGTAATTATTCTAATGAGAGTCGTGGGTTTTGCCCCCGGATTACTTTCGCAAGCGATTAGATTGTTCTTCGAACGTTCGGCACTACTTGTGCGGTCGGTAATTAACCGCGTAATACGAAACAACAACAACATCGACAACAAAATAATAACGTAACAAAAGAAACGTCGAAGAACAAACGTTAGTGGGTAATTTGACAACAACAAAAAATGAAATAAAATAATTCGTCAGCAGAATGTTATCGCGATGTACGATTACGCTAATACGCTAAAAGTTTTGAGCTTCGTGTATGACCCATATAAATTTCGTAATTCAAACGTCGCGCGTACCGACAAATCTCATGTACCAGGATGTAGCCTTATCGCACGTGTATGTGTGCCTATGTATGTATATGCGTGTATGATTTTGAGAGGAAAAAAATGAAAAACGAGTGATCATTCGGTTGTCGTTGGCTAATACAGCATCTCGCAAAGAGACTAAACATGTGCGTTAATGTTTGTATATTTTTATACACACAGTTGTTGGGAAAAACTATGTGGCAGAGAGTAAGGTTCAACTAAACAACCGGAAGTGACCAACTCACCCCTAGTTGAAGCCGTTGGATATTCGGCAAGGTATATATACGTCAACTTTACAGACTATAAATAAAGCCAACTCGATATTACGAGTGTTGTCATGTGAGTTTTTCTCTCCCACACGTCTCTCTCTCTCTCTCTCTCTCTCTCTAACCACTAAATTAAATTCGAAAATACAGATATTGCGACAAATTCGATAGATAATCGTCGTTCATTTTGGAAATCGTGTTTTTGGTATCGCCAAAGTTTAGAAACAATCGTGTAAAATTTTACATGTACAAATTATCAATGCGGGGCTAGGATTCGAGTTCATTGTAAATGTGTTTAAAATGTAAAACGATACTTCTTACGTGTATTTCGTACAGTTTCTCATAGACTCACCGAGCCCTTAACTTCCAAATAAAAGTATTTTTTTGTTTTTTGCTGTCCCTCCCACGTTGAGGAAAAAAGAAAAGAAATACACACAAATCTAATGAAAGTCCACGCGTAGACGATTTTTTTTGTAACGTTAGCCTCGAAAATAATACGACGAATGTTATTCATTGCGCACGGTATTCGTTTCGACAGTTGGTAAATTGAGATTTCACGAGGACATTATGTAAACATTTTATCAAGCAGTTAACAATGGGCATTATGAAATGTGCCGATAATAGTGATGCGATAAAACCATAATTTATCAAAAGTATGCGGTTTTGTTTGTCGTCAGTAGGTTAATAGAGAGAAAGAGAGAGAGAGAGAGAGAGAGAGAGAAATGTACAATTTGAACATTTCCATTGCTCGTTGCCGTTGTTTTTCAGCTCTTTTCCTCTCAATTTTAATTAAAACGTTTTTATCGTCATGAGATTGTACTACTGTTGGGTAACCGCGCGCATGTATTTATATATTAAAACATGTAACACGAAGCCTCTGTTTTTGGTTCTTTAACACGAGCGCTATTGAGCAACTTTGATTAAATATAGTTTGACGAAAAAAAAAATATATACAACAAGGCAGGTTTATCGAATATCGTTTAATACAGTCTATTGATTTGACAATGTTTTGTTTTGTGTTGCAGTTGAAAAAGTCCATCATTGGATACGGGAATCAAAATACACGACAAGAGTTGAAGTGTGAATCAAAAAAATAGCAAAAACTAGCGAAGTAGTGGTGGTGGTAGAAGCCGTTGGCAAAGGACTGCACGATAGCACCACTGGTACCCTCGGCCGTGGGTCCCGGGGGTGCGGGCGCCATGGCGGCTTGCTCATCCACCTCGTCATCGGGCGAGCAACAGCAATATTCCCTTAGGTGGAATGACTACCAAGCGAGTATAATGTCTAGTTTCCGTCACTTACGCGATCAAGAGGATTTCGTCGATGTCACGCTTGCTTGCGACTCTGGCAGTTATACTGCTCATAAGGTTGTTTTGTCTGCCTGCAGTCCATATTTCCGCAGGTTACTCAAGGTATTATCGTTATCTCTATTTTTTATTTTATTACTCGTTATTCGTTCCTTGTTACACGCGTGCGTCTTTGCAAATTCTTAGCTCGACGATGAATTATTTAAAAAATGAGGTTTTCACGCTAGTTTACACACACACACACACACTGTTGCTGGCGTTCGTTTTCAGATAATAGAAGCTGAACCCACGAAATATTTGATTTGTTACAGACACTCCTTATAAAGAAGCCCCGTCTAATGATCTGATTAAGATATCAACACTTTGAATAGAATCGTCCAAATGTATCTTTCTCTTAGGCGACTCTTGTCACCAATAAAAAAAGACGGACAAGGAGGGAGCAATAAATATAAAAATAGTAAAGACGCGGGGCAACTTTGTTTTTACTTCAACTAGCTACTTTAGTCGCGGACTCGGCGTAACAAAAATACTTTTTTTTTCCAATGAGCATAAAGATATGTTTACGTCTAAAGCTGATGAAACTACGCGAAGCGTATTTCTTTTTCATCTTGTCTAATGAGAAAGCTATATCAGCGTCGTTTGTTGCCATCGATAAAACGTTCGGTTAAATATACGTTCAATTGAAAGCCACGAAAAGTTGCAAAACAAACGTTGTTTTTCGAGGGGGAGGAGGAAAAGAACAAGGTAAAAAAGATAAATAACGAAGGGCGCTTGATCAATTCGAATACTCGTGCCGTCTGTACCTCCTACTCAAGGTCAACGACATCGTACAAAGCACCCCCGCAATTACTCTTTCTTTCTCTCTTTTTCTTTCTCCTTCTCGTTTTGTGGCATTATTTTTATTTTCGGTACCTGCCTGTACGCGCTCTTTCAAAGTACAAACTCACGCGATGCATCGTAAGTATGGGGTCGTCGCGCACGTGCTTTCTCTCTTGCTCGCCGAAAAAACGTCTATTCTCGTTGCGTTGCACAATTGGTCGCTCTGCTCCATATTCTATTATTACTCTTACTCGTTCTCTCTCTCTCTCTCTCTCTCTCTCCCCGACGAATATAGGCGAATCGCAAGGATGATACAACTGTAATTAATTGAATTTGATAACGTTTACCTTATTTGTTGTTTTTCTTTGATTGACAAGGGAGTGGTGTTTTGTATTATTGCGAATAAATTCTATTGACCATTCGGTGTCCGCAAAGCGACATCAAGTCTACATTTCAAACAATTTAGTCACTTGTCCACGACAACGATTCAATTCGCCGATGACGACGATGTTTCTCATTCTCGGTTATAAAGTCATTTTCGGATTCTATACTATAACCAAACTACACGTGCCGCCCTCGCGTGCTCAAGGGATGCTATTTTTATATTATATTAGACGACTCGACGAATGGTAACGCGATACCATTAATTCGACTGTCGCCTCTCTCTCTCTCTCTCTCTCTCTATCTTGTGCGCGCGTGAAGACAAATATACCCCATATCAAGCGTAATTTAGCTAGGCTACGAAAAGGGGAGTTGGGAGAGGAGGAAGCAGTAGCAGCAATTGCGCAAAGCTAAATATTAACTAGTTATATCAAAAGGAAAGCACGTGACAAATGAAGATGACGACAGTTCACGTGCAACGAGTATATGTACGTGTCTGTGTGCGTGAAAGAGAAAGAGAGAGAGAGAGAGAGAGAGAGAGAGAGAGAGAGACACGTTACACCAGTATTTTTATCCGGCGGAAGTGCGTCGCGCATTCCGCTGTACCGAGCGTCTGGAAAGCCGATGCTACTTGCCGAATTGTATTTTTACTGCGAGTAAGCTTTGCTCGTTCGCGTACATGGTATTTTTAGGATTTTTATTCATTGTTTGCCAAAGAGAATGAGAAAGAGCGAAAAAATGAATAAAGACACGATGGATTATTTACCTTTGCTACGTTCATGAGGCTTTTGCGTGGAAAGATGAATTTTATTGCGATAACGAATTTATTTTCTTACGTAGATCGTCGTATATGTTTCGTTGATAAAAAAAAATAAAAAACAAACGATAAGATGAAGAGGAGGAGAGCAATTATAAAATCATCAATTATACTACCTAAATCTTGAAGTATACAATGGCCGATAAAACCGTTATTAATACCCCTTTCCCTCTCTTCTCATTGTCAACAATCATGCACGTCGATCAATAAACTCATTTATCTAAATGTAAAAAAACCAAAGAGAGAGAGAGAGAGAGAGAGAGAGGAGAGACAATGTCTCTCCTTGCTCAACCCTCTTTGTTTCATATATTCGTCATTCATGCATACGAGTCTTTATCATCTTTTCTGTCTATAACGTCTCATGTGCAAAAGAGAAAGTGTCGTGGAATTCGGGTTTGCGAGCGCGTGGGCAACACAGAGTGAGAGACAGAGAGAGAGTTAGGCGAGGCTGATTGTCTGCTCGCGACTATACTTGCTCAATGTGTATATGTATACGTATTACGTGTATACGTGTGTAGGTTGTTTTAAGCGAAGCCCATGCAAGGCATAACCGGATCAGAAACCATGCAGTCGTATATCTACTTTGCAGGGCTGCCGCTTGCTTACTGCCGTCTCGCTGCTACTGCTTTTTTTTTATTTTTATTTCGGCTACCAGGGAGACAGAATTTCGTCACGCGGCAATGTCAATTATTCCTGTTATGTCAATTAACGCACAATTGCGTTCGCAAAGAAACCAACATACGCAGACACGTACACACATAATCATGCGATCTCGCACACACATACGCGACAATTGTCGCTGTTAATAATCGTGATACATTTCGATTTTTCAGACGCACATAGTTTCAAGCTTGTATCTTTTTATTTTTCATCGTTTCTTCTCTCCTTCGTTTTACTCTCGTTTGACAGCGATAATTTTCAAATAAATTGACGGCTTTTCTATAGCGTTCGTTAAGCTATTTTTTTTGTCCTTTTGCTATAACGATAGAATATTTACATCGAATTTCTCTATAATTACATTGAATGCATTGACGAAATAGTTCATCGCTCGTTTAGATTACTTATGGTAAATTGTTGTTTGCCATCGTCATCACTTATACCTCGTTTCTATTGTATTACAACGTCGAATATTTTTCATACAAAATTTGAGCGGACATACGAGTAGTGCGGCTCTTTACCCAAAATACCGTGTGTAATTGTTTTGTTAACAAATCGATAAGCGTGGTCTTATCGCGTTGCCCCACACACGCACGCGCGCGCGCGCACACACACACACACACACACACACACATTTACCAACACGTACATAACGACAATCTATCAAACATATACGCGTGTATGTGCGTGTGCATGCATATATATATATGTATAAAGCATCTTAATCGTTTACTCGTTAATCATCGTGACTGGAACGTCATTACGAAAAGAAAAAAGAACGCTTACATCCATTTTTAAACTTTGGCTTTCTCTCGTTCTCTCATCCAATTACGGTTAATCAAATTATATAGTATCCAAACAAACAGTGAGGGCACACCCTATACGGAACAATTACTCGCGCAACTAAAAATAGTCATACGTTGTTGACATTTGTATGTATATGTAAAAATCATGATTACAGGCAAACCCATGTCAGCATCCAATAGTGATTTTGAGGGACGTAGCGAGTTCCGATATGGAATCGTTGTTACGTTTTATGTATCACGGTGAAGTTCATGTCGGACAAAAACAGTTGGCAGCATTTCTTAAAACTGCACGGATGCTTCAGATTAAGGGACTCGCCGATGTCGATAATTATGGCCTCTCCCACCTATCGTTAAATACGTCTAATCCTATAAGCCACAACAGCGAACCCGTAAGTCCAAAGCTTTTTTATTTCGTCTGCGAATGTTTATTTTATCGCTCCACATGTATATTGCAACGATTGCTTGTATTTCATTTGAATGTAATTAGCGAATATCTCGAATTTCTATTTAATCGAAACTGTCCAGATAGTGATGAAATAGCGCCAAGTATTTTTTTTACACTATGCTATGTAGCCGCGCATTTTAGAAAGTCTACCCGAATAGCATTGACAAAATCAAGGAAAGTTTTTTTTCTTTTTTTTTTAATCAGTATTCATAATTATATTCGGATATTTTTTTTTTCTTATGGCTTCTCTCCTAAATGTCGTAAAAAAACCGCAATGTACAAAATTGAACGTTGAATTTCACTGAATTTAATTAACGATCATAAATAAGGATCACTCGGTTATGTATAACCACGAGGAAGTAAACGTGAAATATTCGCTATTGAAACGTAGGTAACGCCACGAGATACATGGCCGGACTTGGGCGATACGAACGAACGTATAAAAAGTCCACCACAGAAGAGATCCCGAAGTTTTTCGCCAATATTAACAAATCACGTGAAGTCTAAGTCCGATGCGCTGCAAGACTCTTTGCTCGGCCAAGCGTTGGAAGGTGGACCAACGATACACACCCCCACCAATAACATTCAGGTAAATTATTTGTTACTTTACGGACAAACGAATATGGATAATCGCTTGGAGTGTCGTATTTTGAAAAAAAGATTTTTGAAAATTGTACGAAAATGTATCTTGTTAGGCGCAATCAACGGGCGATGATTCGAATTCAGCGTCGGATAACGAGGAAGATACATCCAACAACGAGAGTATGCTCAATTCGGTAAAGACTGAGCCAAACGAGGTTGTGACTGAAAATCTTGAACACCATCGTAACGCCTTCCCTGCCTCATTACTAGGCCTACAAGGTAAAACAGAAAGAAAGAAAAAAACAATTTCAAAAATTCATTGACGGGGCGTGCAGAGAATGTAAGAGTTTCTCCTTTTCTTGTTTCATTCGATCATAGGATTGATGCCAGGACCATCGGGGATTCATGCCGCGAATCAAGACCCCAACTTCGGTAAGTCTTTTAACTGCCAAATTTGATAATCCAATCTAACGGTCGTAGCCCAAACTAGCTATCTTCCCGCCATCTCCTCCGTGATAAAGCAGTCTATACTTGAAAAAATTGTTTAAAAAATTTGTTTTTTTTTGTTTTTTTTTTCGTTTTTATTAATAATTAGAAAGCATCAACAATCTTAATTATCTCTCGTTGTTGCGTTGAATGCATGGACACTCTCGTACCTCTCAGCTACTTTATTTCTCTCCATCATTCACTACCACGTATAACCAACCTTCTATCTTACCAAAACCCATTATTCCCTTGACTCTACTGTGACAACTCTTGCCTCTGTAACCATCAGCGCGTGCGAAGCAGCGTTTATCGCTAATATCTACACTTTGTAACAACAACAACAACAACAACAAGCACAACAAATAAAGAAATAATTAAATAAGTAAATAAGTAAACAGCGTCAGCGATTGTGTGAAATTATCGACATAGAACATTCATTTCTCACGGAACAATTGGCGAGTCAAAATGTTGTGTGATCAAGCGAGAAGCAAACCAAAATAAATGATGAGACGAGATCAAAATTATGTAACCGAAAAAGCTAAACCGAACAAATGAGAAAGAGAGAAAAAAAACACAAAGTAAAAACGAATAGATAGAATAAGTAGCGTGAAGAGAGAAAGAAATATGATTTAGTGTTTAAGGAGAAAAAGAGCGATAGAAATTGGAGTCGCACGACTGAAACTTGGCTGGTGGTTCGCAGGGCGGTGGCAGCATCAGGCAACCGAGTCCTGGGAGCCGCCGGGCACCAGCCAACAACAGTCGCTCGCGACAACAGCCCAGCAGCAGCAGCAGCAGCAACATCATCATCATCATCAGCAGCAGCAGCAGCAGCAGCAGCAAAGTCTCATGCTTGCCAAAAAGAAGATCGAGGAGCTTGCATTGCTACAACATCCCAACTTCCAGTCACTGCAGGATATGAGTGGACAACCAAAGCCAAAATGTCCCGAATGTGGCAAAATCTATAGCAACAACAGCAACCTCAAGCAGCATATTGTTAACGTGCACACCGTGCAAACCGAGTATATCTCATGCCACGTGTGCTCCAAACAATTCAAGACTAAACAATATCTACAAATACATCTATTGTCGATGCATGGCATTAGGAAAAGGAAAAGCTAC